>CAWUFW010010344.1:0-703938 GCA_963921515.1 Calotriton arnoldi | reverse complement strand
CTTGTCCTGACCTTGCACTTCAGATTCTGTTTTGGCTCTGGTGTTTTACTGTGGATTGAGCTGTATGACTCTGATCCTTTTTCCCTGTTATGCTCACCCCACTCTTTGGAGTCAGCTTTGGCTATGTTGTCAGACTGTGTTTCTCCCAACCCCTTTCCCTACTCAGACATATCCTGAATCCTTGGCTGAGTTTGGGGCTTACTGGCCTCACTTCCTCTACCAAAGGTTCACTGTGACCCACTTTTCAGATTACTGCGAGTCTTGGGTGTGGGGTGCGGCTCTTTAGCGTGCCCTGTACACTGTTTCTGCCCCGCTCCCAGCGTATCATACAAATGACACCTGCACACTGTGGTACTGTGTCGGAGTGCCACCGCAAGCGGTCCACTCCCTTTTATTTTTACTCCTCAGCCCACGCCTGGCCCGAGGATGTACTGTGTCTACATCCGGTCTTACCCTCCAGAGAGCAGGACCGCCAACCTGCTACAAGTCTCACTACCTCCTGAAAGTCTTCATCTATACCTTCAATGTGACCAGAAAAGTAAAACCAGAGAGAGCCATATCAAAGAAAACTTGGGCGTGCCTCTTGTCTCTGCACTGCTAAGCTAAGGGAAAACAGGGAGATTGAAAGAAGTCGTCAAGAAGAAGGTGTCAGCATGAAAAGTCTCTGAAGCACAATACCTATGAATCAGATAAAGCTGCTTCTAGATAGCGGGAAAGGCATCTGAATCTTCGTCCAGATCTGCATTAGCTTAAACAATACATTTTCCAACATTTCATTAAGGTACACACGGTTCCCCTGAAGAGGGCCAATTTGGTTAATGTAAATATCGATAAACATATTCATTAGTTTCACAAGCTTGAGCACCATAAAATCTCTCTAAGCGTCCATCAAACTTCAGTTAACTACAATATAAAAAGACACATTAGTTACAAGATGTTCTATCACAGGTGTTCATTATGGGTGCTCCAAGGATCGCGTAAACTCAAACAATCACACGAGAAAGAAAAATAAATGATACATCATTCAAAGTTGCTGGTACAGCTTTCCCCTGAAATTAAAAAGAAGATACACAACAATAAACCAGCATGGCGACCTAATGGTAACCATCTTAAAATGAGGCCTAAATTAGTTATGGTTAACTTAAACATGAATAAAGCACCTGTTAATATCGGTATTAAAGCAAAACATTTAAATATGGAATAAAACCTGCATCAGTCTCATGCATAACCACGCAGACTGTTCAATCAGGATAGGTTATGAAAATAAACAAAAACTGTTGTTCACAAAAGCCCAGAGAAAGGCGAACTGTAAAAAAAGTTTTGACAAACTAGTTTGTTTCCCAAATAATAGAATTTGTTTACTAAAGTCAATACTGAGGTAAAAATTACTTTTATTGTTAGCTGTCAGCATTTTCAACATCTCCCTCTTGATTGTGTCTCTTTCCTTTGTTGCTCTTTTGCATTTTCCTCTTTAGGTCTCGCCTAGCGACGCAGCGCATGCGTTGCTCGCTTGAGAGATCTATTGTTGTCGATTTATCTTCCGAAGCGGGGACAGGAGATGTGCACGCGCCCGGACAGGCGATGTGCACGTGTACGGCTCACGGCGTTTGAGCACAACACGTGCATGGCGCGCTTTCACTTTCCTAGCTAGTTTCAGTGTTGTGCTTTACTTTGTACCCACCCCCTCCCGTTGTTTGTGTTCTCCTTCCTCCCGCCCCCTCCCGTTGTCCGCGCGTGTTCCGTGTTGTGCTTTACTTTGTTAGCACCCCCTCCCGTTGTCCGTGTTCTCCTTCCTCCCGTTGTCTGCGCTCGTTCCATTTATTCCCGAACCCCTCCCGTGGTCTGTGTTTTCCATGCTCACGCCCCCCTCCCGTTGTCGAAGTTCCCTTTGTTTCCGCACCGCTCTCTGCGCTTGAGATCCTGTTAGGTTGTGACGGCAGCAACGCAGCTGAGAACGGCGCTGCTTCGGTCTGCTGAAGCCGAGCCTGGCCCTGGACAGATTCCCCTCTCCTTCAGTGGGTAAACTATTTCGCAGGGGCTCCGGAGCAGCAGTGCTTGGAGGGAAAGCGGAGCAGAGAGGCGCTGCATGGAATCTGAGCACCTGGGGCGCGCAGGGCAGCCCGCTCGGTGCTAGGTGAGTCCTTCTGTTTATTCTATCTCTTCCCCTCCTCCGTGTGTCTTTTCATCTTTCTCCTCCAATCATATCCTCTCCTCTGGTCTCTAATCTCTGTTCCATCCCTCCTACGTTTATCTCCCACCCTGCTCAACCCTGTGCCTTTCCCTCGCTCCTTCCTCTGTCTTTATCTTCACCCCACCGAGCCCTCATTTGTATTTTTTTTCTTTCTCTCCGTCTTCCCACTCTCTCCTTTTAGTCTCACTCCATTCACGCTCTTCCTCCTTTTTGTCCCTCTCTCTTGCCCTAGCACTTCCTTCTCTCTTCCACCCTCACTGATGCTGAATTAATTTCATATATGGTGATTTGGCCTCTTGTAATGTGAAAAGCTCTCTGTTACTCAGTGCCCCGTATGTATGACCTGTTATGCTAGTCCAGGCTTTTTAACCAACACCACGTTGCATAAATGGACTTGCACACTCACTTTTCCAATTAGTAGAGTTACAAAGCTCAGTGTTCAAAGTGATGTGGGTTAAAATGCCATGCTCAGGCTGGGTGAAGGCACGACACAGCGCCTTGGCAGCCACGCATCGATCAAAGCAGTTCACCTGGTGTGAGAGAGGCCAGCACAGCACATTCTCTAGTCTGGGTTCACAGGGTTCCTGCAGCCGTCCAGGGTCACCTTCTTACATGCTGAGAGTGAGAGAGCAGCTGCGGTGACGTACTTCCCATTTGGTGGTGATGATGAGGCCATCTTTCAGGGCTGTATGTACACAGACTGGTGGGGAGGGGGGCAGGGGTGGGGTTTGCACAGCAGGAAAGAGGCAGTCGACACCTCTGCTGAGCAGCGGAGCATGTACATGACCCAGGACATCTGCTTCTAAGCACTGCCATCAGACAAGAGGGCCAGACCATCGACTGAGAGGGGGACAACATAGGCAGACATCCTGATGTCATGGAGAGTTGTCTGAGCCAGAACAGACCTAAGTTCGCTACAGTAGATCCTGGTGTGAAGAGTGAAATAAACTATGGATGGATGGTGTGTGCTTTTGTGCCCTGTGACCCCTGGTAGCAAACGAGTCACAAAACAGCATGAAGGAAGGAGGGGGGCATGCAGACCAGGGAATATACAGGCTGTTGTCTCCTCTGGCAGGAAGCACTGTGTGATTCCAGACATGCAGATTAATACATTCTTCGAATTGTGCAAAGATCAATGTTCCTCCAGGTGTTCATGGGGTGGGGAATAGGTTTCCTCGTATTTCTCCCTTGTTTGGATCCTGGGCTTTTCTCCTGATTGCATAAAAGGTGACCCTGGAGAGATTATTGACTTGTATACAGTGATTTGAGCTGAGCCCAGCTGATGTTGTGGTTTCCTACACCTGGCAGTCTGGTGTGTCAGGAGTCTGTGACCTCTTCCCACTAACTGGTCCTTGTGAACTCAGTTCTTCCTAAACGTTTTCCAGGGTGCTGCATAACAAGGCTAACCTTTTTAAAACATACATAGATCTAGTACAGCCACAAAGCATGCTTGCTCATTTGTCTGTGAGCAGTGGCCAGTTTAACTTGGGGTGGAGTAGTAGGGACATGCTCACCGCTGAGACGAGGTAGGCCCTGAAGACTGTGGGTGAAGACTTAGAGTAGATAAGTTGGGAGGGACTGAGTTGTCTTTCACTTAACTCCATGGTCTGGTGGCTGGCCGGTGGTAGCTCAGAACGAGGGCAGCACGCTCTTATGCCTGTGCTGGGAGAAGTGCACTTGCGCACCAGTGCTGTTACACTAAATTCCAGCAGAGGGTCCAGCCAGCTCCAGGATAACATTTGATGATTGATGGGAGAGGTTTGGACGGTGAGCACACAATGATGTCAAAGCTCAACAAGCATTGGAAATGCAATAGGTCTCGCCTTTGTTCAAGTTAAAGCAATTTGCTTTGCTAATGGTATTGTTTTATATCTTTATATTAATCAGTGTATGTTTGTGATATGTTGTGATTTTATATTTTTAGAATTGTATTTGTTAGCTGTGTAGTAGTTTAAAGCATAGTTTAGTAGGAGAGGAGCAGTGCTTAAGATTTGGGAAGGAGAATTATTGGGAGAATAGCATGAGGGTTAATAAAGTATAGTGAGGATTAGAATACTATGTGCCAGAAGAAAGGCGCGCGGGTATTAAATAGGGAGAAGGAATGAAGTGTGGATCAATCAATCAATCAATCACAGAATTTGTAGAGCGCACTACTTACCCGCGAGGGTCTCAAGGCGCTGGGGAAAAAAAAGGGGGGGTGGGTGACGCTACTGGTCGAACAGCCAGGTCTTGAGTAGGCTCCTGAAGGTCAGCAGGTCTTGGGTCTGTCGTAGGCTGAGTGGAAGGGTGTTCCAGGTCTTGGCGGCGAGGTGGGAGAAGGATCTGCCGCCGGTGGTTGTTCTTCGGATGCGAGGGACGGTGGCGAGGGAGAGGTCGGCGGAGCGGAGCTGGCGGTTGGGGACGTAGAAGAAGAGTCGTCAGTTGAGGTAGGCTGGGCCGGTCTTGTGGAGTGCCTTGTGTGCGTGGATGAGGAGTTTGAAGGAGATTCTCCTGTCAACGGGGAGCCAGTGCAGGTTCCTCAGGTGGGGGTGATGTGGCTGTGGCGTGGTACATCGAGGATCAGGCGTGCGGAGGCGTTTTGTATGCGTTGCAGTCGCTTGATGAGCTTGGCCGGGGCTCCCGCGTAGAGGGCGTTCCCATAGTCGAGTCTGCTACTGACGAGGGCCTGGGTGACTGTTCTTCTTGTATCTGTCGGGATCCACCTGTAGATCTTGCGAAGCATGCAGATGAGTTTAGTGTTGATTGAATGTAGGAAAGTGTGGAGAGCAGTATGAGGTATATTGGTATTGTAAATGACAGTGCTTTTTATTTATGTTTTTAAAAACCAAAACATAAATAAAAGGCATTGCCATTTACAATGCAACAGGTCTCGCAAGTGCACGATTTTGAGCCTTTTATTTATGTTTTGGTTTTTAAAAACATAAATAAAAAGCACTGTCATTTACAATACCAATATACCTCATACTGCTCTCCACACTTTCCTACATTCAAAACAAACACTAAACTCATCCACACTTCATTCCTTCTCCCTATTTATTACCCGCGCACCTTTCTTCTGCCACATAGTATTCTAATCCTCACTATACTTCATTAACCCTCATGCTATTCTCCCAATAATTCTCCTTCCCAAATCTTAAGCACTGCTCCTCTCCTACTAAACTATGCTTTAAACTACTACACAGCTAACAAATACAATTCTAAAAACATAAAATCACAACATATCACAAACATACACTGATTAATACACAGATATAAAACAATACCATTAGCAAAGCAAATTGCTTTAACTTGAACAAAGGCGAGACCTATTGCATTTCCAATGCTTGTTTTTATTTTCCAGTACTTTCTTCTTTCTGTGATTGCCGATAAGGGATAAACATAATAAAAAATAGACACATTGCTGTATGCATTTTAACTATATTGACCAAAACGGGTCATAAGGGCCACAGAGAAAAAACAGCCTTACCATTCTTTTACAAGCCCTCGGTACCATTACAGTCCTTGTTGAGCCCTCTCACAGATCACTGTCAGGACACCTCAGTTCTCCATCCTAATATTCTTGTCCCGTCAGAGCCACGGACTGCAAGGACACAAAGAACGCAGCCCAGGTAAGTGAATTAATTTGATTTTTAATGTAATTTTAATGCATGCATGTGTTTTTATTTTGCATTCCTGTTTAATATAAATATGTTTTGGGAAGCGGTGGAGCACTTCGCTCATCCCACAGCTTTTATATGTTACCAGCCGCTCCTGAAGCTTTGTTACATCAGATTCACCCCCCGCATCCACATTTGGTCACACAATCTTACTTCAGAGTTTCCGCCTGCTTAGGGGAGCTAGACAAATGAATGGAGCCCAGATGGAGGCAGAGGGGGAGGGCTCTGGGTCTTGTTAAAAATGTCTGTGTCGCTTGTAGTTTCGGAATTCAAATGTGTAATAGCTGTGTAAAAAAATACACATTTCTGCCGCTAAGTAATAGCTAACTCACATTGAATATGCATTCATTGGCCAATCACTTTTTAGAGGAGTTCTCAGCTATATACTGCTCTGTGTGCGCAATATGTTTATTTTGCCCTGATATTGCACACCCCAACAGCACTGGCTTCTCTGCAGCACATTCTGACTGGCTCACTCTGATATAGACTTATTAGCCACCGCACAGGCCTAGCCCAGTTCTTAAAGGCCCAAGCCTCCAGCTCGGGCCTTTAATGAGGAAGATAGCCTTTAACAATGGGTGTAGGCTGATGCAGAATGGTGATAAGGCTATTAGAACATTCAACCTACTGAGGATAAAATGCTTTAAATTAAAAAGGGAAAAACACAAACATTGGAATATTGGAGGGAAAGACTTATACAAACCATCAGTCATTCTGAGCCACTTCTTTGTCTTCAATGGAGCTCACAACATTCTAATGTTCTAATAGCGTGTTAGATCTTTGTCGATGAGTGGTGGCAGTCTTGATGAAGATAAGTTCTGCAAAATCTGAGATCCTTCTCACCGATCCATACAGCATATATGCCTAGGATTGGCGTTCAAACTCTGCAACATGTGGTCTCTAGCAGCTGCTTCTATCAGGTACATTTGCTAGCACATAGTTTGCACTACTTGTTTTTTACTCATAAGGTGAATATCATGGTATCCTCCCATCTCTGTTACAGGAATGGCATCTAGGTTGGCTTTTAACAGTGAGCTTGGGATTCCTTATGGCACATCCAAAAATGCAGCAGAATGTATCTTATGCAGTCTTGCTGATATGGAAATTTGACACTAGCCATCAGACCTTTGCATTGGCACATCACACTACCCTCCAAGCTACTCATAATTATGGCCTTTCAGTGTCTTCTCCAAGTTAATCTTTTACCCTCTCAGGCAGACTCTTCACTTGGAGATTACCCCAAGCAAGTAGTTCAGTTTATTCAGTCCCTTATCAGTGGATGCTTCTTCTGAGTCCAAGCAGCCATGCAATGGTTCTCATTACAGAAAACCCTGAAACTAAAAGTCAGTTATCTCAAATTTCAGAAAGCCCTTAAGATTTGCCTTTCCTCTGCACACCAGACCACTGTTAGAACAGCCTTCTAACATACTCTTTTTTATCCACAGTGTCAATAAATCTTCGAGAATTGCTAGCCCCCTATAAAGACCATGACTTGCACTGATTGCCTGCTAGTGTGAAGCTTCTGCTTATTTCTCCCTGAGTACATTCCTGGAGATTCCTCTTGGCGACTGGTGATCAAAATGAAAAAAAATCATTGCTTCCTAATCAGCTCTACTTCCTACTAAGCTCAGGCCAATGATGACACAGTAAATTCTTTTCAGGCTTGACAAGGGGTGAAAAAGAATCAATCAGCCTGGATTTGTAAAGCGCGGCGAATCACCTGTGAGGGTATCCAGGCGCTGAGAGTGCTGCTGCATAGGCTTAGTCGTACATCTAGGCCTTGAGTCCTCTTCTGAATTCCAGTAGAGCGGATGAGGTCCGTAGATGAAGATGGAGGTTGTTCCAGTACTTTGCCGCGAGATAGGAGAAGGACCATCCTCCACTGTTGCTGCGGCAGATGTAAGGGGTGTGGGCGATGCCGAGGGAGGCAGAGCGCATGTATCTGGAGGGATCATGAAAGTTCAGCCGGTGGTTGATGTACACTGGTCCTTGGTTGTGGAGGGCTTTGAAGGCATGCGTCAGCATCTTGAACTTGCATCTCTTCTGAATGGGGAGCCAGTGGAGCTTCCTGAGGTAGGGAGTGATGTGGAAAAGCTTGGGGAGGTCTAGAACGAGTCTGGCTGCTGTGTTCTGTAGCGTCTGCAGTCTCTTGAAGAGGTGCAAGGTGATTCCTGCATAGAGTGCATTGCCATAGTCCAGTCGGCTAGTGACCAGGGCCTGTGTGAAGGTATGTCTGGTGTCGGTGGTGAGCCATCCGAAAATTTTACAGAGGGTGAGGAAGCGGGTGGTTGAAACTGCGTTGTTTTGTTTTTTGATGGTGAGCTTGCTGTCCAGAATGATGCCGAAGTTGCGGGCATGGTCGGTCAGTGTTGGTGCAGGTCCTAGTTCCCGGGGCCACCAGGAGTCATTCCATGGGGAGGCGCTTCCAAAGATCAACACTTCTGTCTTGTCTGTATTGAGTTGTAGGTAGCTGTTTCTCATCCATTCGGCGCTGTTCGTCATGCATCTGCGGAATTTTGTTAGCGTTTCGGAGGGGTCTTCTGATAAGGAGACGATGAGCTGGGTATCGTCGACGTATGTTATGATGTTGAGTCCATGTGATTTTACGACGTTGGCCAGTGGCATCATGCAGATGTGAAAAATGGTTGGGCTGAGGGATGAGACTTGAAGAATGCTGCAGATGTTGTTCTTAGGTTGTAAGGTGAAGGGCGGGAGGCAGATTCTCTGTGTTCTGCTTGTGAGTAAGGAGGCGAAACACTTGAGGGCATCTTCTTGGATTCCGATGTTGTGAAGCCTTCTGATCAGGGAGTGGTGGGATACTGTGTTGAACTCTGCTAACAGGTAAAGGAGGATCAGGGCCACCATTTTACCCTGGTCGAGGATGGATCTGATGTCGTTTGTGGCTGCAATTAGGGCGGTTTCAGTGCTGTGGTGGGTGCAGAATCCGAATTGGGAAGTGTCCAGAAGATTGCAGTTCTCCAGGTGTTCTGTAAATTGACGGTTGATGGCCTTCTCGAGGACTTTGGCTTGGAAGGGGGGCAGAGAGATGGGACGGTAGTTCTTGAGATCACTGGGGTCAGCAGATGGTTTCTTGAGTAGGAGCTTGACTTCTGCGTGCTTCCATTCGTGGGAGAAAGTGGCCGTGGTGATCGATGCGTTGAGGATGGAGATGAGCTCGCTCCTGATTGCTTTGCTCCTGGGGTTGAAGATGTGGTTGGGGCAACGGTCCGAGGGTGCCCCTAAGAGGATGAAGGTCATGATGGCTGTGGTGTCTTGCGTGGTGAGCTGGTCCCAGGTGGTGAGCAGGTGGTTGTGTTCTTCACTCGTGGGGCCAAGATGGCTGAGGAGGTTAGTGTCTTGGAGATCGAAGTTTCTGTAGATGGTGGAGATGTTGTGTTGTGGAAGACCTCCGCCAGCGAGTCACAGAGTTCTTGTGAGGAAGTGATGACATTTCCATTTACTGAGGGGCTGGAGAACTCTCTGACGATGTTGAAGAGCTCCTTGCTGTGGTTGGAGCTTGCTTCGATGCGGTCAACCGGAGAGCTTCTTTTTGTAGTTTTTCAATAGTAGCTGATGTTTATAATTATACCATTAAACCAAATATCAGCCCAATAACTGCAGAGCAAACCTCCATGTCACTCTCTGTCAAACCTAAACTATTGTTGAATTAAGATGTTAAGTTCCCACGATCAGAAGATAAAGTAGATATATTGCTGAAAGCCTGAAACATGGAGCAAATGGCCTCTATAACTTCAGCTTCAGTAGTAAAATAGGTTTGACTGGCACTGTTATTACAACTGTAAGACAAACAAGCTTTGCCAAAACCAATAGGGTTGGCTTACTTTTTGGCTGCTGGCTAAACCATTAAAACAGCCAGTGGAAGTGAAAAAAATAAGCTTTTGATTTCCATATTCAATGTATGTATAAGATAAAGAATTTAAGGTGTGAGGATTTGGTGTACTTTTGAGATGTAAAATAGCCAAGTATGCACTGCAATGAAAGCACCCTATAGAAGGTAATTATACAGCAAACAGCCAATAGCATAAGGTGAAGGAGAAAACTCCTCTGGTCAGAGCCAAAGCCCACGCTTTATAAATTTTGAAGACCTGTCATCAATAGTCTTGCGGAAAGCTACACTGTCAAGCCAGACCTATACAGGGGCATGGCTCCCTCTTGCTATTAGATGTATTTGATTCACCCCATTAAGAAGAAGCGGTCCAGGAAAGGAAAGTTGAAGGGGGAGGACAATGTAAGCTATTAAAATAGTGGCAAGCCATAGGAACATAAGCACCTTTTTTACCATTTCTAATATTTGGCAGCACATTTGTGCATGACTAAAATTCAGAAACTAAACATCAATGGGGCATGTGGGAGTCAATTTCAGAAAGTAGAAGTAGAAGGCAAAGATTTCTCTTTGAAGCATTTCATGGAATGTTATCAATGGTAGCAACATCAATGCTTTCAGAAAAAGAAGGATGTTCAAGTAGAACGTAAAAGTAACTTGGGCTGAACAATAGTTATTCAAGGCACATACATGTCAAAACATGAAGTGAACCTCTATCCAAGCACAGTGCTACTCAGGAGTAGGGGTATAGTGATCTTAAAAACAAGCAGTAACCATAACTGTGAGCATGTAATGGAATGATGCACATTGGCATTGGGCATTCTTCTAGATTATGGTTAATTAATTTCAGAAGTGCACTTTGACTGCTTTTATTGGCCCAATCATAATATTATCACATCTTATATGGAAATACTTGAAGACAATGTCATGTTTGTGGATCCATATGTACTTAATGGTGATTTTAATGTATGCTCACTCAAGGAAACCTTTATCAAAGTCGAACAGAGTAAAAATAGTGCCACCTGGGGTATGCTCTTGCCGTTGTTGGCACTTCTATAAATATTAAAATAGTGACTATTTGAGGAACTAAGGGCCAGATGTACGACGCGCAAAATAGCGCCTCGCAAATTGCAAGTCTTTTGCGACTCGCAATTTGCGAGGCGCTATTTTAGATGTACAACAGTGTGTTTAACACTGTTTGTGATTCCCAATGGGGTCGCAGATTGCGAGGCTCATGAATAAAGGAAAACGGGATGCATTTAAAAAAAAAAAAATGAAACGTTTTCATTTCATTTTTTAAGGGCAGGCAGTGGTCCCTGGGACCACTGCCTGCCCTTTGAAAATATTTTTGAGCCAGTCACAAAGGGGAAGGGGTCCCCGGGGAACCCCTTCCCATTTGCGACTTCATTACCACCCTCTTGAAGAGGGCGGTAATTTGCGAGTGTTTTGCGACCGCAATTGCGGTCGCAAAACATTCATACATGGCTCTGCGGTCACTATTAGGAAGGGAACACCCCTTCCTAATAGCGAGTCGCAATACACTATTTTGCGAGTTGCAAATTATTTGCAACTCGCAAAATAGTGTAAGTACATGGCCCAGACTAAAATTGCATGCGCAAACGGATCGCAAACCCCTTTGCGCATGCAATTTTACGTCGTACATCTGGCCCTAGCTGTTTTAGGAGCATATTGGTGAAATGTATTCATTCAAGAAATTCCAGAGTTTTCTCCAGCAAACAAAGAAATAATATTTTTCTTTCATCAAAGCGTTTTGCCATAAAGATTCTCTGCCAACTTGTGTTTTGCAACCCTCAATGTTGCTTCATCAGGGCATAGGACGTTATATAAGATAGTTGAGTTACAAGTGTGTGTAGATTGAATACTCAATTCTGTCTCTGTGGTAAAGGAAAAACTCAGCACTACTGCTGTGTTTATTTGAATGACAGATAACAGTTGCTAATCAAAATACAGTACCATGTGGGGGAATCCACTATTACCTCCTCGTCCGTCTTCCCATCCCATTCCTTACGAATGAGCAGTTTGCCTGCTCCACAGAAACTATTACCTAGCTGAGGTCAAAATACGCTTACCCAGCATGCATAAAGGGGAAAGCACGTCATCAGGACATCCTGTTCTTTTCTTTCTGCATGGCAGAAATATTGCCTAGCGAGGTCAGGTAAGATGATCGTGCTTTTATTTTTATGTCCCGGGTATAGAGCATGGGCCTGCAGTTCTGCTCATTCTCCAAGGAACACACACTCGCTGCTCCTGAGTTGTGCTTCCTCAAGTCCTTGACCTGATGGGCATCTGCCTGCATGTTCCCATCCATCTAACTGGTTAGCAGTTTCTTTGTTTTGCTGTGGGCTCACGCTGCTGCCATTTCCAGGTGCTTCTTTTTTGTCTTTTCTTCGGCCCCAAGGGTTTTTACGACCCCCTTGGCCCCTCTGGCTCAGGGTATTCAATTCTACCCTTATCTTGCTGACTGGCTGATTGCCTCTCCTTCTTTCTATAGGTGATGAAGGAGGTGTGCACGGTCAATCATCTTCTGGATTCTGTTGGGTTTCTTTTCCCCTGCAGGTTGTCCTCCCTGCTCCCATCTCAGTCTCCGGTGTTCATCAGGGCCCTCTTCATCTGTTCCACCTTCTATCCTAGGCTCTTCCTGACCTCAGGTATCTGCCTGCGGAGTCTGGGTAAGATGGCCTCCACACTGCCCGTGCTCCCCTGGGCCCATCTCCATTTCTTCACTGGTTTCCGGCTTCTCATTGTTCAGTGGCTTTCATTCCTGGGCCCCCGGAGGTTGGGGGTCTCTCCGGGGAAGGTCTCGATCCTTCTCCCTCAGTGGTCTTGAGGACCAATGCGTGTGCCAGGGGGGAAGGGCGCTGCTGGGGGATTCCTAGGCCCGGGGCAGATAGTTCCCTTTCTGTGCTCTCCAGTTCTTGTACTGGTGGGACTTGATGATTGTGTGACAGGCACTGTTGTTGCTTCCTCCTCTCCTTCAGCACCGTGCTGTTTGTGTTCGGACTTCCGGCGAGGTTGTTCGTGCCTTTGTCGACTGCCAGGAGGGATGCGCCGGTCTCTGTTTTCTATTTTCCCCAGGGGATTGGCCTGTGGGCTTTGGGGCATCTCCTCTCTCTCTGCAGACTCTCTTCCTGGGGTGGTGAAAGGGCATCCATTTGCTTGTGCTAGATGTGCTCTTTCTCTTCAGGTTTGCCTCGGCAGTGTTGGCCCTTCTCCCTCAGTTTGGGGCCTGCTCCCTCGAGTTTTGGCCAGAGCGATATGTGCTTTCTCCCTCCCTTGGCCCTTGCTTTCCCAGGTCCTTAGAGGGATCGGGTGGTGCAGACGGGGTTATTCCGGTTGTTCATTATTGGTCTTGATGCCATGTTATCTCCTTCTTGAAGGTTTGCCAGTTTTTCTGCATTGGTGGGTTCCCATATGCCCATCTCCACCGCTTGCTCCTCTTCTCTGCATGTCCTCTCTCCTGTGCCTCCGGCTGGGAGTTTGACACTTGTGAGGTTGTCCCTGTTGGCTCTTCGCCCCTGACATCTTGCGGTCGTCTTTGGAGGGTCTTTGATTCTTGGTGTAGGGGGACGGGTCTGTCTCCTGTTTACTGTCCTTTGTTCAGGGTGTTTTCTTTTTTGGGGGGATGGTTTTGTGTTGGGTCTACTGATCTCCTCACCTCTCCCAGCCCAATGGGCCTCCGTTCTGGCCTTCGGGGTCTCAGTTATGTCTTCTTTCTCTCTATTGGGGGCTCCCTTTTGCTGACTTTGTTTGGCTTCGGTGTCCTGTCTCCTGCTCTCCGGACCGTGCCTGGGGTCTTTCATTGATGCTTCTGGCATTCGTCTGGTCCTCCTTTTCCCACCCTGGTTTCCGTTGGCCTTGGGGTTTTTTGTCCTTCTGGTGTCTTCTCTTGACACGCCTTCTCCATAGTTAGAGGTTCTCCATTCCCTGGATATGCTGTGGGCCCTTCACATCTCCCTCGGACTTGCCAGTGCTTTTGGGCAGGTGGCTCCCTTGTGTGTTGCCTATGGTCTCTCTGGGAGGGGTCTCGGGCCTTCTTTGTCCATTCTGCCTCAAGGGGTGTTGTGCTCTGGTGTCTTGTCTTACGTGGTTGCTCACCGTCCTCTTCCCTATTTCGGTCCAGTGGCGGTCACCACAGAGTGTTTCCTCATTCGTGGCAACGTTTCAGGGTGCGTCATTGCGTGACGTTTGTAATGCTGCTCCGTGGGCTTTTTCCCACACCTTTGTTTCCCACTGCAGTCTTCTGTTGGGGATGACTGCGTCCACAGAGTTTGGCCCTCATATTTTGTCACAAAACAATATAGAATCCGTGGGTCTATGCAGGAGAGAAAAAATAAAAAAAGTGTAATAAATCACTACTACATAATTTGAAAGCATATAAATGTAAAATAAAGAATAAAGAACCAAATGACTAAGTGCCACAGATCTAGCTATGGGCACTTCCCTTTTAGGACGAAATCCCTCACTCACCATAGGTGACATGCTTCATCATTTGGGATTCTCCTCCCAGAGGAAAAACCTAGTTCCTCTGAGGGCTACAACCCCTCTCTGAGAGGGAGGAGCTCAGGGATGTTTTGAAATACAAATAGGGTATTATAAAACCCCAAATGAAGAGACAACTGTGTAAATGAGGGCGCAGCGCAACAAAAAATCAATAAATGTGAGGATAGTGAAGTTAAAACTAGCTAAAGAGCGCAAAAGGAACTTTATTTAAATGCGCCCCTTGCCAGGATTAAAAGCGTGTATCCACGGAATAAATTAAACCGCAAAAACAAAACAAGTGGTCAACATGTTTCAGCCATACACCTAATCGTAGGTCGGGCTTTCATCAGGACCTATAAAGCTGCTGCTATCTCAGTGCAAGTGTTGCAACAAAAAGGATATCAAGACAGAAAATCTTCTTAGTCTGTCCATTCGAGAAGGAAAGATTACCTAAAACCAGAAGAAAAGAATCAAAATTGATCCATACTAATGATCACAAGTATCAACCATAAACTACAGAGTGTTCTATAAAGGATAATGAAAAAGGAGAAAGAAGAAACCTTACCCGCTACTGCTGGGTAAGCAACCACACCTCTACCTGGCAACCGCTCAGGAAAGGCGCACCGCTCTGAAAAAAACGGTGCATCTTGTCATTTAACAAATCATGTCCTATCAAAAACAAGGGTTATGACAGTAATACCAGTAACCCCAGCTAGGCATGTTTTCAGGAGTAAGTGTAAATAAGAAAGAAAGCCCCAGGGAGCACCGGTCATTTAAAACATGAAATATAAAGCTGTCATCTCTAAAGCCTAAGTGACTATAACATAAAAATCACCATAGGGACTCAACTAAAGGCAGATCTATAAATGCATCAATAAGGTAGCTAAAGTGTATCATATTAGCCACACTATCCCCAAGCCCTCAGAGGATCCACCAAAATAGTCAAGGAGCCTGCTGTGTAGAGCTTAAATAAATGGGTCCAGAAAAGTAGAGAAAGAACCCATTATAGACGGAAAGCAGAATAAAACAGGAAGGCACAACCATTTCAAAAGACTAACCTCTCCGTCGGTACACCGGAGCTTGCAGAGCCTGCAGCCGGAGGTGAAGTCAAGCCTAACCTTGTCTGCTTTTATAGCCCAGCATCAAAATTAATTGGTTCCAGGTGGGTGCGCAAAAAAACAGTCTGATCATGTGTCAAATAAGAGTCACTACTCCCTTGCACATGCGCACTGTAATCGAGTTGCTGTTATATTCTCAAAACATAAAAAACGGCAAAATTGCCATATACAAGAAAATTACACAACGCGAAACAAAACGTTTCAATTTCTCTGATTGTGAACATGCCCAATGAAACAGGCAGAGCTATACTACGCTGTGCTCATAACGCTCATGTGTCGTATCAAGACACTGCTCTCTCGCGCATGCGCGTCTTCGAGAGTGTATCCAAACACTCTTTTTTTTGCTTTTATTCTTTTTGAATCCAACATGCGAATAGAAATTATGGCAGACATATCATCAAATAAGCATTATTTGTTCCAAGAAATAGAGAGCCTCTGATTGTAAACATTTCCAATGAAACGGGCAGAGCTATATTGCGCTATGCTCAAACGCGCATGTGCCGTGTAACGACACTGCTCTCTCGCGCGTGTGTGTCTTCGAGAGTATATCTAAACACCCTCTTTTTAGCTTATGTTCTAGTTATATCCAACATGTGAATTAGCACAGAAATATCACAAAAAACTATAGTGATACCAGTTCAAAGTCTAAACCCTGTAAAAAAGACGCAAGGATAAGTATATATCATAAGACCCTCATGGATACCAAAAAACCTAAGGATGGAAAGACAAATAAGCAACACACCTTGATGGGCTCTACTATTGAGTTTCTTGACAAATGTAGTTTGGAACATATCAATACATCAGTTTATAAGAACAAAGAACTTGTACAAAAAAGGGGATCTAGTGTGAGTGAGGGTTCCTTAGGGTCTGTACTACAATAGAACCCACGGAATCTCGTCATTCAGACCTCCAACATCAGTCCCCAGTTTATGCACCCACCATTGTTCCCGTTTGAACAAAAAGGTTTTGATGTCAGTGATATGTGATGGAATAAAGGTTTTCCAAAACCGTCCACTTCAGATCTTGTGGGCTATGCTGGACAGAAAGAAAGTGATTAGTCAATTTGGTCGAAGACTTCCTACATCTGATAGTACTCTTATGCTCAAGGATGCGAGTCTTCACTCTGCGTGTTGTCATGCCCACATATCGAAGCGGGCAAGGACAATGGATCAAATAGACCAGGTTGTCACTATTGCTGTTTGTATGGCAAGTCAAAATCCATGGTCTGGATGATCCAATATCAATTTCCGTAGTGTGAGTCGTGTGAGGACAAGCCGCACAGGACCCACAAGGAAAGTGGCCCTGTACTGGAGGTAAACCCCACAAAGTACCCTGTAGATTCTTATTACTGGTACGTGGTTGTATGTGTACCAAACGATCCTTAATATTAGTACTACGCTTGAAAGCGAAGAGGGGACGTGGTAAAGAAATGTCACCAATGTTCAAAATCTTCCAATTAGACAATATGCTTTTCTTAATCTGATTAGAAAAACTACAAAAGTATTAACACATGTCAGTCGATTGGTAGTTGCTTTAGGAGTCCCTGAGTCAAGAAGAGATCCCTATTGTTATTTCCTGCACGCTTTAGAGATCTCTTAACAAGTTTCTTAGGATAATGCCTAACTAGTAACTGGTCTACTAAGTTCTGGGCATGTTCCTGATACTTGGTGGTCGATGAACAATTCCTCCTTGATATATTGATGATGTTTTTGTAGTATGGAGAGGTACATCTACTTCTATTACTGAGTTTAAGATCTGGCTGAATAATCGAAACCAATATTTCAATTTTACTTGTGAATTCAGCAAAACACAGTTGCCTTTTTTGGACGTTATGATCTCTCCTTTTGAAGGGGGCTTGAGTACTGAACTGTACAAAAAACCAATGACGAAGAATTCTCTTCTATCATATAACAGTTTTCATCCTCAGGCCCTAAGTGACAATTTGCCTTATGGGCAATTTTTACGTATAAGGAGGAATTGTTCATCGACCACCAAGTATCAGGAACATGCCCAGAACTTAGTAGACCAGTTACTAGTTAGGCATTATCCTAAGAAACTTGTTAAGAAATCTCTAAAGCGTGCAGGAAATAACAATAGGGGATCTCTTCTTGACTCAGGGACTCCTAATGCAACTACCAATCGACTGACATGTGTTAATACTTTTTGTAGTTTTTCTAATCAGATTAAGAAAAGCATATTGTCTAATTGGAAGATTTTGAACATTGGTGACATTTCTTTACCACGTCCCTCTTCGCTTTCAAGCGTAGTACTAATATTAAGGATCGTTTGGTACACACACGACCACGTACCAGTAATAAGAATCTACAGGGTACTTTGTGGGGTTTACCTCCAGTACAGGGCCACTTTCCTTGTGGGTCCTGTGCAGCTTGTCCTCACACGACTCACACTACGGAAATTGATATTGGATCATCCAGACCATGGATTTTGACTTGCCATACAAACTGCAATAGTGACAACCTGGTCTATTTGATCCATTGTCCTTGCCCGCTTCGATATGTGGGCATGACAACACGCAGAGTGAAGACTCGCATCCTTGAGCATAAGAGTACTATCAGATGTAGGAAGTCTTCGACCAAATTGACTAATCACTTTCTTTCTGTCCAGCATAGCCCACAAGATCTGAAGTGGACGGTTTTGGAAAAACCTTTATTCCATCACATATCACTGACATCAAAACCTTTTTGTTCAAACGGGAACAATGGTGGGTGCATAAACTGGGGACTGATGTTGGAGGTCTGAATGACGAGATTCCGTGGGTTCTATTGTAGTACAGATTCCTAAGGAACCCTCACACACACTAGATCCCCTTTTTTGTACAAGTTCTTTGTTCTTATAAACTGATGTATTGATATGTTCCAAACTACATTTGTCAAGAAACTCAATAGTACAGCCCATCAAGGTGTGTTGCTTATTTGTCTTTCCATCCTTAGGTTTTTTGGTATTGATGGACTCACATTTGTGCATCTGATGGTACTAACTACAGGTATCCATGAGGGTCTTATGATATATACTTATCCTTGCGTCTTTTTTGCAGGGTTTAGACTTTGATCTGGTATCACTATAGTTTTTTGTGATATTTCTGTGCTAATTCACATGTTGGATATAACTAGAACATAAGCTAAAAAGAGGGTGTTTAGATATACTCTCGAAGACACACACGCGCGAGAGAGCAGTGTCGTTACACGGCACATGCGCGTTTTGAGCATAGCGCAATATAGCTCTGCCCGTTTCATTGGAAATGTTTACAATCAGAGGCTCTCTATTTCTTGGAACAAATAATGCTTATTTGATGATATGTCTGCCATAATTTCTATTCGCATGTTGGATTCAAAAAGAATAAAAGCAAAAAGAGAGTGTTTGGATACACTCTCGAAGACGCGCATGCGCGAGAGAGCAGTGTCTTGATACGACACATGAGCGTTATGAGCACAGCGTAGTATAGCTCTGCCTGTTTCATTGGGCATATTCACAATCAGAGAAATTGAAACGCTTTGTTTCGCGTTGTGTAATTTTCTTGTATATGGCAATTTTGCCGTTTTTTATGTTTTGAGAATATAACAGCAACTCGATTACAGTGCGCATGTGCAAGGGAGTAGTGACTCTTATTTGACACATGATCAGACTGTTTTTTTGCGCACCCACCTGGAACCAATTAATTTTGATGCTGGGCTATAAAAGCAGACCAGGTTAGGCTTGACTTCACCTCCGGCTGCAGGCTCTGCAAGCTCCGGTGTACCGACGGAGAGGTTAGTCTTTTGAAATGGTTGTGCCTTCCTGTTTGATTCTGCTTTCCGTCTATAATGGGTTCTTTCTCTACTTTTCTGGACCCATTTATTTAAGCTCTACACAGCAGGCTCCTTGACTATTTTGGTGGATCCTCTGAGAGCTTGGGGATAGTGTGGCTAATATGATACACTTTAGCTACCTTATTGATGCATTTATAGATCTGCCTTTAGTTGAGTCCCTATGGTGATTTTTATGTTATAGTCACTTAGGCTTTAGAGATGACAGCTTTATATTTCATGTTTTAAATGACCGGTGCTCCCTGGGGCTTTCTTTCTTATTTACACTTACTCCTGAAAACATGCCTAGCTGGGGTTACTGGTATTACTGTCATAACCCTTGTTTTTGATAGGACATGATTTGTTAAATGACAAGATGCACCGTTTTTTTCAGAGCGGTGCGCCTTTCCTGAGCGTTTGCCAGGTAGAGGTGTGGTTGCTTACCCAGCAGTAGCGGGTAAGGTTTCTTCTTTCTCCTTTTTCATTATCCTTTATAGAACCGTCTGTAGTTTATGGTTGATACTTGTGATCATTAGTATGGATCAATTTTGATTCTTTTCTTCTGGTTTTAGGTAATCTTTCCTTCTCGAATGGACAGACTAAGAAGATTTTCTGTCTTGATATCCTTTTGTTGCAACACTTGCACTGAGATAGCAGCAGCTTTATAGGTCCTGATGAAAGCCCGACCTACGATTAGGTGTATGGCTGAAACATGTTGACCACTTGTTTTGTTTTTGCGGTTTAATTTATTCCGCGGATACACGCTTTTAATCCTGGCAAGGGCGCATTTAAATAAAGTTCCTTTTTGCGCTCTTTAGCTAGTTTTAACTTCACTATCCTCACATTTATTGATTTTTTGTTGCACTGCGCCCTCATTTACACAGTTGTCTCTTCATTTGGGGTTTTATAATACCCTATTTGTATTTCAAAACATCCCTGAGCTCCTCCCTCTCAGAGAGGGGGTTGTAGCCCTCAGAGGAACTAGGTTTTTCCTCTGGGAGGAGAATCCCAAATGATGAAGCATGTCACCTATGGTGAGTGAGGGATTTCGTCCTAAAAGGGAAGTGCCCATAGCTAGATCTGTGGCACTTAGTCATTCGGTTCTTTATTCTTTATTTTACATTTATATGCTTTCAAATTATGTAGTAGTGATTTATTACACTTTTTGATTTTTCTCTCCTGCATAGACCCAAGGATTCTATATTGTTTTGTGATATAGTATTGGGGATTGAATCCTGGGAGGTCTTTAAATTTTCCCTAGGACTCTCTGGCGTTGAACCGGTTATTGTTTGGTAACCTCATATTTTGTCGCCTGTACATGATCTGTGCTTTATGTTTTTTTTGGAGGGGGGGTTGTAGCATTTACTATCATGTATGTTGCATCATCCTTGGTTTCTGTGTAAATCAATCACTCTGTGCTTGGGTCAGGGCTCATGAGTAAGGAAAAAGACGGGAAAACAGACGAGGAGGTAATGCCCAGTTACTCACAGGTAATCTTCATTACTCCGAGTCCTAGTCTTCCCATTCCATACCTGAGCCTGTCCCTCCCTCCCTGGTTTTTATGGTGATTGTTTTTTTGTTTTTTCTGTCTTATGAGTTTCTTTGGTATTCTCAGAATGTCCTGGTGACGTGCTTCCCCCTTTATGCATGCTATGTAGGCGGCGCCATATTGGGGGAAGTATTTTGACCTCAGCTAGGTAATAGTTTCTGTGGAGCAGGCAAACTGCTCATGCATAAGGAATGGAACAGGAAGACCAGCACACAGAGTAATGAAGATTACCAGTGGGTAACCTGGCATTTCTCATGTTGTGTTTGTAATAGAGATACTAGTCCTCATTATAGGAGTCTAGAATCGCAGCAGATTCCATAATGTTATCATACTTGAATAAACACCCATTCCATCAAACACAAAATGAAAATGTCAGTTATGCAATTGAACTCCAGACTAATTATATATGTTATGCTAAATAAGTAGGGAGCAGCTGCGTTCATTGCAGGACAAAGGCAATAAATACTAGAGGCAAGCGTGGTAGAAATCATTCTGTCAAATGTCTCCAATGAAAACAAAATCTACCTAAAATAGCCCTTGTGTATCTTGAACATTCACTTACACCAATTCTGATTTGGCGGACCCCTAGTGGGATGCACTAATATAGTGAATAAGGTATACACTGCCATTCCATCAGCTAACCCCTGCAGACACTTTAGTCACATATGTTGGTGTGTATTCTCAGAAATACATTCACAAAACCCCTTCATACTGGGGGCCGTTTGTGCAAATAACCATGCGCTCTCGGTTTCACACGGGAAACACAATTTTCCTTTGTGAATCGGGCCTCGCTTTATGTATACAATTTCCTTGACCTTCAATAGAAAAGTCAGCTCTCGATTTTCAAAGGCTCAAGTTTCTTGCCATTTTTATCACATGTCTAGAACATGCTGTCGGTTTAGATTTTTTTGGGGGATGTTCGTGTGTTCACGTCAGAAGCTGGAAACAGAGGGGCAGATTTACAAGCCCCGTGCGCCAACTTTACGCCACCGTTGCATCACTTCTGTGACGCAGTAGCATCGTAAACAATGCGCCACGATGCAACATATTTACAACGCGACGCATCTAGGGAGATGTGTCACGTTGTAAAGCCCTGAGCTACATTATACCTGCGTCAGGTATAATGTATGCAGGGTGGGCGTTCCATCGCAAGGAAGCCTCGTAATCTACAAGATTTCACTGAGTGACTTTTACGATGCCACTGCGTCAAAACCTTGCGCCTGCTTGAAGCAGGCGTAAGGAGTGACGCTGCATGGTCGGAATAGGCATTCCTGACCATTGCTGGAGTTGCGTCGTGCTTACGACACGACTCCAGCAATGCGCTGCCTTTCCAACAAAAGATGCATCACGCATCTGTCTGTCCTTGCGCCACGATGCGCCACATTGTGCGGCGCATGGTGGCGCAAGGCTATTTTTCCGTCACGCAAATGAACTGGCGCATCTCTGCAAATATGCAGAGATGCGCCAGTTTTGTATATCTGCCCCAGAATCTCTCTCATGTATGGACGCCAATCTCCATCAAAATAAATAGCATTATGCAATCTTGTGAAGATTAGGCTTAGAGGAGTGGTAGTGTTACATTTTTGTAAACACCAGGATTATTCGACCCTGGGACAGAACAGACTGAGACAAAGGAAGAGAAGAGGAGGAAAGGAAAGGTGTGTCAAACAGAGACAATCAAATCAGTGAGTTGTATTCATAGTTAGGCCATTATATGGTGGCGGTGTACTGAGAGATGAAGGCTGAAAAATTGAATGAGGGGGCGAGGTGGCAGTATGCTGTTGGGTGCTGGGTTTGTCACAGTTTTGCTCTGTCTCAGCAGAGTTGCCATTTCCAGCCCGGTCCGTCCTTTTTGTCAAACCTCTTTGGGACTTGGAATGAGCCCAGAACTATTAGCGCGGGACAATGTCGGCCAAATGAATGAGTTCCTACAATGGCGGCCTGTGTGCCGGTAAAGACTGTTTTCAATATATTTCCTCCCATCGAGCAGCGACCATTGTTCCTTTCCTAGAACTCCCAGATGCGTTTGAAGAACTGGTTCTCACTTTCACGCCAAGAATCCAAGAGAAATCCAGGTTTTGGTTACACAGACATGTAATACCTCGTGCCTCGCAGCCCGATCACTGCCTACTCAGGCCTTTGCTGAAGTAATGTAAAACTGCAGCAGACGCCCTGTTTTCTTTCCCTTGCAATCAATCCTGTGCGCAGCTACGTCTATGAACTAGTCTCAATTTTCTCTGTGAAGGCCACACATTTAGAGCTTGATTCTGAGCCAGGCAGAGCGCAATGACCACATTGGATTTTGCTCTGCCTGAATCAGAGTTGGCTGGTTTTGCCACACCCGGTTTAACCACGTGTGGGAAGATCATACACAATTATTCCTGCCAGTAATTCCGCCTGGAAAAATCACAGGAGGCTTTGATTGTAGTAGCAGCTGTTGAATTAAGCACTGGATACAGAAATGAAGTAGAATCCTTTATTGCTGAGGAGCATATGAAGACACCGGCATGTACATCGGTGTCCTTCTCACAACTGACAACCCCCAAGCAGCTCATATATAAACATTCTAGGAATGCTTGCTAATCAAGCATTCCACGTAACGAAGCAACATACAACACATCCCCCTCCTTAAACAATTAATAAAACAAAACAAGGAAGGAGAGAAAAATAAAAGAGTAAAAAAACACAATAAAGTATGTATGGAGGTATAGGAAGATGTGCAGCCATAACAATAAAATTGAATTGGAACAAAACAAATATACACAATTAATGGGCAGAATAGCACAACTAAATTGGTTGAATAGCACACAAGCTTAAGAATAGTACGCCGCAAAATCCTTCAGTTGTAAGAATTGTACACTACGAAATCTTTCAACCAACCAGGAGCCTTCCTTTCCCTTACACGTTTTTGAACAATCATTTGATCATCCACGTCATTAACCGCATCTGTAGTGAGAGGCACATCTACAGTGGTGGGAACAAAAGAATCAGATTGACTGGCAACAGAAGTAGGTTGGCTTGATTCTACATCATCCATCCAATCAAAACTAGAAGCATCACTACCAGTTCCACTACCAGACTTGGCCACGCTCCTAAGATTCCAAACTTTCCCATCTCTGAGCCTTACCGAATTTTGCAGAACTTCAACAACCTCTTCAGGCTCAAAGAAACAACTATCACCTTTACCAATAAATCCGGGTTTCTTAATACGTACCCAATCACCCACAGCAATCTGTGGATTTTTAACTCCATGCTTATCATCAAAATACCTCTTACTTCTGTCTTGTACTTTCTCCATTCTGTTCCAAACTTCTTCTCTAGACCACTGTTCCACACCAGAGGTGAATAACCACTCAGGATTAAATTTGGACCTAGGTCTACGTCCTCGCATAATTAAGAAAGGAGACAATACAGTAGCATCCGAGTTAGTGACCCGATAAGCCCAGACCATCTTACCAACTTGCGTGGTCCAATCCTCACCAGCACCAATAGCCAATTGAATGGTGCCCTTTAACACACGGTTAAAGCGCTCAACCATTCCGTTTCCACTAGGATTATATAGGGAGGTAGTTCTATGTTTGATACCAAGTTTTTCGAAGTAAAATTTAGCTTTTTTCGAAAGAAACTGAACACCATTATTGCTCAGTACATGCAGGAATACCCTCAGAAACAAAAATGTCGTCCAGAAATTTCAAAACAACATCAGTATCAGTGTTCTCCACCACTCTCACGACAGGCCAGCGAGAAAACATATCCATCAGAACTAAAACATACTTGTATGAATCTTGGAGATGGTCCTTAACCGGACCCATTATATCAATAGCAACCATCTCCCAAGGATTCTTAGGAAGGTTAGATTCACACATGGGAGGACGTAAAGTTTGCAAGGATTTGTCAGCAGAAGAACAGGCTAAACACTCCCTCACAATTCTTTCAGCAAGCTTGTCTAGGCCAGGCCACCAAAATACATTTTTTAAAAGAGATTTAGTCCTACAAATACCAGAATGGCCCTCATGACACAGTTCCACAATAGGCACACACAAGCTTTCAGGCGGAACAATTTTCTCACCACGTAACAAAAATCCATCACTAAAAGAAAGTTCAGTGCGCACTTTCCAAAAAGGTCTAGTTGCATCATTAAGAGCATCCTTGCGGGGCCAACCATACATGACATATGGAATTATTTCTTGCAAAATCACATCTTTTCTGAAATCTTGTTCCCACTCATCTTTTTTGACAGAAGAATGTCCTTGGTCATGTACAAACGCTACTTGGAAGTTATTCCACTTATTGTCTTCACACTTTTCCAGGATGACTGGCATTCTAGATAAAAAGTCAGCCATAACATTGCTCTTGCCTGGAGTATAAACAATTTTATACGTGAAGTTTTGCATGCGCATAGATATCCTAGCTAACCTAGAGGAAACGTTATTCGAACCTTCTGTGGGCAAAATTTTAATTAAAGGTTTATGATGACAACGTAGGGTGCACATTTTACCCCAAATGAATGATTTAAAATGGTCAAGTGCCCACGCACAAGCTAACGCTTCCTTTTCGATAATAGGATATTTCTCTTCACAGGGGGACAAGGATCTGGAAGCGTACGCAATAATATGTTCTTTCCCTTTAGAATCAACCTGGGCTAGAACAGCACCTAGTCCCTTATTACTCGCATCAGTAGTAGTCACACTGTCAGCTAAAGGATCAAAACTACACAGGGCAGTAGATTTAGCAATGGATGATTTGATACATTTAAAATCATTCTCACATTCCAAGGACCAATCAAATGTACAATCTTTTTTAAGTAACTTGCGAATATTATAACATTTGTCTGCGAAGTTAGGAACATATTTAGCGCAAAATTCAGCCATCCCTAAAAAGGATCTAACATCATCTTTGTTGAGTGGCGTAGAGGCATTCTCAATTGCAGATACTAGTGAAGGTTTGGGTCTTACACCATTTTCATCAATTACATGGCCCAAATAAGTAACACTATTTTGAGCGAAATTACATTTAGAATGTTCAACGGTAAGACCTTTATCTTGTAGAATTGTCAACACAGTAAGTAGCCTGGATTCATGCTCGCTTCTATCTGCACCAAATACCAAAATGTCATCTTGGAAAAATGTGACGCCTTCTGTTCCATTAAATAATTGAAACATAAGGCGTTGAAAAACGGCTGCCGCTGAAGCTAAGCCAAAAGGCATGCACTTAAATTGGTAGCAGCCAAAAGGTGTTATGTAGGAAGTGTATTTTCTCGACTCAGGTGACAAGGAAATCTGATGGTATGCAGATGAGAGGTCGATAGTGGAAAACCACTTAGCACCCTTCAAACACGTAACCATCTCGTTGATTTTAGGTAAGGGAAACCTGTCCACTAAGATGTTATTATTTAAATGGCGCAGGTCCACACATAACCTAATTTTACCGTTACTCCGTCTGGCAATAACAATTGGAGAAATCCAATCGGAAGCCTCTATAGGCTCAATTATATCCGTATTCACCAATTTGTTGAGTTCATTTTCAACTTCACTTCTAATGAGTAAAGGAACATTCCTACATTTATGGACTTTGGGAATAGCATCGTCCTTGAGACGAATTAAATGTTCAAAACCCAAAAGATTCCCCAAGTTATCCTTAAATACACTAGGGAACTGACCTTGTACTCTTTTCCCCAAAGTGCTACTTTCATCAAGAATAAGTACTTGCTCCTTACTGTTTGGATCCAAAATAATATGCAATTCTTTTTGATCCAGCCAACCTAGGACTGGAGGACCTGTTTTAGCAACATAAAGTTTCCCACGATTTTGTCTGTTCTTGAATTCGAAAATTAACCACCTATATCCAAGTAAATCAATTTTCTCCCCACTGTATCCTTCAGGATGGATATCTGGTTGAATCAAATGTTTGCCAATCTTAGAAACAAATGAGGAATTCCACAATTTCTCATTAATAATCGTATATGGGGAACCAGAATCCGCATAGATTTTAAGTTCAACACCACCAATACTCATCCAACATTCTGGCTTGTTTCTACAAAGAGTGTCAGTTATGTTAAGTACAAGGTTGCTTCTGACATTCATAACCAAGTCATCAACAGGAGAATCGTCTTCATATCTATTCTGTAGATCACAATCCTCATCAACACCATTCACAAATTTAACCTTAGGCGTACTACGATTGCAAACCTTCGAATAATGACCGATAATGCCACAATTACTACATTTTTGTTTGATCGCTGGACAGAGTTTGCTGTGAGCTAAATGATCTAGACTGCCACAGCTAGGTTTTGCTCTTCCACGACCAAATCTGAAAGAACTTGATCTGTCAAACCTTGCTGGAGTAAACTTATCAAATTTTTCATTTGCGATAGGATTGACTTTGCCCACAATGACGTTCTGTGCATCATCTTTAAGAACAACAGCACACCTACTGGACATCTCCGCCTTGCGGACCAAGGCAAGGATTTCTTCCAGTGGTGCATCGCCATTGATCCAAAGCCTATCTTGGATAGATGGATTGGAAGCATGCAGAACTACCTGATCTCTTATAAAATCATCATGCAGTGTGCCAAACTTACAATCCAAGGCTAACTTCTTAAGTTCTGATACGTAACCATCAACAGTTTCAGATTTAACTTGTTTCCTCTGAAAGAATTTAAACCGTGTAATGCCTATGCAAACTTTAGGCGTGAAATAATTATCAAGATGGAGTAAGGCTAAATCAAAAACATTAATATCTCCCGCAACTGCAATTTTGGTCATTTGATTATACACTTTTAACCCAGCAGGACCTAAAGCATGTAGCAGTAATCTTTTCTTTTGCGTAGCAGCCATCTTGCCAGCTTCATCCACAGCCTCAATATAGTTAGTGAAATAAGCTTTCCATTCTACCCACTTAGTAGGTGGTTCAGATCCAGCAGCCCAAAAAGCTTGAGGAGCACTTATGTTATAATTTTGGGTAGCCATGTTGCTGTATGGACAAGTTCAGTGTCAATTCACTGTCCTGATCTTCACCACACAGAAGAGCAGAAACAGTTAATGAGAGTTGAAGTATCAGAAGAAAAACAAAGATCCAAAAAACAAAAAAAACAAAAAAATCCAAGGTGATGATCCACAAGTAGTGTAGAAAGTAGCAATAAGTGAAAGTAAACTCACAACTGGAATTGAATCAGTAAACTTCACCTTTGACTTAAAAATATTGAAAGACACGGAACTTCATTTGCTGCCATTCACTACAGGTCCGACGATCAGTGTGTTGTTCTGCCTCCGATGTGTTGCTTTGCGGCCAAATAGATCACAGGGTTAAATTCTGACACTCGCTTTAAATCCGACGACTAAAAGCCGCAATAGGCAGATCTAAAATGGCCGCCGAAAAGGTCACGCAGCGTGACCTTGCGCCGTGACGTAGGTGATCCCAGAATACAATGCGCGTTCCAGGCGCAGAGTGAAGAACGAGAACACAGGTTGGAACGCCGAAGCTGCACTCACCTGGATACCACGGTGAGATTCGAAAATCGTTGCGCGTCGGGTAAATGACGCGATATGAAGATATCCTTTTAGTTTTCCGAAAATATAAAAATAAACTTTGCGAGTAAATAGCTTGAAGATACATACATCCGGAAGGATGTCCGTTGTCCCGTAGTCACACAACCGAAGGGGAGTTCTCGGTACAGCAGCGTAATACTTGTAGAATAAGGGCAATTCCAAACTGCAGTTTCCCAAGAAAAAAATCAACTTGCACGCATAGATCCCTTGCTCCTCAACACTCGTCGCCAGTGTTGAATTAAGCACTGGATACAGAAATGAAGTAGAATCCTTTATTGCTGAGGAGCATATGAAGACACCGGCATGTACATCGGTGTCCTTCTCACAAGTGACAACCCCCAAGCAGCTCATATATAAACATTCTAGGAATGCTTGCTAATCAAGCATTCCACGTAACTAAGCAACATACAACAGCAGCCAAGGCTCATGCTAGAAAAAAAGTTTCCCTTACCTCCCCTGTTGTATTCCTCTTAGGGTGTCCATAAACAGGCTTTCCAGTATCATGTCCTTATATAGGCACAATTCGCCCTGCCCTTATATAGGCATAAAATCCCAGCCCTTATTTAGGCATTAAACCGTGCACTCCAAATACAGGCATGGTCTCTGACATCCGTCCACCCTAACGTCACAACGAGTTCATGAAGAACAGACCCTTAGGCTGCGGGAGTTTGCCTAGCCCAGGACTATTGATTTCTTCAAGGACTCATATATTATGCATGAACCATTATTCCTTAGGGGTTCATTCATGACGTCTTCCGCTGTCCGACTCACGTCAATGCTAACATTCTTAGGTACTTCTCAGGTATAAATATACCTTCCCTAGCCCCTGTAAATCAGAGGAGACCACGACTTCAGAGGAGCTTGTTTCCCGGCCTGACGCACTGAGAAGACGCTGTCATCCCTGCACGCAGAGAGTCCAGCTTCCAGTGATCTGACTTCCCTTGCGGGGTGTTGGAGTTCGAGTCTGGCAAAGAAATTCCTACCTCTCTCATTCTTCAGGTATGGAGCTGACTAGAACCTAGAGTGACTCTTGGCATACTAGGCATACTAGGCTTAACATACTCTTAGTATACCATAGTAAGGAATACTTCACCTACTTCATACCTCTCCCTACACCTAGGTTAGGTTAGGTACATTGGGGTAGAACTAGATTAGAAACGCATCGTATGAGTACTCGCATTTTTAGTCTGTGTCATTTATGTAAATGCATATATACTAAAAGATAATGCTATCGCAGTATTATTTATTTCTACTGCTCACACTACATTATTTATCTCGCATACTGTCTTGTGATCGTAACAGCACATTTTACTTACACCAGAAACAAGACTGTTCAATAAATCTTTTATTGAAACGCCCGTCTGTTCTTTCTGTGTAACTTGGAGAAAACTAAGCATGCACGATTGAGCTGAGTGAAATAGTTATCTATTGTTTCCACGACTCTGGGACACGTTCTGATTCTAAAGGGAAACAAAGTGGTCATGTTTTGCGGCTGCCAGAAACTACTCCCTTCTTGTCGTCAAGGAGTTTCTAGTGGCCTCTGAGCTAGCTGGCACAAGTAATTAAGTTTAATATACTCGATAGGGACATACTGACCTTAGTCCTATGTCAAACCTATAGGATATATTATTCCAATGCGCAGAGCCTATTAGGGAAATAGGAGCTACACTACATGGCGCCCAACGGTTTGGTAAGGCGGTAATTCAACGTTAGATACTGAGTAACTCAGCCGTGCTTTTTTGTCTCAGAGACCCCTACCCATATACTCCAAAAGACGTCTGGAGTGGGCAGGGTTAAGTATCCACCAAGGCTACATAGGGCAGCACCCTATATATTAGCTGTTTGGTTTGCTCAACGTTGAAGGATACAGTGTTCCAAAATATTGTGCACCTTATCTTTGTCTCCTTGAAACTTGTTCTATTTTTTCAAAAAACAAAAATGCCTGACTCCGACAATGACGCCGGAAACGGTGGAGCTGCGGCTGATCCAGCCCAAGCAGCAGTTTTAACATTACAGGTTTAAATGAAACCGAGGAGGGTGTTATAGACATCACTCCAAATTTAAGAAGAGCCATCACTCTAAAACTCATAAAACATGGCCTACCACCAAGAGGAGGTAGAGCAGTTTTCGTGATAGAGGCACACGAATCTTTTCAGACAGAGGTATTCTATTCATGGGTAATATTTCCTGAATCCAATCCAGTAACACACATGTTTCACTTCTACAAAGAAGATGATCCACCAGAGGAATACATTCCTTTTGAGGATATTGAAATTCCATTAACATACCAGGAGCATCAGCTCTGGTTTAAAGGCGCCCTAAAACATCACAAAAACATTACCAGGCTCGGTCCACTAGGTAGACCAGGAGCAACATGGCCGATTCTAGCCGGCTACACACCTCATCCTGACATTGAAGAAATGTCAGACGAGGAATTACTTACTCAACTCACAGAGTTAATAAAAATCTACAGACAATTGGTCCAATATGTCATGCGGACTTTCACAGTCCAACCACCATTGACAATTCCAAATCAAACTCCTCACCAGGGAAATACACTAAAAATTACACCACAAACTCTATACGCAGTCATGGGTAAAATGCCCACAAAACGTGAGCAAATTCCATTCTGGATAGCTCAAAAAATTACTCAAATAGAAGCAGTATTTCCAAATACTAGCCCATATGAGAAACACAGAATACTGACAATCAGTTTACCGATGGGGATCACACCACAACTGGAAGACTGCACCACTTGGGGCTCAGTCTTTGCTGCCATCTATACTAAAACATATGGCATTCCGTCAATTGCGGTAATACCTGATGTCCTGAAACAAATTCAAAACGAATACGGGGCAGAGCCTGCTCTAAATTTAGGTATGAAATTACTGAAAAATTTCGACCAGGTCTCAACAATAATATTATCTAATATTAAAAGGGAGGCAGCAGCAGTGGCGATCCGCCCAAAATTAAGGGAATTCGATGTTACAGAACATCAAACTGAACTACCCAGAATTATAGAACAATCTTATGCAGAATTAGGCAGAGATAGTTTGGGTGGAAGACCAGTGAAGCCCAAACTATCTGAAAGTCCTGAGAAGGACTCAATTAAACAAACTCCTACATCTTCTAAAAAGAAGTGGGAGACTAATAAACAAAATTCAAATGAGAAACGTAACTCAATCTCGAGGTAGGTCTCCTCAAAAGGAGCCCTCTGAAAGGAGGTATAACCTCAGGAATAGGGATAATTTGAGAAAACCTGACAGGTATCAAGATACTGATACACGTTCCTCTCGTCCCTTTCAGATCTCATCACAGACTTCGGAAAGAAGAGGACGATTGGAACATAGAGAAGAACGCGTGAAATCGAAAGCCGAAAAACACGCTCCAAAAACTAAAGCAAAACCTCAATTCTCCAAAAAGAAAGTAGCAGGTCTAAAGATCAGACATGCCGAGAATACTGAGAACACAACTCAAGAACGGAGAATGGGCTCAGACAATGCTGGACAGTGCAGCAGAAGTCACAATAGCTCGCCAGAACCTGAAGGAACTTCTGGAGATAGTGGACTTGAATGAGTACATTAAAGTAGAGACTGTAGACACCAGGGTTAGTACTCCACAAAAGTTATATGAAATAACACTCCGGATGGAGGGAGATAAACCTAGACAGACTATCAAAGGGCTATGACATACTTCTAGCAGAAAAGGACTGGCCACCACAATTTGTCAGGGAGTGCCCACATGGCGAGGACATTATTATGCCTGCCTTCTCCAACCATATACCAATGCACCTAAGATATACATATGCCAGGAAATGGGCAGTGGCCCAGGCCCCAGCATTATATAAAAATCATGTAGGATGGGATGAGGACTCACCTCACCATAAAATACATCTGAAACATGAACCAACTGCACAAAGGCAGTATCCAATAAAGCAAGAAGCTAAAAAACAAGTCAGGGAGATCTTAGATCAACTTGAATATCAAGGGGTGATTGAAACATGCACCTCCTCAATGAACAATCCTTTGTTTCCTGTCTCCAAACCAGACAATACATATCGTCTAGTTTTGGATTACAGACACCTAAACACTTGTTCTAAAACTTTTGCAGTACAAAATGCACATAGCACAGCATTAATGAATAACATTGTGCGTAAAAAATATATAACAACAGTAGACATCTCAAATGGTTTCTTTTGTCAAAACATAGCACCTGAAAGCAGGTACTTAACAGCATTCTCCATAATGGGGACCCAGCGTCACTTTTGTCGACTCCCACAAGGGTTCAAGAACAGCCCAGGTTTATTCTCAGCGAGGGTAACGGAGTTACTACAAATTTATGACAATGAGGCATTGTCCTATGTCGATGACATCTATCTGACAGACGATAACCTGGAAAAACACTTGAACAGGGTGAGCACCATTATACTGGGTTTCGCCTCTGAGGGCTACAAGTTCAACTTTAAAAAGTCCAGAATTGCCCATCTCAATGTCCTATTTTTAGGATATGAGCTTTCAAGTGAAGGCAAGAGCTTGGCAGCTAACTTTCTAGAGAAATGTGCGCTGCTCCAACCTCCAAAAACGCTAAAAACTTACAATCCATCCTGGGTTTCCTAAATTTTGGAAGAACATACATTCTAAACTACGCAGAAAGGGTTAAACCTCTCTACGCATTAATCAAACCTGATTTTTCGATCAGAAACTGGACACAGGAACACACAGAAATCTTGCGTTCACTCCAGGCTAACATGTTAGCAACAAATCACTTACAGACACGTGTAAGTCAACGTAATTTGGTGATCCGAATAATTTCGGGTCAATGCGGATTCACCTACTTAACCTTCAATGAGGGTGAGAAAATACCAATCGCATACAAATCTCATTTGTACACACAAGCGGAAATGCGCTTCAGTTCAACTGAAAAAATGCTGACAGCAGTTCAAACCGCTGTAGCAAAAGAAAGAGCCTTAGCCCAAGGGAAACGCATTATTGTCGTAACCCCAGTACCGGCTTAAGAAGCGGTCACAAAAGCAAGCATTCCAAATGCTAAAGCATTACATCCAAGATGGATACAATGGGTTAATTCTCTTGCTGCAACAGATGTTGAATATGTTTTTGATCCAGATTTAAAAACACAAGCATTCCTGCAATATGAACAAGAATGTCCTCTGCCTACTGAAATTCTGCCTCTCGATCAGTACGAATTCATAATTTACACTGACGGATCCGCACAACCCGCAACAGGGAGTAAGCAAGCTTACAGTGCAGCGTGTGCAATCGTTAAAGGTCGCATGTGAAATGGCATCTTCAGACCCATGGTCACAAAAACTCAATCTCTAGGAGATTGTACAGCTCAGCGAGCTGAACTACAAGCATTTAAACTGGCACTTGAAAGTACAGATCGAGAATTCCCCACACTAATAGTGTGCGATTCCTTTTACTGTGTTCAGTCGTATAATATACGAAACTGGCTTGAAAATGGTTTCAAAGATGCGAAAGGTGGCACAATAAAGCATAAAATACTTTGGGGACAAGTAGTTCAGTTGAAAAACGAACTACCAAAGGCTCAAGTGATCCACACACTGAGTCATCAACGTGATGGCGGTCACGTTGCAGGGAATTCATTGGCTGATGAAGCCGCAAAGGGGGCTGTTCAGACGGCTTCCGTAGCTGCGATCACTCGTTCAAAAACAAAAATAGACGGTGAGATAATGTTGGCTGTCAATGCTTCAAGCAAGGGCAGCAGTGCAGCGTTACCAAAAAAGTTTCCACTCAAGTACTCTTATGTAATTGATGCGAACAACGTTCCTTTTGCTCGAATCCCTGGAGTGGGGGATAGGGTAATTGCAAACAAGGAACGCAGATTAGGACTAATCCTAGCAGCACACAAAGGGATAGCTTCTGCCCATGCAGGTGTTTCAGCGACAGTATCTTTACTCAAGCAAAGATATTGGTGGCCTGGCATTCGGAAACAAACTAAAAACTATGTTTTAGAATGTGATATTTGCCAACAGATGAAAGTCTCAACAGTGAAACGTCCTGCGCAGACACCCCTGTTAATTTCAGACAAACCATTAGCTTGTGTTTACCTGGACCACTGCGGTCCCTTGCAAAGGGACGGTAACTATAAATATATCATGGTTGCAGTGGATTCATGCTCTAGGTTCCTATGGATATGGCCTCAGCGCTCGGCTGACGCTCGAACTGTTATAAAAGATTTGCGAGTCTTTATCGGCACATACGCAATAGGCACGCTACATTCTGACCAGGCTCCTGCGTTTAGCTCTCGGGCTTACAAAGAAGCCATGGCCAGTCTGGGCGTTGCATTGCAGTACTCCTCTCCATTCCATCCTGAGGGAAATTCGGTTGTGGAATGGAAAAACCGGGACATATAGCAGTCTATAACAGCTAGGGTATTAGGTTCGGGTGATGGGTGGGTCAAACACCTAAATGGGGTCCAACGCTCATTGAACAATCTGCCAAGAAGTTCTCTAGGGGGGGTCACTCCATATGAGGTCCTATTTGGGACAAGAATGTGGGTACCAGACCTTGAACACGTAGGCACAGTGGAGGAAAATAAACCGTTTGATATCAAAGATCGTTTGGCTGTTTTACAGGAACTGAATGAATTAAGAATGAAACAAAGCAACGTATTCCTACAGCCAACCACCACTGGGGAAAAATCGGCGGTCCCTGCAAGGCCTGTCTGGATTCCAAAAGTTGGGAATCTAGTCAGAGAAAAAATTGCGGACAAGAATGAATTTGGACCTTCTTACAGACAACCAGTACCTGTCCTAGCAGTTTAAGGAACAAGAACAGTACTTCTGCCGCCCCTTGCTGGAAGAAAGGAGAAAAGATTTGTGTAAATCGACCTCATCAAACCACAGTATGTTGCCAATACTAAACAGTAGGCCTCGTGGACTCCGACCTAGTAGCAGACGCACTCCTCTCGCTACTATCCAAGAGGTTCAGACTGAAAGACTGATAACTATCGAGACTTCAGCAGCAACAGATGAAGGACTAAGCAACAACGCTATGGAACTCATCCCTCTTGACAACCAAGTAACAGTTCGTCCAAATACGCCTGTCTACACCAATGTAGCAAGTGATGAACTGGTTCCAGCGATTTCTACAAATCCTGATGCAATTCCAACAATTGATAGAACTGCTTCTGGCTATTTCATTAACTTTGATACGTTCTCAGAAGATCCGAGTGAACCTGAAACGACGCCAGCATCATTCAAACTCAAGCAGCAAGTACAAGACTTTCTTCACTTTCTGAAAAAGACTTATTTGGTTTCTCCATGGATTGAACTCTGGATTATATCTGGACTTTTTGTTTTCCTGCTCTGGCTAGCTTTGGTAACAACTGTGAGCGTGCTTATAAGTGGCAGATACATCTATGTGAACACTGAAGGAAAAGATGTGAACGTACTTTTGAAACCTCATAAATCTTCCCATCGTGAAGCAAGAGACTTGTCATCAGTGAACATCACAGCTGTTCCTATACAGGATGGTATAGTGTGGGACAAAACAGATTATGACATCTTCAGCCCGACGGAACAATTGAACATTCCACATTTGTTTAAAATTTCACTAAGTGATCTCATTACGTACAGTACCTATTCAGATGATTGGGACTTTGAGACTGTTAATGACATAATGTTTGACCTAGAAAAATCTGCTGCATTTTCTAAAAATGAATATTTAGAGGGTTCATCGGACTATGAACAACTGTATTGTTATAACCACTATGGTCATCATTATTTGCATAAATCTGCATATCCAAGAAATGTGTTTATGTTTAACCAATGGGAGCATTGTCCTACACCACCACAGGGTAGTTCGAGAACATTTGCTAGCAAGTTTCCATATTTTTCAGGTTACAATACATCTGACCCAGAAACGTTTTACTATAAAAATGTAAACAAGACAGGACTGAAAATTATGTTAACTAATACGAAACAGATTTACTCTGCAGCATTTATTGCCCAACTGTCTAGACAGGGTTTCGACTTATGGAAAGACACAATAGACACAAAAACTGTCTGGGGTACTAAAGATTGGCAAGTGCAGGGGATAGAAGCTTTATTTAGAGCCTGTATCATCCCTGAACAAATAATGTTCTTGAATGAAACCATCCAACAAACATCTTGTCTTGGACTAGCCAAGATCAAAGAGATGAAAACACCTTCTGTACCAACACCTGCAAGTGATAACGATACACAGGCAGTGGTGACAGTTGACAATATACTACAACTCAACAGATCTAATCATGATTGGAAAAAATGGTTGATCTGGCCCACAGACACGAATAACTGTCAGGAAAGATTCCTGAATAAAACTCAGGGCTTTACTATTAATAGGCCAGACCCAAGATACGTCCAAAGACAGCATCCGGGGGTAGTAACAACATACAGTGTAGGAAAATTATGCCTCGATTGGCTGCATAAGTCTACACTACAGGATGTGAAACAACACTTATCCTTACTTAAAAAGGACGCAGACCTTAGGGAATTCTTGCTTGGACCAAGAAAACCGCGTCAAAAACGTTTCATATATGCCGGCATTTATGCTGCCTATAATGAAGCATGGAAAGTATCACAGATGGAGGCCGCAGAACGAATACGTGAACTTGATCGTATTAATTTAGAGAAAACACTCTCTGTGGTCGACAATGGGTGAACAACTTTGTCCTCCAGAATATATTCATTGGATGGCATTGTATCCTCTGCTATCGACATACTAGAACAAGATTTGGCGATGTTACAACAAGGTCAGTCTCAATTACGTTCTATTGTGTTATTAAGCTGGACGCTGCAATCTTTGCGAGCGGGCTATGTGCCTTGGCGTTTTATCAACACGTCAGCTCTGTTTGCAGAATACAATCTGACTGATAAACAGATCGAATTGGCACAAAGAGGAGCAAGGTATACAGTGCTGAGCATTGAAAAACTGGAAAAATTACCATTCACAGTGGCAGAAAAACCAGCTACAGAATGGCTTATTCATGGCAAAATAACATTACCTTTGACTACTTTTCAGTTTCAGTATTGCCTCAGACAAATGCAAGCAGGCAAATATGAAAGGTTGGGTAAGGAATACATTAAGACATCTTGGGATTTACCGTATACATATAGATGTTGGAGTGGGGATCGTGAAGTGTTTTTGAGCGGTACACACTGTAAACGTGCACTGAGCGGTTCACTTATATGTCAGGACATTTCTTTACACGGGGCTTGTAATGGTTCTGTGGCAAATTTGTCTTGCCATCAGCAGGGTACACCAGCTGCTGTGATTAATCCAGCGTTTGGACAACTTTCTAATGGGAGTTACCTCATGTTGAATGATCAGAGTTGCTGCGGCATGCTGCCAGGCATCCCATATCTAGTAACGGTCATCTCCAGGGTCACTTACTGTATGCAAGTATTGTTTGCCCCAATAGACATAGTCAGGGAGTCGCCTCTATGGCCTTCGCTGAACGTCTCTTTTATAAGATTTGATACTTTGAGCAGAATGAAAGCCATGCTTTTACAGCAAACAGTGCCTTTGACCTCGGCCAAAGAAACCTATGATCTACAAGTAGCAAGGACTTCGGCTGAGATACAGACTTTAATACGTACAAACTGCCCTATACATTTCATAGAAATGATAGGACGTATCTTCAATATGTCTGATACAACCAGAATTGTACATGTATTTAAGAGCATCTGCTCCGGTCTGTTAGCACCTTTCCAGGCAATACTCGGAATCATCCCGAACTTTGCACATTCGGTGTTTGGTGGCATACCATTAATTCTAGCACTTGTTGCCGGAATTCTATTTCTCTTCCTGCTATTGCGCTATGGCCAGCCTATTCGCAGACATCACTCCGAGCGAAATGGAGAAAGCTCTCCTTGAACGAAAGTGCCGTGAGCGAATAGTACAGCTATTGGGCATGACTCGTCTACGGGACCTGAATACCACGTGGTTCCTGTCATTCAGACCAATCTGGCAAGATTGCATTTGACCTGTTCTACGATGCCTGCTATGCGGTGAAGAATGCGTGTTGGACACCTGTCTAACATTTCCATCAGCAACGCCAACGGATGTCGATACTTTGCTGGTCCCGATAACGGCCCATGCTCTGTGTTGTCCCCAGAGGCTACCAATCCTGATGTCAGCATTCATTGAGATCTCACAGACGCTTCCGGCTGCTGCTGAGGTACGAGAAAGATCTACAGGCACACAGGTAACAACGGACGCGAACATTGATGCGGCAAACTATGCTGGAAGCGATGCTTCACATCTCTGTGCAATTAATCTACTACGCGAGGTGTTCCAACTGACACCAACTTCAGTGGATGATGTTTTGTCTATAGAAATAGATGATCTCATGTTTACACCAGACCCGTAAACTGACTCTGATTCAGCATACAGTGTTCCAGAGATGCAGTAACAATTTGGCCTTCATTTTCAAAAAACTTGGAACTCTACCAAAATTGAACTTTTTTCCCATTTTTAGAACGAAAATGGCACTTCAATCTGCTTAAAGTAGAACTAGCCTTATAGTACAGACTTCACGGTACTTCCACGGACACTTAGTCATCTTGTGTTTTTAGAACAGTTCATTAATTTTCATGACATGAAATGACTTTGATTTTTGAACAACTTATCGATCATTTTCTGTCACATGTAAATATTACTGCTTATTTTCATTCCAATTGCATATATTTTCGAACTTTATGCCTGAAATGAAAAGCATTTGCTTCAGATGAACAGTACCTTTTGCATTTTTTACTATGTTTTTTAATGCTTTTAAGAAATATTTTTTAAATATGCGGTACTCCATTTAATGTTTAATTTTAATTAAAGGTTTATGATCACAACGTAGGGTGCACATTTTACCCCAAATGAATGATTTAAAATGGTCAAGTGCCCACGCACAAGCTAACGCTTCCTTTTCGATAATAGGATATTTCTCTTCACAGGGGGACAAGGATCTGGAAGCGTACGCAATAATATGTTCTTTCCCTTTAGAATCAACCTGGGCTAGAACAGCACCTAGTCCCTTATTACTCGCATCAGTAGTAATCACACTGTCAGCTAAAGGATCAAAACTACACAGGGCAGTAGATTTAGCAATGGATGATTTGATACATTTAAAATCATTCTCACATTCCAAGGACCAATCAAATGTACAATCTTTTTAAGTAACTTGCGAATATTATAACATTTGTCTGCGAAGTTAGGAACATATTTAGCGCAAAATTCAGCCATCCCTAAAAGGATCTAACATCATCTTTGTTGAGTGGCGTAGAGGCATTCTCAATTGCAGATACTAGTGAAGGTTTGGGTCTTACACCATTTTCATCAATTACATGGCCCAAATAAGTAACACTATTTTGAGCTAAATTACATTTAGAATGTTCAACGGTAAGACCTTTATCTTGTAGAATTGTCAACACAGTAAGTAGCCTGGATTCATGCTCGCTTCTATCTGCACCAAATACCAAAATGTCATCTTGGAAAAATGTGACGCCTTCTGTTCCATTAAATAATTGAAACATAAGGCGTTGAAAAACGGCTGCCGCTGAAGCTAAGCCAAAAGGCATGCACTTAAATTGGTAGCAGCCAAAAGGTGTTATGTAGGAAGTGTATTTTCTCGACTCAGGTGACAAGGAAATCTGATGGTATGCAGATGAGAGGTCGATAGTGGAAAACCACTTAGCACCCTTCAAACACGTAACCATCTCGTTGATTTTAGGTAAGGGAAACCTGTCCACTAAGATGTTATTATTTAAATGGCGCAGGTCCACACATAACCTAATTTTACCGTTACTCCGTCTGGCAATAACAATTGGAGAAATCCAATCGGAAGCCTCTATAGGCTCAATTATATCCGTATTCACCAATTTGTTGAGTTCATTTTCAACTTCACTTCTAATGAGTAAAGGAACATTCCTACATTTATGGACTTTGGGAATAGCATCGTCCTTGAGACGAATTAAATGTTCAAAACCCAAAAGATTCCCCAAGTTATCCTTAAATACACTAGGGAACTGACCTTGTACTCTTTTCCCCAAAGTGCTACTTTCATCAAGAATAAGTACTTGCTCCTTACTGTTTGGATCCAAAATAATATGCAATTCTTTTTGATCCAGCCAACCTAGGACTGGAGGACCTGTTTTAGCAACATAAAGTTTCCCACGATTTTGTCTGTTCTTGAATTCGAAAATTAACCACCTATATCCAAGTAAATCAATTTTCTCCCCACTGTATCCTTCAGGATGGATATCTGGTTGAATCAAATGTTTGCCAATCTTAGAAACAAATGAGGAATTCCACAATTCCTCATTAATAATCGTATATGGGGAACCAGAATCCGCATAGATTTTAAGTTCAACACCACCAATACTCATCCAACATTCTGGCTTGTTTCTACAAAGAGTGTCAGTTATGTTAAGTACAAGGTTGCTTCTGACATTCATAACCAAGTCATCAACAGGAGAATCGTCTTCATATCTATTCTGTAGATCACAATCCTCATCAACACCATTCACAAATTTAACCTTAGGCGTACTACGATTGCAAACCTTCGAATAATGACCGATAATGCCACAATTACTACATTTTTGTTTGATCGCTGGACAGAGTTTGCTGTGAGCTAAATGATCTAGACTGCCACAGCTAGGTTTTGCTCTTCCACGACCAAATCTGAAAGAACTTGATCTGTCAAACCTTGCTGGAGTAAACTTATCAAATTTTTCATTTGCGATAGGATTGACTTTGCCCACAATGACGTTCTGTGCATCATCTTTAAGAACAACAGCACACCTACTGGACATCTCCGCCTTGCGGACCAAGGCAAGGATTTCTTCCAGTGGTGCATCGCCATTGATCCAAAGCCTATCTTGGATAGATGGATTGGAAGCATGCAGAACTACCTGATCTCTTATAAAATCATCATGCAGTGTGCCAAACTTACAATCCAAGGCTAACTTCTTAAGTTCTGATACGTAACCATCAACAGTTTCAGATTTAACTTGTTTCCTCTGAAAGAATTTAAACCGTGTAATGCCTATGCAAACTTTAGGCGTGAAATAATTATCAAGATGGAGTAAGGCTAAATCAAAAACATTAATATCTCCCGCAACTGCAATTTTGGTCATTTGATTATACACTTTTAACCCAGCAGGACCTAAAGCATGTAGCAGTAATCTTTTCTTTTGCGTAGCAGCCATCTTGCCAGCTTCATCCACAGCCTCAATATAGTTAGTGAAATAAGCCCTCCATTCTACCCACTTAGTAGGTGGTTCAGATCCAGCAGCCCAAAAAGCTCAAGGAGCACTTATGTTATAATTTTGGGTAGCCATGTTGCTGTATGGACAAGTTCAGTGTCAATTCACTGTCCTGATCTTCACCACACAGAAGAGCAGAAACAGTTAATGAGAGTTGAAGTATCAGAAGAAAAACAAAGATCCAAAAACAAAAAAAACAAAAAACCCAAGGTGATGATCCACAAGTAGTGTAGAAAGTAGCAATAAGTGAAAGTAAACTCACAACTGGAATTGAATCAGTAAACTTCACCTTTGACTTAAAAATATTGAAAGACACGGAACTTCATTTGCTGCCATTCACTACAGGTCCGACGATCAGTGTGTTGTTCTGCCTCCGATGTGTTGCTTTGCGGCCAAATAGATCACAGAGTTAAATTCTGACACTCGCTTTAAATCCGACGACTAAAAGTCGCAATAGGCAGATCTAAAATGGCCGCCGAAAAGGTCACGCAGCGTGACCTTGCGCCGTGACGTAGGTGATCCCAGAATACAATGCGCGTTCCAGGTGCAGAGTGAAGAACGAGAACACAGGTTGGAACGCCGAAGCTGCACTCACCTGGATACCACGGTGAGATTCGAAAATCGTTGCGCGTCGGGTAAATGACGCGATATGAAGATATCCTTTTAGTTTTCCGAAAATATAAAAATAAACTTTGCGAGTAAATAGCTTGAAGATACATACATCCGGAAGGATGTCCGTTGTCCCGTAGTCACACAACCGAAGGGGAGTTCTCGGTACAGCAGCGTAATACTTGTAGAATAAGGACAATTCCAAACTGCAGTTTCCCAAGAAAAAAATCAACTTGCACGCGTAGATCCCTTGCTCCTCAACACTCGTCGCCAGTGTTGAATTAAGCACTGGATACAGAAATGAAGTAGAATCCTTTATTGCTGAGGAGCATATGAAGACACCGGCATGTACATCGGTGTCCTTCTCACAAGTGACAACCCCCAAGCAGCTCATATATAAACATTCTAGGAATGCTTGCTAATCAAGCATTCCACGTAACTAAGCAACATACAACAGCAGCCAAGGCTCATGCTAGAAAAAAAGTTTCCCTTACCTCCCCTGTTGTAGTCCTCTTAGGGTGTCCATAAACAGGCTTTCCAGTATCATGTCCTTATATAGGCACAATTCGCCCTGCCCTTATATAGGCATAAAATCCCAGCCCTTATTTAGGCATTAAACCGTGCACTCCAAATACAGGCATGGTCTCTGACATCCGTCCACCCTAACGTCACAACGAGTTCATGAAGAACAGACCCTTAGGCTGCGGGAGTTTCCCTAGCCCAGGACTATTGATTTCTTCAAGGACTCATATATTATGCATGAACCATTATTCCTTAGGGGTTCATTCATGACGTCTTCCGCTGTCCGACTCACATCAATGCTAACATTCTTAGGTACTTCTCAGGTATAAATATACCTTCCCTAGCCCCTGTAAATCAGAGGAGACCACGACTTCAGAGGAGCTTGTTTCCCGGCCTGACGCACTGAGAAGACGCTGTCATCCCTGCACGCAGAGAGTCCAGCTTCCAGTGATCTGACTTCCCTTGCGGGGTGTTGGAGTTCGAGTCTGGCAAAGAAATTCCTACCTCTCTCATTCTTCAGGTATGGAGCTGACTAGAACCTAGAGTGACTCTTGGCATACTAGGCATACTAGGCTTAACATACTCTTAGTATACCATAGTAAGGAATACTTCACCTACTTCATACCTCTCCCTACACCTAGGTTAGGTTAGGTACATTGGGGTAGAACTAGATTAGAAACGCATCGTATGAGTACTCGCATTTTTAGTCTGTGTCATTTATGTAAATGCATATATACTAAAAGATAATGCTATCGCAGTATTATTTATTTCTACTGCTCACACTACATTATTTATCTCGCATACTGTCTTGTGATCGTAACAGCACATTTTACTTACACCAGAAACAAGACTGTTCAATAAATCTTTTATTGAAACGCCCGTCTGTTCTTTCTGTGTAACTTGGAGAAAACTAAGCATGCACGATTGAGCTGAGTGAAATAGTTATCTATTGTTTCCACGACTCTGGGACACGTTCTGATTCTAAAGGGAAACAAAGTGGTCATGTTTTGCGGCTGCCAGAAACTACTCCCTTCTTGTCGTCAAGGAGTTTCTAGTGGCCTCTGAGCTAGCTGGCACAAGTAATTAAGTTTAATATACTCGATAGGGACATACTGACCTTAGTCCTATGTCAAACCTATAGGATATATTATTCCAATGCGCAGAGCCTATTAGGGAAATAGGAGCTACACTACATGGCGCCCAACGGTTTGGTAAGGCGGTAATTCAACGTTAGATACTGAGTAACTCAGCCGTGCTTTTTTGTCTCAGAGACCCCTACCCATATACTCCAAAAGACGTCTGGAGTGGGCAGGGTTAAGTATCCACCAAGGCTACATAGGGCAGCACCCTATATATTAGCTGTTTGGTTTGCTCAACGTTGAAGGATACAGTGTTCCAAAATATTGTGCACCTTATCTTTGTCTCCTTGAAACTTGTTCTATTTTTTCAAAAAACAAAAATGCCTGACTCCGACAATGACGCCGGAAACGGTGGAGCTGCGGCTGATCCAGCCCAAGTAGCAGTTTTTAACATTACAGGTTTAAATGAAACCGAGGAGGGTGTTATAGACATCACTCCAAATTTAAGAAGAGCCATCACTCTAAAACTCATAAAACATGGCCTACCACCAAGAGGAGGTAGAGCAGTTTTCGTGATAGAGGCACACGAATCTTTTCAGACAGAGGTATTCTATTCATGGGTAATATTTCCTGAATCCAATCCAGTAACACACATGTTTCACTTCTACAAAGAAGATGATCCACCAGAGGAATACATTCCTTTTGAGGATATTGAAATTCCATTAACATACCAGGAGCATCAGCTCTGGTTTAAAGGCGCCCTAAAACATCACAAAAACATTAACAGGCTCGGTCCTCTAGGTAGACCAGGAGCAACATGGCCAATTCTAGCCGGCTACACACCTCATCCTGACATTGAAGAAATGTCAGACGAGGAATTACTTACTCAACTCACAGAGTTAATAAAAATCTACAGACAATTGGTCCAATATGTCATGCGGACTTTCACAGTCCAACCACCATTGACAATTCCAAATCAAACTCCTCACCAGGGAAATACACTAAAAATTACACCACAGACTCTATACGCAGTCATGGGTAAAATGCCCACAAAACGTGAGCAAATTCCATTCTGGATAGCTCAAAAAATTACTCAAATAGAAGCAGTATTTCCAAATACTAGCCCATATGAGAAACACAGAATACTGACAATCAGTTTACCGATGGGGATCACACCACAACTGGAAGACTGCACCACTTGGGGCTCAGTCTTTGCTGCCATCTATACTAAAACATATGGCATTCCGTCAATTGCGGTAATACCTGATGTCCTGAAACAAATTCAAAACGAATACGGGGCAGAGCCTGCTCTAAATTTAGGTATGAAATTACTGAAAAATTTCGACCAGGTCTCAACAATAATATTATCTAATATTAAAAGGGAGGCAGCAGCAGTGGCGATCCGCCAAAAATTAAGGGAATTCGATGTTACAGAACATCAAACTGAACTACCCAGAATTATAGAACAATCTTATGCAGAATTAGGCAGAGATAGTTTGGGTGGAAGACCAGTGAAGCCAAAACTATCTGAAAGTCCTGAGAAGGACTCAATTAAACAAACTCCTACATCTTCTAAAAAGAAGTGGGAGACTAATAAACAAAATTCAAATGAGAAACGTAACTCAATCCCGAGGTAGGTCTCCTCAAAAGGAGCCCTCTGAAAGGAGGTATAACCTCAGGAATAGGGATAATTTGAGAAAACCTGACAGGTATCAAGATACTGATACACGTTCCTCTCGTCCCTTTCAGATCTCATCACAGACTTCGGAAAGAAGAGGACGATTGGAACATAGAGAAGAACGCGTGAAATCGAAAGACGAAAAACACGCTCCAAAAACTAAAGCAAAACCTCAATTCTCCAAAAGAAAGTAGCAGGTCTAAAGATCAGACATGCCGAGAATACTGAGAACACAACTCAAGAACGGAGAATGGGCTCAGACAATGCTGGACAGTGCAGCAGAAGTCACAATAGCTCGCCAGAACCTGAAGGAACTTCTGGAGATAGTGGACTTGAATGAGTACATTAAAGTAGAGACTGTAGACACCAGGGTTAGTACTCCACAAAAGTTATATGAAATAACACTCCGGATGGAGGGAGATAAACCTAGACAGACTATCAAAGGGCTATGACATACTTCTAGCAGAAAAGGACTGGCCACCACAATTTGTCAGGGAGTGCCCACATGGCGAGGACATTATTATGCCTGCCTTCTCCAACCATATACCAATGCACCTAAGATATACATATGCCAGGAAATGGGCAGTGGCCCAGGCCCCAGCATTATATAAAAATCATGTAGGATGGGATGAGGACTCACCTCACCATAAAATACATCTGAAACATGAACCAACTGCACAAAGGCAGTATCCAATAAAGCAAGAAGCTAAAAAACAAGTCAGGGAGATCTTAGATCAACTTGAATATCAAGGGGTGATTGAAACATGCACCTCCTCAATGAACAATCCTTTGTTTCCTGTCTCCAAACCAGACAATACATATCGTCTAGTTTTGGATTACAGACACCTAAACACTTGTTCTAAAACTTTTGCAGTACAAAATGCACATAGCACAGCATTAATGAATAACATTGTGCGTAAAAAATATATAACAACAGTAGACATCTTAAATGGTTTCTTTTGTCAAAACATAGCACCTGAAAGCAGGTACTTAACAGCATTCTCCATAATGGGGACCCAGCGTCACTTTTGTCGACTCCCACAAGGGTTCAAGAACAGCCCAGGTTTATTCTCAGCGAGGGTAACGGAGTTACTACAAATTTATGACAATGAGGCATTGTCCTATGTCGATGACATCTATCTGACAGACGATAACCTGGAAAAACACTTGAACAGGGTGAGCACCATTATACTGGGTTTCGCCTCTGAGGGCTACAAGTTCAACTTTAAAAAGTCCAGAATTGCCCATCTCAATGTCCTATTTTTAGGATATGAGCTTTCAAGTGAAGGCAAGAGCTTGGCAGCTAACTTTCTAGAGAAATGTGCGCTGCTCCAACCTCCAAAAACGCTAAAAAACTTACAATCCATCCTGGGTTTCCTAAATTTTGGAAGAACATACATTCTAAACTACGCAGAAAGGGTTAAACCTCTCTACGCATTAATCAAACCTGATTTTTCGATCAGAAACTGGACACAGGAACACACAGAAATCTTGCGTTCACTCCAGGCTAACATGTTAGCAACAAATCACTTACAGACACGTGTAAGTCAACGTAATTTGGTGATCCGAATAATTTCGGGTCAATGCGGATTCACCTACTTAACCTTCAATGAGGGTGAGAAAATACCAATCGCATACAAATCTCATTTGTACACACAAGCGGAAATGCGCTTCAGTTCAACTGAAAAAATGCTGACAGCAGTTCAAACCGCTGTAGCAAAAGAAAGAGCCTTAGCCCAAGGGAAACGCATTATTGTCGTAACCCCAGTACCGGCTTAAGAAGCGGTCACAAAAGCAAGCATTCCAAATGCTAAAGCATTACATCCAAGATGGATACAATGGGTTAATTCTCTTGCTGCAACAGATGTTGAATATGTTTTTGATCCAGATTTAAAAACACAAGCATTCCTGCAATATGAACAAGAATGTCCTCTGCCTACTGAAATTCTGCCTCTCGATCAGTACGAATTCTTAATTTACACTGACGGATCCGCACAACCCGCAACAGGGAGTAAGCAAGCTTACAGTGCAGCGTGTGCAATCGTTAAAGGTCGCATGTGAAATGGCATCTTCAGACCCATGGTCACAAAAACTCAATCTCTAGGAGATTGTACAGCTCAGCGAGCTGAACTACAAGCATTCAAACTGGCACTTGAAAGTACAGATCGAGAATTCCCCACACTAATAGTGTGCGATTCCTTTTACTGTGTTCAGTCGTATAATATACGAAACTGGCTTGAAAATGGTTTCAAAGATGCGAAAGGTGGCACAATAAAGCATAAAATGCTTTGGGGACAAGTAGTTCAGTTGAAAAACGAACTACCAAAGGCTCAAGTGATCCACACACTGAGTCATCAACGTGATGGCGGTCACGTTGCAGGGAATTCATTGGCTGATGAAGCCGCAAAGGGGGCTGTTCAGACGGCTTCCGTAGCTGCGATCACTCGTTCAAAAACAAAAATAGACGGTGAGATAATGTTGGCTGTCAATGCTTCAAGCAAGGGCAGCAGTGCAGCGTTACCAAAAAGATTCCACTCAAGTACTCTTATGTAATTGATGCGAACAACGTTCCTTTTGCTCGAATCCCTGGAGTGGGGGATAGGGTAATTGCAAACAAGGAACGCAGATTAGGACTAATCCTAGCAGCACACAAAGGGATAGCTTCTGCCCATGCAGGTGTTTCAGCGACAGTATCTTTACTCAAGCAAAGATATTGGTGGCCTGGCATTCGGAAACAAACTAAAAACTATGTTTTAGAATGTGATATTTGCCAACAGATGAAAGTCTCAACAGTGAAACGTCCTGCGCAGACACCCCTGTTAATTTCAGACAAACCATTAGCTTGTGTTTACCTGGACCACTGCGGTCCCTTGCAAAGGGACGGTAACTATAAATATATCATGGTTGCAGTGGATTCATGCTCTAGGTTCCTATGGATATGGCCTCAGCGCTCGGCTGACGCTCGAACTGTTATAAAAGATTTGCGAGTCTTTATCGGCACATACGCAATAGGCACGCTACATTCTGACCAGGGTCCTGCGTTTAGCTCTCGGGCTTACAAAGAAGCCATGGCCAGTCTGGGCGTTGCATTGCAGTACTCCTCTCCATTCCATCCTGAGGGAAATTCGGTTGTGGAATGGAAAAATCGGGACATATAGCAGTCTATAACAGCTAGGGTATTAGGTTCGGGTGATGGGTGGGTCAAACACCTAAATGGGGTCCAACGCTCATTGAACAATCTGCCAAGAAGTTCTCTAGGGGGGGTCACTCCATATGAGGTCCTATTTGGGACAAGAATGTGGGTACCAGACCTTGAACACGTAGGCACAGTGGAGGAAAATAAACCGTTTGATATCAAAGATCGTTTGGCTGTTTTACAGGAACTGAATGAATTAAGAATGAAACAAAGCAACGTATTCCTACAGCCAACCACCACTGGGGAAAAATCGGCGGTCCCTGCAAGGCCTGTCTGGATTCCAAAAGTTGGGAATCTAGTCAGAGAAAAAATTGCGGACAAGAATGAATTTGGACCTTCTTACAGACAACCAGTACCTGTCCTAGCAGTTTAAGGAACAAGAACAGTACTTCTGCCGCCCCTTGCTGGAAGAAAGGAGAAAAGATTTGTGTCCATCGACCTCATCAAACCACAGTATGTTGCCAATACTAAACAGTAGGCCTCGTGGACTCCGACCTAGTAGCAGACGCACTCCTCTCGCTACTATCCAAGAGGTTCAGACTGAAAGACTGATAACTATCGAGACTTCAGCAGCAACAGATGAAGGACTAAGCAACAACGCTATGGAACTCATCCCTCTTGACAACCAAGTAACAGTTCGTCCAAATACGCATGTCTACACCAATGTAGCAAGTGATGAACTGGTTCCAGCGATTTCTACAAATCCTGATGCAATTCCAACAATTGATAGAACTGCTTCTGGCTATTTCATTAACTTTGATACGTTCTCAGAAGATCCGAGTGAACCTGAAACGACGCCAGCATCATTCAAACTCAAGCAGCAAGTACAAGACTTTCTTCACTTTCTGAAAAAGACTTACTTGGTTTCTCCATGGATTGAACTCTGGATTATATCTGGACTTTTTGTTTTCCTGCTCTGGCTAGCTTTGGTAACAACTGTGAGCGTGCTTATAAGTGGCAGATACATCTATGTGAACACTGAAGGAAAAGATGTGAACGTACTTTTGAAACCTCATAAATCTTCCCATCGTGAAGCAAGAGACTTGTCATCAGTGAACATCACAGCTGTTCCTATACAGGATGGTATAGTGTGGGACAAAACAGATTATGACATCTTCAGCCCGACGGAACAATTGAACATTCCACATTTGTTTAAAATTTCACTAAGTGATCTCATTACGTCCAGTACCTATTCAGATGATTGGGACTTTGAGACTGTTAATGACATAATGTTTGACCTAGAAAAATCTGCTGCATTTTCTAAAAATGAATATTTAGAGGGTTCATCGGACTATGAACAACTGTATTGTTATAACCACTATGGTCATCATTATTTGCATAAATCTGCATATCCAAGAAATGTGTTTATGTTTAACCAATGGGAGCATTGTCCTACACCACCACAGGGTAGTTCAAGAACATTTGCTAGCAAGTTTCCATATTTTTCAGGTTACAATACATCTGACCCAGAAACGTTTTACTATAAAAATGTAAACAAGACAGGACTGAAAATTATGTTAACTAATACGAAACAGATTTACTCTGCAGCATTTATTGCCCAACTGTCTAGACAGGGTTTTGACTTATGGAAAGACACAATAGACACAAAAACTGTCTGGGGTACTAAAGATTGGCAAGTGCAGGGGATAGAAGCTTTATTTAGAGCCTGTATCATCCCTGAACAAATAATGTTCTTGAATGAAACCATCCAACAAACATCTTGTCTTGGACTAGCCAAGATCAAAGAGATGAAAACACCTTCTGTACCAACACCTGCAAGTGATAACGATACACAGGCAGTGGTGACAGTTGACAATATACTACAACTCAACAGATCTAATCATGATTGGAAAAAATGGTTGATCTGGCCCACAGACACGAATAACTGTCAGGAAAGATTCCTGAATAAAACTCAGGGCTTTACTATTAATAGGCCAGACCCAAGATACGTCCAAAGACAGCATCCGGGGGTAATAACAACATATAGTGTAGGAAAATTATGCCTCGATTGGCTGCATAAGTCTACACTACAGGATGTGAAACAACACTTATCCTTACTTAAAAAGGACGCAGACCTTAGGGAATTCTTGCTTGGACCAAGAAAACCGCGTCAAAAACGTTTCATATATGCCGGCATTTATGCTGCCTATAATGAAGCATGGAAAGTATCACAGATGGAGGCCGCAGAACGAATACGTGAACTTGATCGTATTAATTTAGAGAAAACACTCTCTGTGGTCGACAATGGGTGAACAACTTTGTCCTCCAGAATATATTCATTGGATGGCATTGTATCCTCTGCTATCGACATACTAGAACAAGATTTGGCGATGTTACAACAAGGTCAGTCTCAATTACGTTCTATTGTGTTATTAAGCTGGACGCTGCAATCTTTGCGAGCGGGCTATGTGCCTTGGCGTTTTATCAACACGTCAGCTCTGTTTGCAGAATACAATCTGACTGATAAACAGATCGAATTGGCACAAAGAGGAGCAAGGTATACAGTGCTGAGCATTGAAAAACTGGAAAAATTACCATTCACAGTGGCAGAAAAACCAGCTACAGAATGGCTTATTCATGGCAAAATAACATTACCTGTGACTACTTTTCAGTTTCAGTATTGCCTCAGACAAATGCAAGCAGGCAAATATGAAAGGTTGGGTAAGGAATACATTAAGACATCTTGGGATTTACCGTATACATATAGATGTTGGAGTGGGGATCGTGAAGTGTTTTTGAGCGGTACACACTGTAAACGTGCACTGAGCGGTTCACTTATATGTCAGGACATTTCTTTACACGGGGCTTGTAATGGTTCTGTGGCAAATTTGTCTTGCCATCAGCAGGGTACACCAGCTGCTGTGATTAATCCAGCGTTTGGACAACTTTCTAATGGGAGTTACCTCATGTTGAATGATCAGAGTTGCTGCGGCATGCTGCCAGGCATCCCATATCTAGTAACGGTCATCTCCAGGGTCACTTACTGTATGCAAGTATTGTTTGCCCCAATAGACACAGTCAGGGAGTCGCCTCTATGGCCTTCGCTGAACGTCTCTTTTATAAGATTTGATACTTTGAGCAGAATGAAAGCCATGCTTTTACAGCAAACAGTGCCTTTGACCTCGGCCAAAGAAACCTATGATCTACAAGTAGCAAGGACTTCGGCTGAGATACAGACTTTAATACGTACAAACTGCCCTATACATTTCATAGAAATGATAGGACGTATCTTCAATATGTCTGATACAACCAGAATTGTACATGTATTTAAGAGCATCTGCTCCGGTCTGTTAGCACCTTTCCAGGCAATACTCGGAATCATCCCGAACTTTGCACATTCGGTGTTTGGTGGCATACCATTAATTCTAGCACTTGTTGCCGGAATTCTATTTCTCTTCCTGCTATTGCGCTATGGCCAGCCTATTCGCAGACATCACTCCGAGCGAAATGGAGAAAGCTCTCCTTGAACGAAAGTGCCGTGAGCGAATAGTACAGCTATTGGGCATGACTCGTCTACGGGACCTGAATACCACGTGGTTCCTGTCATTCAGACCAATCTGGCAAGATTGCATTTGACCTGTTCTACGATGCCTGCTATGCGGTGAAGAATGCGTGTTGGACACCTGTCTAACATTTCCATCAGCAACGCCAACGGATGTCGATACTTTGCTGGTCCCGATAACGGCCCATGCTCTGTGTTGTCCCCAGAGGCTACCAATCCTGATGTCAGCATTCATTGAGATCTCACAGACGCTTCCGGCTACTGCTGAGGTACGAGAAAGATCTACAGGCACACAGGTAACAACGGACGCGAACATAGCTGCGGCAAACTATGCTGGAAGCGATGCTTCACATCTCTGTGCAATTAATCTACTACGCGAGGTGTTCCAACTGACACCAACTTCAGTGGATGATGTTTTGTCTATAGAAATAGATGATCTCATGTTTACACCAGACCCGTAAACTGACTCTGATTCAGCATACAGTGTTCCAGAGATGCAGTAACAATTTGGCCTTCATTTTCAAAAAACTTGGAACTCTACCAAAATTGAACTTTTTTCCCCATTTTTAGAACGAAAATGGCACTTCAATCTGCTTAAAGTAGAACTAGCCTTATAGTACAGACTTCACGGTACTTCCACGGACACTTAGTCATCTTGTGTTTTTAGAACAGTTCATTAATTTTCATGACATGAAATGACTTTGATTTTTGAACAACTTATCGATCATTTTCTGTCACATGTAAATATTACTGCTTATTTTCATTCCAATTGCATTTATTTTCGAACTTTATGCCTGAAATGAAAAGCATTTGCTTCAGATGAACAGTACCTTTTGCATTTTTTACTATGTTTTTTAATGCTTTTAAGAAATATTTTTTAAATATGCGGTACTCCATTTAATGTTTAGCATTTTAAATGTTTAGCATTTTAGTATTATCGTACACACGAAAGTGGAGTGGGTGTTGTATTCCTCTTAGGGTGTCCATAAACGGGCTTTCCAGTATCATGTCCTTATATAGGCACAATTCGCCCTACCCTTATATAGGCATAAAATCCCAGCCCTTATTTAGGCATTAAACAGTGCACTCCAAATACAGGCATGGTCTCTGACATCCGTCCACCCTAACGTCACAACGAGTTCATGAAGAACAGACCCTTAGGCTGCGGGAGTTTCCCTAGCCCAGGACTATTGATTTCTTCAAGGACTCATATATTATGCATGAACCATTATTCCTTAGGGGTTCATTCATGACGTCTTCCGCTGTCCGACTCACGTCAATGCTAACATTCTTAGGTACTTCTCAGGTATAAATATACCTTCCCTAGCCCCTGTAAATCAGAGGAGACCTCGACTTCAGAGGAGCCCGTTTCCCGGCCTGACGCACTGAGAAGACGCTGTCATCCCTGCACGCAGAGAGTCCAGCTTCCAGTGATCTGACTTCCCTTGCGGGGTGTTGGAGTTCGAGTCTGGGAAAGAGATTCCTACCTCTCTCATTCTTCAGGTATGGAGCTGACTAGAACCTAGAGGGACTCTTGGCATACTAGGCATACTAGGCTTAACATACTCTTAGTATACCATAGTAAGGAATACTTCACCTACTTCATACCTCTCCCTACACCTAGGTTAGGTTAGGTATATTGGGGTAGAACTAGATTAGAAACGCATCGTATGAGTACTCGCATTTTTAGTCTGTGTCATTTATGTAAATGCATATATACTAAAAGATAATGCTATCGCAGTATTATTTATTTCTACTGCTCACACTGTACATTATTTATCTCGCATACTGTCTTGTGATCGTAACAGCACATTTTACTTACACCAGAAACAAGACTGTTCCATAAATCTTTTATTAAAACGCCCGTCTGTTCTTTCTGTGTAACTTGGAGAAAACTAAGCATGCACGATTGAGCTGAGTGAAATAGTTATCTATTGTTTCCACGACTCTGGGACACGTTCTGATTCTAAAGGGAAACAAAGTGGTCATGTTTTGCGGCTGCCAGAAACTACTCCCTTCTTGTCGTCAAGGAGTTTCTAGTGGCCTCTGAGCTAGCTGGCACAAGTAATTAAGTTTAATATACTCGATAGGGACATACTGACCTTAGTCCTATGTCAAACCTATAGGATATATTATTCCAATGCGCAGAGCCTATTAGGGAAATAGGAGCTACACTACACCCCTACTCGGCCACCCTTTTCCTCACCCCACCCACAGGCGTGCTCTGAGTAGGTGGTAAACGTATGTGGTAAACCCCCATAGAATTGTGAATTCTGTCTGATTTTATAACTGGAAAAATCAGCAAAAATACCAGTCTGCCGTCATATAGCACAAGGAACTGGGGATAACCATGGATTCAGACCTATCCTTGATACCACGTGTCAACAATGTAAGAAAGAGCACCTTCTACACGATCAAAAAACGGTGTCACATCTTCCCATATCTTGGATACCAAAAAAACGATATGCAATCCTCAAACTCATAGGCTTGTCTATGCCAGCAGCCTACACCTTAGTGCACCTAGATTCATCCTACAGGAAATACAACTAACACCAAAATACTGCTGCAAGAGTCTTTGTCTGCCTTCATCCAAGCATGGCTCTAGCCCTGCAATCATTCCACAGGCCACCCATAGCTAGAAGGTCACTGTTCAAGGCGCTCTGCATTTCCACATGGCCCCTCAAGGCAAAGGACCCCTATACCTACAAGTTAAACTCAACGAATACAAACAAAACAGGACACTGCTCTTCAGGCTGGCACGACAGATCATCATGCCACCTTTCCATAAGAAATCCAAGCCCTGGAACTCACTACCAGTAAAGATTTGAAGAATTCAGGAGCATATACAGTTCAGAAGATATTTGAGAACATGGCTATTTCCAAGATATTTACATCATTCCACAACCCTGGGATACAAACTGAAAAGATAATTGCACCTTCAAGTATTATTTACAGTTTGCAGTCCACAGATATGGACCTACCCAACCACCACATTAGCTTCTAAATTCAGGTAAGGTAAGTAAGCAAAGAACTAGAATTACTAAAGAGATCTGCCACATACTGCGGGCCAATCAAAGGACTCTAGACTAGTCCATCACTGCAGACCCCAACTAGTTACACTCTATAACCCCTTCCTTACATCACACAATAACATTCAGATATGGAATTATAGTAACAAAGCCCATCCACCAGATCTCCCCACCACTTCTCTCTCCAACCATGCCTGCTCAGGACCCAAAACTTTAACCAAAATATTAGGCTGGACAACCCAGTGAAGTAACCGGCTAAGTGGACCGTGATCATAAGAAATATCTTAATGGGATCTGCAGAGCTGCTCACACTGCCAGTTTACTGAAAATGATAAACTGCACATCTCTCTCTCCTACCTCTTCATCCACCACAATGCTAAGTGATGTGTCCGATAACAGGATAACCACACCTCAGTGATCATCACACACAACCTGGATACACTTTCCACATAGACTCAAAAAACAAGGACAACCCGCTTCTAACCATACACCCTACATGGCGTACTTTTGTTTTTTTTAAATTTTTTAAAATGTATTTATCCCAGAGAATACAGCAATTAAGCATAAAAATATATCCAACAAAATGTAGCTATAGCAGAAAAACTGTAAAACAGTAAAAAATGGTGGTCCAAGAATACATTGCATTTAAGATAATAAAACATGATTGTACTACAAATGTCATGATTTAGCCACAATTCATTAAGCCGTGATAAGAAACAAACAATATTATCCAAGTTAATTAATTGATTAATGTACATATATTAGCTAAAAAGGGGTTTGCACAAATAGAAGAGAGAAAAAAAAAGAAATCTTCATATGCTGGCAGACCCCACCCTAGTCATCGGCTACAAGAAGTCAGGACTTACAATATTAAACAGATTTGGTGTCAATGTAACCCCTAGGTACCATTAAAAGCTAACTGCCTGGTGGGGGCTAATCGCCGCGGGGATTCAGAGGCAAGTCGATCCCTATTATCCATCCCCTCAGTAATCCAGGCTGACATAGGGCCCCAGATCTTGCTACCTCGCTTCTAGGAACACCTCCACTTGCAGTTATGTAAAGCTCTTTCTTGGTTATAGACGTGTAATAACAGGGCAAACCAAGCATAATAGGTTAGGGGCCTGAATCTTTCCATTTTGTTGCTATCAACAGATGGGCAACTGCAACCAAGATAAAGGTAAGATATACCTGGGTCTGTTCCAATTGAGCTTTATCATCATACCCTAAGAGCATCATAAGTGGGGAGATACCAATTACCCCAGTACCTCTCACAGGAAAGCTTCAATTCCTCTCCTTAAAACACCTTGGACAGTTATCATTTTCGTTTTTCTCCCACCCGAATAACAAAGATTGAAGTCTGTTTTATAATGTTGAGCCTTCAAGTTAGCCGGAAGGAAAATCTTCCTTGCTAATGGAATGGACATATATAGGTCTGTATTATCTTCCCCTAACTTCCTCGCCCAGTTAGATTCTACTTTCACCAGGTTATCCGGGGTAAATCCTGAGAGAATTTTATAAATATGCTTTATCCGACAATCATTACAGGTGATGGCTTCTACAAGAGGAATTTTATCTAAAAATGGCATTTCACCCCTGAGTTGTTTAAAGAATTCTCTGACTTGGACATACTTAAAATATGACCTATCGTCTATTCCATAGACATCACGCAACTCAACAAATGAAGCCAATTGTTCTGTACAAAAGATATCACCTATTGTACATATACCAGCTTGTTCCCATTGCCTTCCCATCCCTTCAAAAAAAGGGAGGGAAAAGGGGGATCGCCACAAGGGCGTGTATTTGTGGTACCTTGGTAACTTCAACAGTTTACCAACCTTACGCCAAACATTCCAGGCTGCTTTAAGGCACTTGAAACATGTTATTTTATAGTAGCTAGTCTCTAACTGTTGCAATAACACCCCCCTTGCTGTACTTCCAATAGCCAGCTCAGATATAGACGGGGGACATCATCAAATTCCTGTTGCTCTGTGTACCCATTATCTGCTGTGAGCAAAATTCCCATCTGTTGGAGCATTGTAGCCCAGTAGTAATGTAACAGATTCGGAACCGCCCAACCTCCCCATTTCTGGGGAATAGGTTAAGAACTATAATGACCACCTTATTTTCTTGTATTGCCATATAAAATTTGAAAACAGAGAGTCTAACTTCTTAAAAATATTATCTTCAACCTCCAGGTGGATAGAGCGGAACAAATAGAGAATCTTTGGGAACATAACCATTTTAAGGACGTTGAACCTACCAATTATTGATAGATGCAACTTATCCATTTGTCTCAGCTCTGTACTTATTTTAGCTATCAGAGGCTCCATATTAATTTGCCAAATGGAATCCACATTCGAATTTACCCTTATCCCAACATATATGGCCGTATCAGTGCTGCGGGGATCCTGGAAAGCAACATTCCTAATACAAACAATCTGGGTTTTCTCCGTATTCAGTATGTACCCAGACTGCCTCCCATAATCCCCTGCCAACATTTCCACTTGTTCAATCGCACTCTGCGGATCTGAGGCCCCTATAGCTACGTCATCTGAGCACGCCAACACTTTCATAGTGTAACCCCTGACAGAAACCGGTTTAATTATCTGGTTTTGCAATATTGCTCTAATGAACGGGTAGATATAAAGAGCGAAAAGAATCGGGGAGAGGGTCCCTCTAGCAACCTCTACCCTCTCTGATTCCCTACCCATCATTTGTATTCATAGGGACAGCTATACATTGCTTTAATAGCTGTAATTAAACGTGGCCCAAACCCATTTTGTCTCAAAATGCCCCAAAGGTAGTGCCATGACACTCAATCGAATGCCTTTTGGGCATCGAGAAGGATCAAGGCCATCTGGTCCCCTGTTACCGAAGCTATGTCGAACAAGGTAATAGCTCGTCTAATGTGGTCCGTGGTCCCTCTACCTGGTATGAAACCATGTTGCCAAGGGCTGACCAACTGACCTGTAATCTTCCCTAGACAAGCTGCTGAAATATTATAATTGAGTTTTGCTTCAGCGTTGATAAGGGAAATGGGATGTTATGAGGCTGGGTCGTCTGAGTTTACCTTTTTTCAGAAAAACAATTATATACGTACCCAACCAAGATTGTGGGGGAGTCCCCTTTTGTTGAACGTCCAGGAACAAATCTAATAGTAAGGGTGCTAGCTCCAGTAGAAATATTTTATAGACTTCCAGAGGAATTCTATCGGGGCCTGCAGCTTTTCCTGAGGCCATCAACTGGAGTGACTCTATGACTTACTGTAATGTGATGTCAGCCTCCAATTCTTGTTGGGCAGTATGGTTAATCTCTACTATTCCCCCGCCGGTCATTACCCTTTCTTCATCTTGGGTCATATCCAATGATCCCGCCTGATACAGTTCCCTTTAAAATTCTGTAAATACGTTAAGGACCTCCTTAGGGTCCGTTTCATATGACCCGTCTTTGTTTTTGTTCTTGCCAATATTATTTCTGACCGATCTCTGTCTCGTACGTACAGCTAAGATCTTACCAGCTGCCTCTCCATATTTGCAATTATCTTGTTTATAAGCTTGATAGGCTTCTGCCTTCTTTTGATTATAATGACTATTAATCTCCGTTTTGATCCGAGCAACTTCTAGCTGTAGTTGTGACTGCCGCTCTTCCTGCTTCTGGGTTATTGTAGTAGTATGTTCTTACTCTAGCAGAGCAAGCTGTGCGATCAGCCGGCTCATCTCCTCTCGCTGTTTTTTCATCCTCTGTCCCACAAAACTAATAACCTCGCCCCTTAAACCGGCTTTAAAAGCATCCCAAACCACTTCCCTTGAGGCACTGAATCTATTTATATCAAAATAGTGCCGCACCCAACCCCACATGTATTCAATAAATAAGCTGTTGACCAATAATTTCCTGTCAAATGTCCATTTGGACTGGCACTTTATATGCCCTTGTACCATAATATCAAGAATCAAAGGATTGTGGTCTTATAATAGTTTGGGTAGTTTCCTAATGCCGTTGTTATCAAGGAGGGTGGTGGACACAAAATAGTAATCTAATCTGACATATTTCTTATGCAGGAAGTAAAAGTACGTAAATCCTTGATCTAATGGTTTCTTCATTGCCCAGACATCCGCTAAGCCATGACTGGCCGATAATGCAGCTTATGCCCTGTACACCTGCGGCTTCCTCCCCTGGTATTTATTAGTTGAAGCACCTGCTACCTCCAAATGGATATTCAAATCCCCACAAATTATCAGTGTGTCTGGCCAAGATGCCAATTCCACCTCAAGCTCTTACAATACCCCAGGGTCATCCTGATTAGAGCCATAGATAGTGCATATCATCAGCATTATGGGTAATGCACCACTGCCCACCTCCCCCACTTGTCCTCCAAAACTCGTGTCGCTGATGCCAGCTTATTTATCACATGAATAGCCACACCTCTGGCCATGGAGGTCTGGGTGGAGCATGCCATAAGTGCATACCCACTGATCGTAATAAATTCCTTCTTATCCCACGGAATATGGGTCTCCGGTTGACATATTATATCGAAACCAAAAGATCTTAATGTTTCTCCCACCCTACTGCATTTACCTTTATCATTAAGACCACCAACGTTTACTGAGCAGATAGATATTTTACCCATATGAGCAGCATTCCAACGTCTGCCGAAAGTTAGCTACAAGACCAATCTTTTCTTTGCTGATTCTCTGGGTTTTCCCCCCCTCTCCCCCATGACCCCCCACCATCCCCTATCCCAGACCCCCTCCCCTTTCCCACTCTGCTGCCCACCCCACCGGCAGTTCCCTCCCACCTCTGAGCACCCCTATAATGAAGGAAAACAGACCTGTCCTCGGTCTGTGGTGGATGGAAAGTAGCTTCCCTAACCAGTGGCCAATACAACCAACCAGTGTGAACACCCTATACCCTATGCACCCTACACCAGACCACCAACAAATAAAGCGGGGAAATTATCCCAGACACATTAATTACTAACTTAAGTCTAGCAGCAGATTAGAGAATAACCATAAAGGGATAGCCTTATGCTATACCCCGCCCTCAGCCAAAAACTCTTTAGCTTTTATTTCAGAGGTAAAGAACCGGGTCCGCTCCCCCAAATTACTTTCAGGCGTGCTGGATTCATTAGGAAAGCCTGTGCCCCTTTCTCCTGAAATGGTTTTATCATCTGTCGGAGCCACCACCGCCTCTCAACAGTTACATGGCAAAAATCCAGCCTGGCAAAGAATGAAATGTCCCCAACGGATCGTTTATCTTCAGGTCTAGCTTTCTCAAAAATATTTTGCCTCAGTAAGTAGTTTCCAAAGTAAACTAACACAGCACAGGGTTTTGTGTCAGATCTGATTGGTTGTAAAATAGATGTATGTATTGTATTATGCTGTGTTGCAGTATTTATTGAGTACTTACTTTCCCTATGTGGGGCACTGAAGCGCTTTCCTGCATGAGCAGCACGTACGCCATGTAGAGCTTGAGAGGAAGATGGCGATCACTTGAGACGGCCGCGCGTAGCTCCCTGACCAGTTGGCAGATTATCTATGCTCCTATGTACCCTCTGCACTCTTTAGGGATAAACTATGCTTGAAACTGCCACAACGTTACTCTCGCATAATCCAACTCAGTGTACGTGCTGCTGCAAGATTACCTTTTGACAAGGAGAGCTGCTACTCGCCTGTAGGAGATTCATCGAAGCAGCCGACCACGATGACTGCTCGGGAGTACAACGAGTGTGATGGGACTTAAGACGGTGGGTGGTAGAGGAAAGGCAGCCGCCGATGAACCCGTTGAACCTCCTGAAGCCAATTCCATCCCTCTAGCTCCAGAAAAGCTCTGCTCAGCAAATCTACCATAAACAACCGTATGTCTGACCCCTCCTTCCCTTCTGGTATCCCTAAGAATCGTAGATTATTACTCCTTTGGCGAATCTCTTGGTCCTCCAATTTCCACTGGATATCAATCAGTTGGGATTCGTGCACCTCTGTTTGACCTCGAGTGCCCACAATGTCAGACTCCAGGGCAGCAGCTCTGATCTCTAGGTCCGTCAACCGCTCGCTGATAGCATTGCATGTCTTAGCAATATTCCTGACTGAGCCCTGTAGTTTACGTTCAGCAGTCTGTGATCGGCGACTATCCTGCCGAGCGTCCTCACGATGCGACATAACACATTGTAGAATTGTGTCCAGAGTTGGAGGCATTGCTGGGTGAGCCTCTTGCGACACAGTAGCCCCGGTTCCAACCAATTGCTCCCCAGGGGAGTAGTCCCATTTACCATCTTTTCCACCCTTGCGACTATAGCCATCGGATTTTCTAGCCACTTTACGTGCAGTTACCGCCGAATCAACTCCGCTGGTGTCAGGTACACTCTCATTCTCACTTGACTCAAAGCTTGACCCTGAACTATCATCTGACCAGGTTTCAACCAGCATGGAGAAAAAACAATCCTTTGTCTCCTGGTCGAGATCTTTACCTCTTTTCTCCACCCCCGTAGAGCGGGCTACTGAGTGCAGACTTTTCCTATCCTGCTGTTTTGATTGTGAAGGAGTTAGATACCTTCCCCCAACTGCCCCAGCGTGTGCTTTCGTACTATTTGTGTTTTTATCCAGCCTACCGCTTTCTTGTTCGGTATTAGCCTCCGGGGTTAACTTATTGGTCAGGGCAACGTCCCTTGCTGTGTCTCTCAAATCCCCCCCCCTCGCCCTCCTCTGGAGGTACCAACTAAACTGTATTATTTACCAGCCTCATCTGTTGTAGTCACTGCAGCGAGTATTGCTGCTTCTCCACGAGGGACGGTTGCAGCAGCAGCTGGTGGGGTGGTCTCCTTATCTGGCAGTGATGGTTCACCATCATCCATCTGCAGATCCTTCTGCAGATCCTTCCGCCCCAGCAGCTCACGGGTTTGACTTGCCTCTGTCCCAACACAGGAGCCGCGAAGCAGCTCCAATATCGACGAGCCGAGGTTTCCATCCAGGTTGACACCTGCAGTCGGCGCCCGGCAGGACGTGAAGCGGACGCCGACGCTGCCTCTGCTCCCAAGGCCATGGCTGCAGTTGCGGAGTGCGCTCCGGATGACAACGGAGCGCTGGCTGCCTTTCCTCTACCACCCACCGCCTTAAGTCCCATCACACTCGTTGTACTCCTGAGCAGTCAGCATGGTCAGCTGTTTCGATGAATATCCTACAGGCGAGTAGCAGCTCTCCTTGTCAAAAGGTAATCTTGCAGCAGCACGTACACTGAGTTGGATTATGCGAGAGTAACGTTGTGGCATTTTCAAGCATAGTTTATCCCTAAAGAGTGCAGCGGGTACATAGGAGCATACATAATCTGCCAACTGGTCAGGGAGCTACGCGCGGCGTCTCAAGTTGTCGCCATCTTCCTCTCAAGCTCTACATGGCGTACTTGCTGCTCATGCAGGAAAGTGCTTCAGTGCCCCACATAGGGAAAGTAAGTACTCAATAAATACTGCAACACAGCATAATATAATACATACATCTATTTTACTCAAAGAGCCCAAATCTCACTCGCTGCAAAAAAGACTCACACAATTTGGAGATCGGGTTGAGGTCTCACCCACACTAGTTAATGTTCCACCTGGTCAGAATTGTTGGAACCTGAGCTATAAATGCTAATTTGTTCATAGCTGGCTGCATGAAAAGTGACTCATTGGAGCTGCAGCGGTTCCAGGATGTCATCCGACAATGGAGAGACCCTTACTAGGGGCCTGTTCAGTTGATGGCAGAAGCCACTTTCATTTATTTAATTTTTTTAGCATTTCACTGATGTCACTTCTCTTATTGACATTGATTTTTAATGTGAAACTTCCGATTATGTCATCAAATATACTAATTAGTTCTTACTCCTAATAATTTTAAAAACTTGAGAGCGCTTTTTACTCTCTGCAAAAAAATCACATCAAGCAAAGCAAGTACTTTTTATAATGTTATGTTACTCAACATTTAAATTAGTGTACCTGCTAATACTGTACAGAGAAGGTCTGCTTGAATGAATGCTAATGTGGATAATATACTTTTATGGAGAATAGATACTGAGAACCCGATTCACAAAGGGCCTCCGCACTCGTGGGGGAGGCCCCGCAGGCGTGGCGGGGGCGCCACACTCATGCAGGACCTTTGCTTTGCAGTTTCTCATTGTGGAGGTCCCGCCATGCGTGCGAGGTCCCGCCATGCGTGCGGGCCCCCGCCACGACTGCGGGGCTTCTGCCTCGAGTGCAGAGGCCCTTTGTGAATTGGGCCCTGAATGACTCAGAAATACTGTATCTAGGATTTCCCTCACTTATGAAACTTGAAGGCATCCAATTGTAAATAACCTGTAGTGACCCCAAACCGAGTAAATGTGTTAACTCGTATATTCACTTCTAAAGGGGCAATATTCATTCTATTATGTTTGTCTGTCTTTTGTAGTATGCTTTATGCTGTATTGCACTGAGATGCCTATTTGTTACTTCTGTTCAGCTTTCTCAATAGTATAATTTACAGCCATTCTGTTTTTTGTAATTCCACTCAATCCGTTTATTCTCGTATGTGCAGAGTGAAAGTTTGCCCTGTACTTACAACACTTGTAATAGAAAAGTTATAAGCTGCTACAAATAAATACAGAAGTGTAAATTTACCATGTAATGAACTACACAATGTGATTTTTTTTATACAGTTCAGGAAACATTTTTGCTTGAACTCCTTTTTCATTGCTTGATGAATATGTAAATAAATAAGAGAAGCCCACAGGGTAATAACATGAATGTATTGTGCCTACACAAAACTATTGATATCTCTTTGACTGACAGATTGTCAGACTGTGCCTGATTGCATAAGATTAGACGTGAATATATGCAATCAAATCGCCATGGGCCATATCATACATTGGGCCCCGGGGGTGCAACAGGTGTGTGTGTGCCTGCTTTTTGTGCCCCCGGAGCACAGTGGTATTACAGAAGGGTCAGCAGACACTAGTGTGGCCCCTTCTGTAATACAGATAGCGCTGGCGCACATGTACCGTCAGCGTCTCTCATGACAGGACGTTCCATCATTTGCGTGGCGGCTTGGCTCCGAGGGGCATGAGCGGGTCCCATGGACCCACCAGTCATCCTGCTGCTGGCAAGTGTAGTCACTCACTGCACCCGCCTGCAGGGGGAAACTCTAACCCCTCTGTAATGTCCTGCAGGGTTGCTGCCTGCATTGTGTAATGCGGAGCGGCCTTTAAACAGCTATACTTTGTTCACTGCAAACAATACCATGTAGACATGCCACAAAGGGCATTACTTATATCCAGGTCCTGTGGCTATATCTCTTATCCTAGTACCCACAAGAAACCGTGTTTGACTTTTTACCAGGCAACAGTAACTGATAGGCATGGCCAACCCATTTATGGTCCACTGTAACATTCTCAAATTGTGCAACATTTCTGATCAAAGTATTATATGCTGCTACAAATAAATACAAAACATTTAAATTCACCATGAGATTTCTTCATACCTTTGCAGGTAGCGTGTTGGCTAGCCTGCCCATGTCCTTGATGCACTAATGCTTAAAGAAAATAAATGGGTGAAGCACATCAGCTAATCACCTGCATAAGGTAGGTCAACGGAAGACTCTATTAATGCCTGTTTGGCTCATTGGTTGTGATGGAGCAAGGGAAACGAGAACATTTTGAACCCCCTAATATTTACGTTAATAATTAATTCAATGGTTTGTTTCAGTGAATAACCAACAACGTATGTTTTCTTTATAAATGTTTTGGTAACATGCCATATCTGTGCAGACTAATCTACTTACAATTGGTAATGTTCTTAATGCTAACATAGTGATTTGCGTACTAATTAGAATAATTTTGCATGATTTGTGCTTCGTAGTAAATTGTATGGTGGCAAAAGAAAGCGGTTGGTAAGTAAGAAATAGCTTTATATGTCGCTTTTGCTAGGTAACACCTAATTGGGGTACGTAGAATGACGGGAGGGAAAACGAAAAGGCTTATTTTCTTTATTCTTAACTATTTCTGTTTATTTGTATGATAGTTCGCTTAGGCCTGCTAGGCCGTGCTGTAAAAATGGCTGCTGAGGCGAACAAGCTAGAGTGCGCGTGCGCAAGATGGCTTCCAAGCGAAAGAAAAGCTGTGAACGAATGCATCATGTGGTTATTTCCAAAGCCTAGGATGGAAGAGGGATCAAGGTTGTGATGACCTTATTACCCAAGCGTGTGCCAAAGGGGGACTTAGCGAACGCGTGTGAGTACCAGCAGTGCATTCGTGAATGGACAATGAACTGTTTAAAATAAAGTATCGGAAAGAAGATACAAATGAAGACTGTCAAATGTATTGGTAATGTCCTGAACCCGTGAGAAAGGACAAAGTTATGAACATTCTTCGGAACTGGTTTGAGCAAGGAGGGTAATAATGAGATGTATGCCACCCCTCAAATGGACCAATTAGAGTGAATCTAGCCCCCAAAATGTAACATTTCTGTTTAGTAAGCTAGTATTAGGGTATAAGAGACCTACTCTTAAGTAGGAAGAGCGCTGTTTTTACATATTTTTAATGAGCACTGGACGCTGACGCTGGAGAAGCCGCTGCTATTTTTCTATAGGCCTTTATATTTTAATACGATTAATCTTTTACTCATAATTCTGATTGAAAAAGAACGAGAGTGTGGCGGAAAACCTATATAGGTGGTCCGTCGAGGAGGCCTGTTTTGTAGAACAGACAGTCAGTTTTTGGGAGTTCTATGCAGAGATCTGAATTTAACTGCTGTGACGAACTTTATTTTTCCATCTAAAGGGTATGCATTGCGATTTCAATTTATTCTTATAATGATAATAAATGTATTGATCCGATTAATAAAACTGAATTTATTCATGCTTATAAAAATTTGATAAACTATATTATAATTAAATTTACGAGTCTGTGGTTCTTTAGCTCAATAATAATTGTAAATATTTAATAAGAGTTTATAGTGATTGAGCTGGTCTTAATCACCATTAACTGATTCCTACTAGTTGGTCCATCGACCAATGAGCGGAATACCTGAGAAATTTGAGAATTGTTATGATGTTTTAAAAAGGTATCCTGTCTCCTTCCAGAAACTCATTAACTTTTTCTCCTAAGTAAAGGCGGATGAGTTCCAGGGAATATATGAGAGAGTGAATGTTTATGCGGTGTTATGGGCCCCACCGTCATATTGGTATAGTTGTGAAGAAGGATGTTTTTCAGCCTGGATGTCAATGCCTAGAGGAGAAGAAATTTTATTGATAGCGCTGGATCAGATTTCTTGGTAGCAGAGTTATGGTTACTATAGATTAGTTTGGTGATTATTGATTATTTATTATTTCATGTCTAACACTTCATGTTGAATTGTATTACGTTATATGTGAGTCGAAAGTTTTGAAGCTTCCAGGAAGTAGGATGTGGACACGTGTGACAAGAGAAGTCACATGGAATAGTGCATTGTCTGAGTTTCATATTGGTGATAACACAGGTTGTGTTATGATAGGGACAATTTCCGTATAAAAGGTGTGTGAGTGAAATAGCAACCAGTTTTCTTGTGAAACTCTGGCCTTAATTCTCAGGAGCAGTGTAGTCTCCGCATGTGTTTTATCCCCAGAGAAACGGGTTTACCCCTTGCTTGAAAGAAGGGTAAGGTAGAGGGAAGTGCTACACTTATCGAACAAAACTGTATTCTTGCGAAATAGAGTAAAACTGTCACTTTTGTTAGCGAAATCAGACAATGGAAATGTGTTTTTAATGTCGTAACTAACTAAAAACAGTTGAAAATAAATTGCCGATAAATTTTGTAAAGGAGGGGTCAGGAGCAGAACTGACGTCGACAAAGAGCCGCGCTGGAATTGGTCAGTGCACTGGTTATATTGAAAACGCTCTGATTGGTGCGTTGGTGTGAGATGCGCTAGGATTGGTTGGATAAGCAGTGACGTAGAAGCTTCGGATTGGAGCGTTGGTGTGAGTCGCGCTGTGATAGGTCTGAATAAGCGCATAGAGAACAGAGTTGAGTTACGAGTTTGAAAAAGGAAGAGAAATCGTGAAAATATGGCTTATTATGAGTATGGTAGAGAGAAAACGTTGTGGATGGCGAAAATTAAGAACTTTTTTAAGAAAGACAAAAAGGTAGTGACTAGAGAGGGACAGATAATTCCTCCGCCGAAATCACCAGCTTCGCATATGATGCTGAAATACGGATATCATACCTGCATATGGTTAGAAAACTGGACTAAATATACTCAAAATGATGGAATATTAGCTTTTCCCGAGAATGATTCATTTAGCGTAGCTGTACTTCGAAATTTGAGAGAGAAAATGACGAAGCTTGAGCCTAAACCTAGACCAACACAGTTTGAAGCGTTGAGTGAATGGGAAGATGAGATGTATGAACGAGAAAGATTCAGAGGAGTAAAGAATCATGATTTTGTTCCTGGAAGGTTATGGGGAGTGAATCATGAGGACAGAATAAAGTGGTGGAGATATGCTAATATGACAGGAGGTTTGTTTCCAGCCTTTACAGTTGAAGAGGAAGCAAGGGGAAAGTGTACCGAGAAAAAGAAACATTTAGTTACCGAAAGGTACGGGTATGGTGGTAGCGAGACAGAGGATGAATTGCTGGAAGATATTTTAAACCGAAACCCACCTCCATACCAACAGAATTCTGCGGTGGTGACACCTAATGCACCGCCAATGGAAACTGGGAGGAATAAAAGTCCAGAACGAAGGTACGAAATAAATAGGTCACAAGAACAGTTGAAAACCCCACAAAGTGAAAAGGTTGAAAGTGACAATACAACTGAATTAGCAAAAACCACGAGAGAATTGACTGAGAAAATAAGAGAGTTAACAATGAATATGGAAGCCGTAACTGTACCGGTAACAATAGGTCCAGTAATACCAGTTTTTGAGAATCAAAGAATAGATGAACATTCTTTAGTCATTCCCATGAATTCAAATTTGCAAAGAAGGAAAGAAGGGACGGAACTAGAAAATGAAGGAGCGAGAAATTTGGTCAGCTCATATAGACCGAGCCCACCTACAAATTTGACGATAAATGAGAGCGAGTTTAGGAAGATTCCTATGGGAACTGAGTCTGCATCAGAAACACCAGAGAGGAGTAGAAATTGGGTAGAAATAAATAGTACACCTGTAGGTCCAACTCCCGATGAATTGAATGAATGGATGAAAACCCTGCAAAAGAATGAGACAGAACCAAAACCACTAAATGTAATTAGGCTAAAAATAGACATGGAAGAGTTAATTTTAGGGACTATTGGTACAGAAAAATTGAAAACATATCAGGATGATGAGATTATGTTTTTATGTAAAAGTATTACATGGAGAGCTAGAAATTTGCATGACAAATTAGAAGAGGTAGCGAATGAACTAGGAGTAGAATTTGTAAAGGTGTGAAGTTTGCAGAAACCATATAGGGTAGATTTTTGCGAGAAAGATATAGAAAATTTGAACACATCAGGACGGTTAACCCAAATAAAGGAATTGATTGTTTTGTTGAGAAAATGGGGTGATGTGGACAGATGGAGAAGCAGGTGGACTAAAAAGAATGAGAGAACGACCGATAAAGCGTCTTTGGCTTTTGCGGTGACAGACAAAGAACCAGTTGTAAGGGAGTATCCGATGAGAGAAACTCCAGGAGGTAGTTATGTGCATGTCCCTTGGTCCAGACAAGATATACTGTCATTTACTAATGACTTCCCAAAATTAAGAGAAAAGCCTGTGGAATGGTACAGACAAGTGGAAACGTTTGTTAAAGTTTCGAAGGTGTTGTGGGTAGATTTGGATGGATTATTTGACATTGTAGTACCAGGTGATTTATGGACATAGTGTAAGATTACCTTTGATTGGCCAACTGTAGAATACCCAAGAGACTCAAGAACAGGAGCGCCAGGACCCGAATTTATGAGGAAATACGATCAAGTTATTACCTTTTTGAAAAATAAAATTCCACCCAAAGAAACCGATTGGGTTAAAATTGATAGAACCACACAGGAGAGTAAGGAATCTGTACATGCCTATTATGAGAGGCTACTTCTGGTTTTCAAACAGTATAGTGGCTATGAGACATTAAATGAGAAAGACATGAGTCATTTTGTATATAGATTTGTTTATGGGTTAAAACCAGAAATAAGTGAAATGATCAAACAGCATATGATTTGTTGGCAGAACAGCACAGTGGACGAAGTTTTGAGGTATGCTAAATACTGTAGTGATGATATTGAGTGTAGACAGCGTAAATTAAAAGAGAAAGCAATGTGGGCACAAGTGAAAGTCGCAGAAAAACAAGAAGCCCAATTGAATAATCAGGTTAATGAGGCAGGACAAACTGAACCCAAACCGAATATAGGTAAAGGAAAAGGCCAAATGAGTATAGAAGAAGCAAAGAAAAAGTGGCCATGCCACAACTGCGGAAAGTTAGGGCATTGGAGAAACGAGTGTAAATTTCCTCCAAAAGCTAATGCGGAAAATCAATCATTAAATCCACAGGTGCAGAGTGAGGTGAGTTACCAACAGCTGCAGCAACCGCAGGTAGTTACTGAGCAGAGTCAGGTGCCTCAACCACCACTTCCCAAGAGTGTAAATCCACAGAGATACAGTGCAGAAACAGTATTCTACGGAGGAGAGCAGGTAACACAACTGCCACGCGCAGCTGCAATATCACAATATTGGTTACGACAGGATGGGAATGAGTCGGATGAAAGTTTATGATGGTGCCTAGGAGAGGAGGAAGAGTGCGTGCTTGGCGCAACTCTAGAGGTAGATCAAGCAGGTCCATTTGTGGATGGAGAAGTGAATGGTGCAAATGTAACATTCCTTGTGGACACTGGAGCTACCCGTTCTACTGTTAGATCAGTGGAAATTCCAAACCTTCCTCTCTCAGGTGAACATATCCAAGTTGTTGGTGTCTCAAATCAGCAAATTAAGGCGCCTCTTACCAAATTAGTAGAGGTAAAGATTGGACCATTCAGAGAAATGCACCGATTTGTGGTGTGTGATTGCAGTCCTGTAAACTTGCTAGGACGCGATCTACTTTGCAAAATGAATTGCACCATCTATTGTACTCCAGATGGGATTGCATTTCAGACCCCCGATGAAGATGTACTGTATAAAATGACAATGGTGAATTTAGAGTCAGAAGTGAATGATTTATTTCCAGTGTTTGATGTAGAGAAAATCCCAATTGAGCTAAAAGACACAGTGAAACAAGAGGTGTGGGATTTTACGGGCAAAGATATAGGGTTAATGAAAGGAGTAGACCCTGTTAAAATTTCTGTTAAAGAAGGAACAAGTTACCCAAATACTCCCCAGTATAAATTGACGCCAGAAATAATTGAAGGAATAACACCTGTAATAAACAAAATGATTGAACAAGGAATTCTAAGAGAAATAATGAGCAGTCCATGTAATTCGCCTATAATGGGACTGAAAAAGTCGAACGGAACCTATAGAATAGTACAGGATTTGAGAAAGGTCAATAAAATTGTTGTTCCTTGTTGTCCAATTGTACCAAACCCTGCAGTAATTCTATATCAGATTCCACGTGACGCAGAATGGTACACAGTCATTGATTTGTGCCATGCATTTTTCTCTATCCCATTACATTCAGATAGCCAGCCATTATTTGCGTTCAGGTTCGGAGAGCGTATTTTAGCATGGTGCCGAATTCCTCAGGGGTATACAGAAAGCCCCTCGATCTTTAATCAGATTCTAAAGAAATCACTGGAAGATTTAAAAATGCCCGAAAAATCTGTGATGGTTCAGTACATTGATGACCTATTGGTGGCATCAAAAACCAAGGAAGCATGTGTTATCGACACAATTGCTTTGCTGAACCATTTAGCAAAAGAAGGACATAAAGTATCACCATCAAAATTACAGTTTTGTCAACAGGGAGTCCAATATTTAGGACATAAGATTGAAAAGAGAGTGCGAAAAGTAACAACTGAGAGAATAAAAATAATTCAAGGAATGAGAGCTCCAATGACACAAAGAGAGGTAAGAATGTTCCTGGGAATGGTTGGATATTGTCGACAATGGATAAGTGGATTTTCATTAATTGCAAAACCATTACAGCGATTGACAAAAAAGGATGTTAAAGATCCCTTTGAATTGAATGATGAGGAAATGAAAGCGTTCAGAGAATTAAAAACGAAACTGTGTGAAGCCCCGGCACTAGGAATGCCTGATTATGAAAAAGATTTTGAGCTGTATTGTAGTGAGAGAGATGGGTGTGCGCTTTCAGTCTTAGTGCAAAGACATGGAAACATGAAAAGACCTATTGCATATTTTTCAGCTGTTTTAGACCCGGTAGCAAAAGCGTTGCCTGGATATCTGAAAGCAGTAACTGCTACTTGTGTGAGTCTGGAGCAGAGTGAAGGTATTGTGATGGGATATCCATTGAGAGTATATGTTCCTCATTCTGTAGAAATTCTTTTGACAAGAACCAAAACCCAATACATGACACATAGTCGGCTGACTAGGTATGAAAAAGTGATTTTAAGTGCAGACAATGTAACCATTGACAGATGCACTAATGTAAATCCTTCAACATCATTGCCAGATGAAGAGAGTGTGATAGATATGGATGAAGTTGATCATGATTGCTTGAATGTACTCGAGTATTGTACAAAACCGCGTCCGGACATTAAAGAAGAGCCTTTAAAAGAATCAGATTATGTACTGTTTGTGGATGGCTCATGTTTGAGAACGAGTGAAGGAGTTTTGAGTGCAGCATATGCAGTATGTACAGTAGCTGCCGTAATGGAAGCATCTTGTTTGAGAGGAATACGTTCTGCCCAAGTGACTGAACTAGTTGCTCTAATTCAGGCATGCAAATTGGGAAAGAATGTCCGAATCACAGTAATCACGGATAGCCAATATGGCTTCGGAGTGGTTCATGATTTTGGGCAGATCTGGTCCCAGAGAGGTTTCCTGATATCTGCAGGGACCCCAATCAGAAATGGTGAGTTTGTGAAAAAGTTGCTGGAGGCGATACAGCTGCCTAAACAGATTGTGGTGGTGAAGTGCAACGCACACAAAAATGGGGAAGACTACATAACTGTGGGCAACAAATTTGCCGATGAAATAGCTCAATATTGTGCCAAAAATGTAGTCTCATTGAACCGAGGCAGGGAAAAAGAGCATGTTTCATGTCCACTGCTTTTTACTAACCCTGTCGAGACATGGGATGAAGTGAGACAATTGCAGGAAGCAGCAGATGATGAAGAAAAGGATAGCTGGATCAAAGCAGGATGCAGAAAAAGGGAGGAAAATGATGTTTGGGTTTACAGAGACAAAAGACCAGTTATGCCTGATAGCATGATTTCTGACATGGCACGGATGTACCATGGACAAGCTCATATTGGAAGAGATGCAATGATCAGACTTTTTAGACAAACCTGGTATAACCCAAAATTCAGAGCCATAGCTGAAAGTATTTGTCAAAGATGTCTTATCTGTCAACAGATAAACCCAGGAAGGAAGACAGTAGTGAGTCTAAGAACAATAGGACGAGAGGGAGGTCCTTTCACGAGAATGCAGATGGACTTTATCGAAATGCCCCCAAGCAACAGACTAAGATATGTTCTTGTAGTCGTTTGTTTGTTTTCTCGTTGGGTGGAAGCCTACCCGACCAGAAGGAATGATGGGATTACAGTAGCAAAACTCATGCTGAGAGAATTCATTCCTAGGTACGGTTTTCCAGTAACGATTGAGACAGATAGAGGAACACATTTCCAGAACGAATTAATTCAATTAATATGTGAAGCACTTGGTATTAAACAGAAACTTCACTGTGCATACAGACCAGAGGCTTCTGGAGTAGTAGAGCAAGTGAATGGAACGATAAAGAACAGGTTAGGGAAAATGTGTCAAGCCACAGGACTCAAATGGCCAGATGCCTTGCCATTGGTCTTAATGACTATCAGAAGCATACCTGAAAGAAAGACAGGTCTGAGTCCCCACGAAATAATCATGGGACGAGCAATGAGGCAAGCACATGTACCTGTCAACAAACTGCTGACTATAACTGATGATCTCGTGTTGGATTATTGCAAAAGATTGGCTGATGTGGTACGTTCTGTGTTTCATCAGGTTGGACCGGATGCGACCACTCTTGAAAGAAAACCAGCTCATGATTTGAATCCTGGAGATTGGGTCCGCATAAAAGTCCACAGAAGAAGAAACTGTTTGGTTCCCCGCTGGGACCAACCACGACAAGTGATCCTGGTGACAACAACTGCAGTCAAATGTGCAGGAGTGAAACACTGGGTACATGCCAGCCACACCATCAGAGTTCCAGATCCTGAAGTTCGACCTGTAAGTCGATATCTGGAAATATCCGATACTAGTTCAGCATCCGATGCAGAAGAAGAAACGAACAGGGCCCCAGAACCTGAAGATCGACCTGTAAGTCGACATCTGGAAGTCCCAAGGTCAAGTTCTACGACAGGAGAAGAGGATGAAATAGCAAGGGTTCCAGAATCTGAAGATCGACCTGTAAGTCGACATCTGGAAATATCAGACACCAGTTCAGCCTCTGATACAGATCACTCAGATTGTGATGAAAATCTGAAAATGGATTGGAAAATTGATATCATAAAGGAAGAAACTGAGCAATGAGACACCAATAGTGAGCAACCAAGTACAAGGTATGGTAAAGATCCTTCAGAAATCATTTTAATAGATGAAGAAGGGATAGTTTCAAATAGAAAGGTAGAAGAATCGGAAGACTCCCGAGGAGCAATAGGGACAGATCGGCGAATAAAGGAACAGGGAAATATAGAAACAGATAGAGAGATCGACACAAATTCGGAAGAACCTCGAGGAGGGACAGAAGTAGGAGATCAAGGAAAAACACAAGGAGGACCAGAACTAGATGAAAGAGGTGAAATCATAAAGTTCAAGATAAGAGACAATAAAGAAAGGTCTGAATCAGAATCAGAAGAAAGTGGAGAAGAAAGAAAACAGAAGTTAGAATCAAGAAAGAGAACTTGGAGAACAGAAAGAGAGGAAAAAGAAAGTGAACCGAAAAGGCCGAGAAAAGGAGATAATTGGTCCCACGAAGTTAAAAGATTGAGATACAAGATCATAAACCTAAATGGAAAGAATGCAGAACAAGTAAATGAAATAACAAGTCAAAAGGAACAAGAAAAACAAGGTGGAAAACACTTGCAGAAAACAAAAAGAGTAAAGAAAGCAAATCTGAAATATAAATCACCTGAATGGCTATACATTGCGTTGACTGATATTAAAGAAGAAGAAATCACTCACGAGAACCCTGAACAAAGCTACAACTTAATGGGTGAAAGTGAAGTGCAACAAGTTTAAAGAAATTTGAAAGAAATTTCTACCGGACTGGACAAAACCCCGAATAAGACAAGAAAGAGTTCTGAGAAGAACTAAAGAAAGTACCAAACGAGACAAAGTGAGAACGTAGGGTGGCTAAGACGTCATTTCTGAGGTGTGGTGACACTTTTTCTGTACATATTATAAATATAGACAATAGAACAAGATGGTAGATACTAAAAATAGAACATGTAGATGTGAATTCTTACGTAGATGGTGTAAGATGTGCTTCTTTTGTACAGGATTATTAATGATCGTATGGTTTATCTTAGCAATCACCATTCCAATTAGATTAGCGGTAGAAGAACCATCCATATTAGAGAATGACACGGAAAAGGAAAAAGGAGCTAACATGCAGGAAACAGACATAGTAAAAGGTAGTGCAGAGTTACATAGAGATAGATCAATAACTGATTTTTCAAAAAAAAAATTCACAAAATTATTATATGAATATGTAGAAACAATGGATGTGAGAGATTGCTATGTTTGTATGCAATTGCCTGCGTCTGTTGCAGAAGGTGTGACCTATCATCACCTTCCTTTGACGTATGGAATAACATGTAGTGTTTTAGCTAGTCTATTTTTTAGAACAGGAAGGCTAGAATATTATTATACTGACATGGATAAGATTTTTGCAGAGATTCCTATAGTATCTGAACTAAACAAGGTAAAAGAGGCAAGGACGATTGGAGAGTTTTTCTTAGAAAATAAAGTTCTTTCGTTAGATGACATAGTTAAACACAACCTTACCTGTGAGTTAAGGAAGGAGGAAAAGGTGTTTTTAGAAATGGTTGAAACCAGAAGAATAAAATTTCAGAGAAAAGTGATAGAGGAAGAAGAGACAAAAACACCTGTTTGGGCGTTTGAAAAAGAAAATAATGATAAGAAGAAGACAAATGCAGCTATGACTTTGGATTGGCCCCAACAGGGAAGGTTGTGCATTAGTAGAAATAGAACAAGGTATGATAACTATTTCGTGGGTTCCAGTGATTGTCGAGACAACTATAAAATTTTAGGAGGTTGGGGATTCAAAGGGGAAAAGATCCAATATTTCCAGGGATCTATTATATTTGTGGAAACAGAGCTTATTACAGGTTGCCGGACCATTGGTATGGCTCGTGCTACTTAGGCCTGGTCTTTCCAAAGATTTTTCATGTAGATAGAGAAGAAAAAGGAACACACGAAATGGGTGAGACATTCACACGTAGAAAAAGGGAAAGTTTTTCAGAAATAGTGGGTGATATTTTTGGAGCATTGATACCAGCAGTGGGAATATCTTTGAATGCATTTAAAATTCGGAAGTTATCCACAGTAGTAGATCGTTTATCTACAGATACTGCTGGAGGGTTCTTGATGGTAAATACCGAGATGGTTGCCATGAGAGCTATGGTGATGCAAAATCGACTTGCCCTTGACATTCTTTTGGCAAAAGAGGGTGGAGTCTGTGGAATGCTGAAAGTCCAACATTGTTGCACTTACATTCCAGATAAAAGTGAAAATATACAAAAGTATATAAAGAATATTACAAATTTGCACAAAGAACTTGTTCCACTGGAGGTTGAAAATGCCTGGGAGAAACTTGGTAAGAGTTTTTCCTCAGTATCAAATTGGTTTTCTAAAATAAGTAGTTTTATTATAGGGAAAGTTATGATAACAGCAACAATAATAATCCTAGTAGTATTATTTGTGAGATTCGTTATTATATGTATCAAAAGGAGAAAAAGACAAAACAAAATAGAAAGAGAAAATAAGATAAATACAGAAAGAGAAAGAGAGATAGGTGAAATAGAACTGGAAGAACTAAAAGAAAGCATGTACAAGAAAACAAAAAGACAAGATGAAAGGGATACAGTTGTGTAAAACTAACAAGAAGCAAATGGACAAGAAATATGCTATCTGACAAAATTGGTGTAACATGGGTTTTTGTGGTGATATTAAAAATCACCAAAGGGGGAGTTGATGGAGCAAGGTAAACGAGAAAATTTTGAACCCCCTAATATTAACATTAATAATTAATACAATTGTTCGTTTCAGTGAATAACCAACAACGTATGTTTTCTTCATAAATGTTTTGGTAACATGCCATATCTGTGCAGACTAATCTACTTACAATTGGTAATGTTCTTAATGCTAACATAGTGATTTGCGTACTAATTAGAATAATTTTGCATGATTTGTGCTTCGTAGTAAATTGTATGGTGGCAAAAGAAAGCGGTTGGTAAGTAAGAAATAGCTTTATATGTCGCTTTTGCTAGGTAACACCTAATTGGGGTACGTAGAAGGACGGGAGGGAAACGAAAAGGCTTATATTCTTTATTCTTAACTATTTTCTGTTTATTTCTATGATAGTTTGCTTAGGCCTGCTAGGCCGTGCTGTAAAAATGGCTGCTGAGGCGAACAAGCTAGAGTGCGCGTGCGCAAGATGGCTTCCAAGCGAAAGAAAAGCTGTGAACGAATGCATCACGTGGTTATTTCCAAAGCCTAGGATGGAAGAGGGATCAAGGTTGTGATGACCTTATTACCCAAGCGTGTGCCAAAGGGGGACTTAGCGAACGCGTGTGAGAACCAGCAGTGTATTCGTGAATGGACAATGAACTGTTCAAAATAAAGTATCGGAAAGAAGATACAAATGAAGACTGTCAAATGTATTGGTAATGTCCTGAACCCGTGAGAAAGGACAAAGTTATGAACATTCTTCGGAACTGGTTTGAGCAAGGAGGGTAATAATGAGATGTATGCCACCCCTCAAATGGACCAATTAGAGTGAATCTCGCCCCCAAAATGTAACATTTCTGTTTAGTAAGCTAGTATTAGGGTATAAGAGGACCTACTCTTAAGTAGGAGGAGCGCTGTTTTTACATATTTTTATTGAGCACTGGACGCTGACGCTGGAGAAGCCGCTGCTATTTTTCTATAGGCCTTTATATTTTTAATACGATTAATCTTTTACTCATAATTCTGATTGAAAAAGAACGAGAGTGTGGTGGAAAACCTATATAGGTGGTCCGTCGAGGAGGCCTGTTTTGTAGAACAGACAGTCAGTTTTTGGGAGTTCTATGCTGAGATCTGAATTTAACTGCTGTGACGAACTTTATTTTTCCATCTAAAGGGTATGCATTGCAATTTCAATTTATTCTTATAATGATAATAAATGTATTGATCCGATTAATAAAACTGAATTTATCCATGCTTATAAAAATTAGATAAACTATATTATAATTAAATTTACGAGTCTGTGGTTCTTTAGCTCAATAATAATTGTAAATGTTTAATAAGAGTTTATAGTGATTGAGCTGGTCTTAATCACCATAAACTGATTCCTACTAGTTGGTCCATCGACCAATGAGCGGAATACCTGAGAAATTTGAGAATTATTATGATGTTTTAAAAAGGTATCCTGTCTCCTTCCAGCAACTCATTAACTTTTTCTCCTAAGTAAAGGCGGATGAGTTCCAGGGAATATATGAGAGAGTGAATGTTTATGCGGTGTTATGGGCCCCACCGTCATATTGGTATAGTTGTGAAGAAGGATGTTTTTCAGCCTGGATGTCAATGCCTAGAGGAGAAGAAATGTTATTGATAGCGCTGGATCAGTTGTCTAAACTGTGCATGAGTGGATATGACCAAAAGATCAAATGTGACTCTCTGCAATCAAATCACCGTCAGTAGATATGAGCAAGAAAGGTCCAAGTGATGAGGAAATGCAAAAAAAGTAACTGACAAATCCAGCAGCCTTGGCTTTTCCCATAGGACAGCTTTCCATGTTGTCAATTAAGATAAAATTGAAGGTACTTATGTAATATCCTGTATGGAAAAAGAGGTAGTGCACTTGCTATATATGATTCTAGGATTTGTTTGGGTTTATTATATGTCATAGGGATGACGTTTATGGTCGAATTATAGAAGTAGGGGATTCCAATAGCTGCATTTTCAATTAACAAGTCCATTCACAAGTTTTTGAAATTGAAGGATGAAATAATGGGGGTTTGAGAAATCATGCCGGTGTGACATTTATCACATGTGGGGTGCACAAAATTTGTCACACCAACATTGCTACTGATGTTTTGTGTATACAAAAAGAATACTTGATTCCTTGGTGGGACTGAAAGTTCACTATTCCATGCAGCACTGGTAGTGTCAATGAGGGCTCATTTCAAATTTTCTCACAGCCTAGCCATCATTAGGTCCAATGCCTCCGCTAAAAAGCCGCCTCTGTCCATGAATGTCGCTTCACCATAATGCCAGGGGTATTGAAAGTAATTTCACACACCTTTTAATCACAATAACATCACATCAGGAACTGACTTCATATGACTTTTGATGTCTTTCTGAGAAGTGATTTCATGGGACTTTGACCATTGTTATATTACTGGAAGTACAAAAGTAAAATTAAAAATCCGACAATTCAATCAATCAATTAATCAGTAGATTTGTAGAGCTCTTCTTGTCATCCATGAGGGATCCAGGTGCTGGCAGAGCCCAGTTGATTAGCTGAATAGCCAGGTCTTCAGGGACTTTCAGAACTCTGGAAGAGATGAGGAGGTCCGTCGATGAAAGGCTAGCTCGTTCAATGTCTTCGCTGCTAGGTAGGAGAAGTTGCGACCGCCGCATCTGCAGATGCAGGGTGTGAGAGTTAAAGAAAGGGAAGCTGAGCAGAGGTGTCTGGTGGACTGATGGAAATTTAGACAGAGGTTCAAGTAGGCGGGTCCACAGCTGTGGAGGGCCTTGTATGCATGAGTCAGGAGCTTGAATTTGCATCTTTTCTGTACAGGGAGCCAGTTGAATTCCTTGAGGTAGGGGGTGATATGGGTTCATCTAGTGTTATCCAGGACGAGTTTGGCTGCGGGGTTCTGTATGGTCTGTAGTAGGCGGAGGAGGTGAGCTGCAATCCCTACGTAGAAAGCGTTGCCTTCGTCCAGTCAGCTGGACATGAGGGCCTGTGTGATGGTGTGTCTTGGGCTTTGAGGTAGTAATTTGAATATCTTACGAAGCATGCAGAGGATAAAGTAGCAGGAGGAGGAGACAGAGTTGACCTAAGTCGTCATTGTTAGCTTGTTGTCCAGAATGATGTCCAGGTACCTAGCGTGGTCATTGCTGGTAGGAGTAGGTCCGAGCCCTGAGGGCCACCAAGATGCATCCTATGGGGACCTTTTGCTTTCGAAAATCAGTACCTCTGACTTGTCTGTGTTACTTCAGCCAGTCGTCCTTCATCCAGTTGGCAATGTCTTCCATGCCGTTGCGAAAGCTGGTCTTGATGTTGGTGGTGTCTTCGGAGCGGGAGAGAATGAGTGGTATGTTGTCAGCGTAGGCTTTGATGTTGTGTCTGTGGGTTTTTCTGATACTGGCCAGAGGTGCCTTCTAACTGTTGACGAGGGTGGGGCTGGGCGAGGACCCTCGGGGTACTCCACAGATGTTTTTCTTGGGTTCGGAGGTGAAGGCAACTTTTCGCGCTCTTCCGGTGACAAAAGAGGCAATCCATCTGAGAGCGGCTCGTTGAAAGCCTATGTTGTGCAGCCTTGTGATGAGTGTGCAGTGGAAGACTGTATCAAAGGCTAGAAAGAGATCTATGAGGATCAGAGCCACAGTCTCTCCTCAGTTGATTAGGGCTTGGATGTCATTGGTAGCTGCAATCAGGCTGTCTTGGTGCTGAGGATGCTGTTCAATCTGGATTGGGAGGAGTCGAGTAAGAGGTTTCTTTCCAGATGTGGGAAGAGTTGTTGGTTGATGGTTTTTCTAATACTTTGGCCAGGGAGATTGGTCAGTAGTTGTTGAGTTCGTTGACGTCTACCGGGGGTTTCTTTAGTAGGATGTAGGATGTTGACTTCTGCGTGTTTCCAGTCCTCGGGGAAGGTGGCTGTGGCAATTAAGGTGTTGAACAAGTGGTGAGTGCTTGACTTATTCTGGCTTCGCCTAGGTAAAAAAAAGTGGTGAGAGCATGGGTCGGTGGGATCCCTGAGCGGACCGAGTTCCTGATGGAGGCAGTCTCCTGTGGGGCGAGCTAACTCTATTTGGTTAGTCGTATCTCTTTGGTGGTAGGGGGGTTTGAAGTTGCTGTAGATGTTGGAGATATTGTTGTGGAAGAAGTTTGCAAGGTTGTTCCAGAGTTCCTGTGAGGGCATAATTTTGATTGTTGGAGCTGAGGGGTTGGAGAATTCTTTGACAATGCTGAAGAGGTATTTGCTCCAAACAGAGCTTGATTCAATGCGTGAGGCTAAGGCCTTTTTCTTTGATTCTCTCAACTGTTTATGGTAGAGGTTGAGGGCTGTCTTGAAGGTGGTCTTGTAGGTTGTGTCCTTGCAGGTGCTCCACCTCCTTTCCAGTTGCTTACAGTTTTGGTTAGAGGTTCTAAGGTCTTCAGTGTACCAGCTAGAATGATTGGTGGACTATCTGCGGGTGTTGTTGCCAATGGAAGCAATACTTTTGGCGCAGTTGGTGATCCAAATGTTGAAGTTTCTGACGTTTTGGTCTAGGTTGTAGAAGGAGTTGGGGTGGGTGGTGTTTAGAGCTTTGATCCATGTGTCCTTTGAGACTTTGCTGCAGTGGGGGGCACTGGGCAAACTGGGGGCAGAGTTCCGCGAGCTGGTGATGTTGAAGTTGATGATAATGGGGTCAGTCCAAGTGAGTTCCATGGTGTGGCTGTACCTGATGCGGTCGCTGGAGGTGAAAATGGGGTCTAATGTGTGGCCTGCAATAAGTGGAAGATTAATAAAGTACAGACATCCCTTCTAACTTTACCATATCAAACCATTTCTCATACTTTCACTATCGCTACCTCTCACAGTTCTGCCTCTGTATCCCTCTCACCTCCATAGCTGTTGTCTTCTTATTGCCTTACCTCCCCATCTTACTCCCTCCTCCACCTTTTCCTGTCATACTCACCTTTCCTTCGCACTTTTTCTACCACACCCTGTCCTGCTCTCTCCTCCAGCTGAGTTTACCTTTTAACCACACCTCTCTTACATCCATCTGTTATTATGAAAGCTGTCTGTATTTCCCTCCCTGTGGTACGTCTCATTCTCTCATTAGAACCCCTCACATCCGTCCCAACTCATCCACCTCTGATTCTCTCACCCGTATAACTTAAAATCTTCTCTCCTTTTTCTACTAAGCATCCCTTGGATCTCATAAGGGTCCAGGATCAACCACCAACTTTATCAATCTCATGCTTTCACATTTATCTCAACCTGTCCCCTGCTCACCTGCAGCTCACTCATTTTTCCTCCCAAATTTACCTTTCCGATTATCATCTCCATTTCTGTTTCCCATGGACCTGGGCACCTTGAATTCTCTCAGCTCAGTTCCACAAGAGTCATCAACCCTATCTTTCACTGCTAATTTTCTATATCATTTTAGCTTCTCTCTCTTCCTCTCCAATTATCTCACCTATATATTTGCTCCATTATCCCACCTACCACATCTTTGTCTCACACATTTGCTTACATTAATCTCTCAAATTCCATTAACTTCTGTCAGGCTCCAACTTCAGCATCCCCCCTCTTTTCCTTCCCCTTTCCTGGATTTTTTAGCTCACTCATGTTTCTTTTTCTTTTTTTTCCTTGTTATTTTCATCCTTCATACTTGTCCCTGTCTCACGCAGGCACTCCATCTGCCATTCCATCTCTCCACTCAGTCTATGGCATCTTAGTTTATCCTCTTACCTACTCACCCATCCTGCACTGGATCTTGATAGCTCTGTGACTCTCTTTCCTGCTGCCTGATCTTTCGTGGAATCCATTTCTTGTTCTTACCTCTTCTTGTCTCTAAATTTCCATATCCTTTGCATTGACTCTTGCTCATACAGGTTATTTAACTGTAAGAAATGAAAAGTCTACAGTCTCTGTAAGGCACTGCGGTAGAGGGGAAGAGGTCTGCTAGGCGGGGCCGGACTGGCCGTAGCGGGCAGCGGGCGTTTTTCCAGTGTGCCAGAAGAGTGGGGGACCGGTTTTCAAGCGTTGGGGGCCAGTTTTGTTACTGGGGCCCTGTTTTGCAACAATGCTGCAATATTGGCCCCCTGTAACAAAACAAAAGCAGCAGCAGCTAAAGCAGAAACAGTGCTGCTTCTCGCTAGCACCCCCATCCCCCCCCGACGTTGTTCTGGCAGATTATTGCCAGGGCTGGTTTGTGTTTCCACCGGGCCTGCTCCTAGGGTACCTCACAATCTGGGGACACTTTGCTACAGAACCTGTGATTGTTGCGCTCTATTCACCTGCGCACCCATTGCTGACAAGCCCCAGACTTAATAAGTGATCCAATATTGAGACTGGTATCTTCCCCCAGGATTACTAATATCCTAGGGTATCAGTAACTCCAGGGATTGAAATTACTGGGCACTATGAAGTGGACCCTGAAGGTACCTTCAGGAATGAGGAATTATTGGCTGAATTGAGAATACCGCACCTGATTTACCTGGTCATTCCCCGTTTCACCCAGACATTTTGACTGTTTTCACTAGCTGAAGAGTCCAGGAGAAATGTACTATCTCTGTGGTGTTGCTGAGGATCTTGTAATCCAGATGGGGTCAGTAAATACTGTTACCGGTCAAATCTTGGTTACCACAGGAAATATAATGAGGCCCAAAGAAACTTGTGTCTCTGAAATTTCTTTTATTTCAGCAGTGGCCCGTGCAGGGTAGTGCGGTGGGGCGGTGGGGCCGGGGCGGGCCGGTGAGGCCAGGTGGGAGGGGATTTCGACAGACCACGACGACAGAAATTGAATTATTTATTTAATTTTCCCTCGTGGTCGTCTGTTGAATCCCCCCAAATCCTGCCTCACCGCTCTTACCTGCACGGGCCGCTCCTGTTTTATTCTCTAGTCACTGTGCCCAGGGCCTGCAGCAGAGAAAGTCAAACAAACTTTGTATCTGGTATTCAGCTCCGAAATTCACTATCCGTGCAGGTGGTTTATTGGGCCTTCCTCAGAGTGGCTCTACATCTTCTAAGTAAGGAAAATATCAACAGCACAGGGGGCTATTCAGCCTCCTTTGGCGGGCTCGGCTAAAGCAAATGAATCCTGCTTCATTTGAAAGTGTCCTTTGCAGCAATAGGTGTGTGTGTGACAATGGAGCCCCACTCTTTGGGGGAAGCTGCCAAGGTCTGTTTCACACTGCTACAGGATGAAACATTTTCATTCATTAGTTTGTGCACTGCGCTTCAGAAAATATTTATTTTCCAACTGCGTTTGTGGTGGAGCAACAAAACTAACAGAGGCTCATCAGCAGGCACGGCTGACACGGGTAAGAGCGGTGAGGCGGGGAAGGGTGGATGGAGGGGCTAGGGCAGGGTGAGGGGAGTCGACAGACGACGGGATAGGTAAAATAAAAAAATAAATAATAAAACCACTTACCTTGTGCTCGCCGCATTGCCACTCGGCGATGCGGCGGCGCTAGGTAAGTGGTTTTATAAAAAATTTATTTAATTTTACCTATCCCGTCGTCTGTCGACTCCCCCCACCCTGCCTACCCCGCCCCATCGCTCTTACCTGTGCCGGCCGCGCCTGCTCATCAGAACCCTTTTTCTTTTTCTTCCTAGCACCTCCCTTTCGTCTCAGTGCTCACAAAAACTAGTAGCCATTAGGAGCAAGCTAGGGGTGGCAGCTGGTGGGACCTGGGAGGATCCTTGTGCTCTTCTGATTAGTCAAGCTCAGGCAAGACTGCAGTGGGAGCGCCATGAAGTCTGTGCGAATGCCTGTGGCCTGCCCCCAGGTCCGGGCTCCAGGCACCATCCAGAGCCTCCTTCCCTAATGAAAGGTTGAGACTTGACACCCCCCTATCTTTGCTAAATTTAAAAGCATTTGACTATTAAATGTCTCCAGCTTTAAAATCACGTTTTGCCCAAAATTTCTAAGTGAAATTTTCTCTACTTACCATTCATGCTCAAATCAGATTGGGCCAATGGCCAGGTAGAACATGCCAACTCTGAGCCCGGTCTATGAAGCGTGCATTCTTTTTACATAAAGTCACCAGCCAAGCAGGGAGTAATTCATTTTGGAGACTCCTAGAAATGACACACAAAATGGCATGAAGACAGAGTTGGGACTGAAAGCGCCCTCTTTGCTTTCGTATAAGTGAACTCAGTAGTTTTTTAATAAGTCCTTAAAAATTAGGCTAGACAAGTAAACATGCAAGGCAGTTTGGTCTGCAAACTGCTTCTAGGCCCTGCATTTTAATTTGAGCTAGCTACTAGGAGCGATGCACCTTTTCATTTGGCAGCCATTCAGAGATGCATTAACCTGAACCAAATTAAGTGAACCTCAGCATTTATAATAATTTCTGCTGTAGTTTCTGGCAGTGATGACACTACGACCCCAGGGTACAGGATTAAAACTATTGCTGTCAAGCCCTCTGAACTACATGCACAAGAACTTTCTCTTCAGCTCCCTGTATGCACAATAGTACCAAAGTGAATGGCCCACTTTGTCTTTGATGTCACTGGTGGTGTCACACATGATTTATTTCATGGGGCCGCATCATGTAAACGGAGCTCTGAGAGCTGGAACATTGCTATTTATTTACAGTTGAAGTAGAAAATGGTTGCTTGTCAGTCACAGGAGCAGAGCACAACACAACAAAACAGTCCAAACATGTAACACTGCAACTGCAATACAATTTAACAACATCACTTAGAAATCGGGCGGTGCCCTGGCCATAGAGGGTCCTGCAAGGGGCGGCCTTTTTTGCGCTGATGTTGTGGGAATGAGGTGACCCGGATATTTTTTAGGTCTCGCCTACGCAGCGCGCATGCGCTGCATAGGAAAGAGACCTCTTGAAATCGATTCAGCTTTGCAGGCAAAAACGTGCACGCGTTGCATTGCTTTCAATGCAACGCGTGCACGTTTGGCGATTCCCTTGCGGGAGCGAGCGGCGCCATATGTTAGCAATTATTGCGCTCGCTCCCGCAAGGAAACGCTGCCTGCTCTCGGCCGCACTCCCCCACCCCCTACTTGCGCGAGGCACGCGCGCGCTTGTTTAGTTAGTGTCAGATCGTTGTACAGAATGTTGTGTTGCACTTAGCTGACGGCATTTTCATTTAACAATCGCCTCGCAACGCGTCCACACAACGGAAGATACGGCACCCCCTGACGGCATTATCATTTAACCAGCGCCTCACAACGTGTCCATAAAAATAAAGATACTGCGCCCCATGCCCCAGAAAGGCTTTCCCTGTATTTTTAATGTATGTGCTTTTGATAAATACAAACATTTTAAATACCGCAGACTCCACCCCAAGGTATCGGAGCGCCTCATGCAGAGCCTCCCGCCGATGCTCGACCCACTCTAGCCCAAGGTCGGCCGCTCAAGCTCTTACGCCACATCCTCAAGATCATCATTTAACATGGCCGGCACTCCTTTGGAATGCACAATTATGATGCGTTCCAAAGCAGCGCCGGCCACCTTGTTGGTTTGTTTTGTCATGACCGGGGAGTGGTGGCCGTTGTCTTTCGTATTGTGATGAAACAGGCACTCAGAGTCAGACAGGCAGCTGGGGTCAGCTTCAAATATTGCTGGCTCTGTCAAAGAGTGCTTCAATTTTTGTTCACTTCCGTCCAGTGTTAGCAAGGCACGGTATAAGTGCTTTATGCAAATCTGAGCATTCCATTCGGTGACCTGGGGAGAAAGCGCTTAGACAGAGAAAATCACAAGGTGCACAGACACAGCAGATCCCGGGCAACTACACATACGACCCATCTCAGGATACTTGAAGCACATGGCATACAAAATCCATTATTGGGCCGCATAAAAATATTTACGCAGCGTTGGAAAGTTGAAATTGATCTCTGGTGCTTGTAAATCCTCAGAATGCAGGCCATCATCTTTTCTCTTACTTTTGTAATTTATTGTGCATACGGAGGTACCAATGGCAAGACTAGTTATATTTTACCACACGATGGAGTATTTTTTTGTACCTCGTTATTTGGCATTGAAAGCGTGTATGTGCAGCACCAACAGTCATTTATTGTGTGCTTGTTTTTGGTGTTAAATATTCAGGGCTTCCATGGGAGTCGAGGATGTTCCATCTCCGCCTTATTGCTGATGGTTTATAGAGCATTTTCTCATTACAGTTACCAAGGTGTGCTTGGGTGAGAGCCTACATCACATTGTCATTGGCTTTGTTCCTTAAATCTGTGGAGATTGAGTGCTATAGAGACACACCTCCAGAGCTATTTATTGACTACAATATCGGTATTGACATGGGGGAGAGGTGAAAGCTGCTTTACAGAAAAAAACAGCAAACCAATTTCTCTCCAAATTTTTACCCGGTTATGCAGTGCACATTACTGAATGCAAGAAGGCGCCAGTGAAACCGATTGTGGTCAAGTCAGGCCATAGTAATGCCCTCACTAACTCTCCAGTACTCACCACAGCCTCACTGCTATGCCCTACCACTCACTGAGCCCCTCACTGTGGCACACTCCCACTCAATAACTCACTACAACCCTCACTGCAACACCCTCAAACTCCAGCACTCACTAAAACTCTCACTGAAACAAACTCCCACTCCATAACTCACTACAACCCTCACTGCAACACACTCATCCATCAGCACTCACTAAAATCCTCACTGCAACACCCTGCCACTTCAGCACTTACTAAACCCTCACTGCAACAAACGCATCCTCATGCACTTACTGAGCCACTCACTGCATTACACTCCCACTCCGGCACTCAATATACCCCTCACTGCAACACACTCCCAATCCACCACTAGCTAAAACTCTCACTGTGGCATCTACCACTTCAGCAGTCACTACAGCACTCACTGCAACACACTCACTTTCCAGCACTCACTAAACCTCTCACTACAACACACTCCCCTCCAAAACTCACTAAGTATTTCACTGCAACCTCTAGACAAATCTCTGCACTGGCACACCTCAGCTCTAACTGCACCCGCTTCAGTCCTCTCTGTCTCTCTCTGACCCTCATTGCACCCTCATAGCCCTCACTCTGCCTGCTTCGATCGTCATACTCAAGCTCACTGCAACTCCTTCCTTGTTAAAGCTTGTTAGAAAGTGTTAGAAAGTGTTTAAGTGACATGGTAACTGCTGGTGATTTGATTGATTAGTTACGTGCTCGTTTATTCTTGACTCCTCAAATAATAAAACGGATGGCACGCGTGAGCACAGCCAATGTTCGGCTCGCTAAGGTTAAAGCTGCTCTCCCAACAACATAGAATTATATATACTCATTGGTAGGGACTAGTCATGAAAATGGTGGCGGTGAGGCAAAAAAGGGGGTCCTAACATGGCCCCATTGTGCCTCTTGGCCTGGGGGGTACATGCAGGGGGGCACATGTTGTGCCCCCTGTAAATATGCCCCCCAAGTTCCTGCATTGTGTGGCATGTATGTCACACCTTGCAGGAAGGTGCAGTCGGCGCTCTGAGAGCGGAAGTCTGCCTGTTAGGCTCTTTTATGAGCCTGACGGACCGCCACTCTCAGACTACCGCAGGACTGCTCGCCAGACTAGGTTCAAACTCCTGATGTGGCGGGCGGTCGCACCACGGGTTTGCACCATCTGCTGTGGGACCGCCAAACTCATATTAAGGCCCATTGTCTATTTACAACGCCAATAGCACTGCACTAACTCTCGCAGAAGCGAGACCTATTGGCTTTGCCAATGCTTTTTTTGTTTTGTGTTAAGCACTCCATAAGAGTGTATTTCTCTGTCGCACGCCTACTTCTCTCCACCCCCTCCATGTTGCACTTGCCTGTATGCTTCTCCCCATTGCTTCCCATACCCACGTCATTTATGTTGCTTCCCACCTGCGCTGTCCTTCCTTCGCACCTGTTGCTGTTTATATAGCACTTACTATCCCTGACTAGGTGTTGAAGGGATAGGTATATAAAACACATTTCATTATGTACTTTCTGTATATTACTAAAATATATATTTAGAAAGCACCATTTTATCTTAAACCTTTTTGTGTATTTTGTAGCAGTCTATATTATACTGTGTGCAATGCACGTTTTAAATAACTTACATATTCACACAGGCTCTGACCTCTTAGCACTAAAAAGACACAAGTCCCTAGTCTCCACTGCACCAACCAAGATTTGATTCTGTTTTCTGAGGCAAGCATGTATTCCTTAATCAGACTGCATGACCCAGTGTGTATTAATTGTATAGCTCTACAATCCATAACAGCACAGAACCCAGGGTAATATGCTGCAATGCTAAACAATAAGGTCCCAAAGGCGAGACCTATTGGCTATGCCAATGCTTGTTTCTTGTGGCTTCAGCTACCCGCCTGCAATTTGTGCTGCCTTTTTAAATTATTTATATAGGGCTTCCGCCCATAATCTCTTTCATCCTGCTGCCGGTTGCCATTCAGTACTCCACCCCCAGGCATTTTCCTGCTGTGCTGTTTTTTTCCAGCAATGGAGTGCAGGCAGTGAGATGTCCTGCGCGGAGTGGTACGCGACAGGAAAGCTGCATACCCTGAAATCCAAATTAAGTGATATTTAAAACTCAATATATTGAACGTATATATCTAGTCCACTTTGCTTTAAAATGTACCATGTGCTGCAAGTAACCGCCCTGCAAATCTGCATTCAGTACTGAGCAACATTACTGGCCCGCTGTGCATTGAAGTGCACAAATTGTGAATAGTCGTCCTTACTACTCATTGAAGTAGAGTATTCAGCAATTCAACAAAATATGGATTCATGCTTACAAATCTCCTGATATTTTATCAAACAATAGCACATTCGGACTGGATAAAATGTGTTGATGCCATCAGTGCAAAAATGCAAGAGAATGAAAACCATCTCCTACTAAAATTTTGTAATTTGGTGTAGAATACTTTTTGTAACACCCCCCCCCCCCCCCCCCCCCCCGCCATAACATCTACCTCCCAGCTAGGGGCCTGTTTGTAATACAGCAGTACAAAAACACAGCACCACAAAATGCCACCAAACAATCATACAGAAGCATTCTCGTCGCGCATGATCACGTCCAGAAATCTAACACCAAGCACAGCCAACACTTACCACCAAGTTCATGAAATAGCGCCAATAGAAAACGTTTTTAATCCTGCTCATGATGGAATTTTTAAAATGATGTATCAGGTCACGAGCAATGCAAAGTGAAAGTAATGTCATGGTTTTGTAGAATTTCTGAGTTTCCTTTGAAAAGTATGTTCTTAGTTTAGAAATATAATGTTCCTTCAAGAAAACGTTTTCCAGTCTATTTTCTGGGTGTCGCAAAGGGCATGGCCCGGTGCCTTTTCCCCTTTTATCAGTGCCCTCTGCGCGAAGAGACAGGCTTGTGACAAATTTCTGTGCCTGCTACCCTTCCTGACATACTTGCTGGGCATGGTCAATCTGTTTACCATCTGTGCACTGAACTCATTTTTTCCATTGTGCAACATATGTGATCGAAATGGACTTCCGAAGGAACCTCAAAACATGGCTCTTCCAGTCGAAATAAGCATGATCTCCTCCTCCCCCCTCAGGACTGCCCTACTCAGCGCCTAAATACCCTCAGGGGGGATTAGCTGCACTCGAAAAATTTGCATAACATAACAAGGAATATGCTGCTGCTAATAAATACTTAAACAAAGACATTTAAATTGACTAGACGCAAACTGCAAAAGGCGACTTAGTCTAACCCTTCAAGGGAGCTTGTTGAACTGTCCACGTTGTTGCTGGATTATTGCTGGGAAAAATAGGTGACGCCCATTGGGCAATAGCTTGAGGGTCCCTACACAATACTCTCTGAACATCTCTTTGATGGATAGGTTGTCTGAACTGTCCATTGTTTCATGGAAAATGGATGGCTTCCTATTGAAGCTCAGGTCCAATTCAAAACCGCTTGCATTAGCCACAGAGCGCCGCACTTCTCTTCACCCTCCTATCTAAGTGATAAACTGAGAATCTCTGGAGCAAATAGAGGTTCCAGAAATGCCCAATCCCTGCTCTTGGAACCCCCCACCTTCAGTCAAGAAGGGTACATGAGCCAGTCATTCTCTGGTAGTGCCACAAGAATCTAGAACTCCGTACCTCCCTCACTTCGTCTAACAACCTGCAAAGTCATCTTCAAAAGGGACTTCAAGCTCCTCTTATTTGACAGACACCTGGGTTAATCACCCTCGACCATACCCAAGTACTCTATCCAGGAGACGATGTACCTTCACTTTGTATCCCCACCATTTTAATCAATGCTGGAACCCTGTACGTCTCTTGTCCAACGGCTGCTTTTGTCCTGGTCGCAGCTACCGATGCAATATGTCTGAAAGTAATTATTGTAACTGTAATTTGCTGTACCCTTGTATCATGCTACTGTTGTGGAGCACTCTGTTGCCTTCGGATCATGTACTCGCTATATAAAATTACAAAAATAATAAAATAAATAAATAAATGTGAATATCTGCAATCAAATCACCATGAAGTGACATGAACTAAAATGCTACAAAGAACAAGAAAATGCAAAAAAGAGAACAGTGTCTAGGAAAACCAGATCCCCTTTCTCTAGAACACTTTTCTATGTTCACCATAACTGTGATTTATAGGCAGTTTTATAATATTGCATGGGGAAAGGCAAAAGTACTTGTTATATGCATGATTTTGACATTTGTTTGGTGTTATGTGTTGAGGGGATTTATGTTGCTGGGTGAGGTTATATGAGTTGGCGTTCCCAAAAAGCTGCAGTGCCCTTTAAAAATCCCATTCGAATGTTTTGGAAGTGAAAGAATGAATTACACCAACACTGACATGAAGACATAGCCTATGCAGAGAAAGTGCCCATTTGGCTGGGAACTATGTACACGCACCACTTTTTGCACAATCCGTAAATGACAAGGATAAAAGTAAATATGCATGTGTCTGCAAACTCGTTAACAGACCTAAAGCTGAATTTGAGCTAACTGCCAGGGGCCTCACATTTTTCTTCTGCAAGTTATTTTCAGGCACACTGAAGTGAACCAGAGCGCGGTAGCCTCAGCTTTTGAACATATTTTGGGGCAATGTGATGACACCATACCACAGGCTTTTGTTTAATTTGTAAAGGCATGAGTGCCGGTGCCAGAAGCTCTGGTCACAAGCCTGTGGCAGGTGGTATTAAATGTGGGTACGCTGAAGAATGTACAGTCTTGAGCACACCTCAGGCCTCCTAAATCCGCAACCAGTCACACCCTGCCCCTTTTTCTCTATCTCTGGCAGCCTCTTTTTCGTCCCTGCTTTCTCCTTTTGTGAGGGTTTTTCCGTCTCTCTCTTCCTCCTTCTTTAGGTGTTTATTATTCCCTTGTTTGCTCTTAGTCAATGCCTGATGAGTGCCGGTGCCTGAAAATGAGTGGCCTCCACCAGCAGCTAACCACCGGCTCAAATTAAGCACTGCCACAGGCCCATCAGAGGGATTTGGAAACTATTGCTGTCATCCTTGTAAACTGCCTGCATGGAGCATGGTTGTGAGAAACCTGTGTGGGCCCTGAGCATATAGAGCATGGCCTGCATTGCCTGTTCATGTCATTGGTGGTGTTAAATGTGATTTCATTACTGATGAGTGTGTGTAAGCCAAACTTACAAATGCAAAGAGATCTTTGAGCTTTGTGACTGTGAATTAGCCTCAAGGTCCGACTGGCCTATAGGACAATCAGGCAGTGCCCAATGGGCTCGTCTGACAGATCAGAGTGTGGACTGCTTTTAGAGCAGTTTTGGTCCACATTTATGGCCAGGTGGGCTGTTTTTTAGTGTTGATTTCCCTGATATTACCACTTTTTAACTATATGGTTCGCTAATGTGGGCTACTTTTATTTCGGTGCCCGGTCTACTTTTGGTCCCTGATTCGCCTTAATGCATATTTAGCACAGGAAAAAATAACTCAACTGCATGTGTGCAGCATTTCTCGATTTTTTTGGGGTGTAAAATGCTGAGTTGCATTTAGTTTGAAAGCAGGAGTTGGCAGGCACTTCTACTTCTTTGTATATACGAAATAAAAGTTGCATGTGGGACTCAGTTAAATAGCATGGTAAAATACATAAAGGCAGAACAATAGTACAATAACATGGTTCGGATTGCAGTTCAGGGTCGGCAGGTCACAGCACACCATACTATTTTTCTTGGCTACATGTTATGTTTATATAAACTCTGCAAATGTTTCGTCAGAATCCAACTGACTTTTACTCTCGGCTTGTAATAGGATCATTTTGTCTCACAAATGTAGCGTCCTTAAGAAACAACCCCCTTCCTGAGACGAGGTAAATCAGTAGAGGACGAGAGCCGACAAGCAAACAGGGAGAGCCGAGCCAGAGCCGAGCCAAGGGTCTGACTGGGCTCTAGGAGCCCGTGCACGAGCCGAGCCCCGAAAATATTTGGCATGTAAATCATACAACAAACAGCATTTACAAATACAATAAAGTTTTTTCAAAATACAGAAAGGTGTATTTCTTTAACATGAAGATTGTGGAGCAGGGCATTTAAATAAATATCGGTTTAGGTGGGAACACTTACTAACGCATTCAGCGGGGCGAGGGCAGAGCGGGCTGGGAGGGGGGGGGGAGTCGACAGACGACGGAATAGGTATAATTAAATAATTAAATAATACCTATTCCGTCGTCTGTCGGCTTTCCCCCATGCCGCGCCCTGGCCCGCCCACCGCACTTACCTGGGCTAGCCGCCGCTGCAACGCATCTGATTCCCTGCTCCTGTCTGTCTTTTGCAGTGGGCCAAAGTCGGTAGACCTTTGCCGTAAGTAAGAATGAATTAGAAGCTGCAAGTCAAAACCAACTTACCCATCACAATTTAGCTTTAATCTTTCGAGAGTCAATAATTAGAGTTGAGGCGATTTTTCAAGGCTTTATTTTCATCCTTTTAGTAATTTAGGGGCTCATTACGATGGCGGGCGGAAGCACAACCGCCGTGCTGGCGGATGCAAAAACCACCAGTTACCGCCGGCACGCAGCAGTCCACACGCCCGCCCAATTACGATGCGAAAAGCAGGCCAAACACCGCCGGCAAGCCAGCAACACCGTCCGCCATCAAAGTGCGCCCGTACACGTAGCGGCGCAGCCTAACTGACACACACCGTCCGACGAAAACACGTCCCGCCCGGCGTATAAATTACGATGCCGCAAACAAACGGCTCCCACGGCTAAGAGACACCGCACGTGAAAGAGAGGCGGTAACACGGACGCAGAGCACGGACAACGAAGAAGCGGCACCCCGGGCATGAATCCAGCACTGCAGGCCCTTCCCATGCTTCTGCTGATGCACCACCAAGGACGCAACGTACCGCGGAGACGCAGGTAGGCACACACACAACAAGTGCACGCAAACAGCGCACACAGTGCAAGGGCGGAAAAAGCGGACAACCCCCCACCAGCGCGTGTACACTACACATCCACCATTGCATCCACATATGACACACAGGCCAAATCCTAACATCGCGGAACACATGTGTACACACCACCTGGGACTAGGAACCAACCACCCCGTCACGGCCCCAAAGCGCCGATGACGCCGCCACACATGCGCACAACGCAGAGGCCAACCGCAGCGCCATGCATGCGTCGCACACAGACACAGGGACACAACCAAGCAGCACACACATCAGCCCCACCCCGAACGCACATGACACGTGACAGGCCGGCCACAGACATGTCCCCAACGCCCAATTCACGGACAACACCCAACGCCACACAACCGACGCACACATGTCAGTGAAGTCACGCAACAGCAGGACACACCCCAGTGTAACAAACATGGCGTAGCACACAGCGGCGGCAACACCAACTAGGAGAAGCAGGGCCCCTTCGGGAAGAGGAACGCCAGTACCACACTGAAAAACCCATACCACCCTGCACATATGAACAAGACATATGAAACGGAACACCAAAGAGCCCGGGGACCGACAACAGGTGGCCCAAGAATAACATCCACACACAAGGCCCAACGCAGAGCGGAAAGGCAGCCTGCCGCCCACACAAGGGAGAGCAGACAGCACTGAATGACCTTCCATTCCAACTCCGAAACCACAGCCCTACGACAGAAGCCGGTGAATACAGCCATTGTCCAAGAATAGACCAACACAGGCATGCCGAGGAGACCGACCACAGGGCAGATAGCGCATATCACAGAAGCACACAACGGACGGGGAAGAAAGAAGAAAACACTCCCCCATGTCGGCCACATGCAAGTTAATTGGAAGGAGTCACACAGCACTGACCTTGAACTGTCTGAGAAGCATGTGGGAAGAGGGCCCGTGTCCTCCAAACAAGCCAACAGAACACAAGTCCTGTCTCCCTACGACTACACAGAGCTCACAGCAACCCCGGAGCGTGCACATTGCAGACTGCACACACAGCCGGAGCACGCCATCTCAACGAACCGCTGCGAAATGGCAACCGCAACACACCTACCCAACTACGCCGAACAGCTCAAGCTGTACAAAACCAACACGATACATACATTGGGATGCGATCTCCTGTCCCTGCTGAACGTAAGTTACCGACTGACTTACCGCATCACATTGTTCAGCTGCGTCATGCCCGTCTTCTACTGTCGGAGGTGTCCCTACCAGCATCCCGTCGAGATATGCCTCTCCAACCCGGCATGTCTGAAGGCGGACCTGCTACCACTACTCCTCCCTCTGGACGCACACGACAGGGCCTGCTCTGCCTATGGGGGCATGGCGTATGTGGCCAACATCGCACCCGCACTGAAATGGGACCACTGTGCCTCCACACGACGGATCATCGAGAACAGCTACATCGAATGTCACCCAGCATGCCCCATCATGGTCCTCCAAGGGACAACTTACGAACAACACCTTGAGAGCCACCATCCGCTTCATTGGCTGGCAAACATGTACACCACCAATGACATGGAAGCCCTGCTGGACGGCATCGCATACCTGACAACCTGTAAATACGTCGGACCACAACGCAGGTTCCCCGAGTGACCTATGAAGTCCAACCCCGCACCCATGCTCAGCTTCCGCACGGACTGGCCAGTCACCACCACAACAGCCATACCAAACGACCGGCAACTGTAACCACACCATCAACGACATCGCCATGACATCGGATATGACCGGGACATGCACACTGTTCCCCATCACATCCAGGAACACCGCATGCATCGTGGGAGGCAGTGGCATGGGCTCTGTGTATCGCACCCACATGGACGGAACTGCACGAACAACCAGGACACGACATGGATCCAGCGCACATGGACACACACACCGCTCAGTGGACATGAATAGGTCGCCTGGAGTCTGTGGGTGCTGCACCCCTCCCACCCCCGCCCCGGGAATCCCATACCAGGACCTTTGCATGGACGACAAGTGCATACAACAACAACACGACCCCAGTGACTGTGACATGTCCAGTAACCACCACAGTGCAACAACAAGTGGCACGCCGCTGCATGCACGCAAGCACATGCCCTGATGTCATCTCACATGCACGCGTGCATGAGGAACAACCGCAGCAAACCTGTCACATGGAACTGAGATGGACTGTGCCCATGATGCCGAGCGGTCTGGTAGGCTACATGTATACCGTCTGTGTCAAAGTCCGCAGCTCCGCAGCTATACGTAAATGTACATTAGCACAGCCTTGGCCAAGCAGATGTCACTCTGAAGCCCACATCCCACATGCAACAGCCAATCACATGTAACCCCACACCCTATCCAATTTGTAATCATGCTCAGTATATCCTCAACATGTATTCCGCTGCCAGTAGTGTCCACTATACTGCATCACAGAGGACAGAAGACTCAATATAATGTTTGAAACCAAAACTGTCTCCGCTGACTCATTTCACAAGTACGAATGAGAGAGGATGAGAGTATGTGAAGTACACGGCAGTCGTGACATGACCATGTAGTCCACTGGTATTGGATGTCAACGCAAATGAGTAGCACTACTGTGGAAGACACACATGTGTCGTGTGAAGTCGTATGGACGCAGTGCTCAGGTGGGTGGGTGCGACGGGTAGATGCGCACATGCCAAGTTGGAGCACGCCGTGTTGGGAGGGGTCATGAACAGTACACCACCGCTTCCCTGGGCATTGTGAGAGGACACCTGTCGGGGGGGAGTGAACACGTGTGTGCACAGCAGCCGGGCACACGTACAAAGCGGTACCAGGCGCACCTCAGCCCACCCTCTGTGGACAAGCTGGATCCTGTTGTGCGCCCGCCATGCCCCTTGACAAGGCACACACAGCCCCAGTCGACCAGGTGTAACCCCAACATAGTCAATCCGCACAGGCGATACAGGGCACGGGATGGCAGTGGAGCATGGTGTGTGAGAGGTCTCCTCGCGCTCCTCCTGGTCATATCACGCAGGCAATAGAACCTCAACGTCTAGCATGGCACAAGTCAAATGGAAGTGTAGGGGGGACGCACCACAGCACGAGCAGCACTGACGTCACGGGAGGTGGCTCGCACCATCCCATCCATTGCCCATCATACCAACCACGCCACATGCCATTGCGACTAAGTGCAAGCGCGTGCGCCACCACCCCCGAGCCCTCCCCAGAGAGGCCAAAGAGTGAATGTGTGGGCCATCAGCCACAGACGGACGCGGCCTGGCCGCAAGGGCAGCCACAGCCACTGGGTGTCGCAGGTGGCGGATCCGGAAGGCGAAGACTGTGATGCATAGTCCATGCAGGCCGGGTCTCCATTTGGGGCACCACGCAGGTGGACGGCGTCCCGCCACACATCATACCCTGAGACAGCCCACTCGTGCAACTGGACCCACACATACACTCCTTGCCCTCTCTGGTGCGAGCTTGGGGCTGCCTGTGCAAGCGCTAGCCTCGCAGGTGAGCATGCATATTGGGGGGCGAGGGGAGGACATGAGGGCTGGGGCGAAGATGACTGTATCACTGTCAGTTAGTACAAGGGATGACCCAGATGTGGAAAGGAAGAGACGTGTCCCGTGTGTACTGCAACTAGTCGCCAATCCAACTACCCCCCATGTCCGGAATGTAAGCCCGCACCTAGGCCCGCCCATCCGCCACATCGAACATACCACCAGCACGACAACCTTCCCATTCGAAACACTGACTGGGGGTGGCGACCAGTGAACAATCATGTGTAGCCTACCCACGCGTACATGTGGGCCCTCCATGATCCATGTCACCTGCGGCAAAGACATGACATGCGCAATGAGGGAAGTGAGGAGAGCTGTCCGCCCCACGCACAGAAGGTGCATCAGCTCCACAGACCTAGCAGCGAGTCCAGCAGGGGTCACATGTGCAGGGGCAGCTGTGCCTGGTGTGAAGGCACATGCATATAGACAGCACATCGACCAATGTGTAGTCTGCCCACATCCACAGTCCATCATCATGCGGACATAGGAATTGAACACAGGGCAACACATCTTAGTTGGTGCACCCACCGTGACCAACAATGCGCAATCATCGACGTACCCGCCCTGTGCATGGCCCCCCACCCAACGGAGGCACATCCAGTGCCACCATCCCACACACACAAGCCTTCCACGGAACATGCTGTGTCCAATGGTCAGTACAGAGTCAGCGCCCATCTGGTGGATCCTGAACAGGAGACACATGCACACACATGCCAGCTCCCACTATGTACGTCTGCCACCTGGCACGTGCAATGTAACCTCTCACCTGTGACGTGTGACTGCAAGCACACAGCCGTCTTGGCATGGGGCTGTCAATGTGGACACCAGTCAATGTTTCGGGAGCTGTGATCCGTACAGTGCTGTACATAGGGTGCAGTGCTGACACCTACTACTGTCTCATATCCCCTCGTGCCACAGGTCCCACTTGTATTGGCCGCTCAGCCCGTGCCCACATCGTCGTCGTCGTGTGCCATACTCATCCAGCCTCGGAAGCAGTTCCATGCTCAGCAGACACTCATGTTGCCGTGGCGTTGCCGCTTGACGAATATGCAGTCAGTCCCCATCAGCACGCCCCGCAAGTCATTGGGGCCTAGATCCCCATGTGCATGCACATGGCAGTGGTATGTCTCACTTGCCATTGCCATTGTTGGGAGACCTGTGTAAGTGTATTGTGGCCGTGCCGTCCCAGCTTGACAGCTGGGCTGTGGCTCATGTGCTTGCTCAGTCATGTCAGTGATGTGTATGCGAAATTGCTATGTGCCGTGTTGCTTTGACATGTGTCCTCTGCCATTTTCCCCAGGCGGAGACCGAACATTGACCGCCCATACCAATTGCTGGCGGACATGGACGATACAGAGGTTATCAGGAAGTTTCGGCTGGACAGGCCAACCCTGCATCGACTGTGTGCCATGTTAGAGCCCCATCTCCGTCCCCGCAGGGTGTATCCGACTGCTGTCACCCCCACGGCTAAGGTGATGGCCGCCATGCATTTCTTCGCCACTGGGTCATTCCAGCACACAGTGGGCAGTGGAGGAGGGATGTCCCAGCCCATGTTCAGCAAGGTGCTGAGGGATGTACTGGCAGCCATGATGCTGTACCGAAACAGGTACATCAGATTCCCCAGGGCTCGTGAATTGGCGGCAGTGAAGGGTGCATTCTATGCCCTTGGCAGAATCCCACACGTCGTGGGAGCCATTGACTGCACACATGTTGGCCTTGTTCCACCACAGGCCACTGAGCACCTGTACCGCAACAGGAAGCACACGCACTCCCTGAATGTGCAAGTGGTGTGCCTTGCGGACATGGTGATCACCCACGTGTGTGCCAAGTTTCCAGGCTCGGCACATGACGCACACATAATGCGCAACAGCATCTTGCCACGACTGATGGCCAATCTGCAACAGGATCGTGGCTGTATTGTCGGTGAGTATGTGGAGTGGTGTAGCGTGCTGGTTGTGCGATGCTGTCCCCTGTCCAGTTGGAATAGCAACGGTTCTCTGTGTCCCTCACACCCAGGTGACTCTGCGTATCCGAATGGGGCATGGCTGCTCAGTCCATTGAGGAATCCTCGCACCCCAGCAGACGATCGCTACAATGAGGCACATGGGAGGACCAGACGTGTGGTCGAGCGTACCTTTGGCCTCCTCAAGTCCAGGTTCAGGTGCCTGGACCGCACCGAGGGTGCACTGGCGTACTCCCCACAGAAGGTGTGCCAGATAGTGGTGGCGTGCTGCATGCTGCACAATCTGGCCATTCGGAAGCAGATCCCCCTCATTGTGGATGACGGAGATCAACCAGGGCCCCAGCCCGCAGACCAGGACAGCTCGAGTGAGGTGGACAGCGGAGAGGAGGAAGCTGGGAATGTGCGCCAGCAGCTCATCGCCCGCTACTTCACTTGACGGTGAGTGTCCATGTACGACGGATGATGTGTCTGTATCTGTGCAGGTGTGTGTGTGCTGTGTCAGGGTGGCCGTATGTTCACTGCGTGCAGTGTGTCAACGCTCCATGGCCAGGGTAGTATGCCACTGTTGGTGACTGTGGCATTGTGCCCTATTGCTCTGTGCGATGTGTGTACATTGCTTGTAGTTGTTGACATGTACTGTGTGATGGGTGTGTGACACACTCATTGAATGTGCTCCTGTTCTGTCTCCCACCCCTAGGTCCCTACAGGCCCTCCGGATTCCATTGCCATGCCACGCATCAGGTGCCTTTCCGCCCAAGGTGGCCGTTGTATTCCGTACAAATAAAACACAGGGCACAAACAGCAGTTAGTGAAAAAGGTGCATTTATTCCAAACTGTGACATGTGATTGTGTGTAAGGTGATGACAAAAGTGGTGCGTGCAGTGACAATGAGCTGTCGGTCATGGCTGCGTGAAGCTCAGGGTGTACCCACTGGTTCTATGTCCATAGTCCAACACACACATGCCATCCAGCTGGCTGTGTGGAGTGGGATCGTAGAGCAAGTCAATGCAGTGGCTGGTCAAGGAAGGCTGGCGGAAGGCTGGCTGGCTGCCTCACTTGCGACTGGAGCGTGCGAAGTCCTCCCGGGAGACCTGTTTCCTCTTCGGACGGCCCCTTCCACGTTTGGGAGGGGGGTGTGTGGTGGCGACCTGCTGGTGGTGGGTGAGGTGTGCTCACTGGCTGTGGACGCAGGGGAAGTGGACACTGCTGCCCGACCCTGCGCCCTAGCAGGTGGTGGCGGAGGTGGTGTTGCTGGCCTTGCCTGTGACCCCACCGCCACCACCAGCTGGCCCATGAGGTCCACGAGTTGGTCCATACGGGACACGAATTGGCCCATATGGGCGTCCATGGACCTCAGCACCCCCAGCACCTCCCGCGTGTCTGTAGCAGACCTGACCCATTGTTCTTGGGCCTCCTCATAGGCCCCAAGGACTCTGGCCATTTGAGGCAGGGCATGGCTCCCAGGGGAGGCTGGCGTTTCCCTGACCCTGCTCCTCCTACCAGTCCTGCTGCCACCGGCCTGCCCACTAGCCACATTGCACACCACGGTCCTCGCTGTGGCTCCCAGGGTGGATCCAGTCGGCCGGGCCACCACCTGCGCTGGGGCTGGTGCCAGCGAAGACGTGGTGGTGGTGGTGGCGGTGGTGGTCGGTGCGGCGATGGTGGCGGTTGCGGCAGTGGTAGTGGCCGCAATGACCGTGGGTGTGGCCGCAACGACAGTGGCAGCAGGGGGCTGGGACTGTTCAGCATCCCTGGATGATGGGTTGGTGGGTAGGAGGGGTCCTGGGGAGCGGCTGGGCCCTGCCACACCAGATGGGCCTGCTTGGTGGTCCGTGTCCGAAGAGGAGGACAGATCCTCCAGATCCGTGTGTCCTCGTTGGGGGCTTGTGGGCTGGCTGTGCTGGCTGCTGTCTCCATCCCCAGCATCCGGCAGTTCGTCACCTGTGGAGAGAATGAGATTTGTTATTGTGTTGCACCTGGCGAAGTATGTATTTGTCGTCTGACATTGGCAGTTCGTGCAATCTCGTACATGGGTTTCCCGGAGGCGAGTGTGTGGCTGTGGCATCTGTAGTTGTGTGTGCTAGGCAATGGGACTGTGTGCTGTGCACATGTGGCATGGGACGGATTGGCCATGCCGATGGGTGTGTTGCTGTGCCCCTACTCATTGTGACTCTGGTGTATGCGGGCTCCTGGCCCATCCTGGGTCTGGTTTGTACTTTGCTTTTGGGGTTCATATGGAACGCTTAGGCACCCATATGGCAACATGGGGGCCATGCCCCAGATTCGCATTTGGGAGGGAATATGCTTTTGGGGTTCAAATGGGACGCTTAGGCACCCATATGGCAACATGGGGGCCATGCCCCAGATTCGCATTTGGGAGGGGATATGCTTTTGGGGTACATGCTGTAAGCCATGGGTGCCGAACGTGACATGTGTTGTGGCAGCATGACAGTGCATGGTTTGAGGTGTGTGCATGCTTGACATGGCCTGCATATTTGCTGTCTGTTGTGATTACTGGACATGGCATTGGACGCATCGTTATGAGTGAGTGTTGGTTGTGTGCCAGCCAACGTATTGCAGTTGTCCCATCTCCTTGGTGTGCGTGCTGCCCTGTGCCATGTGCATCACTGCAGTGCTCGGGGGGGGCCCATGTTGTGTGTTGTTGCTCACAGTGTGTCGTGCGCTTCATTGACTTCTGGCACATGGTTGGTCATGGGCATGTGTCTTAGCGTGACTGCTGTATATGTGGCAGCTGTGCGGATGACATGCCTTTCATGAGACTGGGGCTGACGGATGGGATGGATGGTATGTTGTATGTGCATGGTGTGTCTGTGTGTTTGATGGGTTCAGTGGTGTTCGTGTGCATTTATGTAGTTCCGCTCTGTTGCGTCTAGTGTTGTTTGTCTTACATAGGCGTAGTTGTGGGGTGTGTGGTTGACAGGCAGTAGGGGCTACATGGACTGGACTTCAATGGTGTTTCGGTTGTGTGTGATGGGTTGCACAGTGGCTGCCGTGTGGTACTATGTTCAGTGTGGCTTGTGCATGCAGACGTGGCTCCTTGGGTGTTGCTGTGTTTGTGATGGGTCATGTGGGGTGTGAGTCTGTTGTTCATGTCCGTGTGCACATTGTTCACTTGTTCGTGACGGTGGGCGGTGCTGCGTGTTCGTCTGCTACGTGACATGTCCCATGTGTTGGTCGTGTTACGGCCCTCATGCCTCCAGTAATCCAGCCCTGTCCAGTTTCCCACCTGCAGGTTGTTCGGGCGTGCACTGTACTGGATGCCACATGGTTCTAAGCGGGGGTGCTCCATGTTGCAGGTCTGTGGGGGTGGGGGGTGTTGTGGGTCGTAGTGGTGGCTGGACACCCACTGACACCGATTGCTGTGGACCGTGATGTCTACCTTTCGGCTGTCGTTGTGCACTGCGGTGGCTGACACGTGGCTGTGGGGTGTGGGGGATGCTCCTCCTTGCTGTACTGTGGGACTAGGGGCCTGGTGTGTGTTGTACTTGGGCTGTCCACCCTCCCACCCACTGCACTTTGTGTTCCTGCCACTTAACTGTTACTTGTCGGTTAGTGCAGCTATGGCGGACACATGGGTGTGGTGGGTGCTCGTTGTGGCGCTTCTGGCATATTTGGGGACCTGTTGGTGGTTACGTGGCTGGCTGAATGTACACATGTCCCCACGCATCTTACAGTTGTTCTGTTTGGGCTGTGTGTGGTGGTGTCTGTTGCATGTGTGTGTCGTGTATTGTGTGCTGGACATGGGGGTGTTTGTCCCTGGGAGCTGTGGCATGGTGGTAGTGCATGTGAGTACATGGCGGTGTGCTGGTATACATTAGTTTGTACTTACCAGCCTCCACTCCCCCTGCTAATCCGGCGAGGATCTCGGGATGTATGATGACTCGCACCTTCTCCTCCCACGCTTTGAAGGTCTTGAAGAGCGCGGGATTCCCTCCGCCAGTGACGGCAGCCAGCTCTCTGTTTTTGCCCTCCTTCTTCTTGACCAGGCTCTTGACGTCATTCCACCGTTTGTTAATTTCGACTCTGTTCCTGGGCAGGGTCCCGACTGCATTGACCTGGTCTACGATCCGGTTCCACATTCTGTTTCTGGTGGCTAGTGGGGTGTGTTGGACCATGTTCCCATAGATTTGTGGGTGCACCTTGATGATCTCGTCGACCATGACCGTCAGCTCCATGGGCGTGAACTTGGGCATTCTTTGTGGTGCCATGGTGTTTGTGGTGCTGGTGCGGTGTGTGTTGTGTAATGTGCAGGGGGTTTGTGGTGCCGGTGTTTGGTGGTGGTGGTGATGGTGGTTGTGATGTGTGCGTTTCTGTGGTGTGCTGCTGTCCTTGCTGTGTCACTGTGTCCTCTCCTCTCCTCTCTGGTTTGCAATGTTGCAAGGGGTTGTGGTCTGTGGGAGTGCTGCTTTTGTACTTACCTATGTGGGTGTGTCCTCATGGTCTGTTGTTTTCAGGTGTGTTGTGTCTGGTGTTCTGGCCTTTGTATTTTTTGTTTGTCCAGGGGGGTGTTTTCGGGATGTGTACTGTGCTTGTGTATTTGTGCGTGCCTTGCTGTGTGGACTTATTGGCCATGTTGTGTGCTATTGGTTTTGTGAGCGGATGGTTTCTGTGCAGGGACGTGGGCGCCATGGTTTCTGCCGTGTCGATTGGCATCGGCGTTGTTTGCGCTGGCGGGCGGTATATTTGTGGTTTTCCCGCGCTCATGGCGGTGCGATCGTAATTTCACGTGCGGTGTGTCGGCCGTGTGGGCGGGCGGTTTTGTGTTGTCGTGCGTGTTTCCGTCCGTGGCGGGCGGTTTGACTCCGACTCGGACGATGGCGGGCGGTATTTTGTGTGATTTTTCCGCCGATGGCGGTTTTCGGTTTGTGTTATCGTAATGGCGTGGTCGGTGTTCAGACGGTGTATGCGGGCGGATTTTTGCCGCTTCCATGCCTGGCGGATTTATTTACGCCGGGTATCGTAATGGGCCCCTTAGTCTTTATTGATGATAAGCATAGTAATTTATTCAGTATCAAACAATACAAATCATTATCAGAATGAGTACATAAAGCGCATTCCATAAAGGAACAATCCCTATTCTAGCTATGGAGAGTGAGAGAAAAGCAGTTAGAACCCACAAAGAGCTCTAAACTGGAGATGAAAGAATAAAGCCTACAGCATTAAATTATGTAGATCTTCCCTTGAAGAGAGGTTTAAGTGTCTCAGTAGATTCTCAGAGCAGCATAAATTCAGGCAAAGAAATAGAAGACATCTCAGTGCAAATCTGAGAAGTTTCTGCAAGAGACTCTACAAGGAAGTCAGGAAAGGAATATGGACAAATCCACTTCAGGAAAAAAGAAAGAGAGCCGCCTAGTCTAGGAACACGCACTTATATATACCATTTCTCATATCAACATTCTGCACATTTTCATGGTCCACAATTGTCTCGTCCAATGAGCATGTGGTGTCATCATGGGAACAGGAAAAAGTCAGTCGATTAATCAGACTAAGACAATAACTAACACACATCTAGTTTTCAGATTCTTTTTTTTTTTAATACAAATTGTCATTTTGTCGTTCAGTTCCCACCATCCACTTCTATTAAGAGAAAAATTGTTCATGGTTAGGCAATTATATCACATCATTGATTCATAAGGTTCTCACATGTCTAGACTAGCAAAGGACAAACATTCTACAGAAATGAATCTAACATTTTAATACACTATCAATCAATCAATCACAGAATTTGTAGAGCGCACTACTTACCCGCGAGGGTCTCAAGGCGCTGGGGAGAAAAAGGGGGGTGCTGCTACTGGTCGAACAGCCAGGTCTTGAGTAGCCTCCTGAAGGTCAGCAGGTCTTGGGTCTGTCGTAGGCTTAGTGGAAGGGTGTTCCAGGTCTTGGCGGCTAGGTGTGAGAAGGATCTGCCGCCGGTGGTTGTCCTTCGAATGCGAGGGATGGTGGCGAGGGAGAGGTCGGCGGAGCGGAGCTGGCGGTTGGGGACGTGGAGAAGAGTCGTCTGTTGAGGTAGGCTGGGCCAGTCTTGTGGAGTGCCTTGTGTGCGTGGATGAGGAGTTTGAAGGAGATTCTCCTGTTGACGGGGAGCCAGTGCAGGTTCCTCAGGTGGGGGGTGATGTGGCTGTGGCGTGGTACGTCGAGGATCAGGCATGCGGAGGCGTTTTGTATGCGTTGCAGTCGCTTGATGAGCTTGGCCGGGGCTCCCGCGTAGAGGGCGTTCCCATAGTCGAGTCTGCTACTGACGAGGGCCTGGGTGACTGTTCTTCTTGTATCTGTCGGGATCCACCTGTAGATCTTGCGAAGCATGCGGAGGGTGTTGAAGCAGGAGGAGGAGACTGCGTTGACTTGCTTGGTCATGGAGAGCGTTGAGTCGAGGATGACTCCCAGGTTGCGTGCGTGGTCGGTGGGTGTCGGGGCTGCTCCCAGCGTTGTTGGCCACCAGGAGTCGTCCCAGGCTGAGGGGTTGGAGCCGAGGATGAGGACCTCTGTCTTGTCCGTGTTCAGCTTTAGTCGGCTGATCTTCATCCAATCGGCGACGGCCTTCATTCCTTCATGGAGATTGGATTTGTCGGCGAGGGGTCCTTGGTGAGGGAGAGGATCAGTTGAGTGTCGTCGGCGTAGGAGATAATGTTGAGGTCGTGCTGTCTGGCGATGCGTGCGAGCGGGGCCATGTAGATGTTGAACAGCGTTGGGCTGAAGGGAAGATCCCTGGGGTACGCCGCAGATGATCTCGGAGGCTTCGGATCGGAAAGGTGGGAGGCGGACTCTCTGGGTTCTGCCGTCGAGGAAGGAGGTGGTCCATTCCAGGGCCTTGTCTCGGATCCCTGCGTCGTGGAGGCGTGCGCGTAGAGTGCGGTGGCAGACAGTGTCGAAGGCGGCGGAGCGGTCCAGCAGGATGAGGGCTGCGGTCTCACCGTTGTCCAGCAGGGTCCTGATGTCGTCGGTGGCGGCGATGAGGGCAGTCTCAGTGCTGTGGTTGTTGCGGAACCCTGATTGGGATGGGTCCAGGATGCTGTTTTCTTCAAGGTATCGGGTTAGCTGTTTGTTGACGATCTTCTCGATGACCTTGGCTGGGAACGGAAGCAGGGAGATGGGCCGGAAGTTCTTGAGGTCTCTCGGGTCCGCCTTGGGTTTTTTGAGTAGGGCGTTGATCTCTGCGTGTTTCCAGCTCTCTGGGAAGGTCGCGGTCTCGAAGGAGAGATTGATAACGTTGCACAGGTGGGGTGCGATGGAGCTGCTGGCTTTGTTGAAGATGTGGTGCGGGAAAGGGTCTGACGGGGAGCCGGAGTGTATTGTGCTCATGGTCTTGATGGTGTCATCGATGTTCACACTGGCCCAGGCTGGCAAGGGGTCATAGTCGATGGTCTGCGGCGGGTCTGGTGTATCTATCTTAGTAGGGGCTGTCTGGGTGTTGAAGCTGTCGTGGATGTCGGCGATCTTGCGGTGGAAGAAGGTGGCGAGGGAATCGCACAGGGCTTGCGACGGCGGGATGTCGTTGGTGTTGGAGCTGGGGTTGGAGAGTTCCTTCACGATGTTGAAGAGCTCCTTGCTGTTGTGTGCGTTGTTGTCGAGGCGGTCTTTGAAGGAGATTCTCTTGGCGGACCTGATGAGGTGGTGGTGGTTACGGATGGCGTCTTTGTGGGCTGCGTGGCTGTCCGGTGTCTTATCACTGTGCCATTTCTTCTCTAGTTTCCGGCAGGTACGCTTGGAAGCTAGGAGTTCCGGGAGTGAACCAGCTGGCTCTTTTGGTGGTGTCGCCGTAGGTGAGTTTTTTCAGCGGGCGAGGGTGTTGGCACAGTCGTCTATCCATCGTCTGAGGTTGCAGGCAGCGTCGTCGGTGTTGGATGGGTCGGAGGGGGGGCTGAGAGCGAGGTTTGCCCGTAGTTGGTCTTCGGTGACTTTGCTCCAGCAGCGGCGTGGGATCTGTTGGGTGCGGTGGTGTGTGGTGGGTTTCTGGAAGGTGAAGTGGATGCAGCGGTGGTCGGTCCAGAGGAGTTCCGTGGTGTGGCTGAAGGAGACGTGGGAGCTTGAGGAGAAGACGGGGTTGAGCGTGTGGCCGGCGGAATGAGTCAGTGTTGTGATGAGCTGTCTCAGTCCGAGGTTGGCGAGGTTGTCGATCAGGGTGGTGGAGTTGCTGTCGTTGTTGTTCTCCAGGTGAAAGTTCAGGTCTCCGAGGAGGATGTAGTCGGTAGAGGTCAGGGCGTGCGTGCTGATGAAGTCGGCGATGGAGTCGCTGAACTGGGGTCGGGGCCCAGGGGGTCTGTAGACAAGGGTGCCTCTAAGGGTGGTGTTGGGGTCCGTGTGGATCTGGAAGTTCATGTGTTCGGCGGTGCGGAGAAGGTCGTTGGTGCTGGTCGAGACCCTGATGGAGTTCTTGTGGACGATGGCGATTCCTCCTCCTACTCCGTTGACGCGGTCTCTGCGGGTGATCTTATAGCCGTCTGGGATGGCTATGGCGATGTCGGGTGCGGAGGAGTCGTTCATCCAGGTCTCTGTCAGGAAGGCGACGTCTGGTGATGATGTGTCGAGCAGGTCCCAGAGCTCGACGGCGTGTTTGCGTGCCGAGCGGGTGTTCAGTAGGATGCATCGGAGGTGGTTGAGGTCCTTCTTGGCGGGCGCTTCGGTGGCTCTAAGGCTGGTGTAGCTGCAGTTCCGGCAGGTGAAGGGGCCATGAGTGTGTTTCGGGGCGGCCTTGAAGCAGTTGTGTGTCCGTCCGACGTTGAGAGCGTGGAGTGTGGTGGCATTGTAGCGGCGTCGGTCCTCGAGGCTGGTGCGGGGGCGCACGGCCCAGGGGTTCTGGCACTGGGCGCGGTCCAGGCGCGGACGGGCACAGACGGGCTTGCCTTAGGCGCGCCTTTGGCGCGCCAGCGCGCGGGCCGCACAGCGGCCGCCATATATGGGGAGGTGGGAGGGAGGAGCAGCTGGGAGGCGGGAGGCAGGGGCAGCGAAAGGGCAGTCAGGGGGCGGGGCCGCAGGGACGCGGCGGCGGGGAGTGGAGAGAGGCAACGGGGGTACAGAAGGCAAAAATCGGGCACAAAAAATGGGGGCACGAGGGGAAACAGAAGGCAAAAAGGACACACAGAATGGGGGCACGAGGGGAACAGAAAGCAAAATCGGGCACAAAAAATGGGGGCACGGGGGGAAACAGAAGGCAAAATCGGGCACAGGAGATGGGGGCACGGGGGGAAACAGAAAGCAAAATCGGGCACACAGAATGGGGGCACGAGGGGAAACAGAAGGCAAAATCGGGCACAGTAGATGGGGGCACGAGGGGAAACAGAAGGCAAAATCGGGCACACAGAATGGGGGCACGAGGGGAAACAGAAGGCAAAATCGGGCACAGTAGATGGGGGCACGAGGGGAAACAGAAGGCAAAATCGGGCACAGGAGATGGGGGCACGGGGGGAAACAGAAAGCAAAATCGGGCACACAGAATGGGGGCACGAGGGGAAACAGAAGGCAAAATCGGGCACAGTAGATGGGGGCACGAGGGGAAACAGAAGGCGAAATCGGGCACAGTAGATGGGGGCACGAGGGGAAACAGAAGGCAAAATCGGGCACACAGAATGGGGGCACGAGGGGAACAGAAAGCAAAATCGGGCACAGGAGATGGGGGCACGAGGGGAAACAGAAAGCAAAATCGGGCACAGGAGATGGGGGCACGAGGGGAAACAGAAAGCAAAATCGGGCAGAGGAGATGGGGGCACGAGGGGAAACAGAAAGCAAAATCGGGCACACAGAATGGGGGCACGAGGGGAAACAGAAGGCAAAATCGGGCACAGGAGATGGGGGCACGAGGGGAAACAGAAGGCAAAATCGGGCACAAAAAATGGGGGCACGGGGGGAAACAGAAGGCAAAATAGGGCACAGGAGATGGGGGCACGGGGGAAACAGAAAGCAAAATCGGGCACAGTAGATGGGGGCACGAGGGGAAACAGAAGGCGAAATCGGGCACAGTAGATGGGGGCACGAGGGGAAACAGAAGGCAAAATCGGGCACACAGAATGGGGGCACGAGGGGAAACAGAAGGCAAAATCGGGCACAGTAGATGGGGGCACGAGGGGAAACAGAAGGCAAAATCGGGCACCGAGGCAGCAGCAGAGGGGCGAGCTTACCAGCAGCCCCTGCGGGCAGGACAGCACAGGCGGAGCTGTGTGGCGGGGGAGCGACCTACCTGGCAAGGTCAAGGGTCGCTCCCCCGATACAATATGCCTATGAGAAAGTAATAGTCTAGCTTTTCTAAGGTGTCATGCATTTCCTATTACATTCATGTCATTGAAAGTTTTAACATCTTGCGTGCCCGACCTAGGTCAGGGTTTGATAAGGATATGAAAGAAGCCTTCTACAGGGTTTTAACTAAATACATGTCACTATGAAAGCCTACTGCTCTCAATTGCGTTTAAAATGCAGCATTTCGTTTGAGGCCTACACGTTAGTTCTTCGTGTTAATTGTAATAATTTTACATTATTAAAAACTCACTATCACAGAAAGAGTTTCTCATTAGTACATCTGTTTAGATCACTGCATGAAGAAGCATTTATTGACAACCTGGCTGGAGCTTTCGGTGGCTCGCGCACCTCTGTAAGCCAGAGTAATCCACCAAGGAGCTGTGCTCCCATTACACGCTTTAAATAAACACTGCTTACATCGGGCTTGCATTTAAACAACTCATATGTTATGCTTAAGCACTATGTGGTTTACTGCTTTCTCAATATGTGTTTACTTGCCTTAGCAGCTGGTGCTGTAAGTAGACGTTCTTTCCTGATATGCCGTCCCAACTTCCCGACCCTCTGCTGACCAAAGATCTCCTCTAAACCCTTATCTTTGTGCTTCTTAAGAACCAAGGGAGGTTGGGAGTTAATAAAACGTAATAAAATTTGATGCGTTGCATAAAAGGGACAGAGTAAACCGGCACTGTATCTGCTAAGATATTTCGTTTTTCTCCCCTGAGCTGGAGCACTTTTGGCTGCCTTGCACCAATGCACACACCTTTGCACCACAGCGCAACGCTGTGTGTGTAATGTCAAGCAAAGCTTTTTTACTGAAAGGGTACCTAGTATTTTACCTGGTATTTTATGCTTAGTGTAAATTAGAACTTTGGGGCATTTCCTTACTTTCCCTTGTACACATCATAATATCTTTAAGTGTATGCATGGGATCCAATCACATAGCTAAATTATGCATATGTGTATCTCATTTCATGTCTTTCGTTTGTTTTGAAACACATTTGAAATAAATCTAAGATCTGGTGGCAGTAAAATCCCCAAAGAGGGGTGCTGGGGCGGTATCACTCGCCACCATGCTCAACCTCTTGAAATCTAGGGATTTAAGGTCCTTTGGCCATGGTGGTTGCCAAAGTACTGGTTACAAAGCCTGTCTTATCATTCAAAAATGGAGGTCCTTACCCATGGAGATTCTCTCAGAATGGTGCACAGGATATGAAATTGTTCCTGTATTCCAATGAGCAGTCTTTGAAAAACCAAAGTACTGGGGTGATAAGGGCTCTTGTCAGAGTGTCTGTAACTTCCCTAGCCACAGCGCACTGAAGCTGCTGAGGGTATCTCATCACACAAACTGGAGGACCCCAATATATATTCCATTCACCTAGACCTTTCTGTTTAACATTTTGACATAGCTTTTTGAGCTACTTTACTAAATGCAACCACTTCTGGTGCTGAAGAGAGAGCTACGTCAATAGACTTCCTAGATTCTATGCCGCTCTAGAAGATAAAGAAATGATGTCATGAGGGCCAGGCATACATTTTTTTGTGTTTGGTATAAAAGTACCAATGACCAAAAAAACTATTCTTTTTGTTGGCCTTAGGACTCTGTTCACTTTACCACTGCTAACCAGTTCTAAAGTGCTCCTCCCCTAAACATTGTGACATTGGTGTAACCCTGATTGGCCTATTTGATTTACTAGTAAGTCCCTTGTGAATTGGTATTGATCCAGCGCGAACCCAATAAATTGATCAGGGACAAATATTCAATAACATCATACTTTGGCCCATACACATTCACCCAAATCCCTGATGCACTGGTGTCAAGTTTGTTAACTTTTCTTCGATTTATTCCTGTTACTTATGCACATAATTTTAACATCCTGTACTTTGCGTATTAAAATTATAATCGACTTTTCATCTACTTGGTCGATGGACCAATTAGTTGAAGAGTTGATGGCAATGGTAATTCTCCAAAAATAATGATTAACCTTTAGACACTGGCTTAAAATGACCACAAACTCTCGGTGAGATTTAATAATTTTATCTAGTAATAATAAATGCTCATAGCGATCACATTCAAACTTCAATAACTGGAAACCTCATGAGAGAGAAAAACAAACTAATCACAGTTACAACAGAACTATCATTTTCAAATATACGTTGCAATGAGAGGATAGATGAAGTGACATTAGATACAAGTAAAATTTATCAATTTAAACCAACGATTCGGAGGGGATAGATGAAGAGACAAAAGTTTCATAGACAAGAATACGACTGCAAAAATAATTTCTGCAATGCTAAGTTAGATCAAATACAAACCCATGGGATCTGTAAGGGAAAACCAACACCCAGGCCTAGGCAGTAGTGGGGGACCCCTGAACCAAGAGTCAGGGATCAAAGACTCAAGAACCAGGACAGGGACAGGACAGGAACAGCTAGGCCTCTCAGCAAACCGACGAACAGCGATGCATCCCTCTCTCAGACACCGTCAGCCTAAGCGACCCTCGTAGCCAGCGATGACGACGTAAACCACACCCCTAAAGTACCTATTCTTATACCCTAAAAGTACATGTCCGTCCCACAATAGTTGCTAAATTCATATTCTCTAGCTAAGGGATTGGTTAAGTTCTAGGGGTGGGATGTCACCCCACTATGAAATCATCTACTTTTGACTACACCATTGTTCTAAACAATTTTTTATACAGTCATCAATACTTCTTCTCTCTCATGAGTACACATGCAACAATTTATTGTACATTTTAATAAATTTGACAACAACAGGTTCCGTTCCCACGATGACACTGGCTTTGGCTGCCTTTCAATGTTCTGTCCTTCACCAGGTCAGGCTTTTTCAGCTTTGCACAGTAGTTCAGTCACGTGGTCACATGGTTCATGCTCGCTCCTAATTCCACCCGCCCTCGGTTAGGCCAATCTAAAAACATGGAGGACTCGTCCATTTCTAAAAGAACGTAAAACAGACATTTATTAATTATGTGACAATGCAATTTTCACTGTTTCCACCCACTTTAGCTTTACTTCATATTAACGGTTAGCCTAGCATAGCATCAGCAGGAAAACTGCATTATTTCATTAGTTTAAAGCAACACTCACTATGCTTTTTACCAAATACACGTGCGGCCTTGCCAGGCAAACCTTCTAGTTACGTTCAAAACACAAAATTATAAAATTTCCGGTTATTTACGCATTAATTCTGGTTAGTTCATGCATTTTGTAAAGCATAGCTTCCCTCATGTAGTGTAAAGGTGCATATTAGTTGTTTTAACACTACTTACTGTTAGTCCGTATTATAGGGGTGTTCAGTTGAGCAGGTTTCTCTCGCGAAATCCTGCTCCATCAATCCCCCCTCTGATGGCTTTTAGGAGCCATCATAAATACTCACCATACCGAGTGTCACCTTTCATTTTGTCTAGAATTTACTTCCTTTCTCTTCTCTTATGGCACTCTCATCTAACTCTTTCATCATATCATAGTATTCTCCCTTTATTTCTTCTAACTCGATTTCTTCTCTCTTTCTCTTTCTTCCTTTTCCCTTGTTCTTTTTGTCTTTTGCATCTTTTCTGTCTCTTATACATTTACAACACTTATACGCTATTAATATTACTAGTGCTACAATTGCTGCTGAAAGAATTGGCATTATTATTTTTCCTAATAAACTACTTCCTAAAGTAGAAAACCATTTACTTACTGCAGAGAAACTCTTACCAAGTCTCTCCCAAACACCGTCAACCTCCACCTGGGTTAAATCGTTATGTAATTTTGTAATAGTTCTAATATATCCTTCTATCCCTTTACTTTTATCCGGGATATAGGTACAGCAGTGTTGAATTTTCAACATGCCACAGACTCCACCCTCTTTTGCCAAAAGAATGTCAAGGGCAAGTCGATTTTGCAAAACCATTGATCTGATTGCCACCATTTCGGTATCAATCATCAAGAAACCATCAGCATTATCTGTTGATAAACGATCAACCACTGTGGATGATTTTCGAATTTTGTGTGAATTTAAAACAACTCCAACTGAGGGTATCAGTGCACCAAAGGTATCACCTACTATTTATGAAAAACTTGCTCTCTTACTTCGTATTAGTCCTTGTTTTATTTCATTGACACTATTGTCCTCACGGTCTACATGGTAGACTTTTGGGAAAACAATCCCAAAATAACAGCTTTCATACCAACATGCTCGTAGCGTATAATAGACCTTCTTACCACACACATAATAGATTCCCGGGAAAACCGGATCAGTTCCACCCTTTAATCCCCATCCTCCAGTAATTTGGAAAGTATGCTCACATTCACTAGTGCCAATGTAATAATTATTATAGTTAGTCTTTGATCTATACAAACATAGTTTCCCTTTCTGTGACCAGTCCAGGGACATCGCAGCGTATGTCTCTCCCTTCTCATAATTTCCTTCTCTAAATGCCCAAGGTGGTGCCTGTGGTTTTTGTTCATCAGCTTTCTTCTGGAAACTTGCTCTTCTATTTTCTACCATATCTTTTTTTTTTTTTAAACATAGTTTATTGATTTTCATGAACAAGTTGCGCAGGACATTGACACATTTACATTGGTACAGCACCATGTGATCAGCCTTTAGACAGAATAATCTTACACTGCAGTGCAACCTATACATTATACAATCTGTGAAATTGTGACAGTTACAATTTACAGGCATTAATCCAAATTGTTCTATTATTCTTAGTATGGCTAATCGTATAAAACATCATAAAAATATTCTAACCCCCCCACACCTACCCCTCTTCTAATGGTCTATAGCTAAGTAAAGCATGTCACCGGCCTGTGTCATTGGTCTAAATGTAATAATACTCGTCGATATTACGTTCTTGCCCGGGCACCCACCCCACGTGTCGTTATTTGACATAGCAGCAATATAGTTTATTGTGTGCTCGGGGTACTAAATGCATGGTCTGTGGTTACTCCTTTGAGCGTCTCCATCATTATGTCCCAATCCATGGATATTTGCTTTTTGCAGAGACCGCGTGCCTCTTCACGACGGATAGCTGCACTTTCAGCCCCTCCCCAACGTAACACTTCATTGTGCCATGTATAAATTGTGGGTGGCCTCTTCGATTTCCATCTCATAGTGATGGATCTTTTCGCTAGTATAATCACAAGATCAACAAAACGGAGCTGGACCTTATGAGAGGCCGATGGTTTACGGAGACCTAGCAAGCATTCCAAGACCGAGTCCTCAATACCCAAACCTGTAACTGCTTGTGTATGTTGGCGGACCTCTGCCCAGAACTCCCTCAAGCGCGGACATGCCCATAACATATGAGTTAAATCTGCTTCCTCCAGTTGGCATCTAGGGCAGTGTGGCCGCGTGTGGGGGTACATTTTCTGTATGCCGCGTGGTGTGAGATAAGCCCTGTGTAATATTAGGCACTGTATGAATTTAAACTTTGCATTCCTAGTCACTTTTTTGGGATGTTCCATTATAGTTGCCCATTCCCTGTCTGTTATTTCACGTCCTACATCCTCGGCCCACTTAACTCGCAGGGCATCCAGGGATATCGCCGCGTGTGTACGGATCCCCACATACAACCATTTAATGAAGTGACTGCCCCTTCCCATGTAGTACAATGCCTTGACTAGTTCGTGTGTTTGAGGCTCCTCCCTTTGAGGGGCCCAGTGTCTTTTCACATAATGCAAGATCGATGCATGAAGTATGTATAGATGATTCGGTACCCCGTTTTCCCATACAAAGTTGTCATGGGACTACCATACAAAGTTGTCATGGGTCCACTCTCTCCCCGGCAGCTCCGCTACACCTACGCCTCGCCGCAGTGCTGAGCCCTCCTCCTGTTCAGGGTTCACGGCTTCAGTCCGACTCCGGCCACATCAGAGCCGCGCCTGCCTCCGCCTGCCTGGTGCCTTAATTTAATCCTAGGGTCATTTAACCGCGTAATATAATTTTTAGTGTCCCTGCCTTATTCCTGCTGCCTCATTCCTTCCTCTTACAGTAGCCCCTTAAGTTTTTCTTTCTTAATCTTTTGCATTCTCCGCCGCTTTTCCCGCCGCTGCTGCCCCGTGGCCCCTCCCCCCTGCACAGCCCCCGCTCCCGCCTCCCAGCCTCTCGTACCGCCCTTCTCCCCTACTTAATGGCAGCCGCTGCGCAGTCGCACAGTGGACACGCGCAGCGGATGCGTGCAGCGGGCGCACCGCTGCCACGCCTAAGGCAAGCCCATCTGCGCCCGTCTGTGACCCGACCAGCGCCAGGAACCCTGGATCCACGACCCTCCACCACTACGACTTCTCCGCTCTCCTCGCACTCAACCCCAGAAGATCCAGAGACTGCCAACAGGCCTCGCCGAACTCGACCCACGGCCAGTTCTCCTGCTTCCACTGCCGTCAGACCTTCACCACCACCCCGACCTCCGGCACCGCCGACACCTACGCCGACTATACCCTGAGATGCATCCTCCTCAATGTGCGCTCCGTACACAAACACGCCATAGAGATCTGGAACCTACTCGACTCTCTCTCGCCTGACATCGCCTTCTTCACGGAGACCTGGACCAACGCCGCCTCCGCCCCCGACATCAACACTGCCAACCCGGTCGGATACAAGATCCAGAGGAAGGACCGCCCCAACCACCCGGGAGGGGGCCTCGCCATCGCCCACAAGAGCACCCTCCACCTCACCACCTCCAGCAAAACCTTCCCCTCCGCCGAACACCTGCATTTCCAGATCCGGACCAGCCCCAATGCCACACTCCGAGGAACGCTCGTCTACAGACCCCCCGGCCCCCGGACACCCTTCGCCACCACCATCACTGACTTCATCGCACCCCACGCCATCGCATCCATGAACTACATACTCATTGGAGACCTTAACTTCGACCTCGACAACCCCAGTGACCCCAACTCCACCATCCTCCGGGACAACCCCGCCAACATCGGACTCACCCAACTCGTCACCAAACCTACACACAGAGCGGGACACACCCTCGACCCCATCTTCGCTGCAGGTAACAGCTTTCACTTCAGCCACACAACGCAACCACCATGGACCGACCACCACTGCGTTCACTACACCATCGACAAACCCAAGGCACCAAAACCACCCCCCCACCCACCACGAAGGAACTGGAGCAAGGTTACCGACGTGCATCTGAACTCCACCCTCACACGAGACAACCCCTCCTGGACATCCGACGCAAACCTCGCAGCCAGAGGACTCCACACTTGGATCTCCAACTGCGCAGACGAGCTCGCCCCGCTATGCAACCCCGGCAAACATCGCCCCAGGAAAGCCGCCTGGTTCACCACCGATCTCCAAGAAGCCAGGCGCACCTGCAGATGCCTGGAGAAAAACTGGAGGAACACCAAGACAACCGACAGCTACTCCACTTACAAGGACGCCATGACGAACTACCACAACCAAATCAGAACAACCAAAAGGAACTTCATCCACAACAAAATCCTCGCCAACTCCGCCAACTCCAAGGAACTCTTCAGTGTCATTCAGGAATTCACCAACCCACGCAGCAAAGCCACAGACATCACCCCGTCCCAAGACCTCTGCGACAAGCTTGGAACCTGCTTCCACCTCAAGATCAGAACACTCTACGACAACTTTGTCGACCACCCACAAGACGCCACAACCGGCCCTCCGCCCCCCAGAGACACCAGCCAGCCCACCATCTCCAACTGGACACCAATCACGACCGAGGACACCGCCACGACCATGAAAGGCATCCACTCGGGGGCCCCCACCGACCCCTGCCCCCACACATCTACCACAGGGCCGCGGACACCATCGCACCTGAACTGCAACAGACCATCAACACCACCTTCACAACAGGAACTTTCCCAGATGACTAGAAGCGTGCAGAAGTCAGGCCCCTGCTCAAGAAGCCCACGGCCGACCCCACCTACCTCAAGAACTACCGGCCCATCTCGCTCCTCCCCTTCGCAGCCAAAGTGGCAGAGAAAGCAGTTAACAGAGAACTAGCACGATTCATCGAAGAGAACGCCGTCCTCAACACGTCCCAATCCAGATTCCGAAGCAACCACAGCACCGAGACCGCCCTACTCACCGCCACAGACTACATCCGCACCCTCCTGGACCAAGGCCACTCCGCAGCCCTCATCTTCCTTGACCTGTCTGCAGCCTTCGACAACATCTCTCACCGCACACTAGTCGACAGGACTACACAACGTCGGCATACAAGGAACTGCCCTGGGCTGGATCCGATTGTTCCTCACTGGAAGAAGCCAAAGGATCAGGCTACCACCCTTCCTCTCCGCCCCCACAGAAATCACCTGCGGAGTCCCACAGGGGTCATCACTGAGCCCGACCCTCTTCAACATCTACATGGCCCCCCCCTCACAGCCATCGTCCGACAACACAGCCTCAACATCGTATCCTATGCTGACGACACTCAGCTCATCCTCTCCCTCACTAGAGACCCCACCACCGCAAAACTCAACTTCCAGAGAGGAATGCAAGACGTCGCAGTCTGGATGACCAACAGCTGCCTAAAACTCAACGCCGAAAAAACAGAAGTCCTCGTCCGTGGAACCACCCCTTCAGCATGGGACAACACCTGGTGGCCCACCGCCCTCGGAAGCCCACCTACCCCCTCAGACAACGCCAAAAACCTCAGCATTGTACTCGATTCATCACTCTCCATGAACCGACAGGTCAACGCCGTCACCTCCAGCTGCTTCAACACCCTCCACATCCTGTGAAAGACCTTCAAATGGATCCCCCCTGAGTCAAGAAAGACAGTCACCCACGCACTCATCACCAGCAGACTGGACTATGGAAATGCACTATACTCCAAAAACTCCAGACAATACAGAATACCACCGCCCAACTCGTCCTCGGCATCCCCCGGCACAAACACATCAGCCAACACCTGCGGAGACTCCACTGGCTCCCCGTGGAGAAGAGAGTCACCTTCAAAATCCTCACTCACGCCTACAAATGCCTACACAACAACAGACCCAAATACCTCAACGACAGAATAAACTTCCACGTACCCAAAAGAAACCTCCGATCTGCCAACCTCGCACTAGCTGAAACCCCACGCATCCACAGAGCCAGAGCAGGCGGAAGATCGTTCTCTCACATTGCAGCCAAGACCTGGAACGAACTACCGGCAGACATCAGACGCGCCCCCTCCCTAAACATCTTCAGGAAGGCTCTCAAGACCTGGCTCTTCGGCTGAACGGATCTGCGTACCCCTCCCCACCCCCCCCCCAGCACCTTGAGACCCTCACGGGTGAGTAGCGCGCTTACAATTCCCTGATTGATTGATTGATGGTCCATCAATATACCAGCATTGAAAAAAGCCCCAATTGTGTGTACACCCTCATCCGACCATGCCCGGATCCTGTGTGTCGTAAGCCTTCCAGTGTGTAGTGGTATTCCCAACAGCGGTATATTGTCTGCATAGTGAGGGGAACTAGACGTGTATTGTAGTGTTCTCTTCCAACAGTGCAGTGCCGTTTGTAATAGGGGTGGTGTGTCCGATGGAATCCTAGCCTTCGGTAGTAGCAGAGTATGCAGGGCCCCCTGGTCAACATGGACCGCTGTATAACCTATCTCTTGCAGGTTGCGGCCTGCAGTCCAGTATGATAGCCATTGCAACTGGCATGCATAATAATATGCTTGAACGTCCGATACCCCCAGTCCCCCTCTACACGTTCCCACCTGTAACTTTTTAAGGCTTATCTGTCTTCTACCAGGTCCCCAAATTAATTCCAAAAGTGCAGTATCCAATGTCTTAAAAAGGGCCGGAGGTATTATGATCGGTAAGTTGGTGAAATAGTATAGGAGTCGAGGGAGGACCACCATCTTGGACACTGTTACGCGACCCATCGTTGAGAGCGGGAGCGAGGTCCAGAATGCAGTGTTTGAGCGCAGCCCACGTATTGCTCTATTCAGATTACCATCCAACATATCCACAGATGACCTTTATATCTGAATGCCTAAGTATTTAAAGGTGGTGGGGGCCACCGGCAGCCGGCACAAACCAAAATCAATCCTGTCAGGGTATGTATGGTTTTGAAAGAAAAAGGCGTTGGATTTCGATTCATTTATTGCAAGGCCAGATATATGTTCAAAGGTGCCCAAGAGGTCCCTCACATAAACTATTATGTCATCTGCATATGCGGATATTAAATGTGTGGTATTGCCGGATGGTATCCCCACATGGATAGCTTCCTGACGTAGCCTTGAGTGCCAGTGGTTCTAAAGCTAATACGAACAATAGTGGGGAGAGAGGACATCCCTGGCGTGTGCCTTTATATATGGGATATTCCTTCGATATGTGTCCACCTGTCCTCACTCTAGCCGTGGGAGTTTTGTATAAGAGACGTAACCAACGAAGGCACCCTGGGGGCACCCCAAATCTCGCAATAGCCCGAAACATATAGTTCCATGATAATGTATCAAATGCTTGTCGGAGGTCGGGTGCTATACAACCAGCATTAACCAACTGATCCGGATTAGTCGTCATTATGTGGTGAAGTCTCCTAATGTTCAAAGACGTGTTGCGTGCAGGTATGAATCCGCATTGGTCTATGTGTATTAATTTATGTAGATGGGGAAGAAGCCTGTTGGCTAATATTTTACTTAATATTTTATATTCAGTCACTAATAATGAGAGCGGGCGATAGCCTGTAATGTCTGAGGTGTCTCTTCCTGATTTGGGAAGTGTGACTACTAGAGCTTGCTTAGTGGAATCAGGGAGTCTGCCTAATTCTAGCGAGGTTTTGTATAGGTTTCCAGTTGTGGGACTAAAATTTCTGAGTAAGTATTATAAAACTCTATCGGTAGACCGTCTAGTTCCGGTGTCTTATTGCGCGGGAGTCCATTAATAGCGGCCTTTATTTCTGTGCACGTAATGGGGCCTTCTAAACCGTCTTTCGATCCTTCAGGGATCTGAGGATAGGGCAGGTCCGCCAAAAATGCATCTATTAGGGCATCATCCACCGAGGGCGGCGTACTGTATAGGGCAGTGTAATATGAACAGAAGGAGTCATTTATTCCTTGCTGGGTATAAACCATATTTCCCCCCGGCATGGCTATTTGGCTAATTACAGTAGGTGGAGGATCCGTTCTCAATATCTTTGCCAGGAGTGTCCCTGATTTATCTGCGTCTGTGTGCTGTGATTGTGTGTATGCTCTATAGTCAATGACTCTTAGAGTTTCCAGCAGCTCAGCATGTCTTATGCGAGCCTATTGCAGTGCAGCATGCTTGTCTGGGTCTCTCGCCGCAGCTTGTTCTAACCTGCCCATATCATCTTCCACAGATTTCAAGTTTTTATGCACCTCCTGTCTGGCACCCACTGTGGTACTAATCGCGGTTCCCCTAATTACTGCTTTTAGCGCATCCCACTCCACTAAAATTGAGGACGCGGTATTACCATTTTCAGCAAAATAATTCACAATTGCAGTGGATAGTGTAGAGCGAAACACAGTGTCTTCCAATAATTGGGGCCATAGTCTCCATGTAGGGACTGGGGTGGGGACCCTACCCCATGCAATATGGATTTCTAGTGGGTTGTGATCGGAGAAGGTTTTCGCCAAGTAGGTAGCGTGGGGCACCTGCGCGGCTATGGAAAGAGAGCAGAGAATCCTGTCAATTCTCGTTTGTAATTCATGAACTGGGGAGTAAAAGGAGTATTCTTTATGTGTTTTATTTTGTAAGCGCCACACGTCGCACAAGGCCCAGCCGGTTACCCAACTATGCAGAACCTCAGCTTGTTTAACAGCCCCAGCGCTACAGAGGGGGGGGAGGGGTGTGAACGATCCAACTCTATATTCATTACTGCATTACAGTCACCACCTATGACCCATGGAAAAGCCTCCCACCCCGCTAAAATCGCATTTAAACCCATAAAGTATTTGTTCTGATCAAAATTTGGAGCGTATATGTTCCCCAATACTATATGCCTGCCATCTAGTGTCCCATGAAGGAAAATATATCTGCCCTGTGCATCACTCCGTCGTTCCAATTCCATAAATGGGACTCCATATCTGATCCGAATTGTGACACCTCTAGCAAAGGCGGAGTAATCAGTGGAATATAGTTGCCCTTTCCATTTCTTTCGCATTTTTGCAGTTTCTGATAACATAAGGTGGGACTCTTGCAAAAATACAATTTGCGCCCCGCGCCTAAGCAACTGCGCATGCACCCTGTGTCGTTTCTGCACAGAGCCCAGACCCGGAACATTCTATGTTATTAATGTGTATGTTTTTAGTTTATACATCACATGATATGCACAGTAGGAGGACCTGTGGCCAGGACAAGGAGCCAAGAGGTAGGACATGACATTAAAGTTACGTTAGAACACATTAATCCCCAGTGAACTGCTAATACAAGGCCCAGCGAGTAAACTATGCCAGACCAAACCAAAAATACAACAGCTAACATCATGCTGCATTTAACTAGTGCATACGCAATTGGGGGTACGTTGCTTACGCCAAGTACAATACAGTATTTACCTATACCAGCTCGAAAGAGCCCGGAACAAATCAGAGAAACATTACAGTGCCTACTTAGTTACTGAAAAAAGGATATGTATGCCCTTGAGAGCATGTGGCAACAGTTCCTTAATTCCACAAGCGACTGTACAGACGAGGCTGCAGGTCTGTGTTCAACAGCCCAGAAGATCATTAGCAGTCTGTGGTGTTACTGTAGGGAACAAGGCGACGCTGCCCTCCGAGTCGAATTGTTCAATACTTCCCTCCGAGGAGGCAGAGTCTATCCGCACGGCAGAGTCCCTGAACGTGGTCGCGGCATCCAAGGCTTCGTCCCTACTTTTTTGCACTTGCTCATTGGTGGGGACGTGGGTTACCTTGGAGTGGGGGCCCTTGCCATTGCGATGCGAAAGACGTCCTCGCGTTCGCGTGGAGTTACTAGATTGTGTTTGGTGGGTCGTTCCGGATACTGATGTTGGATCCGTCACTTCTATCCACTCCTCCACATCTTCAGGACTTTCCAAAAAAATAAGTTTTCTGGTCGTACATAATTTTTAATCTGGCCAGGAATAGCAAAGCGTATTTGAGGTTCATATCCCGCAGTTTCTTTTTGACAGGCTGGAATGAAGATCGTCGTCGTTGGACCAGTAAAGTATAGTCTGAGTATAAGGACACCTGACAGTTCTCATACCGGATTTGGGGTCGTTCTCTTGCCTGCTGAAGCAGTGCATCACGGTCTCTGAAATTCAGGATTTTGACTATTAGCGGCCTCGGAGGGGCGCCAACTTTAGGTCTCCCAGTGGGTATTCAATGGGGACATTCTACACAAAAGAAGGACGATAGCCCTTCAGGAGCTACATACTCTCGGAACCATTGTTCCATGAATAAGGCTGCGTCAGTTCCCTCTGAACGTTCGGGAAGGCCTATGACGCGTATGTTATTCCGCCTCGCCCTTCCTTCAGCATCCTCCACTCTGTCCAGGAGTCCTGTAACTTGTCGTTGCAGTGTCAGTATTTGCGATGACTGTTCTTTATGCTGTGGTACAATTTCTGCCAGGGCTTCAGTGTTTGTTTGCACTTTCGAGGCTAATTTAGCATGGTCTGCCTTGAGCATCGTGAAACCCATAGTGAGCGAGCCGATCTGTTGTTCTATCGCCCTTCTGGACTGTCTGACTTCCATTAAAATTAAATCTAACTTGTCCGGGGCTGACGTTTCCATTGTAGGTGGTACACAGGAGAGTGAGGGGGGCAAGTAGACTGTTCCAGTTCTTCAGCGGACTGCGAGCTAGGGACAGGGGCCTCCTGCAATTTCCCTCTTGGATGCCCCATTGTGCACCATGTGTCGGTCACTCCTGCTGCACCAACACCACTGAGATGATACTGTCACTGGGACGACTGACCTGAGCTGTGTTAAGTGTGGTCGATTCGCCACACACCGTGCTAGTATGCAGATGGTCTTAAGTATGGATGAGGGTCACGCTCCCAACATCATAGGATATAGTCCCGTACGGGGGTCCATTAGCAGAGGCAGTCGGGGGCCAACAACCACCACAGATTCTCATGGAGACTGTATCCTTTATCGTGACACTTCAGTAATCTTATACACACTAGGTGCGGTATCCTTCGGTGAAGTGTGTCTGGAGAGCTGATACAGCTTCTGCGACAGTGCATTGTCCGTCACAAGTAGTGGCCCATTACACATTCCACCAATGCAGCAGCCTCATAAGAAGTCCCACAGCATAGGCCAGGATCTCCAGACAAAGACCAGGGCCAAGTATAACAGCACTGTACTTTAAGGAAGCAGGGTTCATGCACCTCAGGGGACACAGCAATGTTCAGTATCATTGGCCTCAAATTCGCCAGCAGTATAGATCCGTACAAGCAGCGTGGTGAGTCCACTGCAGCCGCACACGTGCATACATATGCTCCTCACGGCTGCCCCACCCGGTACCTTCGTATTTCGCCGTCTGTCGCGGCCGTCGCCTGTCCTGCCCGATTCCTCACAGCTACCGTGAAGTGCACTGTGAAGAGAAGGGAGTGCCCGATGCTCACAGGCACAGCAAGGGGATAGGTGGCCGCCCTGCAGGGCAATGGCGCCACCGCGGTGCACAGCGTATAGGAGAAAATGGCGCCCAACAGCGTAGTGGAGGAAGCAGTCACAGGCCTAGCCGGGCGGGGCGTTAACACGCAGCGGGGCCACCGGACAGCAAGCCGCAGTCCATGCCACCGGAGCAGGTAAAGACGGAGATCCCACGTAGCGAGGGGGGAGGGAGAAAGGGGAGGCGGGGAGGGTAGGACACTGCACCTCTGTCAGGACACGCACCAGCGCGGGCCTCCCTTATAGTCACCTCCAGAGATTATCAGGCGCAGCTCGCAGTACCGGGGGGGGGGGTCCGTCTCCGTCCTCACCGCTGCACGACAGTCCACCCCGCGGTCTGTGGGCCAGACGGACCACCGGAGGGTATCAGTGCTGTAGGTTACACAGCGTACGGTGACAGCAGTCCTGTCGTAGTCCGCCCAGTGGCGTGTAACAGCGTCGTCACTGCCTCATCAGACACCGTTGTCCGGCCCACGGCTACAAGACCTTGAATATTGTCCACCCCGCCGCTGCCGGACTCCCCAAATTGCTCATGGGGCCGCTACAGTTGCTCCGCCACGGATATCCGCTGTGCCAGGCTCCGTAGGACGCAGTTTATGGCAAAGGCACAGGATGATTGCAGCCGGGCTCCGGAGCTTCCTCAAGCCATGTCCGCCATGCTTGGCGGTTCGCCACGCCCCCCATTTTCTACCATATCTAAGAATCATTTTTCTTCAACATGTAAGTTACAAGTTAAATTATTTTTGTAGGCATACTCTACATCTAAGGGTTTAGTAATATGGAACAACTCTCCCATATAGCGTGCATTTTGTAGCACTTACTACTTTATTTAATTCCCTTACAATTGGTATTTCTGAAAATACTAAATCTATATCAGTATATTGATATTCCAGCTTACCGGTCACATAAAATAGGCTGCTGAGTATACTACATGACACACCATAGGTTAGGGAAAGGTGGTGATATGTTATTCCTTCAGAGACAGACGAAGGTAATTTCATGCAAACATAACAATCACTCACATTCATAGTATTAGTATACTCATACAACAACTTGGTAAAAACATTTAACGAGAAATCACTAATTGATTTATCATGATGGAGAATGCTTCCATCCATTTGTTCTATTTTAGTATTCATATGGATTTTAGAAACATCTTTCATTCCTTCAATCGACACATAATTAGTATTATTTCCAATGTTATTTACATTAAAAATAGGTATGACAACAATTAACAGGATCCATATTAGCGTTAATAGAAAAATACTACGGGCCTGATTCACAGAACTAACTTACGTCAAAAACGTAAAGTTAGTACTTTTTGGTATTCACAGAATGAACTTACTCATTTCGGTATTCACAGAAGTTAGTAGTCCTAACTTTAGGACTCCTAAATGCCTTCTGTGAATACCGAAAGTCTTAAAGTTAGGATTTTTCTCAGTTTAGGAGTAGTAAAGTTAGGACTCCTAACTTTAGGACTCCTAAATGCCTTCTGTGAATACCAAAAGTCTTGAAGTTAGGATTTTTCTCAGTTTAGAGTCGTAAAGTTAGGACTCCTAACTTTAGGACTCCTAAATGCCTTCTGTGAATACCGAAAGTCTTGAAGTTAGGATTTTTCTCAGTTTAGGAGTCGTAAAGTTAGGACTCCTAACTTTAGGACTCCTAAATGCCTTCTGTGAATACCGAAAGTCTTGAAGTTAGGATTTTTCTCAGTTTAGGAGTCGTAAAGTTAGGACTCCTAACTTTAGGACTCCTAAATGCCTTCTGTGAATACCGAAAGTCTTGAAGTTAGGATTTTTCTCAGTTTAGGAGTAGTAAAGTTAGGACTCCTAACTTTAGGACTCCTAAATGCCTTCTGTGAATACCAAAAGTCTTGAAGTTAGGATTTTTCTCAGTTTAGGAGTCGTAAAGTTAGGACTCCTAACTTTAGGACTCCTAAATGCCTTCTGTGAATACCAAAAGTCTTGAAGTTAGGATTTTTCTCAGTTTAGGAGTCGTAAAGTTAGGACTCCTAACTTTAGGACTCCTAAATGCCTTCTGTGAATACCAAAAGTCTTGAAGTTAGGATTTTCTCCAGTTTAGAGTCGTAAAGTTAGGACTCCTAACTTTAGGACTCCTAAATGCCTTCTGTGAATACCGAAAGTCTTGAAGTTAGGATTTTCTCAGTTTAGGAGTAGTAAAGTTAGGACTCCTAACTTTACTACTCCTAAACTGAGAAAATCCTAACTTTAAGACTTTCGGTATTCACAGAAGGCATTTAGGAGTCCTAAAGTTAGGACTACTAACTTCTGTGAATACCGAAATGAGTAAGTTCATTCTGTGAATACCAAAATGAGTAAGTGTATTCTGTGAATACCAAAAAGTACTAACTTTACGTTTTTGACGTAAGTTAGTTCTGTGAATCAGGCCCTACATAAGCAGGTTTTAATACATCTACGTTTTAGTCTAGATTTTGGTTGTCCAGTCTCTTCTACTTCTGCCATTTTGATATACTACAAAAAGAAAAATACAAAAATCTAACAATCCCTTTAGTCTACAACCTAAAAATTGGAAGAAAAAAAAAATCTATATGGACTTTATTCTAATTTTTTTTTTTTTTTAAATCTAAAAATAGATTTCTGTGTAATCGTACACTTAATGACTTTTCTTCTTCACCCCTTTCTTTTACTTCAGTCTTTTGGTTTTTCTTAAGTCTTTAATTCAAATTCAACTGACAATTGTTTTTCCCTTTATTTCTTTATAGTTCCTTTTAAGGTGGTCTCAGTTTGTTCTCATCTTCTTTTTCAGTATCACTACTGACTTCTTCTTCATTTAGACCTAAACTTTCAAATTCTTCTAGTATGACGTAAGTCCATTCAGGAGCTTTGTACTTTCTGCATGGAATTCTTATTCTTTTTGATTTTCGGGTTGCTTTTCTTCTTGTGTTTTCTGATTCTGTTTGGCTTGAGACTTCGTTACTTTGCCCTGGTCTTTTCCCCAATTTTCTCTTTACTATTCTGTACTTTAGTCTTCTTGCTCCACTTGACCAACCGTCTCCTTTTCTAGGTCTCTTTTTCTGTACTACTTTTTCACCTTCTGTGTTTGGTTCACCATTCTTTTATTCTATCTTCTTTCTATCTGTCCCTCACTGTTCCTTTGTATTTCTGTTTCTAAAGGTTCAACACTTGTTTCTGATTCTTCAGTGAGTTCACCTTCTTCTAGCTCATTGGTGACTTCATTCTCTTCTTGTCCAATTTCTTGTTCAACAGCTGTTTCTCTTTCTTCTGACTCAACGGCAGCCTCACCTTCTTCTGACTCAATAGCAGTCTCTTCAATCCCAGTATCTGGTGCCCAATTTACTTGACTTGTGCTTGGCTGTTCATCGTCAAAATGTTCATTAGAATCTGTCACTCCAGACTCTTCAGCTTCGCACACTTCAGCTGCTGGTTCTTGGTTTTGATTTACCAGTTGCTGTTCTTCAAGTCTTTCAATTGGACTTGGGACTAGGCGGGTATGGCTTGCATGTATCCAATTTGGCAAGCCAAAACACTTTACTGCTGTGGTCGTCACCAATATGATCTGGTAAGGGCCGCTCCAAGAGGGTTCTAGGCACGTTTTCCTCACGTGCTTCTTGACTAGGACCCACTCACCAGGATTCAAATCATGTGCTTGGTTCCGCTGTGTCGTTGTGGCATCTCCTCCAACTTGGCGAGACACAGAACGCACCAGGTCAGCCAGTCCTTTGCAATAATCTAGCACACGATCATCAGACATATTCATCAGTTTGTTCGCAGGTATGTATGCTTGTCTCATGGCTCTTCCCATCAACACTTCATGGGGACTCAATCCAGTCTTTTTGTCAGGAATACTTCTAAGACTCATCAATACAAGGGGTAAAGCGTCAGGCCACTTCAGTGTTGTGGATGCACATACCTTCCCTAATCTAGACTTTATTGTGCCATTTATCTGTTCAACAATACCAGATGCTTCTGGTCGATAGGCACAATGTAGCTTCTGCTCAATTTGTAATGCTGCACAAATCATCCGAATTATTTAATTATTGAAGTGCAATCCCCTATCTGATTCCAAAGTGACTGGAAAACCAAACCTAGGGATCAGTTCTCTCAACATCAGCTTAGCCACAGTAAGGCTATCATTCCTTCTCGTTGGATAGGCCTCTACCCAGCGAGAAAACAAACAGACAATGGCAAGGACGTATTTCAGCCCATTGCATGGTGGCAATTCAATAAAATCTATCTGAAGTCTGGTAAAAGGACCTCCTGCTTTCCCAATTACACCCCAACTCACAACTGTTTTTCTTCCTAGATTTTGTTTTTGGCATATGGCACACCTTTGACATAAACTTTCTGCGATGGCCCTGAACTTTGGATTATACCATGTCTGCTTGAACAGTCTAACCATTGCGTCTCTTCCAATATGTGTGAGACCATGGTACATCCTGGCCATGTGAGAAAGTAAAGAATCTGGCAGTAGTGGTCTTCCATTAAAATAGATCCATACCTCATCTTCTGCATTTTTCCTACAACCTGTTTTACTCCATTCTTCCTTTTCCTCAGCACTGACTTCTTCCTGCATTTGCCTTACCTCATCCCAAGTCTCAAATGTGGTTGTGAACATAAGGTGGCATTCGGTATTTTCTCTTTCAATTGATCTGTTTATGGCCATTTTATTTTGTGCACAGTAACGCGCTAATTGATCCGCGTATCTATTGCCCTTTGTCACATCATCATCTCCTGATTGATGTGCTGCACATTTTACAACTGCAATTCTTTTTGGTAATTCAAAGCATCCAATAATTCCTTTACAGTTTTTCCATTCTGAATTGGGGAACCTGAGGAAGTCAAAAATCCTCTTTGCATCCATAGCTGACCAAAGTCATGTACGACACCAAATCCGTACTGACTGTAGGTGTAGATGGTTACTTTTAGACCTTTTGCCAATTTACATGCTCTATCCAGAGCATTCAACTCTGCGACTTGGGCGGAGTTTACCCCATTCAAACAGGATGCTTCTAGTGCTCCTGATAAGGAGCAGACAGCATAACCAGCACACATTCACCCTTTTCATTTCTCAAACATGATCCATCCACGAACAATTCACTGTCTGATTCTTCCAAGGGTTCATCCTCTATGTCGGAACGGGGCTTAGTACAAAGTTCTGTCACTTCCAGACAATAATGTTCTGCTTCTTCTTTCACCTCCTCACTTCTTGAATCTGGTAACAATGTAGCAGGGTTCACGGTAGTGCACCTCACCACTGTCACATTTTCAGCACCTAGAATCACTCTCTCATATTTAGTCGGCCGACTAGAGGTCATATGTTGAGTCCGGGTGCGAGTTAAAAGGATCTCAACAGAATGTGGTACAAATACTTTTACTGGATAACCCATCACAATTGCTTCACTTTGTTCCAAACTTACACAAGTGGCGGCTACTGCTTTTAAACAGCCTGGTAATGCTGCAGCCACTGAATCTAGGGTAGCAGAAAAATATGCCACTGGACGTCGTGCCATTCCGTGCTTCTGAGTTAAAACTGCAAGTGCACATCCATCTCTTTCACAACAGTACAATGCAAATTCTTCCTAATCTGGCATTCCCAAAGCAGGTGCTTGACAAAGACTGTTTCGCAACCTTGAAAAGGATTCCATACTCTCTTCGTCCAACACGATTGGATCTTTCACATCCTTTCGTGTCAACCTCTGTAGAGGTTTTGAAATCAGTGAGAAACCACAGATCCACTGTCTGCAGTATCCAACCATTCCTAAAAACATTCGCACTTCCTTTTGATTTCTGGGTGGATTAATTTTCTTGATCATACTGATTCTCTCTGGCGTCACCTTTCTGACCCCCTTTTCAATCTTGTGACCTAAATACTGAACTTCCTGTCTACAGTATTTCAATTTAGATGGTGACACTTTATGTCTTCCTTCTGCTAAATGGTTCAGTAAAGCAATTGTGTCTGTTACACATGCTTCTCGTGTTTTTGATGCCACCAGTAGGTCATCAATATACTGAACCAAAACAGAGTCTCCAGGCATGACCAAAGTCTCCAAACATTTTTTCAAGATCTGATTAAAGATCGAAGGACTCTCAGTGTACCCTTGAGGAACTCGGCACCATGCCAATACACGGTTTCCAAACCGGAATGCAAATAAATATTGACTTTCCGGGTGCAAAGGAATGGAGAAAAATGCCTGACACAAATCAATAACGGTGTACCATTCAGCATCATAAGGAATTTGGTAAAGAATTACTGCTGGATTTGGCACTATTGGACAACATGGCACTACAATTTTATTTACCTTTCTCAAATCTTGTACTATTCTATATTTCCCATTAGGCTTTTTGATTCCAATAATGGGCGAATTACAGGGACTGCTCATTATTTCTTTTAAAATTCCCTGTTCAATCATTTGGTCAATCACAGGTGTGACTCCTGCAATTACTTCAGGACTCATTTTGTATTGTGGGGTATTTGGATATATAGCACAATTTTTTACTGTAATCTGAATTGGATCTACATTTGTCATTAACCCAATCTCTTTTCCTGTGAAATCCCACACATCTGATCTCACTGTACCTTTTAATTCTTCAGGCAAATCCTCCTCAGTGAGGAGTGAATCTAATTCACTCACTTCTGATTCTCTCTGGGCCATCATTACCTTGTACTCAACATCCTCATCAGGTGTCATAAAGGCAACACCATCCGGTGTACAATAAATGGTGCAATTCATTTTGCACAACAAATCTCTGCCCAAGAGATTAACGGGACTGGAATCACATACCACAAACCGATGCATGTCTTTGAAATTTCCAATATGAACTTTTATCGGGGCTGTGACAGGAGTTCTAATATGTTTATTTGCAACGCCTACAACTTGGATAGTTTCTCCCGAGAGGGGTAGGTTTGGAATTTCTGCTGTTCTCACAGTAGAATGGGTAGCACCAGTGTCCAACAAGAAGGTGATATCTTTACCTTCTACCTTTCCATCAACAAATGGACCTGACTGATCTACCGCTAAAGATGGGCCAAGTACGCACTCTTCCTCCCCCCTCAGGCACCGTCATTGCGATGAATCCGAATCACTTTCATTGCACCGCACCAAATACTGCGAAAATAATGGATTCTTACCAAGCTGCTCTTCTCCGTGGAATCCAGTGCTTGCACTGTACATCTGCATATGAGCACTCACATTACGGGGTATAGGAGGTTGTGGCACCTGTAACTGTGGAGTAACTACCTGCTGCTGTTGATTCCCAATCACCTCATTCTGCATATGTGGATTTAAATTTTGATTTACTTCATTACCTTCTTGACCAGATCTACACTCTTTCTTCCAATGTCAAAATTTTCCGCACGCATGACAAGGAAATTTCTTTTTAGCTTCTTCCTTACTCATTTTAAATTTTCATTTACCTCCACTGTTTACCTGACCAGTCTGACTCTGACTTTGTTGTACATTACTATTTTCCTGTTGCTGTTCTGCCATCTTCACTTGTGCCCACATCATTTTCTCTTTGAACTTTTTAAGCCTTGAATCAATGTCATCACTACAATACTTTGCATTCCTCAAAATCTCATCTATTGACTTACTCTGCCAGCAGAGCATATGCTGCTGTATCATCGCACTAATCTCTGGTTTCAATCCATATACCAATCGATACACAAAATGTCCCATATCTTTGTATCCAATATTCTCAAACCCACCGTATTGCTTAAACACTTGTAACAGTCTCTCATCATATGCATGCACCGACTCTTTAGGCTCTTGGGTCGTCCTGTCAATCTTAACCCAATCTGTTTCTTTAGGAGAAATCTTCCCTTTCAAGAAAGTAATGACCTGATGGTACTTTTTCATCACCTCTTCAGATGGTGCACCTGTTCTTGCATCCCTGGGATAATCATCCATAGGCCAGTCGACAGTAATTTTACATTCTGTCCACAAATCAGCTGGAACCACTATTTCAAAAAGTCCATCTAAATCTTTCAACAACACCTTTGAAACTTTTACAAATCTATCTACTTGTTTGTACCATTCAACTGGCTTCTCTCGCAATCTGGGAAATTCATTGGTGAATGATAATATGTCTTGTCTAGCCCAAGGTACGTGAACATATCCACCACCTGGAACTTCTCTCATTGGACATGCCCTTTCAACTTGCTCGGTTTCCTTTAACGGAAACATGGAAGTTCCCTTACCAACAGTTTCTTCCTTCTTTTTCATCCATTTACTCCTCCATCGTTCTACATTTCCCCATTTCTTCAGAATATTCATTAATTCTTTTATCTGCAATATTTTCCCTGGCATATTCAAACTCTCTAAATTCTTGTCAGTAAAAGCCATTTTGTAAGTTTTCTGCAACACCTTCGACTTCTCTATATCTACACCAAACTCACTAGCAACTTCCGATAGTTTCTCATGAAAAGTCTTTGCTCTCCAAGTAATACTTTTACATAAAAACAGTAACTCTTCCTCAGTATAAGTCCCTAGTCTGTCTGGACTTACTGTTCCAATAATCATCTCTTCTAAATCTACTTTCAATTGACTCACATTTATACTCTGTGTTTGAGCTTTTGGCTTGGTCATTCCTTTTATCCAGTTAGTTATTTCTTCTGGAGAGGGACCTACTGAACTCCCTGCTACTGGTGTAAAATTTGGCCCTATTTTTCTCGGGTCTAATTGAATACTTCTCCTCGTGGTCTCTGTTAATAAATCACCAACCGGAAAGTCTAACAGTGTGGTATTTTGGTCATCCTGTCTATTTTCATTTGTTACTGACACTATTTCACTCCTTACACTACTTCTTGGAACTGACAATGTGTGTATTTTTGGCAAAGTCGATTTTTCTCCAAATAATGGAACCACGGGACCAATTGTCACTGGTACCGTTAATGCTTCTGCATTCAAATTTAACTGATTTATTTTCTGTACCTGTTCCATTCTAGCTTTGTTTAACAAACTCACTTCATTTTCTCGCACTATTCTAGCTATTTCGGTAACTTGGGGAGTTAATGGGGTTGCTATTTGTGGGGCACTTGGAATCGCCTCCCCTGAATTTTCTTCATATGGTGGAGGTCTTTTAGTCATAATATCTTCTAACAATTCATCATCAGATTCATCTAAGCCCTCTCCGGACGTTTCTATATTTTTCTTTTTCTCTTTACACTTCGTACCTGTCTGACACCCTGCTGTCAAAACTGGATATAGACCCTCGGTCACTACAGCCCTTTCCATCTTTTCATTTGATCTTCTCGCCTCTCAAATGGATATCTAGGCATAAGACCTTTGAATCTTCTACCACTTCTATCTTTTTCTCGCTCAAAAGCTTCTACTTCCCATTCTTCCAACGCTTCATACTAGGTAAGTCTAGGATGTGGTTCTAGCGAGTTCATCCTATTTCTCAAATTCTGTAAAATTCTCACATTGAATGTACCAAACTCAGGAAAAGCTAACATTCCATCATCCTTCGTTTATTTCATCCAATTTTCTAACCAAACACACGTATGGTACCCTCGCTCCATCATCATATAAGAGGCAGGCGTTCTTGGGGGTGGAATTGGAATTCCCTCTCTAGTCACAATTTGTTTATCTTTCTTAAAGAAATTCTTTATTGTCTTTAGCAAACCCATTCTCAAACTCTTCTTTCACTAATGTGTTTTCAACAATAACTCAAACAAAATTTCTCCGTAATTCTCTCTTCCGTATTCGTTAAGTCCTGTCCTATACGAGCGCGACTCACACCAACCAACCAGTCACAGCTCTCTATGTAACTACAGTCTCAACCAATGTCAGCGCGACTCACACCAGTCAACCAATCGGAGCTTTGTTCACTCCCGCTATCTGACCAATGCCAGCGCGGCCTTTTGCGATGTCAGTTTTTACTCCTTCTACTGACCCTCCCTTTACAATCTACTCTCGATACACGCCCGCTGCTTCGACCAATACCAGTGAGGCCTTTTGTGACTTCAGTATCACTCCTTCTACTGACCCCTCCTTCACAAATCTTACGACAATATATTTCTGATTTTTCTTAATCAAAAATCCGTTAGTAACAACATAAAAAGACAATGCTACTTTATCTGCTCCGCTAAATAAAGAGATAGTCTTCACTTTTCCAAGAGATCCTTACACTGCAAGTAACAATAACGACCAGCGTTATCTCCCTTCTCTAACAAGCTCCGGGGTGACCTGTTACTCCTCTAGGGATAAAGCCGAAGTTTCACAAGAGGACTTTTTGGCATTAAAAAGGTGTCCTGTTACTCCCCCAGGGATACTGCTAGAGTTTCAAAAGTGGACCCTTCGCTATTTCAGACACTCTACTTACATACAAATTTTCCCTAATTATAACACTGACAGCCCTACGTAGCTTTTCAGTATTATTACAACAGACAAGGTACTTCTGCAGTGTGGATTCTTTACCACACTCTTCTTCTGCCTACTTCAGGCAAATTCCTTCCAGGGATTCCTCAGGCAACTTCGTACCTGTACTTCTAGACAGGGCCGGACTGGCTACCGGGCGTTTTGGTGTGCTGCCAAACTGGGGGCTGATTTCACTGCGGTGGGGGCTGATTTCGTTGATGGAAACCTGCGTGAGCTTCGAAATAAACAAAGCAAAACAAATGTTTTTAAGCACACGCAGGTCCCCATCAACAAAATCAGCCCCCAGCTTTGCAGCACACCAAAACGCCCGGTAGCCAGTCTGGCCCTGCTTCTAGACAACATAAAAAGTGACACTAACTCTTCGTGTTAAGACATATAATCAATATTCAATAACCATTTACCAAACTAATCAATAATTAAACCGTCCTCTGCTGCCAAGAAACTGATCCAGCGCGAACCCAATAAATTGATCAGGGATAAATATTCAATAACATCATACTTTGGCCCATACACATTCACCCAAATCCCTGATGCGCTGGTGTCAAGTTTGTTAACTTTTCTTCGATTTATTCCTGTTACTTATGCACATAATTTTAACATCCTGTACTTTGCGTATTAAAATTATAATCGACTTTTCATCTACTTGGTCGATGGACCAATTAGTTGAAGAGTTGATGGCAATGGTAATTCTCCAAAAATAATGATTAACCTTTAGACACTGGCTAAAAATGACCATAAACTCTCGGTGAGATTTAATAATTTTATCTAGTAATAATAAATGCTCATAGCGATCACATTCAAAATTCAATCACTGGAAACCTCATGAGAGAGAAAAACAAACTAATCACAGTTACAACAGAACTATCATTTTCAAATATACGTTGCAATGAGAGGATAGATGAAGTGACATTAGATACAAGTAACATTTATCAATTTAAACCAACGATTCGGAGGGGATACATGAAGAGACAAAAGTTTCATAGACAAGAATACGACTGCAAAAATAATTTCTGCAATGCTAAGTTAGATCAAATACAAACCCATGGGATCTGTAAGGGAAAACCACCACCCAGGCCTAGGCAGTAGTGGGGGTCCCCTGAACCAAGAGTCAGGGATCAAAGACTCAAGAACCATGACAGGGATAGGACAGGAACAGCTAGGCCTCTCAGCAAACCGACGAACAGCGACGCATACCTCTCTCAGACACCATCAGCCTAAGCGACCCTCGTAGCCAGCGACGACGACGTAAAACACACCCCTAAAGTACCTATTCTTATACCCTAAAAGTACATGTCCGTCCCTCAATAGTTGCTAAATTCATATTTTCTAGCTAAGGGATTGGTTAAGTTCTAGGGGTGGGATGTCACCCCACTATGAAATCATCTACTTTTGACTACACCATTGTTCTAAACAATTTTTTATACAGTCATCAATACTTCTTCTCTCTCATGAATACACATGCAACAATTTATTGTACATTTTAATAAATTTGACAACAGCAGGTTCCATTCCCACGATGACACTGGCTTTGGCTGCCTTTCAATGTTCTGTCCTTCACCAGGTCAGGCTTTTTCAGCTTTGCACAGTAGTTCAGTCACGTAGTCACATGGTTCATGCTCGCTCCTAATTCCACCCACCCTCGGTTAGGCCAATCTAAAAACATGGAGGACTCGTCCATTACTAAAAGAACGTAAAACAGACATTTATTAATTATGTGACAATATAATTTTCACTGTTTACCACCCACTTTAGCTTTACTTCATATTAACGGTTAGCCTAGCATAGCATCAGCAGGAAAGCTGCATTATTTCATAAGTTTAAAGCAACACTCACTATGCTTTTTACCAAATACACGTGCGGCTTTGCCATGCAAACCTTCTAGTTACATTCAAAACACAAAATTATTACATTTCCGGTTATTTACGCATTAATTCTGGTTAGTTCATGCATTTTGTAAAGCATAGCTTCCCTCATGTAGTGTAAAGGTGCATATTAGTTGTTTTAACACTACTTACTGTTAGTCCATATTATAGGGGTGTTCAGTTGAGCAGGTTTCTTTCGCGAAATCCTGCTCCATCAGTATAACATATACCCAGGCGTGTAAGTCAAATGCTACTAGTGGGCCTGCAGCACTGATTGTGCCACCCACATAAGTAGCCTTTTGTTGTGACTTATGTATTATATAGTTTGCCACGCTGCTTATTGTGGTCAGCTCGAGGCATTGACACCGTGCGAAACACATGGAATGTACGGGCTGTGAATTCGGCGTGAGCCGAGCGACGGTAGATGCTGTGGGCAGTTGAAAGATGAAGCAGGCGAGGGAGCCTCATTGATGTGATGGGAGAATAAATATATACGTTTAAACAGCTGCTGGAGTGCATAGTTCTTCACTACAATTTGGAGACGATCGTCTGCATTCCCATCGCAGTGAGTAGCCAGCTGATCTACTGGTTGAGAAACGGAATCCCAAGTTTGACTTGTAAGTGTTACGTGCACCTCACATGGCGCTCTTTCAGTGGTTCAGCTGAGGATTTAGGAGCCTGTCGCCGTAATCGCTGACAGGCACAGCTTACTTACTCCAGCTGTGCATCCTTTGGTTTCTGCGCTCATTTCTAAAGCAGTAGGAACTCGTCAGTGTTTACCACTGACAGACACAGCTCAATCTATCAGCTGCGCAATTTTCTCTACACCGGGCATTTAAGAGCGAGTGTGTTAAATCGCTTTTGGGTACGAGTGTTAGAGGAGCATCGTGTTAATTGTGGGGAGAGGCATGAATACATTAAGTCTGGTGCCGAGAAGATTATTTTAACACCATATTTGCAGTTTTACATCACTTTCACTGCATTCTACACACTGCGCACTTTGTTCAGGAGGAGTGGCATGAGGAAGCAGCTCTTCGCTTTGAGCCAGTCTCTCTCACTGCATCTTGGGTGAGCGCTGATTGGCACAGCTTCTCAAACAGAAAGGTGTTACTCTGCCTATCGGTTACACTCACTGGTTATGTGCTGATAGGTACAGCTTCTTTGAGGGCATGAGTTTCTGCCTCTGTGTGCTTTGCTGGAGAAGTCAGGAAGGAAAAAGACACAGAGGAAGGGGAATTTTTCATTGACAAAGAAAGAGGGCTACTGTTTACTACACCAGGAATTGAAGTCGTTTTTTTTTTTAATTAGAGGAATAGGACTATTTCTTGTGTATTGTACAGTAATCAATTAACAGCATGGCAAGTAGTCAAATGGTTACACCTCCCCCATCATTTTTAATTGCCAACAAGACTCATACTATAGAATAGGAAGAGTGGGTTTCTATTTTTGAAAAGGATATCGACGCAATTGATGGATTAATTTTTCGAGCTGCTAGAAAGAAGTTGTTATTACTTAACAGGTGGGGGACCGGCCCGAGACCTACCCAAATCATCCCTCCCCTCAAATGGGAATTCCTTTAAGGGAGACAGAGACACACAGACACCATCACTGCGGTAGAGAATATACCATTATCAGGCCGTATTTATTACAATCAATATAAACACGACATTTTTATCAACAAAACTTATTTGATTATCCAAGCTTTCACATGACATTTACAATATGTACATCAAGAGACTTTGATTAAGGGGAACTAATACATGTCCTTTCCTATCAACAGATCCTCAAAAGGAGTCATGGCTGGCCACCCCCCAGGCACCATGACATTGACTATTCCAAATGATTCGGGACTGTGGTCCCCATACCGCAAGTTGCATATCACAAGGCAAACTCACCTGCCCCCTCAAGATAGAGGGAGCGTGGGCCAGTATGAAAACTGGACCCCCACCATAACCATGCCAGAGCCAACCCATGAAAGGGATCCCCCTGGCACTCAATGGGCCTGGGCAACCGGGCCATACCTTGGACCCCTGGCGCAGGCGCCATCCCCCCGACATCCTCCGGGGCCATGTAATGGAGTACCGTGGGAGACTAGGGACAATCGCTGTAGCGGGAGTCCCTACCCCTACTCTACACCCCCACGGCAACCCCAGCCCCGGTTTTAAGCCAAAGGCTTCCTAATTCAGAATTCGCCTGCACTTCAGTTACTGATGCCAAGGTTGTCCACCTGTTTTGTGACCAAACATGACTCCTTCCCCGCCCCAAAAAGGAACAAGACTATCTAAGGGGATGGGAGGGTGGGAAAAAAGACAGCTTCACCGCCGCGTTCAGAGCAGCAGCGTGGCAAGGTCCAGGGAGCGGGCACAGCAACCAAGTCGTCGGAGGCAGCCAGGAGAGGGAAACCAGGTATCTATGTGGGGATGCACTCCCCCTTTTATCCTCGCCTAGCTGCCACCGCGACTGCCCAGGCGCCCCCTCACCCCCACTGGCCAACCGGCTGTTCACCTATTGCGGGTGTCCTGCCCGCGAGAATTCAAAATTGCGGCGCCACTGTTGGCGCCGCCGGGCACCAGTCCGAACCGTCCCGCACCTGTGTTGGGGGCTCGCCATCGGTTGGCGTTGCCCCCTGGGCCACAGGTGGGGGACCGGCCCGAGACCTACCCAAATCATCCCTCCCCTCAAATGGGAATTCCTTTAAGGGAGACAGAGACACACAGACACCATCACTGCAGTAGAGAATATACCATTCTCAGGCCGTATTTTTTACAATCAACATAAACACGACATTTTTATCAACAAAAATTATTTGATTATCCAAGCTTTCACATGACATTTACAATATGTACATCAAGAGACTTTGATTAAGGGGGAACTAATACATGTCCTTTTCTATCAACAGATCCTCAAAAGGAGTCATGGCTGGCCATCCCCCAGGCACCATGACATTGACTATTCCAAATGATTCTGGACTGTGGTCCCCATACCGCAAGTTGCATATCACAAGGCGAACTCACCTGCCCCCTCAAGATAGAGGGAGCGTGGGCTAGTATGAAAACTGGACCCCCACCATAACCATGCCAGAGTCAACCCATGAAAGGGATCCCCCCTGGCACCCAATGTGGATGGGCCTGGGCACCCGGGCCATACCTTGGACCCCTGGCGCAGACACCCTCCCCGACATCCTCTGGGGCCATGCAATGGAGTACCGTGAGAGACTAGGGACAATCGCTGTAGCAGGAGTCCCTACCCCTACTGTACACCCCCACGGCAACCCTAGCTCCGGTTTTAAGCCAAAGGCTTCCTAATTCAGAATTCGCCTGCACTTCAGTTACTGATGCCAAGGTTGTCCACCTGTTTTGTGACCAAACATGACTCTTTCCCCGCCACAGGCCTGGGTGGTTCCCCGACCAGCCAGGCCTCCCCCTAAAACTGGAGTATCAGTGTCGATATAAAGTTTGAAATTCCAATGCCACAAGATTCGCCACAAAAAGAACGTGGCTGCTGTCTGAGAGATGGACTCCATCCCGTGGGGCAATGTGACCCCCCCTGATGCACCCATGGGGGATCGTATTTAACCATGAAGTATTAAGAAGCTGCTTCCCAGATTCTGTTGCTTTGTATTGTGAGCAATGCCATAAATAAAAATGCCACCAAATTCTTCACAGACCATTTGTTGCCATGGATTGACAGATGAACCCTATCCATGCGAAGAACAACTCACCTGGAGGCAACCACAAGGAATTGTTTTTGGCAATACGATGTTAAGCAACTGTTTCTTGTTCAAGATGCCGGAGTAATTTAATTCATCCAGGCTCTTGGCAAACCAGTCTAGCCTCCAGACTACCCCTAGGATGACATGGAATGCCACAATGGCCAAGCCCGGACATTTCTTAGCCAATCATGATGTTTCCCTCCTAAAGTTCTCAACAATATTCTCCTTTCCATATTGCCAATCTTTGCGACTAATATAACGGATGATGACTGCAGGAGGCTGTAGCCTCTTGCCTGCAACCTTCTTGACGAACTGGCGTAGATCACCCAAGCAGTGATTGCCTCATGCTGCCCCAGCAGAACTGAAGACTCGCTTTTGTTGCCTGTCTGCTAAGCCGGTTCTGGGCAAGTTGCCTCTGCACACCACACGAAAAATTGACCGAGGCTCCATGCACTGGCCTAAGCCATGTGACCCAATGGAAAACCTGATAGGAGATAGAATACATGTCATTACTAATGTGCATCCATTGTATCCACTTCATGTTAAGACACACGTAACGCTGCTTCAAACCTCCGTTTTATCAACCTATCATCCTTTTTACTGCCTATGTGGGGCGACGTTGTCCTGTACTACAGGAGGTTGCATTGTTATTTGGTGAGTAGTGTTGTGGACTCTGTTGACCAAGCATTTCTTCCCCCAGAGTTCGATAGACCCCTGGTTAAGAGTTGTTGCCCTCTGTGTTCATGAGTGACCTGGCCTCAGACAAGGGGAGGACTGGGCATATTTCCGGAATTGACACTTATAGGAGTCCCTGTGGGACGGCACATTGAGCAAGGGTTCTGACATGACCCGATGAAACTAAACTCTGATGCAACCTGACATTAATAAAATCCCTCTCCTAATAGTGCTTGTTATCACATATATATGTGTATTATGTCTAATAGTCCATTATAATAGAGAGCTATATACTCCCTTCCAAAGTGACTATGCACCAGCCCAACCCCCACTAGGGAGAGTTCCACAACTAAATGCGTTTTTAAAGTCTTAAACCTATCATGACCCATTGGACATTCCAGAAATCATTTGGTACGGAGGTCCAGAATTAGCGGGCCACCACAGAAAAGTATCTTACCCGCTCCCTTTGAGGGCAGAATGGTATACGGCTGTAGTTTAGGTAGTGCTGAAAGTTGTGATGCGCCTCAGCTTTAGAACAATGCTGATATTCCTTATAAAGGCCCCATCAGCGGGGCATTGCATAATCCAATCTAGTAAATATAACAGCTCAGGCAACAACAAATTGATTATCTGGCATTAGTAAATGCCGACCTTCGTTAAGGGGTTGAGTTAAGAGTTAGAGGACCGAATGCACGGAGTGACATACTGTCTATAAGGAAGCATTACCAGGATAATCTCTGAGATTTAGACCCCATGTTAAGGAAAGGAACTCAGCTTTGGATGAACTCAGGCTTTGTTGATTTCTTCCTCTGATAATTCTCAAATTCTGGTTAAATACCTTTTTCCCTTTTTGGCAGACAAGATTGGGTTCAGATGTCAGCAGGATGGCCACTTGTGTGTCATCTGCTCAGTTTTGAAAAACTTACCCCATGTCGTCGGGAACTGGTGTAAGGGCCAAATGTGATTATTACTCATCACCAGATAGCACTAATCAATTCAAATGGCTTAGACTTCTCATCAGAACTCACTACTGTTGTTCCAAGCTAGAATATGCTCGGTGATTTACAATGATTAGTCCTGTAAAATAATCATAAGCATGTGATAATTGGTCAGTAAATGAACATTCTCATGTTAACAGGAAATTGCACACCTGATCTTATACTGATTTATGGCACGGGCCGTAGGGGAGATTGAGCGAGCCATTGCCCAGAGTCACATGGTGCTGGGCTGAGCTGCCGCCTACGCCGGGGATCGAACCGAGAGCCTCATGCTCTGGAGTCAGCTGCCCTGGCCGCTGTGCCACACCTCTCACTCCAGTCAATGACTAAGCCCAGACCTGTTTAATGTTAATATTGTTGTGCGCACGACCGCCTCCTCTCCCCCTAGATGCCAGTTGCCACTGACTATAAAATAATGTAGGGCCCAGGTAAGCTGGTGTCATCCACCAGGGAAAGCCGATTGACTGAGCGCACAATCTCACAGTTCACACAGGCCTAATTTGAGATTCACCATAATTACAGTACGCAAGCGGGAAGAACCAACTAAACCAAACATCTAATTAATCGAATCACCGGCTTAATGAATTCTCTTCAGCTAGAGATGTGACCCCCTTACCACTGGTGTTCTCAAAGGGTATGCTATGTGTTTTGGAGTGAGTATTACTACTGAATAAATATAACCAAGTGATAATGAGCCCCTCAATGCCCATTCTCCTGTGACAAATGAAAATATCAAAACTAATGGTTAACTTGAGCAGGTTGTTTCCGGTGCTCAGTACCGGAAATTAATTGTCAGCACCCTCACTTATGACAGCCTGCCCCATGGCAGAGCAGGTGAGCGCAATAGGGAGGACCAAAACAACAGCTGGTCATTATTTCAATATAGATTAACATTGATTAATCACTTCCATACAAGCCGTTCTTAGAGCCTATGGGCATTGAATAATATGAGTGTCTACACCTGCAAAAGTACGATGGTTAGTAGTTGTGTTGGTAATGTCATTAGCAGCAACAATAGATAGTTTTTCCGTTGCCGTAGCCTACCAGAGCCCTGGCGCCGAAATGTTTCCAAATTTACCACTGCATTTGAACCTCAACTTTATGGGGCCGGACAAGAGACCAAGCAGTACCGGAAGGCATATGCCTGAAAACGCACACCATGCTGTGCCCACATTTGGAAAAAGGCCAACTCGCAAATTACTTCTTCATGATACTAAACAGAGGCGCAACTAGAGCCAAATTTCGGAGGGGGCTACCAAACATTTCGGGGGGGGGGCTGATTCTTCCAGCAATATGCAGAGTGGAGATGCAGGGGCTCTAAGAATGGGTGAAAACACAACAAAGCCTCGTTAGCAAGTAAATGGTATTTTAAAGACGGGGCGGCTGTGTGTGTGCCGGGAAGCTGTCTCACCGGGGCTGACACACACGACAGGGGGGGGCTGAAACCCTTTGAGCCCAATGGGCGTTGCGCACCTGATACTAAATAATACCTGTAAACAAAGTCGTATCCCTTTATTTGTAGAATGACTTCCTGCTCTTTGTCCTCTAATTATTAATCATCATTATTAATCAAATTAGGCCTTCTTATCATTCTTGTAAGAAAAGCCCTACTAGAGAATCGAACTCAGGGTCTTGGGATTACGAAACTGACGCTCTGCCCACTGTGCTAAGCACGCTGCACTTCTTAGCTTACTCGGGGAAGGTACATCCCTCAGTATCATTACTTTCAAAAGGCGATGAATGCGCGGCGCAGGAATCCAGCTGGTGAGTGAAACAACCCCACATGACCCCGCATCACAAATTCCCACAATAGTGTGCCTTCCAAGGTTCAACGGCAACCCATCAATGCATCAGTGTATTCAGCGGGCATCAGTCAGCTCCATTCAAATAGAACGACCCCTCAACTCAAAGTTGGCACAGTACACCAAGGCCAAGAGCCCCATGAGACCCACAATCTACCACGGAACTTCAACTCACTACCCAAGTACCTCTGCAAAATACATCTCCACCAATTAGTCGGTTCTAGTAAAGAGGCAAGCCAATCCCAGACTCTCGCTTCTGTTGCGCGCCCAGTTTCCAAAAACTGCACGTTTCTCCTTCAAATGTATCGTTGCCAATATTTCATATGAACATCCCCGACAGTGGCCCACACTGTACACATATTTCACTTCCCAAACCTTTCTACCTTTCTTAACCTAAGCAGGGTTTCCTAAAAGTTAGTTCAACACTGTAGCATCCTTCAAAAAGCCTCTCCCGAACCATCTAACAAATGCAGGGCATCCCGGCCCTTCCCTGAATGGCACACATCCATCACAGAGCCTTGTGCGCCCTTCAGCCATTGCGCAATGTGACTGTGGAAGGGCAGGGGGTCAACTCAAGGCAGTGAAAACGTCATGCCACCCTCACATGAATGAAAAAAAAGCTGGAGGCCAAAAGAATCGATCCAAGCACCGGCCGACCCTCCCGTACAATACGCGCATGAAATGGGAAGGTGAAACACAGGCAAATGTCTCGTGCAGTCAAACAGCCGTTCACAACAAAAATCACCAACGGCTGGAAATCGAGCACTACTCCTCCAGCCAAATCCCTAGTAAGACTCAGTGGACCAGACGCAGCGGGGCCAAAACCAGCCAGAGTACACGCCCATGGGCTCTGCCCGAGGAAAAAAAGGGAAGGAGCTCTCCTCAGACAGCTACACTGTCTCAGGCGGCAGACACAAGCACTGTACCATACAGACTGTCACCGTCTCCGAATCAGCCACAAAGGCATTAGCCACTTCAGATACGACAAATACAAATCAACGCTGCAAAGCAGCACCACCCACTGCACACCCGATGCACTTGCCTTTCAAAAAACAATTTGCACCAAAGATGAATGAAGCATGGGTCAAAACTAAAGCCCTCTCATCGGTCCCTCCAACTGACTATATCAAGAAACTGGGCAATATTGCCCTTCATAAATATTTATGCTGAAAAATCAACAGACACACAATTGCATTTTCTAGCGGCCCTGAATATATCCCACAACGTTATATGCCTGATATATGAGCAGTAAAACCAGGTGCCCAACTCCCGGACCCTCCCAACCTCACCTCTGTTCCCGCATCGGCCACATCCGTAGGTCCCCGGCAGCGGCAACCGGTGGGACCTCCAAGTATCAGTGAGAAAATGGTTCTTCAACGGCCGCCGCCGCCAGAGCCTCCCGGAGGCGCCTTCCCATCAGGTTCAGTGAGGCGAGTGTAGAAAAGAGGCGGAAAAAGAAGTATTAAGAATAGTAGGTTTATTCCAGAAATGAAGGACAGCTTATACATCCACCGAAAGAAACCGCCCAGCTCAGCAACCGTCTTCAACGAATCCCCGATCATCTACTCATCCCCAACATTCTCCCAGTGACAGCGTTCTACCTGACCATTGGCTTGAGGATGATAATTAGACACTCTCTTATGTAGAACACCACATCTCTTAAGAAACAACTCAAATTCCTTACTAGTAAATTGTGGACCATTGTCAGAAATAAGTTCCTCAGGTAACCCTTCACGACAAAAGACATCATCAAGAAATTCAATAACCTGCTCTGACGCAATTCTCTCTACGACTTTCAACTCCGGCCATTTTGAGAAATAGTGCACAAGAACTAACGCATACATATCCTTGCCAGGCTGAGTACCAAAAGGACCCAAAATGTCAACTCCCAATTTCCTCCAAGGTCCCCGGGCATATTCAATGGGGGTAACGCCAACAGTTAACGGCTTGTCACTCCGAGTACAGGGAGAACATTCCCTAACCCACTTGTCAACCATACCATCAATATCAGGCCACCAGTAAAATTCTCTAATTCTTCTCTTAGTTGTGGACATTCCCATATGGCCCTCATGAGCCAAAACACAAATCAACTCTCTAAGTTTCTGTGGCAGAACAATTCTGTCACCCCTCATAATTATTCCTTGTAAAAACATAAGTTCCTCCTTAATTTTGAAAAATGAAGCAAGCTCACCACTCAACTTCCTCTCTTCAGGCCAACCTTTGTGCAAAAATTTCAGAACGTCCCTTAGAATACAGTCTTGTTCCATAGCTTCCTTCCACATCTCCTCAGAAATCACTCTGGCAAGATGCTCCTCCCTAAAATTCCTATTAACATCATCCAAGGTATAAGCTACATCACAAACATCCTTGTCCAAACACTCAGTTACATTTTTTAAAGGTAGGCGTGACATACAATCAGCATGAACATTCACCCGACCTGGGACATATTCGACTACACATCGGTATTCTTGCAATTTAGCAGCCAATCTCGCTAAACGAGCAGTAAGAGTTCTACCACCACCAGCAGCCAGCTTGTTAATTAAGGGCTTATGATCAGTTCTTAAACGGAATTTGGTACCCCACAAAAACTGACGAGAATGCTGTGTTGCCCAGGTACACGCTAATAACTCCTTCTCGATAGTAGAGTAATTGCACTCAGATTCACGAAGCATTCTTGAAGCATATGATACTACATATTCACCAGTATTGTCCTTCTGCATAAGTACTGCTCCCAAACCCACACTACTAGCATCCACAGATACAATGCATTCCTTACCAACCACATAAGATTTTAAAAATGGAGCACCAATAATTTCTTTCTTAAGTGCATCAAATGACAATTGTTGATCATTCCCCCAAACAAATTTTGCATTTTTCTTTAACAAAAGTCTTAACTGATGTACAATAGTAGAGTAGTTTAGTACGAATTTGCCATAAAATTCAGTAAGACCTAAAAATGTCAATAATTGCTCTTTGTACATGGTTGAGTTTAGGCTTGATACCCTCAAAAGAAATTTCATGACCCAAGTACTCAACTTTGCTTTGCCTAAATTTGCATTTGGAAAACTTGAAAGTTAAACCTTTTTCTTGCACTTTTCTTAACACTACATCCAAATTCTTGTCAAGTTCTTCACATGTACCTCCAAAAATTAAAATATCGTCCTGGAACGCAATGGCTCCCTTACAGTCTTCCAAAAGCTCCTTCATTAAACGCTGAAAAACGGATGCGGCACTAGCCAAACCAAATGGCATGCGCAAAAACTGAAACATGCCTACTGGTGTTACAAAAGCAGTTAATCGCTTAGAATTATCGTGCAATTCAACCTGGTGATAGGCACTTGCTAGATCAATAGTGGAGAAAACGGAGGCACCTGACAGCGTGGAAATTAATTCATCAATCAATCAGGGAATTGTAAGCGCGCTACTCACCCGTGAGGGTCTCAAGGCGCTGAGGGGGGGGGTCCGCAGATCTCGTTAGCCGAAGAGTCAGGTCTTGAGGGTCTTCCTGAAGGTGTTCAGGGAGGGGGCGCGTCTGATGTCTGCCGGTAGCTCATTCCAGGTCTTGGCTGCAATGTGAGAGAAGGATCTTCCGCCTGCTCTGGCTCTGTGGATGCGTGGGGTTTCGGCCAGTGCAAGGTTGGAAGATCGGAGGTTTCTTTTGGGTACGTGGAAGTTGATTCTGTCGTTGAGGTATTTGGGTCCGTTGTTGTGTAGGCATTTGTAGGCGTGAGTGAGGATTTTGAAAGTGACTCTTTTCTCCACGGGGAGCCAGTGGAGACTTCGTAGGTGTTGGCTGATATGTTCGTGTCGGGGGATGCCGAGGACGAGTCTGGCGGCGGTGTTCTGTATTGTTTGGAGTTTGCGGAGTAGGGACTTGTTGATGCTGGTGTAGAGTGCGTTTCCATAGTCCAGTCTGCTGGTGATGAGTGCGTGGGTGACTGTCTTCCTTGACTCAGGGGGGATCCACTTGAAGGTCTTGCGGAGGATGCGGAGGGTGTTGAAGCAGCTGGAGGTGGCGGCGTTGACCTGTCGGTTCATGGTGAGTTATGAGTTGAGTACGATGCCGAGGTGCTTGGCGTGGTCTGAGGGGGTAGGTGGGCTTCCAAGGGTGTGAATATTAATTCATGAATATTAGGAAGAGGATGTTTGTCTATCCAAATCTCCTTATTCAAACTGCGAAGATCTACACACAAGCGAAGATCCCCTGTACCCTTAAGCGATAAAACAATGGGAGACACCCAGGGTGATGATTCTATGGGCTCAATTATAAGCTTTTGAACCAAATCATTTAACATGGCTTTGAGTTTGTCCCGATATGCTAAGGGTACATTGCTCACTTTGTGCATGACAGGTATTGCCTCGACGTTCAGTATTATTTTATGTTTGAAATTGATATATTTACCCAAAGTGTTGTCAAAAAGTTTTGGAAAGGTTTCTTTGATTCCATTGACAAACTCTCCATTGTCAACAGAAACAACACTAACAGAAGGAGTAGCATTGGGATCTAATTTAATGCCTAATTCTTGCTGATGTGGCCAACCTAAAATAGCTACACCTTTGGTGGCAACATATACCTTCCCTCTAGTTATTCTTCCTTCAAATTCTATATCTGCCCACATGAAACCTTCTAAATCAATTTTGTGGCCAGAATACCCACCAGGTAGGACATCAGGTAGAAATAATTTCTTCTCACCCCAAAGTTCATTGAACAATTTCTTCCCAATAATGCTATGCCAAGCACATGAGTCAACCATCATATGCACTGGTTTGCCATCAATCTTTGCTGTACATCTGGGAAAATTCTTGTAATTAGAATCACCAACACAAAGTAAAGAATTTAACTCAAAAGGAACTTCTTCTTCATCATACGTGATGTAATTAACTCTTTGAGAAGAACGACATACTTTCCCAAAACGACCCTTTTTTTACATTTGACACAAACTTTGTCCCAAGCAGGACACCCTTTAAAATTACCTACATGGTTGGTACTACCACACCTGTAGCAAAATATAATGTTTCTCTTAACGTAAAATGTATTCTCTAACGTTTTCCTTTCAACATCTTTCCTTGTGAAAGTAGTCGGACTCTTCTTAGGTCCCATTTGATTCTTTACTAAAGAAACTTCTGGTTCAGTATTTTTCACTTTGATGTTTTGATTTCTAATTTCAGTAACAAATTTCTCAGACTGTTCAATACCTTTTGCAATATTAACCACTGCATTAAGAGAAGACTTCGTGTCCAACCATAGTCTTTCTTGTATCTTTTTGCTCTTGGTCTTCATCATTATTTGGTCTCTAAGTACTTGTTCATAAGTAATAGTTTCGAATGCACAAGAACCAGCCAAAGTACGTAGAGCAGATACATAATCTTCTATTGATTCTTCCTCTTTTTGTGCGCGAGAATAAAATTTGAACCTTTCCATTACTACGTTGATCTTTTTCCCAAAACAAACTTTCATCTGTCTAATGGCTTGTTCAAATACGTCCATATCTCAAGCGTATTCAATAGGAGGAAGATTATTAAATTCCTTCAAACCTGCACCTCCCAAACAATGCTTGAGTAATGCTAATTTCCTTTTAGCAGAGCAATCCTCTTTTTCAAGAACATCAACGTACGCTAAAAACATTGGAAACCATAGCTTCCATTCTATTTTAGGTTCACCTGCAACTTGTAGAAAATGTGGGGGTGCTGCAATATTGGCCATAGTGAAATTCCCACAAACAGTAACACAATACTATATATATATACTATATACTGTATTAGTGGAGGTGTGCCTGTCACCGAAATTGCAGGCCGAAACAATTGAAGACTCCAACACACACACACTGTGCATAAGCGGAATGCAGCATGAAATGAGTGTTAGAGCAAAACGTTCCACTGTATAAATGCCTAATATCAAACAGAACTGTGTAACAAAATGAAGCTGTGTCTATCAGCGTGAGTTATTGACAAGCAAAAGGTAAGTTAGGAGTAAATGGTGCTTTAACCTCTAATTGCAGTCAATAAACATAAAACATAGAAAAGCTGTGCCTGTCAGCGTGTGTAGCTGGCAGACAACAATGAGTAATAGGCAAACCTTGACGCAAATTGACCCAAAAGCTGTGGGTATCACCGAGATGCGCATGAATTATAGAAGATCAAGCAAAGAATGAGGGGTGTGCACATCACCGTGATGCGCAAACAGCTGATTTTAGAAGAACAAGAGGTGTGCGCATCACCGCAATGCACAAACAGCTGATTCCCAAATCTCCATAATGCGAGGACTTTAAACAGAGCCAAGATGGCCGGCATACGTCGTCACGTAGCGTCAGCGCGTAAGAAGGTGCGTCTGACGTTCATCCATGTACTGCACTGAAAGTTCCAAGCGTGTGATGACTGTGGAGCTTCCGACTCAGCGCGAGCAAAAGTGCGAGCCACCAATGGTCAAACACACGAAAAGGCCACGAAGACGCCAAAATTGAAAAAAAAATGGATCCTACCAGACCTCCTCAGGGCTTGTGGGACGGCCCAAATCCAGTCCAATCCGTTGCGACACAAGCACAAGAAGAATAAATGCTTCCTTAAGATGGCGATAATAAGAACAAAAACACAGGTGAGTGCTGCTTTCACTTCTTCCCGCTCGTTGCCAAATTCATGTAGAAAGGAGGCGGAACAAGAAGTATTAAGAATAGTAGGTTTATTCCAGAAATGAAGGACAACTTATACATCCACCGAAGAAACCGCCCAGCTCAGCAACCGTCTTCAACGAATCCCCGATCATCTACTCATCCCCAACATTCTCCCAGTGACACCCCCAACATTCTCCCGTGACATACCCAGAAGAACACTACAGCAAGCAGCGCTAATTCCCAAAAAGGGGAAAAAAAGGCAGTTTTTAAAAGCGCCTCTAGTGGGACACGAACCCACGCCTTTGAATGTCTCCAAGTCACTAGAAGTCAAAAAGACAGCTTCACCGCCGTGTTCAGCGCAGCAGCGTGGCAAGGTCCAGGGAGCGGGCACAGCAACCAGGTCGTCGGAGGCAGCCAGGAGAGGGAAACCAGGTAACTATGTGGGGATGCACTCCCCCTTTTATCCTCGCCTGGCTGCCCCCGCGACCGCCCAGGCGCCCCCTAACCCCCACTGGCCAAACGGCCAATCACCTATTGTGGGTGTCCCGCCCACGAGAATTCAAAATTGCGGCGCCACCGTTGGGGCCACTGGGCACCGGTCCGAACCGGCCCGCACCTGTCTTGGTGGCTCGCCATCGGTTGCCGTTGCCCCCTGGGCCATTCCTTAGGTAAAGAAGATCAGCATGTTTTTAAATCCTTACCTGAGGTAATGGGAGCTGATGGTTAACCTATGGAGAATCCGAATCTGGAAGCCAAACATAGGTTGGGAAAGTATTATGGTAAACAGGTCAATATTGTAATGCAAAGACATAAATGTTATTCTTTACCACAAAAAGAGAAGAAAACAGTTGATCAAATAAACGGTTGCGAGATTAAGAGAATAGGCAGTCATATGATTTGGGACCAATTAATGGGTCAGAGCAAAGATAAACGGATGCAAGAAAGGTTATGGGCAGCCAGGAATCTAACTCTGCACAAAGCAATTGCCAGAGGGAAAATTGTAGAGGAGTCTGACATGTGTATAAAAGAAATGCAAAAATGTGAAACTACAAACAAGGAAGGTGTAAATGTTGTGAGTAAAAAAGAGGAATATTCAACTGTTGAAAACAAAAGATAGACTACAAATCGCAAATTGGTAAACCTAAAATGAAAAACAATAATGAAAGTAAGAATACATTCAATGAATGCTATAGATGTGGGAGCATTGGACATGCTGCAGATTTCAGGGGGTGTTTTACAAGAGATAAAGATTGTAGAAAATGTGGCAAGAGAGGAAATTTGGCAAGAGTATGCAAAAATTTCTCAAAGAACAGGGTTGCATGTCTGGATGAAGAAAGTGGTACACCAGATACAGTTCTTTGTGTCGATAGTGAGGAAAAGGTAAAGCTACAAAGACCAAGGGCAGTCTTTACGTTGAATGGGGTACCCTGGAACTGATGGTTGGTCCAGGTTCCATGTACACTATTGTGCACAGAAATGTTTTCGAAGAAAAGTTGCCTAACTCAACATTACATGCAGTGATATTATGCCAAAGGGGTATGGTTGAGAAGCAATACATATTGAGGGGTTTGTGGAGACATTTTGAATTTAAAGGCAGGAAAGCTGTGGGGAAGATGTATGTGTCACAGTGAGGTCCAGCCATTTTGGGTTGGGTCCAACAACATGACTTGCATGTAGTTCTTGATCCCAGGTCAAGAGAACAAGTTTTGGTGGTGCAAAATTTTGATGGTTTAGAAACAATTTTAGCCAAATATGAGGATGCATTCAAAAACAAGTTGGGTAAACTTAAAGGTACGTACATGAAATTAAAGTGAAAGAGGAAGCAAAACCCATTAGACATGGGGTGAGGAAGATTCCCATTGCCATTTGCAATGAAGTAAATGATATGGTAAAAGACATGCAAAGAGAAGGGGTTATTGAGCCTGTGGAAGCGTGTGAATGGCTCTCTCCGGCCATGAGCACTAAAAGAAAAAGATGGCAAATTGGGGTTCTGTGTCAACCTTAAATCGTTAAACCACAGTATAGTGGAGGACAGTTTCCCATTGCCCAATATTTCAGAAATGGTGTTATTAATGATAAAGCAACATTTTTCACTAGGCTAGATCTAAAATCAGCATATCATCAAATCACCTTACATCCCAAATCAAAACAATTTACTGCTTTTGTTACTATGGAAGCGGACTTCCAATTTAGAAGGCTTCCTTTTGGTCTGGCATCCGCTGCCAGTGTATTTCAACGCATAATGCATAGTTTATTTAGTGATGTTGAAAATGTACATTATTTCCAGGTTGGCATTTTGATTAAAGGTGTGACTGAAGCTGATCATAATAGTACATTGACTAAGGTACTCAAAGTGTTAATTGATGCTGGGCTGACTCTGAGAAAAAACAAATGTAGATTTTTGTTGAAAGAAGCAGATATTTGAATTACACCATATCAGAAAGGGCAGTTGAACCTAAAGAGGATTTGCTGAAGTCTATTAGGTTAGCTGCCACTCCCACTCCCACAGGAAAGGATCAGTTGAAATAATTTATGGGATTGGTAGAGTACTATGCCAAGTTTGTAAGTGATTTTGCTGACAAAAACGAAGCCTCTTAGAAAGATATTGAGGAAGGGTAAGCAGTCTGAGCGGGCAGCAAAACAGGACAGAGCTTTTACAAGGATAAAGGATGAGATAGTAAATGCAGGTATCTTGAACCCATTTGAGCTAGCCAGGGAAAGAAACATTTCTCACGGATGATGCTAGCGCCCGTGGGGTTGATGCGGTTCTGTCTCAGATGAAAGGTGGAAAGGAAAAACCAGTAGCATTTACTTCACACACACTAAATAAGGCAGAATGCTGTGATTGATATAGAGGCTTTGGCTGCAACATGGGGAGCTCCGTATTTTCGCACATACCTGTGGGGGGCTCATTTCACATTAAAGATGGATCACAAACCGTTAGTTAAGATCCTGAGTCTGGGAGGGGAAGACAAAGGTTCTTCATATTTAATGCGTTTTGCTGCAAAGTGACAGTATTACAAGTATAAAATTGAATATGTTGCAGGTTGGAGAAATGTGCAGGCCGACTGATTATACAGACTACCACTTAATGGAGGAGATGTAGATTTGGAAGAAGAGGATGTGGTGTGTGTAGTGGCAAGTATTGATGCATTGGAAGAGGGATTTATGTCTGTTACTAAAGAAGAATGGCAAAGAGCTGCAGATGAAGTAGATGTCTTTAAAGATTTAGTGAACAGCATTAGAGTGGGTTGGAAATGAGAGGGTGATGTAAGACCTGCTTTAAGAAGTTATGTTAAGTTGCAAGAAGAACTTAGCATTGGAGCTATGGACGGTTTAGTTCTGAGGGGTGAGAGATATGTGCCTCCCGAAGGTGTAAGAAAGAAGATGTTTTTGTTGGCACGTGAAGGCCACTTAGGACAGACCCTCAAGAAACGTCTTCAAGACAAGTATTGATGGCCTGGAATGGATGGGGATCTGAAAGTTTGGGTGGAGAATTGCTTATTGTGTAGAGAAAGTGAGAAAAGATTGGAACACAAAGTATGGTTTCATAGAGTGGGAATGACAGTGGTAGTGCAGTGCTTGGGAGAAGGGTTTTTTTAGATTTTATAGGTCCTATGGATTATTTGGCTGAAAATAAAAGGTTTGCAATGGTGTTGGAAGATATCCATTCATGGTGGGTAGTCGTAGAGTTTTTAAGGAACATCACTCCTGAAAATGTAATAATTAATTTGAGACTTATTTTCATGAGAGAAGGTTGTCCAGTTGTATTAATACCCAATAATGGTACACAATAGACATCTCACACTATGCAGAATTTCTTGAAAGGGAATGGTATAAGACATGTACGCAACTCTCTTTACAATCCCCAAGGAAATGGAATGATGGAGCGAATGAATTGGGTATTAAAGGGTACTATACAAATTGCAGTACAAGGTAAACAAGATGCTAAAAAGATGGTGGAAAAAGTAGTGTGGGCATATAATACTGTGGTAAATGTAGTTACAGGTGAGACTCCTTTCAAAAGAATGAGAGCGAGAGAAGCGAAAACGAAATTGTCACCTCAATGGTTAATGGAAAGTAAATTGAACAAGGAGAAAGAAAGAAATATGAGTTTGGGAAACATAGAAGAGGGAGATTTAGTTAAAATTTAGAAGGAGAGAAGATGGTGTCAACAAATTTTCCAACCTCATGGAAGTGAAAAAAGTGCATGTGTGGCATGATGTGTTGAAAAATGGACAAAAAGGAACAGAAGAAGTGAGCATTATATTATAAAAAAAGAAGCAAAGAAATGGTATTTGCAGTGGGGGCCGGCACGGATTTGGGGTGGGAGGGCGGTGGTAAGGAGGTTTAAAAAGAATAAAAAACACTTATCTGATGCAGTGTCTCTTCTCCATGTCTCTGTCACAGTCTCTCCCCTGGGGCCGGAACAGGAAGCCCCCAGGCACCCCTGAGCCAATCACAATGCTGCAATGCAGGGTTGTGATTGGTCTGAGCGCCGTGGTTCGGCGCTCAGCCAGGGAATGGGAGCCTGAGCATATTCTCCACGCATGCTGTAATGCAGCCTGCATGGAGAACATGCAAAGTGCACATGAATGTTTGGCCGGCCCTTTCGAACTTGGAGTGGGCAAACAACTCCTCCCCCTGCTCCTCTGTCATCGGAGCAGCCCAGCCCGCAAACCTGCCGCAGCAGGAAAACATAAAATGATAATAACCTCGAGTTTTTGTCATTTTATGTTTCCTTTTTTTCACTGCTTCAAAGCAGTGGGGCAACGCTCCCCCGCATTAGCGGAGGAGCCACCGCTGTTTGGAAGGTGATGATGCAGAGATGCAAGATGATGAGTTCACGTTAATGGAAGATGTGGTAACTAGTGGTAAAAGAGGAGGTACAGGTAGTGATTTGGGTAGAATGAGAAATTCTAGTGGTGAAAGGGAAGAGGATGAGGAGACAAACGAAATTGAACATTTGGTAAGATCTTCGGGTAGACAACATTAATTACATCGTATGCCAGTCAAGTTTGCGGACTAAATAATGAAATAGATTTTATTTTACATGTCATATTCAGTGAATAGTTGTATTTTTGTATAGTTAACATCACTGCATTGTTGGGTTATTCTTATTTGTACCCATATATGAATAGTGTGTTACTTTTTTTCTCTATTTTGTTTTGTTCTGTTGTATACTACTTTCATTTTCTCATTTTGGTTTGTTTATATAAAGAAAGGAAATATGGTGTGACTTATGTATTATATAGTTTGCCACGCTGCTTATCGTGGTCAGCTTGAGGCACTGACGCCACATGACATTCATGGAATGTACCTGTTGTGCATTCGTTGTGAGCGAAGAGACAGTAGCTGCTGAGGGCAGTTGAAAGATGAAGCAGGCGAGTGAGCCTCATTGATGTGATGGGAGTATACATATATATCATTAAACAGCAACTGGAGTGCGTAGTTCTTAACTACACCTTTCAAATCTGTCTCGGGCCTGCCACTGCAGTGCCTGTGTGCAGTTTAGTGCCACATCGACTTGTCATTTAAAACTACTTGCAAAGCCTTAAACTCCCCTTTCATCACATATAAGTCACCCCTAAGGTATGCCCTAAATATCCCTAAAGGCAGGGTGCTATGTAAGTAAAAGGTAGGACATATACTTTTATGTTCTGCATGTCCTAGTAGTGACAAACAGCCTATTTCGTTTTTCAATACTTTAAGGCATACCCCCCTCATAGGCCAGCATTGGGAATTCCTTAATTCACTTTTAGGGTGTAATACCTGATCAGAGAGGAGTAGGTTTTTCATGTTTCATATCTTTGGAATGGTAATGATAAATCCTCCCTACTGGTGAATTTGGATTTAACATTACGATTTTAGAAATGCCACTTTTTGAAAATGGACATTTCTCTGCACTTACTGCTGTATGTGCCTGACAGCCTGTCTCCAATCCATGTCTGAAGTGGGTGACATCTACACTTTGTGCATTCCTTCTAGACAGCCACAAACACAGGAAGATGAGGCTCATCTGCATTCTAAGCACTCAACCGCATTCATCTGCATTCTGATCGGTCTTCCTGAGCAGGGAGGAATGGGAGGGGCTGACACTTACACTTCAATAGGTAGTGTCCTATTCACATACACAGCACTGATTTACCCCCCACAGATAGCCTGGCAGACAGGACTGGGTTGAAAATGATCCTTGTGCACTTCAGAGAGCTGCTTTGAAGTCACCCCTACATCAAAGGTACTTGTGGGCAAAAGTCCTGGGTCTCTGACCCCCTAAAATCAGACACTTCTGGATAATGAACTAAACCTCTGTCAGAAGGACTGCTGTGCTACTTGAAGGAATCAACTGGACTGCTTTTCTGGAAGCCCTGCTGCCTACTGTTCCCTGACTCTGCTGAGGGAGAGCTGGACCCTGCCTTCCCTCCAAGTGATCTTCAAGGGCTTTCTGGCTTGCCTCATGTTTTCTGAAGTCTCAGGGACACAGAAGTAAGCCTGGGTGGTAAAGTCCGCTCCGCTCACGGAGTTTGCGGATTTTTGGCAACTTTTTTGTTTTTGCAATCTCAAAATGCGTTTTCGCGTGTGCTGGAGCGACTTACTGGGATGCCTGCGATCGCCGACGAGATTTCCCATCTGTTCGCGAGCGCCACGAGTATTGGTAGCCTGCTGCACATTCCTGCGAGAGTATGCGATCACGAACACGTCATTCAGGCGCACCATCAGACTTCCGGCGGAAGTTTTGCGAAGATCGCGATCCCGAACACGCAGAATTTGCAATCTGGCGAAGAATCTCTCTCGAGCAGCAACAAAACCTTCTCGAAACGGTGATTCTTATTAAAAAAACTCCTCAGATTGACACTTGGCTGTACCTTTTGTGCAAGGAGTCCCTTTTCTTTTTTTACTTTTTTTTTAAGAGGAAGGAAGTGCCCCAGAGTCTCCAACTTCCTGTTCCTGTCCAGCTGGCTCCTCCCAGTGCTTTGTCCATCTCCTGTTCACTTTTCATTTGGATTTGGAGCTGGAAGGATCACTCTTTGTGGCTGCTGCATCATATATCATTGGATTTGAGGACTTTTTAATCTGAGATTTCACAAGTAAGTTGGAAAATTGGTGTTGTTTGTTTGATTGGGGCATTGCACCTACATTTTATTGGTACTTTTCATCGTTTAAAAAAAAATTATTGTGGTGGGTGGCCTGTAGTTCAGTAGGAGTCTAGTTGTTTCTTTGTAAGTAATTTTTCATCTTTTATAAAGGAAACATGTTGCACAGTTCACTGCATTTTCTCCAAATTTTGAAATTAATTCATTTGCAATATTTATTTAATTCACTAGCCCAGAAGTCTGCCAATACTATACGCCTTTCAGCCAGTAGGCCCAGAGCTACTCCTAGGTGCATCAAACAACTGTTTCTGTGGTGTCTGTTGAATTTAAACATCATTTGGGCATGGATGGCATTGGATTAAATTGCAAAATGTGTTTTTTTGGGGGTATTTCACTTTTTTTGTGTGTGTTCAATAAATGCCTTTGTTGGATGTGTGTGTTGTGGTTGTTGTGTAACTTGCAAACCTTTTTTAGCCCTGTGGTTTTTCGTTTTTGCATTGTTGCATTAAAGCTGTGTTGTTTAGCATGCCTCCTTTGTCTGGCCATATGGGGCCTGCTTGAGTTCATTGTTTTACAGGCCTCCTGCTTGTTGTGACTGTGAGTGACCATGTGGCTGGTGGCCATTTTGTGGTGGTAGTACTAGTTAGTATGCTGCTTTTTCCATAGGCATGCATGTCTTTCCTTTGTTCCTCTTGGCTTACTGCTTCCATCCGCATTGCCAGCTGCAGCTCCATCAATGCTGCATCCCACGTGATGCACAATGCCAAACAGGTTCCATTACATTTGTATTTTTTTTTTGTTCTTCTTCTTTCCTATCCTTCCTGACTGTACACAGTACACCATGAAAGCCCTTGTTGTCAAAATCTCACAAATGGCTACACTGTTGTTAAGTTTTTTTAATAACTAAACTGAGTTAATAAGATGTAATAATATTAATAATAACACTAACAAGTGTGACCACACACTAAGTTATATATTATTATATTTGTTTATTTGTACTAGTAGGAATTGAACCACAACAGCAAATGCAACGTTTCACTGATGTTCTTCTGGCTTCTTTGCTTTTAGGTGCACAAAACAGACTGAGGAGGAGGTGTTATCATCACCACTTGTACTGCCAGACAGAAGTCCTGCTGCGCACGACGTCACGTGACGTGTGACCACAGACAGACATCTCTTCAACTTGTGCCACTGCGTGCTGCTGACATCTGAAGAAGATGGCCCCAAAGAAAGGTACCAGTTCCTCCAGTATCAAGAAAGTTGCCAGTGAGAAGAAGGAACTGCCACTTACCAAGACTGGTGTGCCGCCGAAGATGTTTTTTGGGAAACAAAAAACTGCACCTGCAGCAGCAGTCTCAGGGGAGCAAGCTGGGAGCAGCACCCCCGCATCAGTGGACCCAACCCTTAAACCTAGGCCCAAGCCCATGTCTGTCACAGAGGCAGCCAGTCTAATCACGACAACGCCGACGTGCAGTGATGTTGAAAATGACTTATCGTTATCGCAAAGTAGTACCCAATCAACGCAGGAATTGGGAACTCAGATAAGTGGACAACAACAGCCGCAATAACAGCCACAACCACCGCCCACAATAGTAGTTGTTCCTCCCGAAGTACGGGCAGTTCAGGAGATAGAGCTTCCTGCAGAGGAAGAAGAGCAAGCCACTCTTTGAGAAGATCCATTGTCTTCCAGATCCCAGCAAGGAAAAGGAGGGTTAGTCCATCGAGTTCGTCTGCAAGCCCCCCTTCTGATGATCTAGATGCCAATTGAATGCCACCACCTCAGTCTGAGAGTGAGACATGCCACGAGAGAAGGCTAGGGAAAAGGAAGGTTCCAGAAAGCCTTAGAGTTATGGAGGTAGATGTAGAAGAGGAGGATGATGACGAGCCAGTCATCATGAACAATAGTCCTGCCCCAGTGGAGACTGACATTATTACCCCATCCCAAATTGCTGTGAGGGATGTGGCATGGATACCACCAACACAGATAACACCAACACCACCTGCAGCTTCCATATTTGCATTTGCAAAGTCCCGGCAGCGACCTACATCCAGCACAACCACCTCAGTAGAAGTAGGTACTGCATCTGCAGAGAGTCAAACTCCATCACGCCCACCTTCCAGTTCATCCGGCATTGCAAGTGGCACCTCCAGCTGTAGTGGTGAGCCTCAACAAGGCCTACCAGTGCTTAGGGGTTCTCCCTTCCTTGCACAGAGTCCTCAGACCAATAGGAAGAAGTTGGCACAGAAACTGGAATAGAAAAGACAGAGTTTATTAAACCTCATGAGGTGGAGCTACATTCACACAGCACCCTTCGGTAATGCATGAAGTAGCACACTGAATGGAAGGACCTTGGTCCTTTTATACCCACACAGGGGCTCAAATGAAGGCGGTACAAACACAAATGCTGGTTTTAGGTACATATAAGGTCATACAAGAAATGCACAGTCGACAAGTGGGTGGAGCTAACAGTTTCTACTTCTAGTAGACACATCCTGACATTTATAAACTCGGAACAGCTGCATGGACAGCTGCGAGCTCAACTGAGCATGTGCAAAGCAAAAGAAACTAAATATAACTCGTCTCTAGGCAGATTTCAAGAGCAGTTAACAGGAAGGTAGGACAGAGCACATGGCGAGCACATGGCAGCACATGGCAACCAAAATGGCTGCCAGAAATACAAAATGGATTCCACAAAGCGGACAATTTAGCCTCTGAATACAGGATGTCTTCGGCTAATGCTTAACTTAAGTGCTGCCAAATTACAACAGACGACCCTTTCAGCATTAGCTGAAGACATTCGTTTATCTGGGGTAATCTAAATATTCATCCCGTACATCTATTAACATTATTTCGGCCACCTCTTTATTCAACATTTGTTGGGCCTTTGTTTCAGCAATGTTCCTTTTAGCAGGTATACAAGCAGAGATGCAAATGGAACAAAGCATTGGACCACATTGGATACATACACAGCATGTAAAAAGTATCATAATCATTACACACAGGATAGTCAGTAGCTTCCAGGCCCAAGCAGAAACAAGAGTCCAAAACCATCCAGTAAAAGTCCAAGTACCAGTCTCTGGATGAATTTCTGCAGCAATCTTATGCAGTTCTGATATTGCGCCATATACTGAAGGTGAGTGATCCGGTATGAATACGCAACAGCTGCTACCGATGATGCTACATGCACCACCTCGATCAGCCAAAATCACGTCTAACACCATCCTATTCTGGAGTGCTACAATCCTTGCAATCTGTAGTTCCTCTGTAATGTTCCCAAGTGCCATAGCTGTCTGATTGGTAACAGCTTCCACAACACGAGTTAATCACCTGATCTTTCTGCTGTTTAATGCAGCACCCACAAAGAAAAATAAGCCCAAGTTGAAATCAACATATTGTTGTAGGGTAGTGTCGGTTTGGTCAACTTCGTCCATACTTATTGTCCTCTTATTTCTGTTTTTGGAAATATCATTGTACAGTTTAAAATCACGGTGATATAATGCAGGTGCCAGAAACACAGGGGGCAACAGAAAAGATACATAGCAGATTCCTGACCACCCAACAGGTAATTGATAATATCCGTTATTTCCACACAAAAAATACGTATTATGCGAGGCTGTGAAAGTGCTGTTATTGGCACCTTCAATGGTCAGGATTACAGTACACTCGCTCCTCCCCACTGGAATTCTTCCAACGCTACAAATATACAAATCTGCTTTAGCTTTTGTCACAGAAATCACAAAAGGTCCAATGTTCTTCTTTATTCTCACATTTGTGAAGACATATGGTGTTGAAATATTGTCCGGTTGATACTCTTCCCATTCCCATTTAGTCCCTTTGGCTTGTGGATAACCTTCTTTATTTTGATAACACACTTTATTAAGTTGAAAAATAATCCCACCTACTGAAGGCTTTCCAGATGTAAACAAAAGCGCATACCAAGCTTGACAAGAACCATTGTGAGAAAATGGAAGAGGAATAAAAGGTGTTCCTCCTTTCTTTTGATGTGCAGGTATCATCCCACACACCCAACAGTTGGTAGTATTTGTAGCATTGTGAGTATGGTGCAACATCTGGATAAAGGTATTGTTTAGATAGGATTGTCGATGCTTCTGCTCACGGTAGGGAAGAGGAAAGTAGTGGTGTTCCACTGGTACTGGCGTAGTGGCAACAAAAAGCTGTCGAACAGGAGCCACCTTCTCGATGTACCACGTAATTGCTGCCATAGCCACCATAGCAACAACAAACCCTACAGCACAAATGATTCTTTTGTTATTCATTTCAGCAACAGTAATGATTGATCTTTCTAAAAACTTGTTAAAAACAATCGTTGGAGCTCTTCTCCCTGGGCAGCCGTTGATTTCTTCACCATGGGCCAAGGCGGGTGTCACTACACTAATGCAAGGCTGATCCCCCTCAAAAATGGGACGATCAAAGGGGTCCATTACTAACAAAAAAAAGAGTCCTTGGGAAATTGTAGCCGCTGTACAACCATCCAGAGGGGAGTCTTCTCCCTGTGTCCGTTTGAGCCTCACAGGCAGGCTCTTGTTGTTCCCACGGTGGAGCTGCACAACTCGCAACTCAAGAATCACGGCCCAGTTTGAGAAGAAAAAGTCTTTCAACGATCCTGTCCAGTGTCTCAGGCAGTGCACCAGTTTTCTTCACTTTAATCTAACAGGCACCAAGGGCACAGCACCTGTACCCTAAACTCAAGTCCTTCCCTAACTCCTGTATTGCTCTGCTGGCGCACTGCTCTTTTATTGGGGCCACTGATTGTAGCCAATATGCTCAGGCATCCCTTGATCAACAAACAAAGGCGCAGACTTGCATTCACTTGGGGACCAGGACTCAAAAGGCCTGTTGCTGGGATATGTGAAGCAACCCTTGTTTCAAAGGGGGTCACCTCAAGCAAAAGCCTCCTTGTCGGTCTGTGACTCTCTCAGCTGGGCATCAAAAACTGAATCCACAACTTCTCCTTTCTGATTTGTGACCCCGTCTTTTCGCCCAAGACAGTGGCAGGGGTACACACTTCACGTCCCAGTGCTTCCGGCTTCACTGAGGTCCTAGTTGCCAGCAATGGCTGTGCTGGTTCCCTTCACCTTGGCTCCAAGCTGGACTGGTGCTGACTCCCAGGCTGGATCTGATGTCCGGGCCCCTCTGGCAATGGCTGTAGGGCAGCAAATATCTATTGGTGGGCAGAACAAAAGGTCTTTAGACAAGGCACAAAAATAATCTATCAACAGAGAGGATAGTCTCAGAATACTTCCTTAGTCTTGGGATGCCCCATTCATTAGCAAGGCACCCAAGAACCACTTCATCTATCTGAGAATAAAAAAAACACCCTAGACCTATTGGCAAGTATAAAAGGAACTTTTTGGTGAACTGACAAGAGTAATACGTCACCCAATCCCAAGCAACCAAGGAAGTCTGTGTTCATTTTACTAAATTCTGAGGAAAAAAGAAAAACATTACAGACATACTCCAAATCCTTACATTTGTGCATTCCTATATTATTCATCTGAAGAACCTCAAGAAAAAGGAACTTCTCTACACTTCTACTTATGAACCTTGCATTACTTGTACAGGACTGCAGACACTTCTAAAATAATTTCTCTTAATAAAAGCACCTACATTTTATGCTTAGGACCATGCTCTCATGTTATAAGCGCAGCAGGAAAATCTAAAACTGCTAATTTAACAGGGATTCTTATTTCATAAAGAACTAAAAAAAAAACTCAACATAGTGGGTACATAAATTTCTCCAGCAGAACATGTTGTGACAAACAAACTCCTATAAAACAATATTTTCCTTCAAAATGTTTGCTAAGGATCACATGGGCGTCTTTCCTGCATTCTACTTTTCACGATCCGGGCTATGCAACATCAGCTCTAACAAGGGCTGTCAGCTTATTTACACAGACTAGCTAATAAAGGACTAGCAATGCCCTTGCAAAACTGTATAGAACATGAGAATAACATAAACAATAATGGTATTGCCACCTGAGATTTTTGAACAGAAACCCCCACTATACAGTTCCCTTTAAAGATCAAATAAGGGAACATCAATCTGTTCTACTCATTCTTTCATACAGGATGGGCAGTAACATAGTATATTTTTCAACATTTTATTAATTCTAACAATTTTAAAACAGTATTACTGAATAGCCAATTAAATGTCTCATGGCCATTTCCTAGACAGCTTAGACAGACTCATGAGAGAGTGAGAAAAAGAAGAGAGAAAACATAAATTTGCCTACCCTTAATTTGCCCAGGAGCTAACCTCCTTCCCCCATTTTGACAGTAGGAAAACCTGAAAACAGGTTTACCTTCTGTCAACACTATTTACCCCTATTTGTGGCAACTGGGCACAAACAAACTTGTAGGAGATATCTTGGAAAGTGGCTATTCTCTGATTCAGCCTAACACAAGCACATTGAGTTAATTTTAGAAAGCGTTAATAACCAATTACCAATTCCTTCAGCAATGGTGCTAGATTAACATGAGGGCGCATGTATGCAAACTAAAATCCATTGCCTCCTTATCTCAACCCTTGCACAGTAATCTTTAAACTAAAACCATTATTTTTATATACATGGCAGAGCTATGCTCTACTCAGGGCCCACATACGTCACTGCTTTTCCTTCTGTTCATATAACTGCGCAAAACTCGCTTTTGCCAAAAATAGTAAGCAAAGCTTCTCTTCCTCTCTCTGCGCTGTCATCTCTTCTTTCAAAACTTTTCGGAGGTCGAAGTGTCAAAGCAAACCTTACTTTTAGCCCTGCTAGGTTGCTAAATGCAGACCTTCGACCTGTGACCCTTACCAGCTGTCATTTTTGTGCAAGGCTTTCCATGCGGTCTTGCCAAGTCAAAGCAACTCCGGAGAATCACAGCTGAAAGGCAGTCCTGTCCGGTCTGTTTGCCAGTAATTTAAAGGTAGGATAATAACTTCTGCTGTGTTTCTGTATACTTATTTTCATTTGTGTACAGTGTGTGGTGTGCAGTCTAGTAGTACAGAGGTCAGCTGTTTGTTCTATACTTGCATGTGTACCAGCTCTGAAGCCTGAGATCAGTTTGAAACCTGCCCTGAGTGGTAGAACTGCTTTTAAATAGTGAATTTTGCTCAATTTCGACTTTGGTGGTAGGGGTACTTAAAAATGAATAACCTACAATATTTTGGCATATTAGGGATCCCCAGGGTGTCCTCTAGATATCCCAGAGATGGGGGATCAGAAATGTATAAGGTACACCCTTAAAAAATAAGTTTTTATATGCCTGGATAAAGTGAGATTTCACATTGCACTCCCCACATCATGGTAAAGTGCTACTTAAATCCAACTTTGATGCTAGGAGCTATATATTATTCACAGTATGATTATCAGACATTACAAAAGATCAAAAACAATTTTAGGGCAATTATTTTTAAGAAACATTTTTTTTTCATATAATCAAAATTCCTTTTTTTTCTTTAATAATGATCACCAACCCTTTTGATGGTTCCACATATGAAAAGCAAGCCTCATTCCTTTCCTATCACCTTTAAATGTATTCATTTATAACTCTAAGCACAGAAGCCTTACTGAAACATGAAAAGTCTGCGTCACTTTTAAAGGACAGTAATCATTTAACATCAGAACCAAGGATGTGCTTGTATAAAAAAGCATTAAGAAAGAAAATCCCTTTTAATCTTTTCTCTGTTATCCAAAATAATGAAACTGTCTTTTCTGACTTTTAAAATCAGCAGTTTGTAATGCACGCTTTCAAACCATGTTTGCACTAACTTAAAATCTAGTTGACTCGGCAGTTTCCTTATGGCTTGGGACCAAGAATAGCCATGTGTTGTTGACACAGCTGTGTTCTGACCAGCAGGCGTCAACATCTCACGCCTTTCAAGCCAGCACAAATCTATCGTTCTGTAATGTGGTGTTTATTTCAGCAACAACCAATTCACTCAGATGATGTGAATGCTTTTCAATATTAATATATAAGGATAATACTGTAACATTTTTCATTTTAGTCCTAATTGTGTGAAAGCACACAAATTCGTTTTTTCCTACCTTTCTACGAGGCCTATTTTATTCCTATTGAATGTAAATTCTGATTTATTTGTACCAGTGTGGCAATTTGCACATATCTATAGTTTCTTACTTTATCAATTTTAATGGTAGTGTGCAGCTATTTAGCATATGTTACATTATTCATTCCCTGAATTTAAAAAATGTAGTTTTTTAAATGACATTTGCATAACAGAATGACAACAAAAACCAAATTTAGCTCATTCCAGACATTTTCAGAAGGGGGTCATACACTCATAACACACAACACAGCGCGCTTAAGGCTAGTCATTCTTACACAAAAAACATAGTCTACTTTACTGAAACAAGTACTTTCAAGCATGTCAGTCCAGAACCACATACAACAAAAAAACAATTAACCCACAAATCAACACTTAGGGCAAAAACAAGCGACAGCCTACAGACTGTACGCAAAACCAAACTATTTGTAAATACTAATTGTAAGTCATATTTACAAGAAGAGCTCTCAAAAGTAGTCCAAAAGACTGCACCAAAACAGCCCAAAAGACTGCTCCATGTTATCAGGATCCGTTTTATGTACATATTTAGTTCCACGGGGTACTTAGTCACCAAGAAAGAAATATCTTTTTACTATACCTAAACCTATTTAGGTATCCCCTCTGAGGGGAGTCAGCTGAGTACTTACTAAATCCATATTGGTACCTCCAAAACAGCAACACTTTCTACGAAGTGTGCTAGAAGCAGGCATGCCAAAAATATTATAGCATATATAATATTATACTCCAAGTGACACTTAACACAATGTGTGCCGTTCAAGTTTTCAAAGTTAGAGAAAAATCTTCTCATTACCTGCCTATATGTATTGCAATACATATATAATTACAAAACAGATTCCAAAATTGGCCAATCATACAAACAAAGCCACAGTAAGTGTTACTAAACTACCTTACCAATCAAAGGCATCAAACCAACAGCAAGTGCCGCAAAACGGCTCTTACCAATCAAATGGTGTCCAGGTTCCAACTGCCAAGTTCTCAAATCGACCAAATGGTCACTGCACGGCGAATCAACAGAAGAGATCTCAGTCGAGGACCGGCGCCGCCGGGATGGTCAGATCAGAAAGAAAGGAAAAACGCCATGGGTGCCAAGACTCGGGTCTCCTCAGGCAGCGATCGCGTCCAAAAGCAAGATTCCAATCCTTCGTCTCGACCAGTCCTTCGGGCATCCGAGTCGCCGATGAGCCCCACGTTGGAAGCGCCAATTTGTAGTGGTGAGCCTCAACAAGGCCTACCAGTGCTTAGGGGTTCTCCCTTCCTTGCACAGAGTCCTCAGACCAATAGGAAGAAGTTGGCACAGAAACTGGAATAGAAAAGACAGAGTTTATTAAACCTCATGAGGTGGAGCTACATTCACACAGCACCCTTCGGTAATGCATGAAGTAGCACACTGAATTGAAGGACCTTGGTCCTTTTATACCCACACAGGGGCTCAAATGAAGGCGGTACAAACACAAATGCTGGTTTTAGGTACATATAAGGTCATACAAGAAATGCACAGTTGACAAGTGGGTGGAGCTAACAGTTTCTACTTCTAGTAGACACATCCTGACATTTATAAACTCGGAACAGCTGCATGGACAGCTGCGAGCTCAACTGAGCATGTGCAAAGCAAAAGAAACTAAATATAACTCGTCTCTAGGCAGATTTCAAGAGCAGTTAACAGGAAGGTAGGACAGAGCACATGGCGAGCACATGGCAGCACATGGCAACCAAAATGGCTGCCAGAAATACAAAATGGATTCCACAAAGCGGACAATTTAGCCTCTGAATACAGGATGTCTTCGGCTAATGCTTAACTTAAGTGCTGCCAAATTACAACACAGCAGCACCAGAAAGTTCACCTCCCCAGTTTGGGACTTCTTTCGGTTAGCAGTAAGGAGGAGAACGTTGCTATATGCTCCATTTGTGGACAAGGTGTTAGTCAGGGTAAGCTTGGTACAAACTATGGTACCGGAGGCCAAACAACCCATCTGAAAAAACACCACTTGATCCAGTGGGAGGCGCACCTTAAAGGCCAAAAAACTGCACCCATTGCTGTTGGTGGTGATGAAGAAGTAGAAGATACGAGCGTGGTGGAAGGTGAACAAGAGGGAGACATTTTCCCTGGAACACAAAGTAGCCCTGTCCCCAGCAGTACCACCCACATCCTCATCAGCCTCAGCAACATCTCAGTGGCACAAGAGTAAGAGTCAGGCTGAGACACTAAGGCAAGAGAGTATCGCAACGAAACAACGTGCGGCGTTGAGCCTAACAACATCTGGCGCCAAGAAGTCACCTGCATCAGTGGCAACAGAAAAGAAAAAAATCCAGCCTACCATTCTCAGCATGTTTAGGTCGGAGGGGCAGTACGAACGCAACCACCCAACGGCACGTTTGAACAATGCGAAGCTGGCTAAAATTTTAGTGCTGGACCTCCTCCATTTTTCTTTTGTGGAAGGGGTGGGTTTTCTTGAATTTGTGACAGCCATCTGCCCAAAATGGAAAGTTCCCTGCCGGTCCTATTTTGCCAGAGTTGCTGTTCCAGCACTACATCATGACGTGCTGGAATTGCTTGGACAAGCTTTGCAGCAGAGTGCTGTTCACACTATCCACCTGACAACAGACATGTGGACCAGTTGCCAAGCCACTGATTACATATCACTGCACACTGGATCTCTTTTGTGGGGGTTAGAGAAAAGATATCTGCAGGTGTTGACACTGCTGAGATTTTTAATGCCACTCGGAAACATGCAACTGTAGCCATGTTCGGCATAGAGAAATCTCATACTACTGCAAACATTTTGGAAGAGTTTAACGGCAAGGTCTTTGAATGGCTGCACCCAAGAGGGCTTAACATTGGTTTTGTTGCCACGGACAATGGCAGTAATATAGTTAGGGCCATGTCCAATGGTGGCTATTTCAGGGTCCTGAGTTTGGCGCACTGCATTAACATTATTGTTCAAGACTTTCTGAAAAAAGAATACCGAGTCAGCAACTTACTGACCACCTGCAGAAGAATCTGCACACATTTCAGCCATTCTTTTAAAGCCCGTAAGCAGCTGAGGATCATTCAACGTGAGCATAGAGTGCCAGTTAAAGCACTCATCCAGGAGGTGCCAACACATTGGAACTCAACTTATTACATGCTTGAACGTCTGTTTGAGCAGTACAGACCAATCAATGAATATGTCATGCAAAGAGTGGATGCTACTGTGAAAGGCATGACCGTTGAGATGGACCAATGGGGCCTAGTTAAATGCCTGACAGAAATGCTACTTCCTTTCGAGCTCTTCACACGTGAAGTCAGCAAGGAGGACTGTACTATGGGCCAAGCTATCCCATTGTTGCACATGCTACAGGAACAGCTGAAGGGGGTGTCTGCAATGAACGCAGGTGTGGAGGAAAAAAAAGAAGCATATGAGTTGGTGGAGAGCTTAACCCTTCGCTTATCTGAAAATACAAGGCAAAGAGAAATTGTGTCATCCAACCGTTACATTTCTGCCACAATTCTGGATCCACGGTACAAAGCAGTACTGAACACGAACACATTGATTCCTTTTTCAGAAGTGGATGTTGCCAAGTACAAAACTTGGATAGCTGCGGAAGCCAGTCAATTAGAAAAAGAACGGCCGGCAATTAGAGGCCCACTACTCCAGGCCACAACAAGAACTGCAGGGCAGCCAGCGTCAAGTTCAACATCAGAGCCTGAGGGCAGTGGGGTTGGCTCACAGCAGCCAAAACCACCAACAACACCAAGAACAAAATCAACAACAACAAGAACAGGAGCATCAGCCCCACCAAAATCGGCACAGGAATGGTTTCTACAGCAAGGGCTTGCTGGGTCCTGTGCTGAAGCTAAGGCAAAAGAGGCCGAGCAAAGCGGAGCACCCCTGAGCATTGAGTGGACGGTCCAGGCCTATCTGGATGATCCAACAGAGGTCTAAATTGATCAAAACCCATTGCTGTATTGGTATGGGAAAAGGCGCCAATGGCCAGTGCTCAGCATGCTGGCGATAAACTATCTGGCTTGCCCTATTGCAAGTGTCTCTTCTGAGCGTGTTTTCAGTGCTGCTGGTGCCGTTGTAACAGTGAAAAGGACTAGTCTCTCGCCCCAAAACGTGGAGAGGTTCACCATGATCAAAATGAATCAGCACTTTATACCACCGGATTACACCATACCTGAAGTAGCACAGCAGGAAGATGATGAAGGCGACTTAGGTCATGGAAGTAGTGTGTTAGATGACCTACTTCTGGGTGAACCACCAGAGTTTGAGGACGAGCTCTACTTCCCTGACAACTAGGCTTTCAACTTGTTACTTTCTTCCTTATTTACTTTTATTATTTGTGTGTGTCTCTTTCTTTCTGGTTCGAATCACAACAAGTCCATCACCACCGTCTTACTCTTTTTATTGCCGTATTGGAGTTGCAACTGTGTGCATTTATTAAAGAAGTAAGTCCACTCCTCCGAGTCCTGCTCCATCCTGACTCGCCCTAAATCCATTTCCCTCAAGCCAGACTTTGGATGGAGAATAGTACAAGAAATGTGTGCCTGCCTCGTCGAGTCCCTCCAAAGAACATGACTATAGCTATCCTCCTTTCCGAGCCGAGAGGGACTGCCCCTTAAGAACAACAGGTAATGATGGATGGCATGCATTGGACGCTGACTCTGAGTGATTGGTGTTTGTGTTGTTGTTGTGCATGAAGTGTACTAGTATTATTTAATCTATACACAAAAAAGTGGCTCAAGTCAATGTTTCCCTTCTTGTTGTTTAATAACAAAATTGTACTTCTACTGCAGGCCGATCCATTGCATTTTGGAATATGGAATCTATTCTGGAATCACTCGGTACACTACAGAGTTGGACACCATGATGATGACCATACTATACTCATCGCAGTCAGTCAGTAGGATCAGAGATGATTGATGGAATAACTCGGGGTGTTTCATGAAGTGGCTTAAAAGGTAAACAAGTCAACAAGAACCACAGCAGACCTACATGTCTGTGTAGTGGTGGAGGCGAGTGTAGTAGTGGTATGACTGACAGCGGTGCATTGATTTAGTTACTTAATTTGAAAAATGCTATGTTGCTGTATATGTGTGCTCTGTCTGGCTCAAAATCTAAGCTAAGTGGAGGTTGGGTGGGCGGCGTGGGCCTGCTCTGTCCTGTTGTTGTTGTAGGTTAATGCTGGAAACAGAGTGGTAGACATGATTTAGCCATGCCGCCTCTGAAAGTGTTCTTGTTGCACTCCTCCGTAATTTATGCATTTTTTTTCTCCTTGATTTTTCAATATCCCTTTTGTTTTTCCATCTACACTTACAGGCCGGCCTTTACCCTGTGCTATACTTGGAAAAACAACACACACTTATCTTACCAATCCGCATCCGCCAGGCAGGCTGTAGCACCCAAGATTGATGGACGGAGCGTCCATGGAAGCGAGGACCAGGAGGAATGCCGAGATGCAACTCCCCAATTTGACCATGATAACATGCAGTAACTTAGTATCATTCATCATCTTTTAATTAATTTGATTCATTTTTTCTCTTCAATCATTACGATTGTGTGTTGTTGTTTAATATATTTGCTCTTTGCTTATAATTGATCCCTACGCTATTTTTTAATTTTCTCTGCTAGCTTTAAAAGGAAGCCCGGTACAACAGAACATAAAATATATGTAATTTGGGTCTCTCTGAGGGCAGACAGGCAAGGCAATTGCATAATAATACTAATATACTGCTGCCCTGTACTACTAGTCTAGTACTACTTATTAACCATCAAGTCATCATCATGCATGCATTTCCTTTTTCTCCCTTAACAGATTTATGATGGTCGTATGCCAAGATTGTGGGTTGTCCATGTGTAGTGTTTGTCTTTGTCAAACCTTTCCCTCAAATACCCCATCCCAACCATTCATCAAACCCTAACCCTCTTCCCCCGGGCTGTGTGATTTGTATTGAGGTGTGACTAAATTAAATTTACAGCAATAATTGATCACACACTTGCTGGGGCGGATGTGGGGAAAACAGGATTCGCCGTAAACAGCTCCTCTGCTGCTCTCTCCCATATAGAAAAGACGAAGAGCGGACCCAAGGTTCTTGGTGCAATTTCGTAGTGCTTTATTTGGTGCCCAGCATATCCGCCATTATGCGTTTCGACCCCAACACGGGCCTACATATATATATATGTATTATCTACTGGCGGTCGCCAGTAGATAGTTATAGTTAAGACCTATTTCCATAGGAAATCCGCAACATTCTATTTGAAATAACCTTGGCGCCGGTTGACGAATATTCGCGAAATTTCGGGGTGATTCATCAAGCAGGGGCCGAGAAAAAAGGGGGGTCCCAAAACGTGTTTTCCCCATTCATTTTTCCATAGGAACCTTTCATCGCAGCTACAGCCCGAACTGCTGAACGGAATTACACCAAATTTGCCAAAAAGGTAGCCCTTGGTTCAGAGTCGTGCCTTTTGCTTCCTGCTGCTCCTGGGAGGCCCTTCCAGCTCCCGCACCCGCCGTACTGCCAGCTGCCCCAGTCTTCTTCTTGCCCCTGGATGCTGATCATGTAAAGAGACAAAAAATGCTTTGTGTTAAATAAATAAATATAATTGCTTTAAAAATATTTTTAGACAGAAAACGGCAATTGCAATAACATTGACCTATCCTAAATCAATCAGATCAACTTATTCGACTAGTAGTAGTTGACTAGTATGTATCGCAGTCGTGTACCATCTGATCATTATTATTCCACAGTTCAATTCCGATTCCTAAATCCTAAACGTACCTAGCCCGCCTATTCCAGACTTTGGAATGAATTGCAAAAAAATTATATTTGCTTCTCTAAGTTCCGATCTCATTCCCAATCATCTCTCAGTCTCAACTCCAACAACCCCCTTTGACAGGCCAATTACTAAGTCTGCATTTATTCTTCTTAATGCATAGTTGCCTGGACGCATTCATATTGCATGCACCAAATTGGTTGGTTGCTATATTCACTCACTATAAGAACTACAATAGGTTCTACTAGGACAGAAGTCATGTGAGAGGACGCGTCACGCAGGCTGCTAAATTACCAAATAATACTAACTAACTAACTACTACCACTATCTTAGTGACAGGAGACAGGACAGCCTGACAGGACAAAGGAAAGCACTTGAGTCTTTCCTATCGGGATTACCTACCAAACTTGAATTCTCTAACCTCTCTTACATAACCAGCCCAAGTGAGCGCAAAGTTGCAAACTAGTACGATTAGTTAGTAGCGCCGAGCACCTGTCTGGAAGTAACAATCACATAATATAAGATTTTTAAACATAGGTTACCTGCATGTAAACAGCAGCAGCATGTTAGCTATTTGCAAACAAAATGATATTCGCAATAACACAGAACAGAAGAACACAAAATAGTAATATAAATAGCTACTCACCAAGCCCCGGGACCTCAACACCTAGCAGGTCCAGCAGGTCCTGCTCCCGGATATTGGTCAATTGGTTATGGGTGTGCCGGACCCCAGAGCAGCGAAACACTGCCCGGCGTACCCTTGCCCACCGCCGGTGACGCTCCCAGAGCCCATACCCGGACCCAGGCCTGCCGCCTGCTGCCAGGGTTAAGGGGAGGTGGCGCTGGATAAAAAAAAACAGTGCGGCCACCTCCGCCTCTGCGAATAAGGCCCGTGGCTGCACCCCTTGTGGGCGCCGCCTTCCGCAAGGAAGGCTGTCGCGGCTCTCACTCCGAGCCCTGCTCTTCCCCTGGCCCTTGCTCTTTGCCATGGTACTGGGTAGGCGGGGGGCGGAAAAGAAAAGGTAGAAAGTAAGAAAGTAAGTAAAAGAAATGAAAAAAGCAAGTAATAGAAAAAGAGTGAAAAACGCACTAAAAACACAAAAAGTAGGAAAAAATGCAAAATATACAATAAGGAATAGAGAGGGATAAATAATAAATAAAAAAGATTAAAAAAAAGTTTCTAGAAACAAAGGATTGAAAAGATATAGGGAGGATAGAAAAACAGGCCCAGAACCATAGCAAAAAGTGAAAAACAAGATGGCCGTGCCCATTGGTGACCGTGTGGTGAAGTTCGCGTGATATTTCCCCCGAGTACGCAAAAAGCATCCCCGAACACGCAATCCGCGTTCCCGAACAGGAAAAACGCATCGCGAACAGGCGCAACAAGCAACTCTGCGTGCTCGCGAAATTCCGCGACGCTCCCAGAGTTTTTTTGCGACTTAGCGGAATTCCGCGTAGCGCGACTATGCGTACTGCGCCCAGGGTTACACAGAAGACTTCCTGCAATTTTGCTGGTGCTGCTGGACTCTGTCTTCTGTGAGTCCTACCCTTGCCTGAGGTGCCCTCGCCAAGTTCTGGGCTTCAGAAGTGGGCTCTGCAGCTGTTTTGCTGCTAAACCGATGCATCAGCATCTGTGCGCCGATCGGAACCGACACATCACCCATTCGATGCCAACACAGAGACTGTTCGATGATAGCAGTACTACAGATGGCGTGGACTAATGATGACGCTCTGTGAGGCACAACGATGAAAATGACCTTTACCTCAGCGAAGCTCGACGACGATGCAGCGACCCGACTGCATGGAAAAGATTGACGCATCGTGCCCTCAGCTTCAACACTTTGCTCCATCCAAGGTACTTTTTCAGTGGGTCCTGCATCAGTCCTGTAGCCGGCCTGCCCTCCATCGCGGTCAGCCTGAACTTTGGATTTGCACCAGTCCCTCACGACCTCAAGTGATCTTTTAACCACAAGTGACTTCTAAGCACTGTTTTTCCCATTAATATTTCAAAATTCATATCTCAGCTTCTACTGATTGGTTTTTTGTTGTTTTGGTCTTATTTTCCTCAAATATTCTCTATATTTCTATACCTGTGTAGAGTCTTTTTGTGGTGTATTCATTGTGTTACTGTGTGTGTGTGTGTGTTGCACAAATACTTTACACATTGCCTCTTAAGATAAGCCTGACTGCTTTGTACCAAGTTACCAGAGGGTGAGCACAGGTTATCTTTTACTGTGTATCTAGCTTACCCTGACTATAGTGGTGGTTCCTGCCTGGCCTAGGTGCATATCTTAGCCAACCAGGGATCCCATTTCTAACATGGAAGTAAAACACTCTAGGAGCTATGGTGCAAGAAATATTTTGCCATTGCATTTGCCTAGTGAGGAGCATCTCAGGGGCGATGATGTTGAACATTACTGGTAGGTCCAGCAGGACCACAGTACTTCATCAGATCGTTCTGCCAGAAATCACAGGTAGTAGGGACATTGAATAAAACTAACTTTGGCTCTCTTTCTAGTATAATCCTATCCTGACTTGATTCACAATTTTCTGAAAATGTTTATGTGTTGACATCTTACATCTCTTTCTGTAAACATGGATGGAAATGGTATACTCAAAATAAAGCAGTAATTTCCAGCATCTAACTGATCAATGAATGAATGAATGAAATAAAATGGGACTTATAAAGCGCACCGAATGCCCTGGCACTGAATAGCTTTGTTAGTAGTTGTGTACCTACTTCCTTCTTTGAGTCATTGAAACAATACCCTGTGTCAATGTAGTGATAATCAGGTTCTGCATTGCCTTTGCTTAGCCGGAGAACCTAGGAAGCAGTTTATAAAATGGGACAGGCAAAGTGCCTTCAGAGGGCCCCCGAAGGCTTAGAAAGATTCAAGCCAGTGGTTGGTATGATGATCTTCAAGTAGCTGAAAGTGGTTACGTGTAGATATAAAATTCAGGTACTAAATGCTCTGATAATGGAAGTGGGCCACCTGCCTGTCAAAAGCCAAAGTAATAGCAACAGAATGGGACATAGCAATATGTTTGTTAATCTAGTCATATTTAGTTTTGAAAAGGAGTTAGACCCAGTCATAGAGTTTTTCTGATTTGTTTGTCTTATTTCTCAGAGTAGAGGGGTTACCAACGTTGCTATAATCATTTATAAATGTTCCTTTCATAAGATAGGTGTGTCCTGAAATCAGGAACATTACTCGTTCTTTGCCTGACTGATTACCAGAATGCAATGAGGAAGATGTTTATAGTAGTCGTGGCCTCATCTGAACAGTCTGAGCACCATTCATATTCAAGAAATCACTTTATTGTTTTTATTACATCCAAGGTTAATGGGAACCAGGAGGAACTGAATTTGGAAGTGTGTTCATCCACTAAATTCCTGGACAGTGTGCTGTCCAAACTTTCAGGATCTCACATTGAAATGTTTCTGATGAGGCTTGTCAAGGGGATTCTGGAACAATATTCACAATCAAAAGAGATCATTTAGATGATAGGTGGTCAACGGTAAGCTCCTTCAAGTTTGTTTGAACTCTTGATTTGTTTAGATGATCCAAGAGAAACATATATTGCTATAAATAAAATGACTAACATGATCTGTTCTTGCCGTACGAAGTGGTACTGCCACTAGAGCATAGCTTCCTAATAAAAAAAATCAGAACTACGTTGTGTCTATAACTGTGGTCAACCACTTGTTGGCAGAAATTTAATAAAATATCCAGAATTATGGAAGATGGAGCACTCTCCCAGATATTAAAGTCTACAAGTATTATCAAGAAAAGCAGTGAAGCAGTCTGCAAGACCTATTGCTTACAGTATACATAAAGTATACTTTGTGTCAGCGCCTTCAACCATTGGCTTATTTAAATCAGCGTTTTTCTGGCATTGGCTTCAGGTCTTCCCAATCACATTTTAGATCAACCCAGAGGAGTACTGCTCTCTCGCCTCGTGGTACTGGCTGTTTGGTGTACTATTCCACCTCCTATGGAGTGATTGCTCTACAATACATGCAAGACTGTTTTTCATCTACAATGTAAACTAAATCATCACACTTTTTGTTAGATTCAATTATTTGTCTTATAACTTGTATACAGAACACCATCTTTTTTTACTGCAGCAGGCAATACCAATAATAATACCATCAATACCACCACCAATACTACCACCATCACCAATACTGCTGGTAATATCACCACCACCAATACCCTCACCACCATCAATACTGGTGCTAACACCACCATCAATACTCTTACCACCAGCAACAAAACTACCACCAAGACCACCAATACCAGCACCAAAATCACACCACTACCAATGCTACACATCCTCAATACCATACCAATAATATCATCACCGCCAGCATCACTAATGCCACCATCAATACCATCAATAAAAACACCAATACCATCATCAGCACCAATAGCACATCACACCAGTATCATTACCACCACCACCAGCAATTCAATACAACCACCACAGATGCCACCACCAATAATGCCATATACCATCTCTTCCGAGCACTGGCAAAAACAATGGGCCTGGCTTTAATCTCCTATTGCCCAGGAACATTATTTCTTCATGTCTGTGTATGTATGCATAGTCACATTAAACCCAGACCTATTGGCTTTGTCAATGATTATTTGATCTTTGAGAATAGTTTCAATAACATTTCCACTTGAAACCATAAGACAGAGGTCATATGAAATTCAGGTCACATGAAATGCAGCTCGTTACATAGGAATACAATGAAGTGCAGCGATTATATACTAACCCGTCATTTGTGCCGGATAAAAATGTTGTAATCGGACTTCTTAAAGAATACATTTGATTTGTGCGGCATACCACATAACTGAAGGTCTTAACTGTTAGCCCATGGTAATAGCCTGCTGTTCCCACCACTGTAAGTGATGTCTGGCACATACATGCTCACCTTTGGAGAACCTGCAGTGTCCCAGCGTACCAACTACTGTACAAAGCTGCTGTGCAAATGGGTCATTGCCCTCATTGAATAGTGATATATAAGGGAGTTGCAGTTTGTCTTGATCACACAGTCAGCAAAATGGAGAATGATAGATGACAGATCTCACTTAGCCTTCAGTCGACTAACTGTAAGATTCCCTTGTCATCACCCAGATGCCCAGATATCTACGGTCTGCCTCACGTTGAACTGTACCAAAATGGAATTCAGGATCATCTGCAAAATCAATAGACAATAACAAATTGAAGACTGATTTGAAAGGAGATAAAACATGATGGACTCGTACCCTACACTCCAACAGTTGCAAATCCTTGGGCTTGTACATTGAGTATTGCATTACGCAGTAGACATGATTCATCTGCAAAGCTAGCCACGTTCTGCAGATGGAAGCCATTCATAGTAGAAGCCGACTTTAGATCTGGTGGCCAGACACCAGCCCTCTCTCCCCTCAGTAAAGAAAAAGATTTTCTTAACAGCATCAGTTGCATTCGAAACTACAAAAGAGCATAAATCATGCAGCAGAACATCTGAACAAAGGACTTTAAAATACCAAACAATTGCACAGACCCGCAAAAACGAATTCAGCTCCCTCAGCGTACTAACATTACCTTCAAGACATACTACATCAGTTACAAACAGTCATCTCTAGCACTCCATGGCATATGTTGACCAACATAGAGACATCTCGTTGAATACACAAAAGATCCACAACTGCAGCAATTGCTATCTGATTCCAAAAGAGAGATTATGAAGATATGAACCTTGCATTAAAAGTTTTCGAGGACGCCTTCACACAGGCCTTAGATACTATTGCCCCTCTGAAATTAAGCAAAACCAAAACAAATAATCCCCCGCTCCATGATATACTGAATCCCTAAAAAAGGAAAAATCTATATGCAGAAAGCACAAGCGCAAATGGAGAAAGTCAAAATTAGTGGAGGATAGACTTATCTATAATATGGCATTAAGGAAATATCTTAAAACATGTAACATCGCAAGACAAACACACATAGTAAACAGAATTAATTCTGCAAAAAACTCTTCGAAAAAGCTTTTTAAGATTTTGAAAAAATGTACTGATCCATCCACCTGCAGTTCCACTATCCCAACATCACAGGCCTTCTGTGATGATCTGGCAGCTCATTTTGAACAGAAGATCAAATAATATCTATCTATCTCTTTCAAATAATGGGGCATTGACAAAATTAGTCTCTCGCAAAGTATGTGCTGACTCTAAATCCTCCACCTTGGAGCCTTTTTCCACTTCTTCTGATCAAGTTTTGGATAGATTATATAGAATCAAATCTGGGTCTCCTTTGGATCCTGCCCCTCCCCATGTTATTACACTCTGGCCCCGGTCATTCTTGCCTCCATCACAGATCTGTGCAATCTCTCCTTTAAATTGGCAACTCTCCCATTAAAATGGAAAAATGCATGGATCAGACCTATTCTTAAAACAAATGGCAGATCCTACAGATTTGCAGAATTACAGGCCCATATCATTGCTTCTTCATATTGCCTAAGTTTCAGAATCGCTGGTAAACCAACAACTGGTGTCTTTTTTGGAATCCAACTCGCTGCTAGAACCCTCCCAGTTAGGCTTCCGTGCTTCTCATAGCACAGAGTATGCGTTAGTGGAGTTCACTGACATTATCAGACTCACGCTAGATCAGGGGAATTCAGCTATACTGATTCTCCTTGATCAATCAGCTGCTTTTGATACCATCTCCCACCCAATTCTAATTCAAAGATTGAAGGAGATTGGTGTTGGTGGCAAAGCTCTGGATTGGGTGGAATTCTTTTTATCAGATCGAACCCATAGTGTACATATGGATTCCTATTGCTCTAAATCTATGGCTCTGGATAAAGGGGAGCCACAGGGGTTGATCCTGAGCCCTACTCTTTTTAACATATATGTGGCTCCACTGGCCAGACTTATCAGAGCATGTGGCTTTGATACAATCTCAATTGATCATCTCCATGGATTCAAACCCGGAACTTACCAAAGTTAAATTCAAACATTGTATGTTGAAACTTACGTCACGGATGGCCGCCAATTTCTTGCAGCTTAACTCCAGTAAGAGGGAGGTCCTACTTTTCGGAAAGGCTCATTCAACCTGGTCCGATGAATGGTGGCCAACGGAACTTGGACTACCCGCAACGCCAAACAAAAATTTCAAAAATGTGGGCATAATCCTGGATGACAATCTCTCTGTGAGTGAACATGTCAAAGCCATTTCTGGTATGTGTTTTGGTCTGATGCGCATGCTTAGGAAAGCTTTTCATTGGGTCCCTCTGAGGGCCAGGAAAACCCTGGTTCAGGCACTAATAATAAGTCAAGGAATACAAAAACCGAGGATGGGGGGTCCGAGGGAAATATTTAAGACCGGCACGAATAAATTCCCCAACAGAACTATTGCAAAACACCTAGTTATCCGCGGGTCTAACAGGCTAAGAAAAGCACTAGGGACATAAAGCACAAGCAAAGGCTCTCAATCATGGGGGGAATCCTTTAATAAGGACGGAATCCCATCACCCACCGGAGTGGCATGCTTCATCATCTGGGATTTCTCCTCTTGGCTAGAACACCTAGTGTAGTCAAGGGCTACAACCCCCCTCACTGTGAGGGAGGAGCTCAGGGATGTTTTTAGAAACTATTCAAGTACAGGATCTACTAAAATCCAACAGATGTAAAGCGCTGTAGTATTTGAGTGATGGGCGCTGTGCAAAAAGGGAGTGATACGTGTTATAAAACTGGCTATCAAGAGAAAAAAGAACTTTATTAGTTAACTCATGGTGTCAGGGTTAAAAACCGTGCATGTGCAGTTTAGAAATATTAACTGCATCTGTCCAGTAAACAGGTCTACATGTTTCGGCCAGTATGACCTCAGTGGTATCGTGGCCTTCCTCAGGACCTAGATGTTTAATGCTACTGCGTAACAAAGTGAAAACGTGAAAAATAATAGAAACACTTAGAAGTGTATTTGAAACGTATACAACCTACAAGACCAGTAGTCTCACTTTTGGTGGTTTATGATATACTGGTGATACCTGTGGAAGACAAAAAAAAATAACAGAGAGATCAAATGCTTGTGCTTACTGGTCTTTCAATCACGTGAGTCAAATGTGCTCATCGTTTGATGTACCTTACAGTATACACTATAATTTGAAATGTAAAGTAAGCTTACCCGTTGATTAGGAGTAAGACGCCTCACCTCACCTGGCAACAGCTCAGGACGGGAGGCACCGCTCTAAAAAGAAATGTTGGCATAAGTCAGACAGAAGAAAAAATCTAGAGTCTGATTTTCCTGCAACTTAAAAGTTGTTTGCATCAATTCGTTCACAATGCGATTTCAAAAAAGAAACTAATATGGGAACGCATAGGTACTAACTGACAAGTATGACAGAGAATACATATATAAAATTAGAAACAAGCATTCTGAGTGATACTACTGCTCGTAATTCAACACATGTAGAAGAACACTTGATGGCACAGTTAGTGTATATCCCAGTAAAGCTTACTAGGTGATTAGACACGTGTGTGGAACAACCAAAATTAGTAAAGGACAGTGAAAAAAGGCAGTAGAGTGCTATAGATATAAGTTTGCTCCTACCAAAAGCACAACATCTACATTTTGTATATCAGATATCTCAGTGTATGGTTGTCACCTTCAATTTAGCATCAAAGACAAGCTAGTGACACCGTAGTAAAATCTATACTGCTTAAATCACAAAAAGGTTTAGTACGTAATAATCGTGTTGATGTAAAAAGTTTTATTACAAACTGTCAAGTGATCAGGCAAGGTCTGAGGCAAAACGTGTATCTAGTTTAATGTCTAAACTAGGCTAAAATCATTCAGTGCCTGGACGTGCAACTTAGCGATTTTACACAAAACATAAACATGGTCAGTGTCTCAAACAGCCGTAACCGGCAAACGCTCTCTATTTAATGCAGAACGTTGCGGTCAAGTAAACAGCATATCAGTCTATCTCTCTTGTTTGTGATAACTAGTTTAGAGAGCCGATGTTTTGAGTCTAAAGCTCTAGACCGATATTCCATACTCTTTTTACAGGCATTAAGGAGCCATTGTGATCACTCACCTGTCCGTCGGTACCCCGGACTTTCGAAAGCTGCAACCGGAGGTAACTGGCGGCAGGCGATAGTGATCTTTTTTACTTGCTCTCTCATGGCCGCCCTTCACCGGTGTTTGTAATTAGCGTGTCTTTGCGGCCCATCTTGATGACGTTACTTGCAAAGAACTACTCGTTGGCCCGTAGGATCATGGGAATTGTGGATTCTGGCTAGAGACAGTGCTGCGTGGCGTCATTGAGTATCAGTGTCTTTGTCGGTATGTCATTAAAATCAATAAAGTTGTTTGCGGTAACAACACAGTACGTTTCACACGGTTCCGTATAAAAAGGCCTGAATAGCCAATATATCCAGTATATACAGAATCGAATAGCCCGCATTTGGTGCACCTTAATCAAAAATGCCTCAAGAGTTTAACACGACAAATGTTCGTGGTAGTTAAATTTTAAATAGGGACAGTGCCCATTCAGTGTGTGGACAAGTTGTCTTAAATGTGTATTATCAGTGCTCCAGATCAAAAATAATATCGGTATACATACAGCTCACAAGGAATATGGCTTCAATGTGTACTGTACAGCACTTTGGGTGGTGTTCGGTATATGCATTAAGATATATACTGAGACTGAGAGGTGGTCCAAAATTTACGCCCACATAGCTCCATACTGTTTGACCTGTATATGAAACAAAACACTTGAAACAAATTCATAGAGTGTTGTGACGCTACTTGGGGTGTTAGAGGAATCGAAGGCTCCCAATAGGACTACAGTAAGGTCTATGGTATATCATCATTAAGACCATTACTGTCGCTCTTCAATTTAAAAACCCATCTCTGCTCTTTTTGAAATAAGAATTTGGCTACGTCTGTGATGTGGGCAGGGATAAAAGGTTGCTCCAGAACCGTCCTGCTAAGTTCATCTGCTTTATGTTTAAGAGCAAGAAAATGGTTGGTTAGCTTAGTGGCTTGTTTGTTACACCTAATCGTGCTCTTATGTTCAAGAATCCTAAGTTTGACTTTACGGGTAGTCATACCCACATAGCGAAGCTTACACGGACACGTGACTAAATAGATCAATTTGTCACTGTTACAATTTGTGTGTTTAACCTGTGACCATGGTCTGTCCATGCCTATGTCCACTGTAGTAGTATGTTTAGTCTGTGGAAATGCAGCATATGACCCACAGGGAAAATGCCCTTTAACTGCTGGCAGATTCCACAGAGTCTCTTGTGTCGGAGATGGCTGGATTCTAGGTCTTGTATGAACCAAATTGTCTCGCAGATTCGAACGCCTTTTGAAGGAAAACAGAGGTGGAGGTATTACTTCATTGCCAATGTTTAGAATCCGCCAGTGTTTCCGTACACTTTTCTGGATTCCACTTGCTAGTGTGCTAAATGTGTTTACACACGTTAGTCTCGACATCAGAGGTTTTGGTATTGGAAATTCAAGAAGTGCTTCACGGTTGTTATTTGATGCACGTTTACAAGAGTGGCGTATGAGATTCTTCGGATACCTTCTATCCTGGAGTTGCAGGAAGAGAGTTTTGGCATGTTCCTCAAATTTCTCTTTTGTGGAACAATTCCTTCGGATATGGAGGAATCGCCCATATGGTAAATTATCGCCAAGTTATTTAGGATGGTAACTATTATATGATAAGAGAGAATTTCGTGCCATTGGTTTTCTATAGAGTTCGCTCTCTAAACCTGTCGCAGTTGGAAAGATCCGTAAATCAAGAAAGGGGAGGCTTTCTTTACTGAATTCTACTGTGAACCTAAAAAAATCATTTCTGGAGTTAAGCCATGTCTGAAAATTGAAGATGGTGTCCGGTTCACCCTCCAGATGACAAAAACATCATCAATATATCTTTTCCATAGACATATCTGATTATTGAATGGATTGTCATTAGTAAGTACATGTTCTTGTTCAAAAAGATGGACATAAAGGTTCGCTAAACTGGGCGCAAAAACACTGCCGATAGAGGTACCTGACGTCTGAAGGTAGATCGTATCTTCAAATTTAAAGAAGTTTTCTTTCATCGCCATCCTGGCGCATTCCATGATGAAATGTACAGGTGATATTGTATCTAGGTCTCTGTTATCCAGTAGCAGCCTTATTGCATCCAAAGTCTCATCTTGAGGGATGCATGTGTACAGAGACTCAACGTCAAAAGAGACTAAAAAGTCAGTAGTGGAGTTGAACTCTATCTCTGGTAACATTCTCAGGATGTCTTTCGTATCTTGAAGATAGGTGGGCATTTCACTCACCATCGGTCGCAAGAAGTGGTCCACAAAGGTAGACAATGGTTCCAATAAAGAACCTATGCCCGAACTTATTGGACGTCCAGGTGGTGGTCTGTGAGGTTTATGTATTTTGGGCAATACATAAAAGTACGGCAGCACAGGATGCGTAGTAATCAAGTAGCTTGCCTCTTGGGTCGTGGTCCACCCTTCGTTCTTCGCTTCATCTACAAGGTTGGAAATTTCTCATGTGATCCTCTGAGCCGGATCTATTTTCAGAGGTTGGTAGAAGCATCTATCGCCGAGTTGGCGTAAACATTCTGTACGGTATGTTAGTGTATCCATGATGACTATGGCACCACCCTTGTCTGCCGGCTTGATGGTTATAGAAACATCTCTCGCCAAAGTCTGTAAAGCCTTTTTCTCATTAGAGGGCAAATTGTGGAAATGTCGTTTATTGGAGGTGCACAATGCAGATACTTCATTGGTCACTGCCTTCTCAAACGTCAAAACTTGAGCTGGAACTAAGTGGGCAGAAGGGTTGAAAGTAGAACGGATTTTTAAACCGGTGTTAGTTGGTCCTGTCTCCATACTGGTATTATTCTTCTCTTTGAAGAAAAAATGTAACCACATTTTTCGGAAAAATTGTGCCAACTCGCAATGTATCTGAAACGGGTCACCGCCATAGGTAGGGACAAATCCAAGTCCTCTGTTCAGTGCTGCCTGTTCATCTGGTGTCAATATGCGATCACTCAGATTAACCACTAGATTGGTTCTGTGTTGGTCCCTGGTTGAGGGGGTGAGGGGGTTGTAGCCCTTGGCCACACTTGGTGTTCCAGCCAAGAGGAGAAATCCCAGATGATGAAGCATGCCACTCCGTTGGGTGATGGGAATCCGTCCTTATTAAAGGATTCCCCCCATGATTGAGAGCCTTTGCTTGTGCTTTATGTCTCTAGTGCTTTTCTTAGCCTGTTAGACCCGCGGATAACTAGGTGTTTTACTAATAATAAGTCGCCTAGACTACGGGAATTCCCTGTTGGTTGGACTGAATGAAGGTTTATTTTCCAGACTTCAGGTTATACAGAACACGGCAGCCCGCCTTGTCTGTAATCTTCCCCCACGGTCTCCATCAGCGCCTACACTCTGTTCCCTTCACTGGCTCCCTATAAAAAAGCGTGCGTTTTTCAAACTTTTGTGCCTGGTTTTTGAATCATTACGTGGGAAGGGACCATGTTATCTCAGAAATAAATTGCAGCCTTATATCCCAACACGTCAGCTCCGATCCAGCGAGCTTCTACTACCATGCCTGAAACGCATTCATAGAACTAGATTTGGTGGCCGGTCTTTTTTATTTTTGGCCCCCAAACACTGCAACCAGTTACCTTTTCTCCTTTGCTCCTGCCCAAACTTAATCCTTTTTAAGAAACTCTGAAAACTTGGTTGTTTGATCTTTAATCTTTTTATGAAATTCTAATCTGCTTGGGACTGCTCGGGATCCGAGAGATCCCGTCGGGGATAATTCGTACACCTAAGAAATATAAAATCAAATCAAATCAAAAGATGTGCGAAGAAGGATGCTGCATACCAGGCCTTCTACTATGCTTCAAAGATCTGGAAGGTCGCCTTAGTGCAGAAACCCGCGATCCATCTCTCCTTCCCTTCCAGAAAGAGCCAAAGACCAGCTTCTTCAGGAAACACCACATTAGAATGTAAACTACCACTCAGTGTACCGTCTCCACAATCCCCCGCTCCTCCGAAGAGACTCCTGGCGCCCCTTCTCTGAGATCAACCAAACAACAAACCCTGTTCATCAGCAATGTCAGTTCATTTAACTGCTGAGTTATCAGTTACTTCCAAAGAGATTCAAATGTTCCCTCTGCTCTCACCTCGCCTTTTACCTTCTCCTCTTACCTCACACACCATGGCAAGCATAAACCTCTACCCTTTTCCCTTCTGCTGCTACAGGATGTAGTCAAGCAACAAGCATTACATGACCTCCTCCTCTTATAAACCCACATCTCCGTTACACCAAGTGCAACCTTCCTATCCCTTCTCCGTCCCCAGCACCCAGATCTGGCCACCCAGCCCTCTGTATCGCCTCACTCTATTCCTGTCCTTATGCACCATTGTATATGTTGATTCTATTGATTTGGAGAGATATCTCCACTTCATACGCTACATACATACATACTTACAATATGGCTGACAAGTAGGCAATTGTTTGGAAAAGTAAAGCAAACTTTAAGGTAATTACTTTAATGAAAAGTGTGTTATATATTATCAAGAGAGACTAGCAGCAGTTGTCAGAAAAACCATTACAAGTCCAGCTGACTCATAAAGTCCCTTGTTGGAGTTGTTTGAATTAAAAAAGTAATGGAGTTGGGTAAATCATTAACACTAATGGCTTTATTATGAGTTTGGCGGTGTGGGAGCAGGTCCACCCCGCTTCCGCACCACCAAACCCATGTTTGAACCGCCCGCCAGATTAGGAGTTTTCTCCTGTTTGGCAGGCTGTTCTTTGGCGTTCCCAGAATTGCCTATGAAATAGGCACTGCAAGGGGAACGTCAAAGACAGTACCTGCGCGGCATGGGCTGCTACAGTCCATGCCATGCAGGTACTGGTGTGCATGCACACAGGGCATCCACATGGCATGAGGCACAAGGGGGCCCTTTGTTACCTCATCATCACACTTTTCATAGCGGTCACACCGCCATGAAAAGTGTGGTTGTGAGGAAACTCGTAATATTCTGGGCAGGGCTGCAGCAGCCCCACCAAGCATACTGCAGCCTCAGGACCACAGCGCAACCACCAGGGAATGTGGTGGGCCCAGGGTGGCCGGACCGCCCTAGTCATAATAGGGTGGTCGGGAGACCGCCACCGTGAGTCTGACGGTCCGTGGACCACCAGACTCATAATAAGGCCCTTAGCAAATAGTGTGCCCTAAACTATTTCCTACTGATTACCCCACTGAGTACTACTATCAGCATGTCATTTTTTCGGCTTGGGGGATGGGCAGAGAAACCCCACATTGGTGTTAGTATAAGCTTCTCACTAATATGCTTTTCCAAAATTAGAGATTTCTGGAAACAGAGGACCTGATTCACAGAAAAAGCTTTAACTAGGCACCCATAGTTTTACTACTGCTGAAGAATACAAATTTGTGACTCTTTGGAATACTCAAAACATTTTCAAGGGTAGGTTTCAACTTTTTAAGACATGTTATATAGGTGTTTGCGGGGTGTGGGAAAGTGTATACATTTGTGCTTGGGTCCGGAAATGCTTGAGGAAATAGCAGAGAAATCAACAATAAAATCTGGGCCAACAGACCAACAAACAGCCCAAAAATGACCCACCCACTAACCTGTCAAAGTAGCCCTCGGGCACTGCTTGATTGCCGTATGTGGGCCCGTATGACACTGAATTCCAGTGGGAGACAACCCAAGGATACATCTGTAAAAATAAACAGTGTCAGTGAATCAATACAATCATAAAAATATGCATGATCAGGGCACATGTCCTAAAAAAGGAAGTGGGGGACCAACCAAGTTAGGTAGTATGCAAGTGGCATAATTGAGCGTGACGTCATATTGCGTAGCTTCACGGCATGTGGCATCGCATGTGGCATCATAGGAAGTGGCATCACAACCCATGAACTCATAGGAAGTGACATCACAAGTAGTGATACTAGCTCTTGAGACCACACACATATGTTTAGCAGGTCTATCATGATGACATTTGAGCACATTACAATATTCAACAAACAAGATTTTGTTTCAGGGTTGTGCCAAAAAAGTGACCCAACCCCCACGCAAAATCTTGGACGGCCTTAACATACATTTATTTTTTTAAACCCTGCCACAAAGAAATTGGCAACAAGGAGAAACGTGGCAGTAAATCTATACTGCTTGATTGGTGGCAAAGTCTTGTCATACGGCTTATACTTTCCCAAGTAAAACTGTGCGTTTGTTGGACAACACAAACGTCAGGATTGTGTGAGACTGATTCTACACACATGATCAGGATATGTTGGCCTAAGTCCTGATAGCTCATAGTGCACCATCTGTGCACCTAACCTGACATGGCAACAAATAGATTGTGCACCTTAGAACATGCCAACCCTGACTCCCCAGGGAATTGTGGTAACAGATCTAGAACCTTTTCGTTTGGTTACTGATGCATACCCAAAGAGATACACAAGAAATACTCAGCAAGGCACTTCAATATTTATTTAAGCATTTTGACCCCTGTATAAAAGACATGTGCTGCAATTATCAATAGAAGGAAACAGAATAGAGTAATTAGCATCAGGAGAATGGCGAAGAAAATGAATAATTCAACCATTGTGATATAAAAGTGAATATATGCTGGCATATGAGTACTGCAATATATTGTGCTCCTACCCAGCACTACCTAACCTAGGATATCTAAGGTGGATTATCTGCCGAATCCCTATAGAGTGGTCTAACCCTCCATTACCCGTGGGTAAGTGTCATCAGGCTGACTGTCTTGGTGTACACTCCTCTTGAAGGTAGACAGGAATCAGCTGAGCTCGAATTCTGGCATGCAGCGACCTTGCAGTGTCAGTGAAACACTACTCTGTCTAAACAAGCCGGTGATGTTGGATATATAATAAACAATCCCCATGTTGCCATGCCGAAGCCCCAGCCAGGCCGCAATTGTTTATTCTATTGTGATAGCCCTGTAGTACTGAATGTTCAAGGTATTGTGATAGTGTGCCTATGTTGTAGAAATGTAAGCAATGCAGTTTCAGAGAATATTATCTTGCACAGACATGCAAGCAAATGTATGTCAAATGTCATTGTGTATAAAGAAAGAAGGGAACGTAGAAACATGGGCATATAAAATGGTGGTGTTTCCAACCGGGCCTATTCTACCCACATGACAGTCTGCATTTTAAAATATCTGATGGGGTTAAGCCACCTGCTGCAGAGATCTTTGTGTGCCAAGTAAATCTCAGGGAATAGTACTAATGGCAAGATAACTCTGGAGGTTAACATATTTGCTGGAGAGATCTGTATTTTGTCTAGTCCCAGTTTTGATTCAAAGGGTTAATATGTCTCCTGAAAAGCACGTAATGTAACACAAAGATGACAGATTTTTACTTTATGTAAATGGATAAAGGCGTCCACCCTGTGAAAAGAGTGGGTAGACGCTGTCTACTTATGTGTACCCTTGACTTGAGCCCTGCGCAAGATACATTTTTCTTGTCTCCATGATAATGTCAAAAGACAAAAATACAGACCAAAAACCCTCCCAGTAAACCACGCATTTCAGCACACCATACACATAGTAAACAAAAGATGACGTCGAAGCATCATGTTCAATGTATGTGCATTGCACTATGTGCATATTATCAAGTACAGACTTTTCAGTATAAATTCTGAAGCAGGTCCCACTCTAAAATGTTATAGTGCATTACATACCTTCAACAGTGCAGTAGTATATAAAACAATTCACCAAATGATGCTTATCATGTCCACCTTCAGTAAAGTTGAGTTTAACACATCAAACAACGTTTATCAGCTTCATAGAGAAGGGACGGGAAATGGCTGGTTTGTAAGCCCGACCATTGTAAAAAGGTAGCTTGCCCTACCTGGTGGTAGAGCAAACAAACGTATTCAATGCCCTTCACTGCATTTCAGCCACTTGACTTGTTTACTAGGTAAAGCAACCCACAGACAAATATTGTAAAGTGCGGTTTTTTAAACTTCCCTGAGGTTTTTGGCCTCTGTGAGGTGGCCCATGTCCCAAGTTGCTGAAGATTTTATAATAATTTATGCTGTTGGGTACATGCAGCAAGTGAGTTGGAGTCTGTGATACTGTGATATCATGTGGGCATCCAATATTTCTTGTTTAATTTTTTAGCAGACACATATGCAGATAGTGACATGAAGCAGCAGAGAGGATTGCAGTAGGGTAGGATACCTCGGCTTTGATTGATATTTTGGTTGTCATTTTTCATCCGAGAGGTCCTGCAGCAGCACGCATCAATAGGCTCATGCATTCTGGCAGTGGTGCTGGGGCAATTCTCAGAGTGGGAGGGGCTTCCATCAAAGTTAAACCACTGAAGTCACAGAGATTGTGAAAAACCCAAGCGTCACTCAAAGTGTAGCAAATGGGTCAATCCAGTTCAGCACGAAAGTGTTAAATGTGTGGCATGAGGCTGGTGGTGCATTTTGAGGCACACTGTTACAAATGTATTACTAAAGCATAGTGTGGTAGAGCACTGTCATTTGCAAACAGCATATTTTCCATTGAAATGGCCATTAAATGTGCACAGACATGCAGTATTACTGATAACCATGTGCAACGCCCAAAGGATGATGTGCGGAAATTGTGTAACAGTGAATATTTGTCTTTTGCGCATCACCAAGTAAAATGTCTAGATTTCTTTTTAATCCTATTAAATACTTAATTTCCATCACACTTCTGAATTGCAAAAAATATGCTTCTTTTGTGCTTTCCTAACTGCTAACATATTTTGAAAAATGTTACAGTTAATTTACATTTTGTTGTATGCTAGAAAAAATGACATCCTACAGCCTTTTCTTTTACACTCCCAGTACCACAGCAAGATTCAGCGGCGGCTCCCCCACAATGGCAGAGGAGCGTCGCCCCACTGCGTGGCTCAGAACCAGCAAATGAAAATTAGAACGATATTCTAGCATCGTTTTATTTTTCATTTGCAGGCTCTGAGCCAGCGCTTGTAGGGAGGGGCAGAACCAAGGCATGGGAGGCGGGAGGAGTGCTATTGTCACTCCCTAATTGCGCATATGTGTTTGGGTGGCCGTAGCAGGGTGTCCAAAACACACATGCGCACTTAGGTTTCTCCAGCCCGGCTGCATTGAACAGCCGGGTTGGAGAAAACCCACAGATTCCCTGGTCTGAGCGGAGCATCTTTCCAGCCCACTCAGGCCAATCCCCGCGCTGCTCTGCAGCATGGGGATTGGATGGAAGTCTGTCCCCGGGTCTGCTGGAACCAGGAAGAGGACAAGAGGCGCAACGCAGGAGGCGGTTGGCGGCTTCAGGTAAATTCTTTTAAAAAGAAAATATTATTACTAACACCCCCCTGCGCGACCCCCCCCCTTCCGTGTTCTCTCTCCCGCGTACCCTCCACCCGCCACACCACCCTTTGTTTGTGGCGGCCGCCACTGGCAAGATTGTGGTATAGTTCACTCTCACTTTGCAGTCAAAGAAATAAAAGTAAACACCAATAGCCATGTTAAAAGAATAAGTATCAATTTGTCAGAAGACATTGCCTGACATTCTGTCTTTAAACTCACAGCATATGTGACAAGATTAAAATGAAATTTAAAGGCATCTTAACTGCTCATTTACCTTCTAAACTCCAGCATGGTTATTTTGAAAGTGCTACAGCTCATGCTTTGTGATGTCATTTGAGATATCATCAGTGATGTCACTGACCATGTCATGAGTGATGTAATTTCTGACATCATCAGCAGTGATTGCAGTGGTGCGAGTTATAGTTAGCTCAGCTAACTATAACAGCTGAATTTCTCTGGTTTTGTGTGAGTGAAATGTCACCCTAACTATAATGCCCCTGTAACCTTTCATTTTTTCTATAAATATATATATATAGTATGACTCCCAAAAGAAACATTGTGCACTCTGGAATGATGGTCAATGAATTTATTTAATAAAATACTTATATATATAGCGGTCCCCATGCTTCAACCAGGAAGTGTTGGCAGCCATCTTGGGACTCGGCTTCAACCGAGTTCCACAAAAAACATTTTTTTTAAAGAAAAGGGGGCGAGGCAGGAATATCCTGATCCGCAAACTGTGGTCCTGGGGTCCCCCTGTGACCCTGACAGAGCCAAAGAGCACTTTATAGAAAATATATTTGCAGCAGAAACGCAACGGAGCCGTGAATCAGCTGAAATAAAAAAAAAAGCGATGGCTCCGGTGCTTGTTTTGATTAAAGCCCCCGGGTGGGCCAGGTCCGGGGCATTTATTTTTTTAAAAAGGGGCCATGCACCAGGCACCACTCCTAACACTCTTAGAGCCCCCTGGACCCCCACCTCCCCGGGGCTTTCCTTACATATTGGAGGGGGCAGCCTGAACCCCTCTTCATGGGCTCCCTTGAACCATAGGGACCACCACCTCCCGGGGGCTTAATTTAAAATATTGGAAGGGGGCCTCACAAACCCTCCTCCATGGGCTCTTTTGAGCCCCTGAGACCACCACCGCTCCGGGGCTTTATATATTAATAATTATCGGGGGCCACGCGGATATTCCATGCCCCGGGGACCACCATATTCCCGGGCAGCAAGTAAAATACATGTGGGAAGTGGGCCCTGTGCCCCCCCTCCCCTGGGCCATATAAGGCCCCGGTGACTACCACCTCCCCAAGGCTGGACCATGAAAAGAGAAGGAGGGGGCCACGTGGACCCCCTCCTGGGAGCCATTAATGGCCCTGGGGACTGCCACCCCCAGATCCGGCTCCTGCAATGTCCCGGTGTGCCCACCCCTGGGACATAGCTGTTTGCTTTTGCTTGGTGGAGCTGACTGCTCCCGCCAAGCAAAAGCAAACACTCCGGTTCCAGTGAGCGAAAGCTGTCAAATTGCTCCCGCCCACTGGAAGTGGAGGTATCATCTCTTTTCCTGCCCGCAGACATGCGTGCAGGGAAAGAGATGAAAGTATTGCTCCTACACGCAGAGAGCTGCTTTTCCAGCAGGTTCCTGCATGCAGCAGCAATGCCGGATCCCGCAGGAGACAGGGAGCCGACTGGAACCGCGGAGGCCTTGAGGCTTCCCCTGTGGTCCCGGGGGAAGGGCAGAAGGGAGAAAAAAGAGGCTGAATTAAGGTCAGAAATGCGCAGAAAGGTGGTCAAGATGGTGACCGAGGGTGATCAAGATTGCGAGATGGCGACTGGGCCCTGGCCTTAGCATTGTGTAGCGGTGCCACAAAAATAGGGTCACACAGCCTGGAGACGATCCCGGACACTGTGGTGACCTGACGGTTGAGCTTAATCGACAACAAGAGTTCGCTCCCTTGAGATCGTGACCCGGGGAGGCGCCACCAGGAAGCAGCCTATACGAAGCCGGACTGGGTCGCAACTGAGCAGCAGCGCGCTCCGGAGCCCAGGCGGATACTACTGCCGGGTAAGCTCGAGAAGCAGCGAGGGAGTGTAGAATGCTCTGAAGAGGCCCCCGCGGATCACTACATAGCCATGATAGACCGGAGAGGGCGGCAGTGGGGACCGGCCCCGCCCGGGGCGAGTGCGGAGGTGCGGCTGCTGCGGGGCCGCACAAGGCGGAGCAGACCTACAGCCCATCAAGCAGACTCCCCCATCAAGCAGACCCCCCCGGAGCCCCCCAACCACACTGCAGATTCGACCGGTAGGCTTGACCGAAGGCAACAACTCCGGCCATGGTCCTGCGGGTCTAAGGGGCGTTGCTGGTGAACGGCTGCAGCGGACCCGGAGGAGCTCGAACTGGGGTAGAGCCACGCTTTAGGATGCATCGGGGCTTCGGCGGCCGCTGAAGCTGAAAAGGTCCAAGAACCAATGAAGAACAGGGGTAAACTCAGAGCAGCCCTATGACTGCATGAAGAACCATGAAGAAGCAGGAGTTGTAACGGATGAGACCGGCCCCGCCAGGGATACAGTACAGAAGTCACAAGCGGCTGGTGAGCGGCCCGGATGGGTCAGGTTTGAGGCCCTTGAAACAGCAACCCTGACGGGGTCGCCCCGCTCGGGTCCGCACAGGAGAAGCCGTGACTCGACCGAGTGACCAGGTGAGCAAGAGCTCACGAGAGGGACCAGCGAGGGAAAACAGGCACTCAGCTCGGGGAGAGCGCGAAGGGGCAGAGACTGGGCGGCTGGGCTGGGAGCCTATCCTTGAGTCGCCTCGTGATCGTAGAGCGCACAATCTCCAGTGCCAGAAGCAGCTTGCATGCAGTTTGTGGGGGCAAGGACACAGGCACTAAATAACACACCCCAAGCGCGAAGAGTGCACAACAGCGCAATCGGCAGGAAACACGAAGTTTTTGCCAGCTCCTCTTCCTCCCCTCGCTGATAAATCACAGCCGAGCTGAATTGCCAGGGCGAACCTCGAGGTTAGAAAGTCAAACCCTGAGGCCTACCAACAAACGCTGATAGCTACAAGGGCCAATGAAAGCGGCCTCTCCCCTTGAATAGGATCAACAGGCGCAGCACTAGCAGCGGACCCACGGATATAGGGGGGCTCGCGGCACATAGGCACCCTGAGTAAGCCCAACAGCAGAACACAGTGGCACAACCAGCAGATGGTCAAGGCGGTAACGCCGGGCAACTCATGTTTGAAAGAGGCCTAGAATACTCGCAAAGAGGTAACACTCCATAAGACTGATCGGGAGTACAGGCATAGACTCCGATACACCTCCCAACAGCAGCACTCTCTCTGAAGCACCAGGCGACCTAACACACCCCTGGAATTAACAACAGCTCTCCGCCCCGGGAATATATCTTAAGAAGAAGTGAGGCCAGGAATTCCCGAATCATGGTGCCCGCTAAAGGGGGGAAAAAAGACCAAACTGTCAAGGAAATGCTACTTAAAATCCCAGCACCCACTGTAGCGGATAATGCTGAAACTACAGATAGTGGTGATGCTGATGCACCACTCACTCGCGCATTTATTGAGGCTTTGTTTGCATCACTGCGATAAGACTTCAAACAGATGAAAACGGATATTGCGCAGGAAATCAGAGAGGTGCGGAGAGATGTAGACTCAATAGGGGATAGAGTTGACCCTCTTGAGACTCAAGGCACTAGTAGAGATGAGGAGATCGTACTTCTACAACAAGAGGTAATTCGCTTAAGAGACCAACATCTAGACCTTCAGGCTCACTCGGAGGACTTAGAAAACCGCTCTCGGCGGAATAACATTCGTATTCGCAATATCCCGTGGGGAGCAGAAGGTCAGAACATAGCAGAATATGTGATGGGTCTGTTTAGGTCAATCCTTGATGCATCGGAAGAGCTGGAGATTAAACTAGATCGCACGCACCGGGTGGGTCCTGGGAGACCCTCTCCAGTGCCACCCCCAGACATCTTAACTTGTGTGCACGATTTCCAACTAAAAGAAAGGATTTTACAAAGAGCCACAGACTGTAACCCACTACAGAACCAAGGACATAAACCTCTCCTATTCCAAGATCTAGCAATGTCTACCCTTCAAAAAAGAAGAGCTTTTCGGCCCATCACCATGCACCTTCGAGAAGCCAAAATCCCATACTCGTGGGGATATCCGTTCCGCCTCATTTTCCGTTTCAATGGGAAGATCCAACAAGTCCGAACGATCAAAGAGGCACGCCGACTCTTGAACATTCCGGACGACTCGGAGACAGACCCGCCTTCCGCCATGAGTTCCAGCGCAAGTAGGCGTGCAAACGCCTGGAAGACAGTAGGAGCGAAACCCCTGAAATCACGCCCGGACACAATAGCGAAGGAAAGGCAAGCGGTCCTAGCATCATTGGGGGAGGACACTAATGGGCCAGCGTGAATATGCAAGAAACAAGACTTGGACTTACTCGCACCCTGAATTCTCCGGACTAGCTGGTACAGTCATGTCTTTATACCCGGCCGGGGCCCGGGGAGGTCGGAGCGCATTACACCGAAATTCTTCCACCGCCTCACCGTGGGAATGCACTCCCAGGACATTGCTGATTTCATATGTGTTGTCTTGGTTAAATTGTTGTATAAGTTGGGGTTAATGTTTGATTGGGGACCTCCTTCCTCCGCCTCCTACCTTCCGCACGTCACTGATGTTAGCTCATGTACCATGGCCAGCTCTCTGCGCGTCCTGTTAGCCCATGTTCACCGTCCCGGGGGAACACACTGCAACTCTATAGCTGTCAGCCAGGGACCCGCTGGGATACCGCGATGGTGCATCTCGCGACCGGGCAGGCCGCATACATCAAAGCAAATGAGTTACCCCATGGTGAGATGCACTCGCAGGTGACTAAAACGCCGCAAAGAAGCTGCTTCAATAAAACATAGTCCAGCAATTTACTGACGCGTTTCAGGCTACACGCCCTTTCTCAAAGCAATGCTGCAACCTGGATGATAAAGCCTACTGCCAGTACTTCCCCCAATTAAATACTCAGACACGCCCATGTGGGCCGGCAGATCAATCTCGCCGCTTTCAGTGCACGATTGGACAGGTAGTTCAAGACCCATGTGGGTCTGCTTGTTCTCATCACAAGTTTGTTCCAGTTCTTTTCTCCGTGTTTTCAAAAACAAGACCCAGCTCCCTGTTACAAGGCCCCACCTGCTCCGTTTTCAGCCGTCAAGTGATTCAGCCACGGACCCGCTGGGATACCGTGATGGTGCATCTCGCGACCGGGCAGGCCGCATACATCAAAGCAAATGAGTTACCCCATGGTGAGATGCACTCGCAGGTGAGTAAAACGCCACAAAGAAGCTGCTTCAATAAAACATAGTCCAGCAATTGACTGACGCGTTTCAGGCTACACGCCCTTTCTCAAAGCAATGCTGCAACCTGGATGATAAAGCCTACTGCCAGTACTTCCCCCAATTAAATACTCAGTCACACCCATGTGGGCCGGCAGATCAATCTCGCCGCTTTCAGTGCACGATGGGACTGGTAGTTCAAGACCCATGTGGGTCTGCTTGTTCTCATCACAAGTTTGTTCCAGTTCTTTTCTCCGTGTTTTCAAAAATGAGACCCAGCTCCCTGTTACAAGGCCCCACCTGCTCCGTTTTCAGCCGCCAAGTGATTCAGCCACGGACCCGCTGGGATACCGCGATAGTGCATCTCGCGACCGGGCAGGCCGCATACATCAAAGCAAATGAGTTACCCCATGGTGAGATGCACTCGCAGGTGAGTAAAACGCCACAAAGAAGCTGCTTCAATAAAACATAGTCCAGCAATTTACTGACGCGTTTCAGGCTACACGCCCTTTCTCAAAGCAATGCTGCAACCTGGATGATAAAGCCTACTGCCAGTACTTCCACCAATTAAATACTCAGTCACGCCCATGTGGGCCGGCAGATCAATCTCGCCACTTTCAGTGCACGATGGGACTGGTAGTTCAAGACCCATGTGGGTCTGCTTGTTCTCATCACAAGTTTGTTCCAGTTCTTTTCTCCGTGTTTTCAAAAACGAGACCCAGCTCCCTGTTACAAGGCCCCACCTGCTCCGTTTTCAGCCGTCAAGTGATTCAGCCATGGACCCGCTGGGATACCGCGACGGTGCATCTCGCGACCGGGCAGGCCGCATACATCAAAGCAAATGAGTTACCCCATGGTGAGATGAACTCGCAGGTGAGTAAAACGCCACAAAGAAGCTGCTTCAATAAAACATAGTCCAGCAATTTACTGACGCGTTTCAGGCTCGACGCCCTTTCTTAAAGCAATGCTGCAACCTGGATGATAAAGCCTACTGCCAGTACTTTCCCCAATTACTTATATATATATATATGTGTTTGTGTGTGTGTGTGTACAGCAGTGGTAAGACAAAAACGTGCATGTGCATCATGGCACATTTGGTGTCTTCAGGAGATCTTGAGCTCGCCCCCCCCCGACCCAACAATGCGAAATATTCTCCAGCACGAAAATATTGTTATATTCCCAATGAAGAAATTGGGGACAGCCACAAACATTCTCATGGAATTCCTGCCAAAGTATTTGAATGGCTTATGCCAAGGATTTTGTCAATTGACTTTGTTACATGTGCCAATTGTAGAAGCATTGTAGATGTCCTGCAGGTTGGCAAGTACTTTTACGTGCCTTTTCTTGCACATTAACTGAACCTCATTGTACAGTCCTTCCCCAGAAACAAAATATAGGTTTCTGATATGCTGACCACCATCTATTGCTAAGCACTGTATGAACCACTCTTTTAAAGTCCTAAACAAGTTGGAGAAGTTGCAAAAAGCTAAATAACTTCTAGTGTTTGGCTTTACATTGCCATTTAGGGGGTAAAAAATGTTTACTTAATTCAAGGTCATCCAGTCCTTGGCCTCTCTGTAGAGCGCAGAGAGCAATAGTTACTTATTCCAGTTGCAATTGTGATTCTGGGCAAATGAGTGAGAAGGAGGTGCACAGTTGTCAATACAATGACAAGGCAAAACTAAAAGAAAATGCAGTACATATAGGTGAGGGGTTGTGTATTTGGTGGGTAGTGAAGTGAACGAGTTATGAGAAAGTACATTGAGGAGAAACTGGAACGAGAGTGCTGAAGAGGAAGGAGATGAGGTGTGAGATATGCAGATTGATGAGATGTGGAGGGAAAAGGGGTGTACATGTCTAACACAGAGTGGAAATACAGGAGACACTCTAAACACCACTACCTCTTCCACTGACCTAAGTAATGTTTAATTCACAGCCTCAGAATTTAAACATTTTCAATAACAATTATTTACAACAAAATAAGTGTTGTTACTCATTTAGCTTAAACATCCAACACCACTGACAAAACCAATAGCCCTGGCTGATTGGTGCATCATTTCAGTCGTGTGTACACACACACACATACACGCACACACACACACACACACATATATTTTTTCACAGAAAAAACAAAGGTTATAGTTGCGTATAATTAGAATTAGGTGTAATAAAAATATCTGTATTCATTTTTTTTTAAATGAGAAATTAACTGAAAAAACAAAGGTTAAAGTAACGTTATAGTTAGGTGAATTTGTCAGTGTGTACATTAACGTTCTGCCGGAAAAAAAAATATAAATTCACTGGTTATAGTTAGCAGGGCTAACTATAACTTGTGCCCCCGCCATGCACTGCTTATGACCTCACATATGACATGCCTCGTGACAGGTGCTATGACATCATTTATGACATCACTGATGACATCATCCAAGCTTCGTTTTCCCACATATTGCTGTATAAATTGCCATGGCTTTACACAAAGCATAGTTCACATTAACAATCAACCACATATATATGGGAAAACCTTCATTGAGTACGGTGTTCAATCTGTACACAACTATTCTGAGAAAGCCAAAATAGTGAATGTCGATTCCAAAACAAATGCCTTAAGGTTTTTTTTAAAGTGAATTAATTATTTTTGTGCGTATGTATTGTAGAATGGCTTTATAATATATGTTGGGCTCTAACATTATTTTAGTAAAATTATGTTTTTTTTTATTTGTAACAAAACAGAATATTGTTCACAGTTTGCAAAATCTTTGTAAAATGCTTGTGAGTATTAAAAAGATAAATATTCAATAGAAATTGTTTATTTGCTCAGTTATTGTAAATGCTGTCATCAAGACATGTTATCAGCAATCTTTTCTTGAGGTGTCATTACTTTCTCAGTGATGGGTGTGCGTAGTAGAGTGTGTAGAGGGATTGGCCTCTCCGCTGAGACCTCTCTCTATAATGGTAGGTGTGTGTGGTAGGGTGTGGAGAGGGACTGGCCTCTCCTTTCAGACCTTTCTCTCAGATGACGAGTGTTGTAGTCAGGTGTGGGGAGGGACTACCCTCTCGTTTTGGAACTCTCTCTCCAATGACGTGTGTGCATAGTAGGTTGTGTGGAGAGACTGGTGTCTCTGCTGAGCCCTCGCTCAGTAATGATAGGTGTGCATAGTAGGGTGTGGGGAGGGACTAGGCTCTTCTTTAGCCCTCTCAGATGCTGGGTGTGTGAACCCCACGTTTGTGGAGAAACTGGCCTCTCTGATGAGACTGCTCTCTGCAACGATAGGTGTGCGTAGTAGGTAGTGCAGAGAGACTACCCTCTCCTTTTGGATCTCTCTCTTAGATGACAGATAAGCATAGTAGGATGTGGGGAAAGACTGGCCTCTCTTCTGAGAGCTCTCTCTGTAATGATAGGTGTGCACAGTAGGGGCTGGGGAGGGACTAGGCTCTCCTTTCAGAGCTTTCTCTCAGATGATGGGTGTTCATAAAAGGGTGTGGGGAGGGAGAGCTTTCTCCTTTCAGACCTCTCACTCGGATGAGTGGTGTGCATAGTAGAGTGTGTGGAAGGACTGTCCTTTTGGCTGAGACTTCTCTCTGTAGTGATAGGTATACGTAGTAGGGTCTGGGGAAGGACTGGGCTCTCCTTTTCAACATCTCTCCCAGATGATGTGTGTGTGTAGTAGGGTTTGTGGAGGGACTGGCCTCTCTGCTGAGGCCTCTCTCTGCAAGTAAGTAAGATTTTTAAATCGCGCATTTGCTGAGACGTCTTGGTGCTAGCATTCCTGCCAGAGAGAAAATAGACAAAAAAACAATCTACTGAAGATGAACGGAAAAAAGCCATGTCTTCAACAGTATTCTAAAGGAGGATATGTAAGACTGAGATCTAAGCACACGGGGCAAGAAGTTCCACAGCTTGCAGGCCAGAAAAGAGAAGCTTGACCCTCCCCATTTTGCTTTCCTGATTTTGGGAACAACTACTAGTTTTGCAATGCCAGATCTTAAATTCTGGTTAGACACATGCAGAGAAAAAGAGTTCTGAAAAAATGCAGGACCTCCACTGTACAAAGCTTTGTGGTTAATACAAAGGGCCTTAAATTTGACCCTTTTGGTCACCGGCAACCAGTGAAGGTCATGAATGCCCTTGGAAATTGGATCAAACTTAGGAATCTTTAGAAGCAGATGTGTAGCTGCATTTTGAAGTGGCTGAAGTTTCTGCTGCTTCCTTTTCTGTATGTCCAAATATTGGGCATTGCAGTAGTCAATTGGCGAAAGAACTAATGCAAGAATAACCGACTTCTGCATATCTACAGGAATAGAAGGAAAGGCCTTCCTCACTATCCTAATAAGGTGGAAGTAGGAAGATGTAACCTTATTTATTTGGTCTGAGAAACAAAGCTGTTCATCAAACCACACTCCAATATTTTTTTTACTTTTGGGATTGAACAGACAGGGAGGCCTAAAGAGGGAGGCCACCAAGATGCATTCTATGACTTTAATTTTTTCAGAATTCAGTTATAGACAATTTTTTCGCATCCAGGTGACAATGCTGGACAGGAAAGCCTTAAAGTTGGAGGCTACAGCATCAACATCAGAGGAGATGGACAACACAATTTGTGTGTCATCTGCAAATGACACAATGGCAAAGCCGTAAGATCTAATAAGTTTAGCCAATGGAGTGACATAAATGTTGAAGAATGTAGGTGATAATGAGGAGCCCTGAGGCACCCCACACAGCAAAGGAAAAGGAGCAGAGGTAAAATCACCGAAGGACATGCTGTTTATTCCTAATAGAAAGGAACTAAGAATGACAAGGGCTGCGCATTGAACCCTGAACCTCCCTAGCCGGCTGATTAACAATGAGTGATTCACTGTATCAAACGCAGCAGAGAGGTCGAGAAGAATCAGTGCTGCCCTACTACCTTAGTCTACCTGTTTGCGAATCTCCTCGGAGGCAACCAGCAGTGCCGAGTCAGTACAATGGGAAGACCTAAACCCATGTTGTGAGGAATCCAAGATGTTATGAGTATCAATAAAGGCTGTGAGGTCAGCATTAAGTGCTTTCTCCAAAACTTTAGCTGGTAAAGGTAGTCTGGAGATGGGTCTATAATTTTTCATGTCACCAAGATCCAATGTGACTTTTTTAACAGCGGGCAAATTGATGCCTGCTTCTATTCTGTCGGGAAATGACCTGATGTCAAAACTCTATTGAGCAATATGGTAAGATGTTTAGCCACTATTCTAGATACGAAATGCGAGACCGAGGTTGGACCAAGGTCCAACAGGGATCCTGATTTAGTGGTTTCCAAGAGATGCAATGTTCTATCCTCAGAAAAAGGGATGAAATGGTTCAAGAAAGTCTGACTTGGTTCGGCACCAACTATAAGTTCTTGGGAGGGGAGATGGGACCAGATATCGTATCTGGGCAAATCCCATAGGAAATAGAAAAAAATTAATTGTAGATCCCTGACACCTTTGCCTACAATGATAGGAATGTGTAGTAAGGTGTGGTGAGAGACTGCTCTCTCCTTGTAGATCTCTCTCTCAGATGACAGATGTGCTTAGTAGGGTTTGGGGATTGATTGGACTCTCTGCCTAAGGCAAGCCCGTCTGTGCCCGTCTGCGACCCGACCGCGACCAGCGCCAGGAACCCTGGATCCACGAGGCCCCGCCGATATGACTCCGCCGCCCTCCACTCTCTCAACCCTGGAAGACACACCGACTGCCAAAGATCCGCACCCAACACCACCCACGGACAGTTCTCCTGCAGGCACTGCCAACGATCTTTCACCATCAACAGCGCCCCCACGGCCACCGAAGGTTCACTGGTCGCCCGCACCACCGAAGCCCTGACCTGCATCCTCCTCAACGTACGCTCCCTTCACAGACACGCCGCAGAAATCTGGGACCTGATCGACACCCTCTCGCCCGACGTCCCCTTCTTCACAGAAACCTGGACCAGCGCCACCTCTGGCCCCGACATCGCTACCGCCATCCCCGATGGATACAAGATCCAGAGAAAGGACCGCCCCCAGCGCCCTGGAGGAGGACTCGCCATCGCACACAAGACCTCCCTCCGACTCTCCACCTCCAGCACCAACGACCCCCACCCCAACACTGAACACCTCCACTTCCAGATCCAGACCAGCCCCAGGACCACGCTACGTGGCACCCTCGCCTACAGACCCCCGGGACCTCGCACCCAGGCCGCAACCTACATCAATGACCTCGTCGCACCCCACACCATCACCTCCACAGACTACATCCTACTCGGAGACCTGAATTTCCACCTCGATAACCGCAGCGACCCCGACTCCACCACCCTCCTCGACAACCTCTCCAACCTCGGACTGAAGCAACTCATCACCACCCCCACTCACAGAGCAGGACACACCCTCGACCCCATCTTCGCAGGAGGGACAAACACCCGCTTCAGCCACACCACACAGCCCCTCTGGACATACCACCACTGCATACACTTTACCTTCAACACCACCACCGCACCCACACCCGCCCGCACCCACCACGAAGGAACTGGAGCAAGATCACAGAGGAGCACCTCAACACCACCCTCCTCCACGACCCCCCGATCGCCACGACCGACGCCAACTCCGCAGCCAATAAACTTCACCGCTGGATCTCCAGCTTCGCCGACAAGCTCGCACCCCTCCGCCACCCCGCCAAACAACGCCCCCTGAAGGCCGCCTGGTTCACCACCGAACTCCAAGAAGCCAGGCGCTCCTGCCGACGCCTCGAGAAAAGTTGGCGAACCCGGAAAACCACAGAAAACCTGAACAACCACAAGGACGCCCTGAAGGAATACCACCGGCACATAAGAGACACCAAGCGGACTTTCATCAAGAACAAAATCCACACCAACGCAACCAACACCAAAGAACTCTTCAACGTCATGCAGCAATTTACCAAACCCCCCAGCGAAGTCACGGATGTCACACCACCCCAGGAACTCTGCAACAAGCTCAGCTCCTACTTCCATCTGAAAATCAAGGCCCTCTACGACAACTTCAGCGAACAGACACCGGACACCACCCCCTCCCCACCGCCGACAACAAGCCGACCATCACTACCTGGAATCTCGCCACCGTCGAACACATCACCATGACCATGAGAAACACCCACTCAGGAGCCCCCACAGACCCCTGCCCGCCGCACATCTACCACAGGGCCGCCGCCGCCATCGCACCCGAACTAGGACGAACCATCGACGCCTCCTTCAATTCCGGCATTTTCCCAGACGACTGGAAGTGGGCGAAAGTCAAGCCCCTCCTCAAGAAACCCACGGCTGACCCAACAGACCTGAAAAACTACCGGCCCATCTCTCTGCTCCCCTTCGCTGCCAAAGTTGCCAAGAGACTCGTAAACACTCAGCTGTCCGCCTTCATCGAAGAGAAATCCATCCTGGACTCCTCCCGGTCCGGATTCCGCAGCAACCACAGCACTGAGACCGCCCTCCTCGCCGCCACCGATGACATCCGCATGCTACTCGACCAGGGACACACTGCGGCCCTCATCCTCCTCGACCTCTCCGCAGCCTTCAACACCGTCTCACACCGCACACTCGCAGCCAGACTTCACGATGCTGGGATACGAGGAACCGCCCTCAACTGGATCCGCTCCTTTCTCTCCGGCAGAACCCAAAGGATCAGACTCCCTACCTCCATCTCCGAACCGACAGAGATCAACTGCGGGGTACCCCAAGGATCATCACTCAGCCCCACGCTCTTCAACATCTACATGGCCCCCCTCGCCGCCATCGTCAGACAGCATGGGCTCAGCATAGTATCATACGCCGACGACACTCAACATATACTATCCCTCACAAAGAACCCCGAAGACACCAGACTCAGCTTCCAACAAGGAATGAAGGACGTTGCGGCCTGGATGAAGGACAGCTGCCTGAAGCTCAACTCGGAGAAAACTGAGGTCCTCATCCTTGGACCCTCCACCTCCGCCTGGGACAACACCTGGTGGCCCTCCGCCCTCGGGAGCCCACCCACCCCCACAGACCACGTACGGAACCTCAGCATCATGCTCGACTCCTCCCTCACCATGACCCGCCAGATCAACGCCGTCGCTTCCACAAGTTTCAACTGCCTTCGCATCCTCCGAAAGACCTTCAAATGGATACCCCCCAAATGCAGAAAGACCGTCACCCACGCACTCGTAACCAGCAGACTGGACTACGGCAACACCCTCTATGCTGGAATCAACAGAACCCTCCTACACAAGCTCCAAACCATCCAGAACGCCGCAGCCAGACTCATCCTCGGGACACCACGGCACGAACACATGACCCAACACCTACGAGACCTCCACTGACTCCCCGTCGAGAAGAGACTTCTCACCCACGCCTACAAATCCCTCAACAACATCGGCCCCAAGTACCTCAACGATAGAGTCTCCTTCCACGTACCCAAAAGAAACCTCTGCTCCGCCGATCTTGCCCTGGCAGAGACCCCACACATCCGCAGAACCAGAGCAGGCGGGAGATCCTTCTCCTACATCGCAGCCAAGACCTGGAACAAGCTCCCAGTCAACATCAGGCGCTCCCCGACCCTGCACACCTTCAGGAAGAGCCTAAAGACCTGGCTCTTCGACTGAACCGGAGCTGCTCCCCCCCCCAGCGCCTTGAGACCCTCACGGGTGAGTAGCGCGCTTATAAACCCCTGATTGATTGATTGATCTGCTGAGACCTCTCTGAAATGATGGAGTTACGCAGTAGGGTGTGGAGAGGGACTGGTCTCTCCTTTCAGACCTCTCTCACAGATGACGGGTGTGCATAGTAGGGTGTGGTGAGAGACTACCATCTCTCTTTAGAGCTCTCTCAGATGACGGGTGTGCATAGTAGGGTGTGTGGAGGGACTGGTCTCTCTGCTGTGACATCTCTCTGTAATGATAGGTATGTGTAGTAGGTTGTGGGGAGACTCTGCCCTCTCTTTTTAGACTTCTCTCTCAGATGACGGGTGTGCATAGTATGGTGTGTGGAGGGGCAGGCCTCTCTGCTGAGACCTCTCTCTGTAATGATAGGTGTGTGTAATAGGGTGTGGGGAAGGACTGGGCTCTCCTGTCTGACCTTCCTCTCACATGACAGGTGTGTGTAGTAGAGTGCGTGGAGGGACTGGCCTCTCTGCTGAGATCTCTCTATGTAATAAGTGTGCATATTAGGCAGGGCCACAGGAATTATGTGGCAGGAGAGGGACAAATTATGCAGCAGGTTTGCTTAAATTATGGGGCAAGAAAACAAAGGCAAATTATGTAGGATAATGCGTCACATTTTGTAATAGTATTACTTTATTATTTTGTAATTTTTAAACTTGGTAACACTCTCTGGGCATTGGTTGCTCCTGATTAGTACCAGCTTAACACCCAAATATAACAATAAGCAACAGAAAGGTGACCAGACCAGGTTTGCCAAGGGCCTTGCATCATGCGGCAACACTTGTCGCTGCATGTTTAATAACTTTTGAACCTTTTGAACTAGAAACATTTTTGGGGGGTTAAAATCTGCAGATTTTGCAGCAGATGATATATTATGTGGCAAAGTTATGTGAAAAGTGCTGGAGCTGCACAAATGCATAATTCCTTTGGCCCTGGCATTAGGGTGTAGGGAGGGACTGGGCTCTCCTTTCAGGCCTCTCTCTCAGATGACGGGTGTGCATAGTAGGTTGTAGGGAGGTAGTGCCCTCTATTTTTAGACCTCTCTCTTAGATGACAGGTGTGGAGTGACCGGCCTCTCTTCTAAGACCTCTCTTTGTAAGGATAGGTGTGTGTAGTAGGGTGTGGGGAGGAAGTGGGCTCTCCTTTAAGATCTGTCTCTCAGATGACAGGTATGCGTACTAAGGTGTGTGGAGGGACTGGCCTCTCTAGTGAGACCTCTTTCTGTAATGATGGGTGTGCGCAGTAGGGTGTGGAGAGAGACTGGTCTCTCCTTTCAGACCTCTCTCTCAGATGACAGATGTCCATAGAAGGGTGTGGGTAGGGACTGCCCTCTACTTTCAGACCTCTCTCTCAGATGACGGGTGTACATAGTAGAATGTGTGGAGGGACTGGCCTCGTTGCTGAGATCTCTGTCTGTAATGATAGGTGTGCATAGTATGGAGTGACTGAGCTCTCCTTTCAGACCTCTATCTCAGATGATGGGTGTCTGTAGGAGGGTGTTTGGATGAGCCTTAACTAGACTCACAACTGTTCTCAAACCAATGAGCATAAATAGTAGAGTCTGAGAAAACACCATCCCCAGTTAGACTCCTTCATAAAGTAACTAGTGTGCATAACAGTGTATTCAAACATCACCTATTCCTTCCTACTTTTCATAATCCCACAGAGTCTTGCGAGATCATAACATTCAAAAAAGTTTTAACCCTTTAAACATCAAAGTACTTATCCCTTACACATTTTCTCTCAAAAACAATGACCCCCAACACGCATTCCTAATAATGGAGTGAATTGAGATCTCACCTACTCCTTTTTACTATTTGTGATCCCACGAGAGTCCAGCGAGATCGTAAAAATTACTTAAAACAATATACCTTTAATATCTTCACAATACTTATCCCTTAGACACCTCCTCTCAATGTCTAGAGTGGGCAGCATGCCTTACTGCTGCGCCTTATATATGTTTTTTACTCTCCACAACACCCCTGATTTTTTCACAGTAAACCGTAATTTCGGCCATTTCATATCTAACATTCCAAAAGTCAGCCAATTCAGAGTGCTCACTCTCGCAAAGACTCGATGGAACCTGTTGTGAGAGCAAAAAGGCTAATGGGAAACATGGGCCTCTCAACTAATCACAAGGCTCCATTTTTGGTTTTGCGCTCTCGCGGAAAGCACTTGGCCTCTTGCGGGCCTCTCGGGAGCCCAACTGCCGAAATATACAATTATATTTGACCCTTCATATCTCAGAAACAACTGAGCAGATTTACACCAAATCCCAAAAAGCACAATCTGTGAACCAATATCTACCTTCCTGGCGAATTTGGTGTAATTCCATTCAGCAGGTTTTGCTAAAACCTGTCTTAAAGAAGTCTATGGAAAATGAATAGGGATTTTGTATTTTGGGGTCCCCTTTTGTCTCGGCCCCCACTTGACAGATCCCCCTAAACTTTCAAGAAAGGAGCTGAGGTGGATAAACGTTCTGTTTGGAAGGTTTCGTGAAGATTCGTCAACAGGGGCCAAAGTTATTAGCAAATTATAATATGCTCTGTCTGTTGAGAAGCAGACCTCACTATAAACTACCTACTGGCGACCACCAGTAGGTTACAGGATATATAGGGATATAGGATATATTAATAATATATATGTTAATTACTGGCGGTATAGTTAGGACCATGTTTCCATAGCAAAAGCATTTTTTGACTTGCCTATATCTTTGACACAATTAGACAAAGTTTCACGAAATTTTCCAAAACAAATGTGTCCGTCATTCTAGTTGTGCGTGGATAGTTTTGGGGCGATCTGTTAAGCGGGGGCTGTAAAAAAAGGAAGGGTAAAAAAAGTGCATTTCCTAAGTTAATTCCCACAGACATTTAGAACACGACTACAGCCCTAACCGCTGGACGGAATCATACCAAATTTGGCAGAAAGCTAACTCTTGGTCCAGAAAGAGTGCTTTTTGTTATTTGGTGTATATCCATTCAGTAGTTTAAGAGTTATTGAAGGAAATCCAAATTTGTATATATAGGGAAGTGGATTCTCTGAGGATCTGACAGTCCTGGTGCTGAAATCTGATTGGCTGCCAACACTTCAACCAGGAAGTGTTTGCAGCCATCTTGGGACTCAGCTTCAGATGAGTCCCACAAAAAACTTTTTAAAAAAAGAAAAAGCGGCAGGGTAGGAATGCCCTGACCCCCTATCTGTGGTCCTGGGGTCCCCCTGTGAACTCGACAGAGTCAAAAAGCACGGCCTCACACGCTTGTTTACATTATACCCTCCGGGTGGGCCAGGTCCACGGGGGCATGCAGACTTGTATTAAAAGAAAGAAGGGGGCACATGGGGCCCCCCTCCTTGGGCTTAGTTATGCCCCAGAGACCACCACCTCCCTGGGGCTTAATTTAATAACGCAGGAAGGGCCGCTCAGACCCCCCTTAGCCCTGGGGACCACAACCTTTCTGGGGCTATAAATATATTGACTGGGGGGCAGCAGGCCACTCTGAGCCCTGGGACCACCACCTCCCCTGGGCTATAAATAGGTTGACAAGGGGGGCCATGTGGACCCCCTGAACCTCGAGGACCACCACCTCCCCAGGGTAGCCCATGCAAACAAAAGTAGGGGGCTGCGTGGCCCCCTCCTGGAGCTATACATGGTCCTAGGGACCACCCCCCCCCAGGGCCGGCTCCTGCTATGTCCCAGGGTGCCCCTCTGGGACATAGCTGTTTGCTTTTGCTTGGCGGGAGCTGACAGATCCTGCCAAGCTAAAGCAACACTACGTTACAGCAGGCGGGAGCCATCAAAGTGCGCCCACCCACTAAAAGCAGAGGTTTCATCTCTTTCCCTGCCCATAGACATGCAGGCATGGAAAGAGATGCAACAATTGCTCCTGCATGGAGGGAGCTGCCTTCCCAGCAGCTCCCTCCATGCAGCAGCAATGCCGACTCTTGCAGGATGTGGGGAGCCGGCTGGGACCGCAGGGGCTTTGAGGCTTCCCCGTGGTCCCGGGGAAAAGTGCAGAAAGAGACAAAATAAAGGTCAAAGAGGCAGAAAAATGGTGAGAAACGGGCAGAAAAAGGCAGAAAAAAGGCCAGAAATGAGCAGAAAGAGCCAGAATAAAGGTCAGCAATGAGCAGAAAGAGGCAAAATAAAGGTGAGAAATGAGGAGAAAGAGGAAGAATAAAGGTCAGCACCAAGCAGAAAGAGGCAAAATAAAGGTGAGAAACAAGCTGAAAGAGGCAGAATAATGGTCAGAAGGGAGCAGAACGAGGCAGAATAGAGGTCGGAATAGAGCAGAAAGAGGTAGAATAAAGGTCAGAAACAATCAGAAAGAGGCCAAATAAAGGTGAGAAACGAGCAGAAAAAGGTAAAATAAAGGTCAGCAACGGGCAGAAAAAAGCAAAATAAAGGTGAGAAAAGCGCAGAAAGATGCAAAATAAAGGCAGAATAAAGGTCAAAAGGGAGAAAAAAGAGGCAAGTCAGAAACCAGCAGCAAGAGGCAGGTTAAAGGTTAGAAACAAGCAGACAGAGGGAAAATAAAGGTCAGGAGCGAGCAGAAAGAGGCAAAATAGCGGGTAGAATGAGCAGAAAAAGGCAAAATAGAGGCCAGAAACAAGCAGCAAGAGGCAACATAGAGGTAAAAAACGGGCAGCATGAGGCAGAATAAAGGTCAGGAGCGAGCAGAAAGCAGCAAAATAATGGACAGAACGAGTAGAAAGAGGCACAATAGAGGGCAGGGGTGAGGAGAGAAGAGGCAGAAAAATTAGCAGAAAACAAGCTGAGGAGGCACAAAAACGAAGGCAGCTGAGGGTAGCGGACTGCAGGCAAGCTGGACAGGAGAAACATCACAGGGGGAGTTGCCTCGAGTACCTGCTCCTGTGTGCCCCCCTATTTTATTTACCATCCATCCACTGACAGACCCACTCATACACTCTCGCACCCACTCCCAGATCCACTCACATACTCATGCACCCACTCAGAGACTCATACACCCACTGACAGACGCACTCAGACACTCATGCACTCACCTACAGATCTATTCGAGCACTCATTCACCTACTCACAGACCCACTGAGAGACTCACACACACACTCACAGACCCACTCAGAGACTCACACACACACCCACTCAGACACTCGTGCATCCACTCACAAACCCATTAAGAAACTCACATACCCACTCGCAGACCCACTGAGGCACTCACACACCTACTCACAGATCCATTCAGACACTCACACACCCACTCACTGACATTCTCAGCGACTTTTGCATGCTCTCAGAGACCCACTCAGACACTCATCCACCCATTCAAAGACCCACTCGGACACTCATGTTCCCACTCACAGACCTACTCAGAGACTCATGAACCTACTCACAGATCTACTCAAAGATTCATGCATCTACTGACTGACCCACTCAGAAACTCACTAACCCATCACAGACCGACTCAGACACTCACACAACCACTGTCAAACCCACTCAGACACTCACACACCCACTCACTCACCCACTCAGACTCATCCATCCACTCACAGACCTTCAAAGACACTCATGTACCTATTCACAGACCCATTCAGAGACTCACACACTGATTCACAGACCAACTCAGACACTCATGCACCCACTCACAGACCCAGATATTCACACATCCAGTCACAGACCCACTCAGAGACTCATGCACTCACTCATAGACCCACTCAGGGACTCATGCACTCACAAAAGCACGTATATCGCTGCCCTGTAAGAAGCGCGCCGGGGAAAAGGGAATGGGAGAAAAGAATAAATACTGCTGGGTGGAGGATGCGCTGGTCAGGGCCTTCTTTGAGGTATGGCAGACTACCAGGACATCAAAAAACATCGACCTAGAGGAAGTACCCTGAGTGCAAGGGAAGAGATAAAAAATGAGAGAACAATCATGCAAACAAGCCTTGCCCTGAGTAATGCACTCTAGTCTCTACCAACAAAACTCACATCCCCCAGCATCCACTTAAAGGGCAGTAAAGAAGGATACAGTATACGATCATCACCAAGTTGGCCACTTGCAATGGAGGAGTCAGAAGCTCTGCGCTGGATCCAAAAGTAAAGTCAAAGTGTTCCAAAATAAACAGAATCCTTAGGCTTGGTAGAAAATAAACACAGCGTCTGAGGGTTTGAAACAAAAGAAAATGGAAAAACAGTCTTAACAAAAAGTAAAGTCCGGGAACAAAGCACGCTCCCACCACTTAGCTGTTCGTCGTGCGGAGTAGCTCCTTCTTCCATCACAGAAGCTGAACGGGCAGTAGAGGGCGAAAGGACAGGAACGAAACGTGTCCCGCATGGCCCCTGAACTGAGGATGCGAAGAATCGGCTCTGGCAGATATGCCACGGCAGGCTAGTGAAAGCGAGGACTCAGCGTAGGGCAGAGGTTGCGGCGAGGTCAAGAGCCGCTGGGACAATGCGCTGACAGGAGGCAGCGCCGGAAGCCGAGCAGACGAATCCACGAAGAACAAAACAGGACGGCAGGTCACTGAAACTCCACTAGGAAGCTGGAATGACAAGCACGGAGCAGCAGACTGGAGAGGCTATATACTGCCTCCCTCAACAGCTGACCTCCGGTGCTTCTTCCTGCGAAAACCCCAAAGGATGCTGGGTAATGTAGTTTGTTAAAACAACAGTTGATGGACAGAATGCAGAACAATGTCATACATTCACCCCAGTACAGAGATCTGGGCCTAAATCCATCGTTTTTTTGCTCACCATGCCATTCCAGTTTGAACCCAGCCATATGCAAATCAGTCTTGACCCTGTGCCTCATGGGAACAGTCCAGCCCGAACTGCCAAGCCAGGTCCTCCCTGGACTGGAAACAAGCATCCTAGGACCGGTTTCGGGGTTTCACCCCTCATCAGCCAGGATAGCTTGATTCCAGTGGCATGGAGAGCACGGGACCCACGTCTGGGCATACCCGTCCCACTCGGGGTGACAATGCAAAAACAACAGTTGATGGACAGAATGCAGAACAATGTCGTACATTCACCCCAGTACAGAGATCTGGGCCCAAATCCATCGTTTTTGCTCACCATGCCATTCCAGTTTGAACCCAGCCATATGCAAATCAGTCTTGACCCTGTGCCTCATGGGAACAGTCCAGCCCGAACTGCCAAGCCAGGTCCTCCCTGGACTGGAAACAAGCATCCTAGGACCGGTTTCGGGGTTTCACCCCTCTTCAGCCAGGATAGCTTGATTCCAGTGGCATGGAGAGCACGGGACCCACGTCTGGGCATACCCGTCCCACTCGGGGTGACAATGCAAAAACAACAGTTGATGGACAGAATGCAGAACAATGTCATACATTCACCCCAGTACAGAGATCTGGGCCTAAATCCATCGTTTTTTGCTCACCATGCCATTCCAGTTTGAACCCAGCCATATGCAAATCAGTCTTGACCCTGTGCCTCATGGGAACAGTCCAGCCCGAACTGCCAAGCCAGGTCCTCCCTGGACTGGAAACAAGCATCCTAGGACCGGTTTCGGGGTTTCACCCCTCTTCAGCCAGGATAGCTTGATTCCAGTGGCATGGAGAGCACGGGAACCACGTCTGGGCATACCCGTCCCACTCGGGGTGACAATGCAAAAACAACAGTTGATGGACAGAATGCAGAACAATGTCATACATTCACCCCAGTACAGAGATCTGGGCCTAAATCCATCGTTTTTTGCTCACCATGCCATTCCAGTTTGAACCCAGCCATATGCAAATCAGTCATGACCCTGTGCCTCATGGGAACAGTCCAGCCCGAACTGCCAAGCCAGGTCCTCCCTGGACTGGAAACAAGCATCCTAGGACCGGTTTCGGGGTTTCACCCCTCTTCAGCCAGGATAGCTTGATTCCAGTGGCATGGAGAGCACGGGACCCACGTCTGGGCATACCCGTCCCACTCGGGGTGACAATGCAAAAACAACAGTTGATGGACAGAATGCAGAACAATGTCATACATTCACCCCATTACAGAGATCTGGGCCTAAATCCATCGTTTTATTGCTCACCATGCCATTCCAGTTTGAACCCAGCCATATGCAAATCAGTCTTGACCCTGTGCCTCATGGGAACAGTCCAGCCCGAACTGCCAAGCCAGGTCCTCCCTGGACTGGAAACAAGCATCCTAGGACCGGTTTCGGGGTTTCACCCTCTTCAGCCAGGATAGCTTGATTCCAGTGGCATGGAGAGCACGGGACCAACGTCTGGGCATACCCGTCCCACTCGGGGTGACAATGCAAAAACAACAGTTGATGGACAGAATGCAGAACAATGTCATACATTCACCCCAGTACAGAGATCTGGCCTAAATCCATCGTTTTTTTGCTCACCATGCCATTCCAGTTTGAACCCAGCCATATGCAAATCAGTCTTGACCCTGTGCCTCATGGGAACAGTCCAGCCCGAACTGCCAAGCCAGGTCCTCCCTGGACTGGAAACAAGCATCCTAGGACCGGTTTCGGGGTTTCACCCCTCTTCAGCCAGGATAGCTTGATTCCAGTGGCATGGAGAGCACGGGACCCACGTCTGGGCATACCCGTCCCACTCGGGGTGACAATCCAAAAACAACAGTTGATGGACAGAATGCAGAACAATGTCATACATTCACCCCAGTACAGAGATCTGGGCCTAAATCCATCGTTTTTTTGCTCACCATGCCATTCCAGTTTGAAACCAGCCATATGCGAATCAGTCTTGACCCTGTGCCTTATGGGAACAGTCCAGCCCGAACTGCCAAGCCAGGTCCTCCCTGGACTGGAAACAAGCATCCTAGGACCGGTTTCGGGGTTTCACCCCTCTTCAGCCAGGATAGCTTGATTCCAGTGGCATGGAGAGCACGGGACCCACGTCTGGGCATACCCGTCCCACTCGGGGTGACAATGCAAAAACAACAGTTGATGGACAGAATGCAGAACAATGTCATACATTCACCCCAGTACAGAGATCTGGGCCTAAATCCATCGTTTTTTGCTCACCATGCCATTCCAGTTTGAACCCAGCCATATGCAAATCAGTCTTGACCCTGTGCCTCATGGGAACAGTCCAGCCCGAACTGCCAAGCCAGGTCCTCCCTGGACTGGAAACAAGCATCCTAGGACCGGTTTCGGGGTTTCACCCTCTTCAGCCAGGATAGCTTGATTCCAGTGGCATGGAGAGCACGGGACCCACGTCTGGGCATACCCGTCCCACTCGGGGTGACAATGCAAAAACAACAGTTGATGGACAGAATGCAGAACAATGTCATACATTCACCCCAGTACAGAGATCTGGGCCTAAATCCATCGTTTTATTGCTCACCATGCCATTCCAGTTTGAACCCAGCCATATGCAAATCAGTCTTGACCCTGTGCCTCATGGGAACAGTCCAGCCCGAACTGCCAAGCCAGGTCCTCCCTGGACTGGAAACAAGCATCCTAGGACCGGTTTCGGGGTTTCACCCCTCTTCAGCCAGGATAGCTTGATTCCAGTGGCATGGAGAACACGGGACCAACGTCTGGGCATACCCGTCCCACTCGGGGTGACAATGCAAAAACAACAGTTGATGGACAGAATGCAGAACAATGTCATACATTCACCCCAGTACAGAGATCTGGGCCTAAATCCATCGTTTTTGCTCACCATGCCATTCCAGTTTGAACCCAGCCATATGCAAATCAGTCTTGACCCTGTGCCTCATGGGAACAGTCCAGCCCGAACTGCCAAGCCAGGTCCTCCCTGGACTGGAAACAAGCATCCTAGGACCGGTTTCGGGGTTTCACCCCTCTTCAGCCAGGATAGCTTGATTCCAGTGGCATGGAGAGCACGGGACCCACGTCTGGGCATACCCGTCCCACTCGGGGTGACAATCCAAAAACAACAGTTGATGGACAGAATGCAGAACAATGTCATACATTCACCCCAGTACAGAGATCTGGGCCTCAATCCATCGTTTTTTTGCTCACCATGCCATTCCAGTTTGAAACCAGCCATATGCAAATCAGTCTTGACCCTGTGCCTCATGGGAACAGTCCAGCCCGAACTGCCAAGCCAGGTCCTCCCTGGACTGGAAACAAGCATCCTAGGACCGGTTTCGGGGTTTCACCCCTCTTCAGCCAGGATAGCTTGATTCCAGTGGCATGGAGAACACGGGACCCACGTCTGGGCATACCCGTCCCACTCGGGGTGACAATGCAAAAACAACAGTTGATGGACAGAATGCAGAACAATGTCATACATTCACCCCAGTACAGAGATCTGGGCCTAAATCCATCGTTTTTTGCTCACCATGCCATTCCAGTTTGAACCCAGCCATATGCAAATCAGTCTTGACCCTGTGCCTCATGGGAACAGTCCAGCCCGAACTGCCAAGCCAGGTCCTCCCTGGACTGGAAACAAGCATCCTAGGACCGGTTTCGGGGTTTCACCCCTCTTCAGCCAGGATAGCTTGATTCCAGTGGCATGGAGAGCACGGGACCCACGTCTGGGCATACCCGTCCCACTCGGGGTGACAATGCAAAAACAACAGTTGATGGACAGAATGCAGAACAATGTCGTACATTCACCCCAGTACAGAGATCTGGGCCCAAATCCATCGTTTTTTTGCTCACCATGCCATTCCAGTTTGAACCCAGCCATATGCAAATCAGTCTTGACCCTGTGCCTCATGGGAACAGTCCAGCCCGAACTGCCAAGCCAGGTCCTCCCTGGACTGGAAACAAGCATCCTAGGACCGGTTTCGGGGTTTCACCCCTCTTCAGCCAGGATAGCTTGATTCCAGTGGCATGGAGAGCACGGGACCCACGTCTGGGCATACCCGTCCCACTCGGGGTGACAATGCAAAAACAACAGTTGATGGACAGAATGCAGAACAATGTCATACATTCACCCCAGTACAGAGATCTGGGCCTAAATCCATCGTTTTTTGCTCACCATGCCATTCCAGTTTGAACCCAGCCATATGCAAATCAGTCTTGACCCTGTGCCTCATGGGAACAGTCCAGCCCGAACTGCCAAGCCAGGTCCTCCCTGGACTGGAAACAAGCATCCTAGGACCGGTTTCGGGGTTTCACCCCTCTTCAGCCAGGATAGCTTGATTCCAGTGGCATGGAGAGCACGGGACCCACGTCTGGGCATACCCGTCCCACTCGGGGTGACAATGCAAAAACAACAGTTGATGGACAGAATGCAGAACAATGTCATACATTCACCCCAGTACAGAGATCTGGGCCTAAATCCATCGTTTTTTTGCTCACCATGCCATTCCAGTTTGAACCCAGCCATATGCAAATCAGTCATGACCCTGTGCCTCATGGGAACAGTCCAGCCCGAACTGCCAAGCCAGGTCCTCCCTGGACTGGAAACAAGCATCCTAGGACCGGTTTCGGGGTTTCACCCCTCTTCAGCCAGGATAGCTTGATTCCAGTGGCATGGAGAGCACGGGACCCACGTCTGGGCATACCCGTCCCACTCGGGGTGACAATGCAAAAACAACAGTTGATGGACAGAATGCAGAACAATGTCATACATTCACCCCAGTACAGCGATCTGGGCCTAAATCCATCGTTTTATTGCTCACCATGCCATTCCAGTTTGAACCCAGCCATATGCAAATCAGTCTTGACCCTGTGCCTCATGGGAACAGTCCAGCCCGAACTGCCAAGCCAGGTCCTCCCTGGACTGGAAACAAGCATCCTAGGACCGGTTTCGGGGTTTCACCCCTCTTCAGCCAGGATAGCTTGATTCCAGTGGCATGGAGAAGCACGGGACCAACGTCTGGGCATACCCGTCCCACTCGGGGTGACAATGCAAAAACAACAGTTGATGGACAGAATGCAGAACAATGTCATACATTCACCCCAGTACAGAGATCTGGGCCTAAATCCATCGTTTTTTGCTCACCATGCCATTCCAGTTTGAACCCAGCCATATGCAAATCAGTCTTGACCCTGTGCCTCATGGGAACAGTCCAGCCCGAACTGCCAAGCCAGGTCCTCCCTGGACTGGAAACAAGCATCCTAGGACCGGTTTCGGGGTTTCACCCCTCTTCAGCCAGGATAGCTTGATTCCAGTGGCATGGAGAGCACGGGACCCACGTCTGGGCATACCCGTCCCACTCGGGGTGACAATCCAAAAACAACAGTTGATGGACAGAATGCAGAACAATGTCATACATTCACCCCAGTACAGAGATCTGGGCCTAAATCCATCGTTTTTTGCTCACCATGCCATTCCAGTTTGAAACCAGCCATATGCAAATCAGTCTTGACCCTGTGCCTTATGGGAACAGTCCAGCCCGAACTGCCAAGCCAGGTCCTCCCTGGACTGGAAACAAGCATCCTAGGACCGGTTTCGGGGTTTCACCCCTCTTCAGCCAGGATAGCTTGATTCCAGTGGCATGGAGAGCACGGGACCCACGTCTGGGCATACCCGTCCCACTCGGGGTGACAATGCAAAAACAACAGTTGATGGACAGAATGCAGAACAATGTCATACATTCACCCCAGTACAGAGATCTGGGCCTAAATCCATCGTTTTTTGCTCACCATGCCATTCCAGTTTGAACCCAGCCATATGCAAATCAGTCTTGACCCTGTGCCTCATGGGAACAGTCCAGCCCGAACTGCCAAGCCAGGTCCTCCCTGGACTGGAAACAAGCATCCTAGGACCGGTTTCGGGGTTTCACCCCTCTTCAGCCAGGATAGCTTGATTCCAGTGGCATGGAGAACACGGGACCCACGTCTGGGCATACCCGTCCCACTTGGGGTGACAATGCAAAAACAACAGTTGATGGACAGAATGCAGAACAATGTCATACATTCACCCCAGTACAGAGATCTGGGCCTAAATCCATCGTTTTATTGCTCACCATGCCATTCCAGTTTGAACCCAGCCATATGCAAATCAGTCTTGACCCTGTGCCTCATGGGAACAGTCCAGCCCGAACTGCCAAGCCAGGTCCTCCCTGGACTGGAAACAAGCATCCTAGGACCGGTTTCGGGGTTTCACCCCTCTTCAGCCAGGATAGCTTGATTCCAGTGGCATGGAGAGCACAGGACCAACGTCTGGGCATACCCGTCCCACTCGGGGTGACAATGCAAAAACAACAGTTGATGGACAGAATGCAGAACAATGTCATACATTCACCCCAGTACAGAGATCTGGGCCTAAATCCATCGTTTTTTTGCTCACCATGCCATTCCAGTTTGAACCCAGCCATATGCAAATCAGTCTTGACCCTGTGCCTCATGGGAACAGTCCAGCCCGAACTGCCAAGCCAGGTCCTCCCTGGACTGGAAACAAGCATCCTAGGACCGGTTTCGGGGTTTCACCCCTCTTCAGCCAGGATAGCTTGATTCCAGTGGCATGGAGAGCACGGGACCCACGTCTGGGCATACCCGTCCCACTCGGGTGACAATCCAAAAACAACAGTTGATGGACAGAATGCAGAACAATGTCATACATTCACCCCAGTACAGAGATCTGGGCCTAAATCCATCGTTTTTGCTCACCATGCCATTCCAGTTTGAAACCAGCCATATGCAAATCAGTCTTGACCCTGTGCCTCATGGGAACAGTCCAGCCCGAACTGCCAAGCCAGGTCCTCCCTGGACTGGAAACAAGCATCCTAGGACCGGTTTCGGGGTTTCACCCCTCTTCAGCCAGGATAGCTTGATTCCAGTGGCATGGAGAGCACGGGACCCACGTCTGGGCATACCCGTCCCACTCGGGGTGACAATGCAAAAACAACAGTTGATGGACAGAATGCAGAACAATGTCATACATTCACCCCAGTACAGAGATCTGGGCCTAAATCCATCGTTTTTTGCTCACCATGCCATTCCAGTTTGAACCCAGCCATATGCAAATCAGTCTTGACCCTGTGCCTCATGGGAACAGTCCAGCCCGAACTGCCAAGCCAGGTCCTCCCTGGACTGGAAACAAGCATCCTAGGACCGGTTTCGGGGTTTCACCCCTCTTCAGCCAGGATAGCTTGATTCCAGTGGCATGGAGAGCACGGGACCCACGTCTGGGCATACCCGTCCCACTCGGGGTGACAATGCAAAAACAACAGTTGATGGACAGAATGCAGAACAATGTCATACATTCACCCCAGTACAGAGATCTGGGCCTAAATCCATCGTTTTTTGCTCACCATGCCATTCCAGTTTGAACCCAGCCATATGCAAATCAGTCATGACCCTGTGCCTCATGGGAACAGTCCAGCCCGAACTGCCAAGCCAGGTCCTCCCTGGACTGGAAACAAGCATCCTAGGACCGGTTTCGGGGTTTCACCCTCTTCAGCCAGGATAGCTTGATTCCAGTGGCATGGAGAGCACGGGACCCACGTCTGGGCATACCCGTCCCACTCGGGGTGACAATGCAAAAACAACAGTTGATGGACAGAATGCAGAACAATGTCATACATTCACCCCAGTACAGAGATCTGGGCCTAAATCCATCGTTTTATTGCTCACCATGCCATTCCAGTTTGAACCCAGCCATATGCAAATCAGTCTTGACCCTGTGCCTCATGGGAACAGTCCAGCCCGAACTGCCAAGCCAGGTCCTCCCTGGACTGGAAACAAGCATCCTAGGACCGGTTTCGGGGTTTCACCCCTCTTCAGCCAGGATAGCTTGATTCCAGTGGCATGGAGAGCACGGGACCAACGTCTGGGCATACCCGTCCCACTCGGGGTGACAATGCAAAAACAACAGTTGATGGACAGAATGCAGAACAATGTCATACATTCACCCCAGTACAGAGATCTGGGCCTAAATCCATCGTTTTTTGCTCACCATGCCATTCCAGTTTGAACCCAGCCATATGCAAATCAGTCTTGACCCTGTGCCTCATGGGAACAGTCCAGCCCGAACTGCCAAGCCAGGTCCTCCCTGGACTGGAAACAAGCATCCTAGGACCGGTTTCGGGGTTTCACCCCTCTTCAGCCAGGATAGCTTGATTCCAGTGGCATGGAGAGCACGGGACCCACGTCTGGGCATACCCGTCCCACTCGGGGTGACAATGCAAAAACAACAGTTGATGGACAGAATGCAGAACAATGTCATACATTCACCCCAGTACAGAGATCTGGGCCTAAATCCATCGTTTTTTGCTCACCATGCCATTCCAGTTTGAACCCAGCCATATGCAAATCAGTCTTGACCCTGTGCCTCATGGGAACAGTCCAGCCCGAACTGCCAAGCCAGGTCCTCCCTGGACTGGAAACAAGCATCCTAGGACCGGTTTCGGGGTTTCACCCCTCTTCAGCCAGGATAGCTTGATTCCAGTGGCATGGAGAGCACGGGACCCACGTCTGGGCATACCCGTCCCACTCGGGGTGACAATGCAAAAACAACAGTTGATGGACAGAATGCAGAACAATGTCATACATTCACCCCAGTACAGAGATCTGGGCCTAAATCCATCGTTTTGTTGCTCACCATGCCATTCCAGTTTGAACCCAGCCATATGCAAATCAGTCTTGACCCTGTGCCTCATGGGAACAGTCCAGCCCGAACTGCCAAGCCAGGTCCTCCCTGGACTGGAAACAAGCATCCTAGGACCGGTTTCGGGGTTTCACCCCTCTTCAGCCAGGATAGCTTGATTCCAGTGGCATGGAGAGCACGGGACCCACGTCTGGGCATACCCGTCCCACTCGGGGTGACAATCCAAAAACAACAGTTGATGGACAGAATGCAGAACAATGTCATACATTCACCCCAGTACAGAGATCTGGGCCTAAATCCATCGTTTTTGCTCACCATGCCATTCCAGTTTGAACCCAGCCATATGCAAATCAGTCTTGACCCTGTGCCTCATGGGAACAGTCCAGCCCGAACTGCCAAGCCAGGTCCTCCCTGGACTGGAAACAAGCATCCTAGGACCGGTTTCGGGGTTTCACCCTCTTCAACCAGGATAGCTTGATTCCAGTGGCATGGAGAGCACGGGACCCACGTCTGGGCATACCCGTCCCACTCGGGGTGACAATGCAAAAACAACAGTTGATGGACAGAATGCAGAACAATGTCATACATTCACCCCAGTACAGAGATCTGGGCCTAAATCCATCGTTTTTTGCTCACCATGCCGTTCCAGTTTGAACCCAGCCATATGCAAATCAGTCTTGACCCTGTGCCTCATGGGAACAGTCCAGCCCGAACTGCCAAGCCAGGTCCTCCCTGGACTGGAAACAAGCATCCTAGGACCGGTTTCGGGGTTTCACCCCTCTTCAGCCAGGATAGCTTGATTCCAGTGGCATGGAGAGCACGGGACCCACGTCTGGGCATACCCGTCCCACTCGGGGTGACAATCCAAAAACAACAGTTGATGGACAGAATGCAGAACAATGTCATACATTCACCCCAGTACAGAGATCTGGGCCTCAATCCATCGTTTTTGCTCACCATGCCATTCCAGTTTGAAACCAGCCATATGCAAATCAGTCTTGACCCTGTGCCTCATGGGAACAGTCCAGCCCGAACTGCCAAGCCAGGTCCTCCCTGGACTGGAAACAAGCATCCTAGGACCGGTTTCGGGTTTCACCCCTCTTCAGCCAGGATAGCTTGATTCCAGTGGCATGGAGAGCACAGGACCCACGTCTGGGCATACCCGTCCCACTCGGGGTGACAATGCAAAAACAACAGTTGATGGACAGAATGCAGAACAATGTCATACATTCACCCCAGTACAGAGATCTGGGCCTAAATCCATCGTTTTTTGCTCACCATGCCATTCCAGTTTGAACCCAGCCATATGCAAATCAGTCTTGACCCTGTGCCTCATGGGAACAGTCCAGCCCGAACTGCCAAGCCAGGTCCTCCCTGGACTGGAAACAAGCATCCTAGGACCGGTTTCGGGGTTTCACCCCTCTTCAGCCAGGATAGCTTGATTCCAGTGGCATGGAGAGCACGGGACCCACGTCTGGGCATACCCGTCCCACTCGGGGTGACAATGCAAAAACAACAGTTGATGGACAGAATGCAGAACAATGTCATACATTCACCCCAGTACAGTAGTTTGTTAGACACTCGTTTCCCAGTCATACCATGATAGCCTGAGGAGGCGAGTCTGTGCCTGCGTGTACCCCGATGTCTCGCCACGGTCATGACAGTACCCCCCGCAAAGAACGCCGTCCCGGCAGACGACCTGGTTTCGAAGGGAACCGCTCATGAAAACGTCTAAGCAGGTGAGGACATTGGAGGTTCCGGACGGGTTCCCACGACCGCTCCTCCGGGCTGTAACCCTCCCAGTCAATCAGGTAGAGGACCCGCCCCCTCACAAGCTTGGAGTCTAAGATACTCCTCACCTCGTACTCGTCTGCCCCTTCCACATCCACAGGGAGTGGTCTGTCAGGCAATCGGGTTTGTGGCTGACAGGGGCGAAGTAGGGATACATGAATCCAGGGTGAATCCGCCACGTAGATGGCAGGCTCAGGCGCATGGCCACAGGGTTCACTATTTTATTGATAGAATAGGGGCTTATGTATCTGGGTTTTAGTTTATTGACCCCTTTTAAATGCAGATGTTTGGTTGCCAACCACACCTTATCCCCCACTCGGTACGCAGGTTCCTTGGAGCGTTTTCTGTCAGCATAGCACTTGTCATCTGACTGAGCCTTTGATAGTTGTGCCTTGGCTTCTTGAAGCACCGCACGCAAATGTGCGTGATGTTCTTGCACCGAGGGGTGACTCGAAGAGTTGGGCCATTCAAAGGGTAGCACGTTAGGATGACCTCCATTCTGGCAAAAGAAAGGAGAACAGCCCAACGAAGAATGTTCGGCATTGTTGTATGCAAACTCAGCCATCCAAAGCAAGGTGCCCCACTCTTCCTCGTGTTGAAGCATAAAGCACGGCAGGTATTGTTCTAGGGTTTGGTTTAACTGCTCTGTCTTGCCGTCGGTTTGAGGATGGTAGCTGGTAGATAGCCGGGCATCGATCTTCATTGCGGCGCACAATGCTTTCCAGAAGCGAGAAATAAACTGAGACCCCCGGTCAGTTATCAGTACTGATGGTATCCCATGGAGCCGTACCACGTTCTGTAGGAAGGTGACCGCTAGCTCTGAAGGTGTAGGTATCTTCTTCAAGGGGGATGAAATGACCCATCTTCGTCAGATGATCCACAACCACCAAGATCACGGTATAGCCTTTGCTGGGTGGCATCTCCACTATAGAATCCATCGAGACCGTGTGCCAGGGAGAAGGGGGAACAGGAAGAGACCGGAGCAGTCCTACAGGTTTGCTGTGACTGGGTTTTCCTTGTGCGCAGACAGCACAATGTTTAACGTACTGTATGATGTCTTAACATAGGTTCAGCCACCAAAAATGACGCGTGGTCAGTGCAATGGTGTTTTTGGGCACCTAAATATCCCCCTATGGTAGAATCGTGCGTCCAGGATAATGCTTGGGTTTGTAAGGCTTCGGTTGAAAGAAAAAGGGCTTGGGAGCGATACAGCAAGTCCTCCTTTTTAGTCCAAAGGGTTGGCTCTTCAATAATCCACGCGTGCTGATCCAATAGGACTACTTGAGCTTTTACATCATACAGGAAAGTGGCAGAGGTAACAGCCGCTTGTCTGGTCTTGGGAAATCTGCGTATTGGAGGATTACAGGCGGTTCTGCATTTTCTTTTTCGGATGGCTGATGGACCCTAGAGAGGGCATCTGCCTTGCCATTCTGTGGGGTGGCCGATATTTTATAACAAAATCGTAATCCGAAAAGAAAAGGGTCCATCTCAATTGCCTTGGCGTAAGAGCGCGTGCTGTTTTAAGGAACAACAGGTTCCGGTGATCGGTATAGACTTCGATGGTATGGGCCGCTCCCAGTAGATAATGCTTCCACTCCTCACAGGCTCTCTTTATTGCCAGCAACTCTTTATCTGTAATGCTGTAGTACATTCGTTGGGAGTTAGCTTTTTGGAGTAGTACGCCACAGGATGCAATTGCCCGGTGTCTGGGTGTCGTTGCGATAGTACTCCCCCTAAAGCAGATTGATAGGCATCGGTCTCCAATACGAACGGCAACAGCACATCCGGATGTCGCAGGATAGGGGCCTTTGTAAATCTTGCTTTTAATTCCTGAAAGGCTGATTTTGCTTCAGCTCCCCAAAGGAAATGTGCTCCCTTCTTCAGGAGCCGGGTGATGGGTTGCACAATTCGTGAGAAATCCTTAATGAACCTCCTATAAAGATTTGCAAACCCCAAGGAAGCTCTGCACCCCTTTCACATTCATGGGCGACTTCCACTCTGTGATGGCCAACACTTTCTTATTGTCCATTCTTAGTCCCTTTTCATTGATCACATATCCTAAGAACTCGATCTCGGGGACATGGAACAGGCATTTCTCCAGTTTGGCATAGAGTGAATTCTTCAGTAAGTGATCTAGCACAGCTCTCACGTGTCTGATGTGTTCTTCCATGTTGGTAGAGTAAATAAGTATATCATCTATGTAGGTGATACAGAAGACGTCAAGGTATCCTCGTAACACTTCATCCATAAAGTACTGGAAGGCGGCGGGGGCATTACAAAGCCCAAAGGGCATAACTTGGTATTCGTAAAGTCCGAATTTGGTCCGAAAGGCCGTCTTCCATTCATCCCCTTGTCTTACTCTTACCAAGTGATAGACGCCACGGAGATTTGGGGCCAGATGTAGGTGGCAAAATACCGAGCGCTAACGCTGAAATTTGGTAAATGGCCATACACAATGTAGGTAATGGCAAACGCAATCGCAAAATAAGGAATCGCTAAAAATAAAGGAAACCAGTTAGCGATTCCTTAATTTGCGATTAGTACACACCGAATACCTAAATAGCTAATCGCAAAATAAGAAATCCTCATAACAAATCGCAAATCGATGTAGCAAAAATCGCTAATACCGATTTTTCAAAAATTCGTTATTTAGGAGTCGCAAATTACCACGGACTCAAAGCAGGTGGTAATCAGGTGCACTGCATTTAAACAGCCCCAAAATGCAACAGTATGAACACAATGGCGGCCCTCTATGTAATTGCAAGGCGGCTTCGGTTGCAAGCAGCAGGACAGAGGATCTGGAGACGGGAGGAACGCGTGTACAGACTGCGCATCACATTATTCCAACTGACTGAGGCTGAAATCCATGAAAGCTACAGGCTTCACCCCCAAACCATCCTAGACCTGATACAGGACCTGCACCCACTCCTGGAGCATCAGACACCAAGGGCGCACGATATACCACCACATGTCCAGGTGCTTTGTAGCCTGCACCTACTAGCATCAGGAAGCTACCAGGGGGTGATAGCTGTGGCAGGTGGAGTGTCACAGAGTTGCCTGTCCCGTTTTTTCAACACTTTCCTGGATGCCATGATGCATAGGATGCACCACTACATACGGTTTCCCAGCACACAGGCGGAACTGCATAAAACCAAGACGGATTTCTATCAAAAGGCACAGTTCCCACATGTTATTGGGTGCATTGATGGGACACACATACCAATCTGCCCACCTGCAGCTACAAAGTACATATATCGGAACCGCAAATCTACACATTCCATCAACGTGCAGGTGATTAGTGATGCGGACCACATCTTCACCGACATCGTAGCAAAATTCCCAGGGAGCACCCATGACTCCTACATATTCAGGAACAGTGGGATCTACACACGTCTGGCTGGGGGCGAATTCGGAGAAGGATACCTGCTAGGTAAATCAATGTGACACACCCTGATGTATACCTTGGATGAATGTGTTGGTGAATGTCATTAATGATTCTTCCTTTCTCACTCAGGTGATAGCGCATATGCCGTGTGGGCATTTATCCTGACTCCATATCTCAACCCATCCTCCCCCAGTGAGAGGAGATACAATGTGGCACATAGATCTACGCGCAATGTTGTGGAGCGCATATTTGGACTCTTAAAAAGCAGGTTCCGCTGCCTCCACAAAAGTGGAGGTGCACGGCAGTACCGCCCTATCATCTGCTGTAAAATTATAGCAACGTGTGCCATGCTGCATAACCTTGCGACAAAGAAAGGAACAGCAGTGGAACTAACTGACTCAGAGGATGAGGGTGAGGATTGCCCACAGCCAGAGCACAGCGCAGCAGGTGTGGCAGCAGCCCAAGATGGGAGACACAGACGGGCTGAAATCACATGCAACTATTTCTGAGTAAGTAATGAGACAAAGCCAGTAACTGTAATTGCGTGACAGTGTTTTATTAACCTTAACTCAGGCAATAGCACAGCACACCGCCACACCATGAAGGCTCCAACATGCCATGCCAATATTCAATTAACATTCATAGGGTGAAATGGGTTACATCACCCATCTCACAATGCCAGGTGATGGCTGTCATTATTTTCTGCGCCCACGCGCAGCACTGCCGTGTTCACTGGGCACACTGTCCTCCCTGGCGGTCTGTCCTGTGGCAGCTCCATGCCTTTCACTGCGCCTCCTGGACTCAGTTATCGGGGGTGTGATGCTGCTGCGGCTAGTTGCCTCCTCACATTCCCCCCCATCCCCTGCACCTGTTGCGGCTATTTGTGTGGTCTGGAGCACTTCCAGAGCACTGGTAACTGTGACCAGCCCCCTTGCAACGTCACGGCTGCAGTGGGCCATCTCTTCCTGCATGGCCACCGAGCGCCTGCAGAGAACAGAGGTGGCAGTGGAGAGGCGGTTCACCGCCTTAGTGTAGCAGTCCAATTTCTGTCGTTCCCTGCGCCTCGCCACACGATCTTCATCCAGTTTGCTGCACAGCAGCCTCACAGCCTCTGACATGTCCCGCATGCCCTCAGCCACAGTGTTGTTCATGCTGTTTATGCCCTCCTTAATTTCCAGCATGTGTCTGTTCATGTACACCATCTGGCGTTGAACTGATCTAATGGCTTTGCCTTGCAGGCGCTGTACCTTCAGCATATTACCCTCCAGACCGGTGAATACGCTGGACTCCTCGCCCTGTGCAACAGGACTGGCTGCCCTCGATCTGCGGCGTCTGACACCTGTGTGGGCATGCTCCGTGGGGGACTGTGTCCCTGCACTGTTCTCATCCTCTACCAGTGTGGACTGTTGGCCTCCCATGCTCTCCTCCTCTGACCCCTCCATCTCCTGGAGTCTAGCCACTGTATGCCTCCAGGCTCTCCTTGGCGGTGGTGATGGTGGTGGTGATGGTGATGGTGGTGGTGGTGGTGGTGTGTGCTCAGCAGGCGACAGGACCTCCTCATCCTGTGAGTTGTCTCTCCTGGGTGCCTTTCCTGTGTCCCCTTCAGCAGCCTTGCACGCTGCCTCGCCTGTGGAAACAGAATGTACATTTACTCACTTGTCTGGCAGCATTGGTGTAATAATAAATTTAATGACTGCCAATCAGACTGACTGTCCTCCGCTTGCTAGTTACTGATGTGTGTCACATGCCTTTGGGTTCAGTGGACTGACTGTTATGATATGTGTTACTTCTGACTACATCTCCCATAATTTATTGCTGGTGTTTTGGAACACATGTACTGGAGTGGGAATCATACTGGCTCATTGGGGATTGTGGATTGGGGTTAGGGAGTGGGGGGCACAGCATGCTATGCATGCATCTTACCTTTCCTGTTGCCAGCTCTGGCTGAGCTGTCTGCGTCCCCAATGCCACTCACGCTCTCCGGCTGGAGGGTGGACTCCACCATTAAATCCAGGGCAGTTGGTACAGGCGCTGTAGATGTCCCACCACCTGTCTTTGTAGCTTGCTTGAGCCTTTCAGCCACCCTCTCTTTTGCACGTTTTCTGAGGTCATACCAGCGCTTCTTTAGTTCATCTATTGAGCGCTGTGTTACGCTAATTGCATTTATCCTCTCCTGGATCACCAGCCAAATTTTCCTCTTCTGGGATTCAGGGACATGCAGGGACTGTTTGCCGAAGAGTTTATTGTGGTCAGTCAGTCAGTCAGTCAGTCAGAAATACTTTATTCGACAGCCAAGAGTCATAAAAGCATACAATATTATTAAAGGAAAATACACATTCCAGCCAAATACATAACAATAAAATGATCCCACATTTCAATCACAGTATTCATATCTAAAAGGTTCATAGTTAAAACCAATATCATATAAAGTGCACTGTGCTCAAGTAATAGACCAAAATCCTTGATTAATATCACATATAAAAAATGTATCATAATAATCGAGAAGGGAAAACACAATTGGGCCAACAAACAACACAAAATTACTATTACGGGAGTAATCTGTTCCTATGTCTAATGGCCCAGATTAAGAAACTTGCAACCCCGAGGCAAATTATGGGTGATGCCAGCATTTGTAAATAGAGCAGAGCTGGCCGCACTTGGACAAACTGGCATTCTCTAAGTAAAGGGAGGATATGCTGCCTACGCAGGGACTCGTAATAGTTACAAAAAAACATTAGGTGTAAGGTATCCTGTTCCGAGAAGTTATCACAGGGGCAGGGTTTTAACAGTTCAGATTTCGAGTATCCTCTCGGGAATGCCAGCAGCCAGGGGATCATATTTAAACAAAATCTCGTTAAAACAAAATGGTGGTATGGTTTATTAACATAAAACAAATATGGTTGCAGCTGCGGGCCTAGGCTCAGAGTGACATACCTTCTCACCGATGACTTGCCTAACTCTACCTCCTCCCTAAGGCATTTCCTCCTGTCCACAAACTGCCGTTTAAAATTTATAATCGCCGTCTTGCTCAAAGGCCTCGGGGTCAAAAACAAATCTGGGCACCCTAGACATTTTGTTTCTTCCTTTATATATTTAAGCCAAGGGATATGCTGGGCTCTCTCTAGCGCCATACAATCCGAAATTATAAGTTGGCTTAGATTCGGGGGTTGAGTCCAAATTCTAAGCCACCGTAAGAGGGGGAAACTGCGATCTGGTCTGCAATGTACCCCATCCCCAGTTCTTCATGCAGACAGTAAATAGGAGTAGCTACAGGGACCCCAAGGAGTTTGCGCATAAAATTATTCTCTGCCACTTGAATATCCTTTACATCTTTGTAACCCCAGATGTCACATCCATACGTGACCATTGGAATACATTTTGCGGTATAAACTTTCAAGAGTGCGGGGAAGGGTTTAGACCCTAGTCTTTTTGCAAAGTCCATAGTGGCCCCCGTTGCTCTTGCCAAAATGTTCTTTTTAAGTGTTCGTTGCGCTCCCCATGTACCTTGGTCATCAAAGAGTACCCCTAAGTATGGAAAAGTGGATACTTTGGTTAATTCGTCCCCATTACAATAAAATGTAGCCTTGGCCGCCTTTCTCGGGCCAATCGACATTGCATGAGATTTCTTAAAATTCGTTACCAAATCTAGTGAATTCATAAAATCTATAAAACAATTTAAAAGTTGTTGCAGGCCCCTTGCAGTTCTAGACAATAAAACTGCATCGTCGGCATACAACAATGCGGGAATCGATTTAGCACCGACCCTTGGTGTGTCCTTGCAGCATGATGTTAAAATATCCCCCAATTTATTAATGTATAGGATGAATAGCAGGGGGGCAGCTGCCGGACTCCCCTTCCTACTGTCCAAGAATCTGTCAGGCTGCCATCTTCATTAAACCGTACCGCAGCCGTGGTGTTAACATGTGCAGTATACAGGAAGGAAATCAATTCGGCCTTTAGCCCTGTATCACGAAGGACCAACCACAGCTTTGACCTATTGACAAGGTCAAAAGCTGAGGTTAGATCCATAAAGGCCAGATGAAAGGATAGTATACTTCCCGATCACCAGATGGAGATTCAGACATTGGTCTATTGTCCCCTTTCCCTGTCTGAATCCATATTGGAGGTCGGAAATAACATTAAAATGATCAAGCCAGACTGTGAGACGATCCAGGACTACCTTGCTCATAATTTTAGATACAGAGTCTAAGAGCGAAATTGGCCTATAGCAAGCCGGATCATCACGAAGGCCCTTTTTAAAAATGGGGACAATAACTGCCTTTGCCCATGACGGGGGGAAACCATAAGCACAGGCAGCATTAAAAACATGTGTTAGGATCCTGGCCCAGACTTTAGGGTCTGCCTTATAAAGGTCTGCCAGTATCCCGTCAGGGCCAGGGGCCTTTCCCCCCGATGTCGATGGTCCTTTGTCACCTCCTCTATCAGCACCTCCAGCTCCCTCTCACTGAATTTGTGCTTTCTTTTTCGCTCTCCTGCCTCCTTTTCCTTCTCCTGGTTGTCCATTTTTGGTTTGGTGTGTCTGCAAGATGTTAAAGCAGCTCCTGTGTTGTAAGGTCTGCTCCCTGCCTCTCCCACAGCTTCAGCCACAGTGTAGCAGCAGGTGTCAGGCCACTTCCTGCTTGTGATGTCATCAGAAAGCACCGGAATGGCAGTTTAAATAGTTGCGAGTTCTTAAATACCGATTCGGTAATACCGATTCGGTAATACCGATTCAGTAATACATAATCGCTATTTTCTAATCGGTAAATCGGAATAGGTATTTAATTTTACCGATTTTTACCGATTCGCTATTTTTTAACGAATAATTACCTACATCGGACTTTGCGAGTTCTTAATAGCGATTCGGTAAAAATCGATATTAAGAACTCGCAAATTGAGTTTTACCTACATATGGCCCCTAGTTTGGTAAAGATCTGCGCCCCTTCAACTGGTCCAGCAATACGGGAATGAGAGAAAACAGGTAGCGATTCTTCACAGTGACCCGGTTGATTGCCCTGTAATCGATACAGATCCGGAGATCCCCCTCCTTCTTGGGGATGAAGAAAAGAGGCGTGGAAGCAGGTGAGGAGAGAGGACGAATAAACCCTGACTGGAGATTCTCCTCTATGTGTTCTTTCAGGTGTTGAGTTTCTGGCTCCATGAGTGCATACACTCGGCTGCATGGAATGGTGGCTCCAGGGGACAGGTCTATCCTGCAGTCATATTCTCGATGAGGGGGGTAACTGACTTGCTTGTTTGTTGAACACCGCATTGGTATTGTTCGTACTCCGGAGGAACTGAAACAATAGAACAAACCAAGGGTATTCTGCATCCTGCTGCAAGGTAACTTGATTTCGTTGCTCGGCCCTTCTGTTGGCACGCTTCTTTACTCTTACAATGTTCACAGCAGAATGGAAAGTTCATGGTAACTGAGCGAGCAGACCATTGCACATAGGGATTGTGCAAGGTCAGCCATGGCATGCCCAGAATAAGGCGAAAATGGGGGGCATCAATCAGGTCAAACTGGATACGTTTGCAGTGTTCATCCCCGAATTGCATAACAAGGGGCAGTGTGTGGTACTTCACAGAGCCCGAAGTCAAGACTGTCCCATCTACCGCCTTCACAGATTCTGGGGTGCTCTTTCTTACACAAGGTAGGCCTAGTTGCTGTGCGTAGGTTTGATCCATGAAGTTGCCCGTAGCTCCAGAATCAAGTAAAGCGGGTACTTTCTGTTGATGTTCTTGATCCAACCACTGGGGGACAACCACATTGATACAGGCTACCGACGTCTGGACGGTGTTGGCCACAACAGGAGAGATCTCGGGGTGTTTTTGCTCAAACAAGGGATCTCGGTCCTGCTCGGACTCTTCAGTTTTCCGATGTCTCCCACTCATTCCAGTCTTGTTGCAGGACTGCTTGTGTTTGTGCCACTGCCCCTTTTTCTGCAGCCCTCGTTCGGGCCCTGCACTCTTTAAGGAAATGTCCTCCTTTCCCACAGTATAAACATAGACGTTGTTTATGCCTCCTTTTTCTCTCTTCCGAGGTTAAGGGACCACGTATCCCATTGATCTGCATGGGTTCCACTCCATCAGCAGGGCGTGATGCCTCCTCTCCTACTGGTTTGGGTCAAGGTATATAATAACGTGGTTCTATCCTCCCCTTGTCACCTTTCCTTTCCAGAAGACGATGATCCAACTGCACTGTGAGTTCGATCAACTCATCACAGGACTGGGGCATATGCACCACTTGGGATAGAACATTCTTCAGCTCTCCCCGTAATCCCTGATAAAAAAAGGTGGTTCTCTTATCCGGTGGCCAGTCTGTTTCAATCACCAGACGGTTGAAGGTTGTTATGTAGTTTAAGAGACTCTGTGTCCCTTGCTTCAGTGTGATCAATTACCTGTCAAGGGTGAGGAGATGGAATCTCCTGTCGAAGAGTTTCCACATTTCATTGCAGAACACTGAGAAGTTACACAACACTGGAGCGTCTTTTTCTATGAACGGAATCAACCAACTTGCTTCATTCCCCCCTAGATACGACATCACAAATGCAGTCTTGGCTTGGTCGTCATGCAATACAGCCGGTTTACAGAGGAAGTGTAGTCGACACTGGTTCAGAAAGATGCCAAATTTCTTTGGATCCCCAAAGATACGTTCAGGTGATGCCAATGGTATTTGAGGCTGTTGGATGACGTTGATAGGTGCATTGCCGCCTTCATAGTGAGAGGAAGTGTGGTTAGCAGACAAAAATCCTGAGACAGGAGTACTCCCATCAGGAGCCTGGGAGGGAAGACAATCAGGAAAGACGTCTTCAGCATGTATGGGAGGGGGCAGGGTCCATTCCTTAACATAGGGCTCTCTGCTACTGTCCATCTTTCTTTTTCTTGATAGCCCTGCTTCTTCCCTGCGCATAGTCCCTAACTCTTTGCGCAGATCCTGGTTCTCCGCTCAGAAGGCCTGGACCTCTATCTGCAAGGTAGTCAGGGTCTCAAGGACCGAGGTCAGCATTTCATTAGTTTCCATCATCCAGGCTGGTCAACAACGAGGGCTTGTCATTCTGTCAGGAACTGAAGACAGAAATGCCACTGACCTGCTGATAACGTCCAGCGGGGATTATGGAGAGCAGATAGTTTCCCACCTCCCCTTTACGCTGCTGTACAGGGAGCAAAAGCGCGTATATCGCTGCACTGTAAGAAGCGCACTGGGGAAAAGGGAATGGGAGAAAACAATAAAACTGCTGGTTGGAGGACGCACTGGTCAGGGCCTTCTTTGAGGTATGGCGGACTACCAGGACATCAAAGAACATCAACCTAGAGGAAGTACCCTGTGTGCAAGAGAAGAGATAAAAAATTCACACAGACAATCTCCAAAACAGCCACTCACACACCAACTCGCTTAACCAAACATTCACTCAAACAGCTACTCACTTACCCATACAGCCACTGACACACCCATTCACTCACTCATATAGCCATTCAGACACCCACTCACTCACCCATACAGTCACTCACACATCCACTCACCCACCCATACAGCCACTCACACAGCCACTCACTCACCCAAAGAGCCACTCACACACTCACTCACCAATACAGCCACTCACTCACCCACATAGCTACTCACACACCCACTTCTATACCCATACAGCCACTCACACACCCACTCACACACGGATAAACACAGTCACACAGCCACTCGCATAATATATGTTAGAAGTAGTATCATTCATTAGTAGTGCACCTAGTATACTAATCTAATTTTGCAGTAGGTTAGTATATATCTTTAACACTCATAAACTCTTAGAAAACCCTTATACTCACTGGATGATGTCATCAGTGATGTCATTTGAAATGTCATCAGTGATGTCACTGACCATGTCATGAGTGATGTAATATGTGAGGTCATAAGCAGTGCATTGTGGGGAATTATTTTATTTATACTATTTCCTAACTTTAACGTCCCTGTAACCTCTGTTTTTTTCAGTGAATGTCTATGCTTTTCTTTATTGTTGTTTCCTATCTTTAACGCCCCTGCAACCTTTGTTTTTTTCAGTGAATATATATATATATAACATCGCTAAAACCATTGATTTTTTCAGTGAATATATATATATATGTATATATATACACACATATATATATATATATATATATATATATATATATATATATATATATATATATATATATATATATATTATCTACTGGCGGTCGCCAGTAGATAGTTATAGTTAGGACCTATTTTCCATAGGAAATCCGCGACATTCTATTTGAAATAACTCTTGCGTTGGTTGACGAATCTTCGCGAAATTTTCAAACTTTATGGCCCGCTCCGGTCCGCTCCTACCCTGAAAGTCTCAGGGTGATTCGTCAAGCGGGGGCCGAGAAAAAAGGGGGGTCCCAAAACGTGTTTTCCCCATTCATTTTCCCATAGGAAACTTTAGACACGGCTACAGCCCGAACTGCTGAACGGAATTACACCAAATTTGGCAAAGAGGTAGTTCTTGGTTCAGAAAGAAACCTTTTTGTTAAATGGTGTAAATCCGTTCAGTAGTTGCGGAGAAATTAAAAAAATAAGAGTCAAAAAATCAATTTCCCATAGGAAACTTTATGCAAGGCTACAGCCCGAACTGCTGAACGGAATTACACCAAATTTGGCAAAGAGGTAGTTCTTGGTTCAAAAAGAACCCTTTTGTTAAATGGTGTAAATCCGTTCAGTAGTTGCTGAGAAAATCAAAAGTAAAAACACATATATATCTGGGCGGAGCCTAACCACACATGTCATCGTGAGATCTGATTGGCTGTCAGCACTTCATCCTGGAATTGCTGGCAGCCATCTTGGGACCAATATAAATGATAGTACCATTGAAATGCATTGTAGTGAATCGAAGATTTTGAGGGTTACCAAAAGGAGAACTATAAAGGGTGATAACAGACTTTAGTTACATTAGAATTCATTTGTTGATGGTACCATACTAATTTCAGGAATTGTGGTGTGTTCTAAGGTGATTTTACCCTGTGAAAAACCTTCTGCTGGGATATCATGAATCATGTTTGAGAGAAAACTATTTTCACATGCTTGTCCCATACAGTTTTGGAAGGTGCCCCAGAAGCTAAAATGAGAGCATATTTTCTGTAAATTCACATTATCTTTCTCAGTCATGTGAGAATGAAGTCTGACATTCTCAGTAAAACATGTACATCCAACAAGGGCAGAGACTGTCAGTTGATTCCTTTGTGTTCTACTGCAGCTTCCCAGAGTGTTCTAAAGAACAACTAGAGTGCTAACAGCCTTACTTATGACAAAAGTATGGCACACCTGAAGCCATCTTGATTGGAATAAACTGGTAACACTTAAAACATTTAATTTAAAAAGGAACAAAATGATGGGGTTCATCTTGTCATAGAAATTATGGTTAGTGCTCTGGAAAGAAAAATTAGGACATGTTTCAAGTGTGATCTCAAATATCTTCCTGTTATATTTCAACAGGAGCAGCCTGTCAGTTGATGCCTTTGTGTTCTACTGCAGCTTCCCAGAGTGTTCTAAAGAACAACTAGAGTGCTAACAGCCTTACGTATGACAAAAGTATGGCACACCTGAAGCCATCTTGATTGGAATAAACTGGTAACACTTAAAACATTTAATTTAAAAAGGAACAAAATGATGGGGTTCATTTTGTCATAGAAATTATGGTTAGTGCTGTAGAAAGAAAAATTAGGACATGTTTCAAGTGTGATCTCAAATATCTTCCTGTTATATTTCAACAGGAGCAGCCTGTCAGTTGATGCCTTTGTGTTCTATTGCAGCTTCCCAGAGTGTTCTAAAGAACAACTAGAGTGCTAACAGCCTTACTTATGACAAAAGTATGGCACACCTGAAGCCATCTTGATTGGAATAAACTGGTAACACTTAAAACATTTAATTTAAAAAGGAACAAAATGAGGGGGTTCATTTTGCCATAGAAATTATGGTTAGTGCTGCAAAAAGAAAATTTAGTGCATGTTTTAAGTGAGATCTCAAATCCTCTTCTATTTCATTAGAAAATTCTGACATGCAGACTGAAACAATCACTTTCAATACCAGCAGTAGACTTCCAGTTAACTCCTTGGTGAGCAGTAGCTTTACTACAGTGATCTAATGAACAACTAGAGTAATAACATTCTGAATTTATGGCAAATGTGTGACACATCTGAATGCCTTCTTGATGGAATCAAAGTAAAAAACTGAAAGCATTTCCTACTGAGGAGACTGCAGTAAATGAGGAAATTAGGAAACTTCATAACAAAGAAGTCTTCCAAGATGGCCACCAGTGAAAAAAGAGCCCAAATGTAGCACAAATATTACCCAGATGTAGCCCACATATAGCCCAATGACAAAAGTGTGCAAAACACTTTTTATTTTTAGTTTTTTTGCAGTTTTATGTAGTGCAGACTGGTCAGGTATTGGAGCGTTGCATCTTAAAACATGACCCCCCTACACTACAAAAACACCACTGCACTACCCTAAACCCTAAAACACTACCCCAGCACGACCCCCTACACTACACAAGCACCACTGCACTACCCTAAAACATGACCCCCTACACTACACAAACACCACTGCACTACCCTAAACCCTAAAACACTACCCCCAGCACGACCCCCTACACTACACAAACACCACTGCACTACCCTAATCCCTAAAACACTACCCCCAGCACGACCCCCTACACTGCCCGAACACCACTGCACTGCCCTAAACCCTGAAACACCAGCCCCTGCACGACCCCCTATACTGCCCGAACACCACTGCACTGCCCTAAACCCTGAAACACATACCCTAGCACGACCCCCTACACTGCCCGAACACCACTGCACTGCCCTAAACCCTGAAACACCACCCCCTTCACGACCCCCTACACTGCCCAAACACCACTGCACTGCCCTAAACCCTGAAACACCACCCCCAGCATGACCCCTACACTGCCCGAACACCACTGCACTGCCCTAAACCCTGAAACACTACCCCCAGCAAGACCTCCTACACTGCCCGAACACCACTGCACTGCCATAAACCCTGAAACATCACCCCCAGCAAGACCCCCTACACTGCCCGAACACCACTGCCCTAAACCCTGAAACACCACCCCCAGCACGACCCCCTACACTGCCCGAACACCACTGCACTGCCCTAAACCCTGAAACACTACCCCCAGCAAGACCCCCTACACTTCCCGAACACCACTGCCCTAAACCCTGAAACACCACCCCCAGCAAGACCCCCTACACTGCCCGTACACCACTGCACTGCCCTAAACCCTGAAACACCACCCCCAGCATGACCCCCTACACTGCCCGAACACCACTGCACTGCCCTAAACCCTGAAACACCACCCCCAGCACGACCCCCTACACTGCCCGAACACCACTGCACTGCCCTAAACCATGAAACACCAGCCCCAGCACGACCCCCTACACTGCCCGAACACCACTGCACTGCCCTAAACCCTAAAACACCACCCCCAGCACGACCCCCTACACTGCCCGAACACCACTGCACTGCCCTAAACCCTGAAACACCAGCCCCAGCACAACCCCGTACACTGCCCGAAAACCACTGCACTGCCCTAAACCCTGAAACACCAGACCCAGCACAACCCCGTACACTGCCCGAAAACCACTGCACTGCCCTAAACCCTGAAACACCAGCCCCAGCACGACCCCCTACACTGCCCGAACACCACTGCACTACCCTAAACCCTCAAACACCAGCCCCAGCACGACCCCTATACTGCCCGAACACCACTGCACTAAAGTCTGAAACACCACCCCCAGCAAGACCACCTACACTGGCCGAACACCACTGCACTGCCCTAAACCCTGAAACACCACCCCCTGCACGACCCCCTACACTGCCCAAACACCACTGCACTGCCCTAAACCCTGAAACACCACCCCCTGCACGACCCCTACACTGCCCAAACACCACTGCACTGCCCTAAACCCTGAAACACCACCCCTCAGCACGACACCCTACACTGCCCGAACACCACTGCACTGCCCTAAACCCTGAAACACCACCCCCAGCATGACCCCCTACACTGCCCGAACACCACTGCACTGCCCTAAACCCTGAAACACCACCCCCTGCACGACCTCCTACACTGCCGGAACACCACTGCACTGCCCTAAACCCTGAAACACCACCCCCAGCACGACCCCCTACACTGCCCGAACACCACTGCACTGCCCTAAACCCTGAAACATCAACCCCAGCAAGACCCCCTACACTGCCTGAACACCACTGCCCTAAACCCTGAAACAACACCACCTACACTGCACGAACACCACTGCACTGCCCTAAACCCTGAAACACCACCTCCAGCAAAACCCCCTACACTGCCTGAACACCATTGCTCTGCACTAAATCCTGAAACACTAGCCCCAGCATGACCTCCTACACTGCCCAAACACCACTGCACTGCCCTAAACCCTGAAACACCACCCCCAGCACGACCCCCTACACTGCCCGAACACCACTGCACTGCCCTAAACCCTGAAACACCAGCCCCAGCAAGACCCCCTACACTGCCCGAACACCACTGCACTGCCCTAGACTCTGAAACACCAGCCCCAGCAAGACCCCCTACCCTGCCCGAACACCACTGCACTGCCCTATACCCTGAAACACCAGCCCCAGCATGACCCCTACACTGCCCGAACACCACTGCACTGCCCTAAACCCTGAAACACCAGCCCCAGCACGACCACCTACACTGCCCGAACACCACTGCACTGCCCTAAACCCTGAAACACCAGCCCCAGCACAACCCCCTACACTGCCCGAACACCACTGCACTGCCCTAAACCCTGAAACACCAGCCCCAGCACGACCCCCTACACTGCCCGAACACCACTATACTGCCCTAAACCCTGAAACACCAGCCCCAGCACGACCCCCTACACTGCCCGAACACCACTGCACTGCCCTAAACCCTGAAACACCACCCCCTGCAGCACCCCCTACACTGCCCGAACACCACTGCACTGCCCTAAACCCTGAAACACCACCCCCTGCACCGCCCCCTACACTGCCCGAACACCACTGCACTGCCCTAAACCCTGAAACACCACCCCCAGCACGACCCCCTTTACTGCTCGAACACCACTGCACTGCCCCAAACCCTGAAACACCACCCCCAGCACGACCCCCTACACTGCCCGAACACCACTGCCCTAAACCCTGAAACACCACCCCCTGCACGACCCCCTACACTGCCTGAACACCACTGCACTGCCCTAAACCCTGAAACACCACCCCCTACACTGCCCAAACACCACTGCACTGCCCTAAACCCTGAAACACCACCCCCTACACTGCCCGAACACCACTGCACTGCCCTAAACCCTAAAACACCACCCCCAGCATTACCCCCTACACTGCCCAAACACCACTGCACTGCCCTAAACCCTAGAACACTACCCCCAGCACGACCCCCTACACTACCCGAACACCACTGCACTGCCCTAAACCCTAAAACACTACCCACAGCAGTACCCCTACACTACCCAAACACGACTGCACTACCCTAAACCCTAAAATACTACCCCCAGCACAACCCCTACACTACCCAAACACGACTGCACTGCCCTAAACCCTCAAACACTCCCCCAGCACGACCCCCTACACTACCCGAACACCACTGCACTGCCCTAAACCCTAAAACACTCCCTCCAGCACGACCCCCTACACTACCCGAACACCACTGCACTGCCCTAAACCCTAAAACACTCCCCCCAGCACGACCCCCTACACTACCCAAACACCACTGCACTGCCCTAAACCCTAAAACACTACCCCCCGCATGACCCCCTACACTACCCAAACACCAATGCACTACCCTAATCCCTAAAACACTACCCCCGCATGACCCCCTACACTACCCTAAACCCTAAAACACTACCCCCGCACGACTCCCTACACTACCCAAAGACCACTGCACTACCCTAAACCCTAAAACACGACCTCCTACACTACACAAACACCACTGCACTACCCTAAACCCTAAAACACTACCCCCAGCACGACCCCCTACACTACCCAAACACCACTGCACTACCCTAAACCCTAAAACACTCCCCCCAGCACGACTCCCTACCCTACCCAAACACCACTGCACTACCCTAAACCCTAAATCTACCCCCAGCATGACCCCCTACACTACACAAATACCACTGCACTACCCTAAACCCTAAAACACTACCCCCAGCACAACCCTCTTCACTACCTAAACACAACTGCACAATTTGTTACAGGCGTTGCAACGCAGGCCTGTGGTGCTTACTGGAAGTACCTAGTGGGCTAGTTGGGCCCCAGGGACCCTCAGGATTCAAGGTGACCTAATCCCCCAACTTAAAACGCACCACGGGGCGCGTTTGCACAGTGGTGAAGGGAGGGGGCGGGGCCTCAGGTGACATGTGCGCAAACACGCCCTGTGGTGCATTTTAAGTTGGGGAATTAATTCCCTTTGAATCCTGAGGGACCCTGGGGGCCAACTAGCCCACCAGGTACCTTCAGTAAGCACAACAGAGTTGCGTTGCAGAGAGGTGAAAAAAGGTGCGTGGCCTCGGAACGCCTCTCTGCAACTCAGCTCTGTGGTCCTAACTGTAGGTACCTGGGGGGCTAGTTGGGCCCTAGGGACCCTCAGAATTCAAGGGGACTTAATCCCGCAACTTAAAACGCGCCACGGGGTGCGTTTGCACACATGTCACCTCAGGCCCCCCTCCCTTCACCACTGTGCAAACGCGCCCTGTAGCGCGTTTTAAGAGGTAGTTTTAATCCCCTGCCCTATTATGTACTAGGGACTTGCAGAGGAGGTCATGCTAATCACAGGGGTACCCCAACGCATAGTGTTCCCTAGTGTATGTAGGTGTTTTCACTGTATTCTAAGTGTCTTTTAGCATAGCACTGGCTCTGGTTAGTCAGAGTCAGTTACCACCAGTACCCGTCTGAAAAAGTTGTGGGCACAGGATGATTTTGCAACAAGGCCTCTTTCTGCTCCTCTGTTGGTTCTTTCTGCACATCTTTTGCTTCTTTCTGTGCGTTTTTCTTCTTTCTTCACATGTCCTACCTCTGTAGGCATACTTAGAAACTAGCATTTAAAAAACCTTTGAAATTCACTTAAAAATCATAGGTTTCAGGCACGTTATAGTTAGAAATTAGCATTTAAAAAACCTTTGAAATTCACTGAAAAAACCATAGGTTTTAGGGACAGTTATAGTTAGTTGGACATTTCACTCGTACAAAACCATAGAAATTCCCCTGTTATAGTTAGTTCAGCTAACTATAACTCGCGCCCCCGCAATGCACTGCTGATGACGTCACATATTACATCACTCATGACATGGTCAGTGACATCACTGATGACATCACTGATGACATCTCAAATGACATCACTGATGACATCATCCATGTGATAATTTCATGCATCTTCTCACACCCTAATATAACTTTTTGATACACCCACTCTAAATTACAGACTGCCATTCTCAAAACCATAGACACTCCAACACCAAAAACTACATACCCACTCACTGATTCTTAGGTCTACACACACATCCACTCACTCACCCGTACAGTCACTCATACTTAGTCACTCAGTACAGGACTATCATATGCACTCATACACCTATATAAACTCTCACACACCGCCACTCATCCATAGAGGTACTCACACACCTAGTCAGTCATGCAAAAACTTAATCACACACCCATTTACTCACCTATACAGTTATACACCGACCAGCTCACTTACTCATACAAATACTAGCACATTCTTACGCTCTTATACAATCACTGATACAAGTACACACTCATCCATACAGCCACTCTCACAATCACACACTCTCACTTATAGCCATTTATATACTCCAACACACATATATACTGCCTTTCACATATGTAGTTACTCACACATGTACCACTGAGATATACATTCAATCACTAACACACCCATACACACACTCACCCACCCATACAGTCCATCACAGATGCACTCTTGAAACCATGCACCCAGTGAATCACCAACTCACACATCTATGCACAGAGTCACACACACCCCACCCACACAAACACTCAGGCACCCATACAGATACTCAGACAATCAATCAATAACCCATGTAGACACTCATGTAGCTATTCAGAAAGCCATGCAGCCGCTTACAAACCAACAGACAGACGGATACAGACATTCACACAGTTTAGTCACTAACCCATGCATTCAGTAAGATACATTTAATCACTCACTTGTAGAGTCAGTCACTCACGTACTAAATCATCCATTCAGACACTTATACACCCACTCATTCTTCAATACGCCTTTCCCTATATATATTAAACATATTTAAACTTTACAGAAACACACAGTCACTGGATGATGTCATCAGTGATGTCATCAGTGATGTCATCAGTGATGTCACTGACCATGTCATGAGTGATGTAATATGTGACGTCATCAGCAGTGCATTGCGGAGCGCGAGTTATAGTTAGCTGAACTAACTATAACGGGGGAATATATATATACATATATTTACATATAGATATATATATCAACTCCACTCCCGAAGTTGAATATTTCAATCAACCGAGCAGAGACTCCAAAATTCTTCAGTGCTTAATTTTATTCAACGTGTTCACTTATGTCCATAACGCGTTTCGGCCACCACAAAATGGCCTTGCTCACATGTGCACTGCGTCCTCGCCTTACTTTTTTTATCCTTATCACCACGTGATTTCAACATAACAACAATGGACATCGACAACAGACTATTATCTTAAATAAGCCATTATTCGTCATATAATTTCAATTGTAAACATAGTCAATATTCAATGAATCTTGAATATTGAGCCAATACATAGATTCTAAAATATCAATCTATATAAAAGATACTTTTTAATTTAATATCTATGCTTCAAACTTTCAATTTAATAAAATTAGGTTGTAAACAGGATTCATTGCTGCAGTACTGTGCATACTAGGTATTAGAACATTGGAATGTGGAGCACTCCATTGAAGACAATGGAGTGCTCCGTGCTTCTACGGGCCGGTAAAGGCCCGCAAAGCAACATTCCAATGTTGTTTTCACAAAGGCCTCTCGGAGCCCGAGGGGATTTAAACCCACTCGAACTCCAAGAGGCCTTTGTTTTATTTGTTAGAACATTCTGCCCTCTAGTGGCAGAATGTTCATATAGCCTTATAGCCCTTTGTAGCTGGGCTATACCGGCTATTAAAGTACCGCTCCCTTGTTAAAGTCCCTCGCCTTCGGCTCGGGCCTTTAACGCTGGAGCGGGCCTTTAATAGCCGGTATAGCCCGCTACGGCGGGCTATAAGGCTGTATTACGATGCTATCTATAACGTCCCATTTGTGTCTGAAACGCAATGCATAATGCATTATCTGTTCAAATTGGACAGTGTTAATTTGAAGTAGTAATTGCAGCATAATGTAAACTAGTTGCCAAAGTTAAGCCCATAGTGGGATTACTGCAAATTCTATTCCCAACTCCTTGGTCATAGGCATTTATATCTCTCCAACTTATATAAGCACTGCACAGAATAATATTATAGACACAAGCATAGACCATATCTGTATACATTGTGAAGAGTACCTATAGATATAATCTAAGGGCTTATTATATAAATAAATACAAATCTTGCTGTTGTCAATTAAAAATCCAAGCTATCATTAACCTCTACCTAAAGTGCTGTGTGTTCAAAGTGCATTGGTATAAAGTGCAAATTTAAGGGAAATTAACCAGCAGCTTCTTCCATGTACAGTATTGATTTTAATGTTATTAATACTATGAATAGTTCAGATATTTCATATATTTCACATCTTATATACAGTGTCAAGTTCTCATAGATAAAAATACCTATAAAAATATCAGTAGGAACCCATTGATTATAAAAAGTTATGGAGATCTTCACTGGTATTAAGGTCTTTGGGTGTTTTAGAATCAAGTTAAAAAATATAACGGGTCTCTAATTGACGTAATAGTTTTTAGTGATTACCCCCTCTTCTTAGGGCCGGAATTGCGTCTATAACAAAATACTTCAAACAATTCAAGTTGTTGTTATGCATTTGTTTGAAGTGGCATGCCACTGGATATGAAGAGTCTCAGTTAACAATGGCCTTCAAGTGTTGTAGGATTCTGACATGCACTTGTAGCTTGGTACTTCCCACATACCTAAGCCCGCAGGTGCATTCTAATACTTAAACAGCATGATCATTTCTGCAAGTGTAGAGTCCCTCTAGTTCAACTGGTCTGGGAGTAAAAGGTGTATTGTATTTGCGGCATACATTGTCCACATGGGAATTTTCCCGGTATGATTTATTTGGTTCTCCCCGAGGAGCTGCCCTCTATCTCCATCTATCAATAGTTGCAAGAATCTGGAGTACTAACTGCTAGTCACATGGCATGAGTGACCCTCACACATTTGAACATTACCGCAAATATATGCTATGTACAGGTCTTGATAGAGATCATCTTGCATTATGCCAGATATATTTGTGTTACAAAACGGATTGAGGGACACTCACCAGTCATGATGTTTTACCATGTTACTAGATATATTTCAGTTATATAAACTGGATGTATGGGCAATACCAGGCATGTTGCGTAAAATCATGATCGTCAACAGTGCTATTATGAGTCCCTAACCCATACTATGAGGGCTATGTGACATGTTTTCATGCATAGTTAACCTTTACCATTTGAAGATGGCCGAAATATTTCTTAACATGATTGAATATTATGCTGCGCATTATTGGAATAGACTATGCATGTCTTGGTAACTCTGTATGTATTTGTTCTTCCTTACTTTGACACATGTAATGATGATGAGCATTGGTTAGACTTCTAATACGAGGGGCCGTACAAATATCATTACTATTTTGCTCTGTCTAATATGGCCGACGGGCAAGATACCAAATGTATGGAAGCAGTCCTCTGTTTATGTTAACGTTTGAAACTCTTTATCTGAACATGTACACTGTGGTGACTTTACATGTGATCAAGTCTGCGGGACAGCCGCAATGCATTACGTGAAGCTCATTAAACTGAGTATCTGATCATTCCGGTGTGTCCTGAGAGTGCGTTATTCTGAAATTAGTGGTGATTATTTGGATCAGTGCGCTTTGCCGACGTACGCACCACATTCCAAGGGTCCGGGGGTCCAGCAGAAGCAACTGTATTTGGGATATATATATATATATTCACTGAAAAAATTATAGCGACGTTATAGTTAGGAAATAGAATTTAAAAAACCTTAGAAATTCACAGGAAAAAACAAAGGTTATGGGGACGTTATAGTTAGGATCAAATTTCACTCATACAAAACCATAGAAATTCAGCAGTTATAGTTACTTGAGCTAACTATAACTTACACCCCCGCAATGCACTGCTTATGACCTACCATATTACATCACTCATGAGGTGGTCAGTGACATCACTGATGAAATCACTGATGGCATCTCAAATGACATTACTGATGACATCATCCAGTGAGTGCAAGCATTTTCTAAGAGTTAATGATTGTTAAACATATATACTAACCTACTACAAAAGTGAAATTAGTATACTATGTGCACTACTACTCAGTGATACTGTTACTAACATATATTATGAGTGGCTATGTGACTATGTATCCTTGTGTGTATGGGTGTGTGAGTGGCTGCATGGGTGTAAAAGTGGGTGTGTGAGTAGCTGTGAGGGTGAGTGCATTGCTGTGTGAGTGGCTGTACTGGTGAGTGAGTGGATGTGTGAGAGACTGTATAGGTGAGTGAGTAGGTGTCTGAATGGCTGTATGAGCGAGTGATGGGGAGTGTGAGTTGCTGTTTGGGTGAGTGAGTGGCAGTTTGAGTGGGTGTTTGGTTAAGTGAGTTTGTGTGTGAGTTGCTGTATTGGAGAGTTGGTGTCTATGTGAATGTCTGAATGGGTGAGTGAGCGGATGTGTGAGTGCTTGTATAGATGTCTGAATGGGTATGTAGGTGGTTGTGTGGGTGTGTGAGTGAGTGCATGAGTGCTTGTATGGGTGAGGGAATGGTTGTGTTGAGAGGCTGCATGGGTGAGTGAGTGGGTGTGTCAGTGACTCTGTAGGTAAATAAGTCGGTGTGTGAGTAGCTGTATGGGTGATTGTGTGGCTATGTGACTGGCTGTAAGGGTGAGTGACTGATTATATAAGTGGGTATATGGGTGAGTGAAAGGTTGTGTAAGAGACTGTATGGGTGAGTGAGTGGGTGTCTGAATGGCTGTATGAGCGAGTGATGGGGAGTGTGAGTTGCTGTTTGGGTGAGTGGATGTTTGAGTGGGTGTTTGGTTAAGTGAGTTTGTGAGTGAGTGGCTGTATTAGAGAGTCAGTGTCTGTGTGAATGGCTGCATGGGTGAGTGAGCGGATGTGTGAGTGATGGTATAGATGTATGAATGGGTATGTAGGTGGTTGTGTAGATGTGTGAGTGAGTGTGTGAGTACTTGTGTGGGTGAGGGAATGGCTGTGTTGAGAGGCTGTATGGGTGAGTGAGTGGGTGTGTCAGTGGTTGTGTAGGTAAATAAGTGGGTGTGTGAGTAGCTGTATGGGTGAGTGTGTGGCTATGTGACTGGCTGTAAGAGTGAGTGACTGATTGTTTGATTGCCTATATGGGTGAGTAAACAGTTGTGTGAGTGGCTGTACCAGTGAGTGAGTGGGTGTGTGAGTACCTCTATGAAGGAGTGAACAGGTGTATGAGTACTGTTATGGGTCTGTGAATGGGTATGTGAGTGGTTGTGTGGGTGTGTGAGTGTGTGTACAAGAGGCTGTATAGGTGTGTGAGTAATTCTGTGGATGATGTCATCAGTGATGTCATTTGAGGTATCATCAGTGATGTTAATGACCATGTCATAAGTGATGTAATATGTGAGGTCATAAGCAGTGCATTGCAGGGGGTAAGTTATAGTTAGCTCAGGTAACGATGGCTGCTGAATTTCTATGATTTTGTACGAGTGACATTTGAGTCTAACTATAATGTTCCAGCAACCTTTGTTTTTCTCAGTGAATTGCTAAGGTTTTTTTTAATTCTATTTGCTAACTATAATGTCCCTGTAACCTTTGCTTTTTTCAATTAATTTCTAAGGTTTTTCAAAATCTATTTCCTAACTATAACATCCCTGTAACCTTTGTTTTTTCAGTGAATTTCTATGGTTTTTTAACTAGTAGTCACGTTTGCAGAGTGGTGGAGAAAAGGGGCATGGGCTTTCGACCAGTTCTTTGGAATCCCACTGTGTCGGACATACTGGAGGTAACAGGAGGGCGTATTGGCCCCCAAGGACCATCAGCAACCAAAAGGATCTCATCCCCCAACCAGTATTGCACCAGGAGGTGCATTTGCGAATGGTGGAGAAAAAGGGCGGGCCTCCAATCAGCTCTCAGCAATCGCTTTATGTGGGACTTACTGAAAGTAACATATGTGGGACTTACTGGAAGTAACAGGCGGGTTTTTTGCCCCCAAATATCCTCAGCATCCAAGGGAACTTCATCCCCCAACCAGTAGCAGTCCTGGAGGTGAGTTTTCAGAGTGGTGTAGAAAGGGGTTGGGGTCCTCGACCAGCTCACAGCAATCCGACTGTGTGGGACTTACTGGAGGTAACAGGAGGGGTTCTTGGCACCCAAGGACCCTCAGAATCCAAGGGGACTTCATTTCCCAACCAGCAATGTGCCAGCAGGAGGCGCGTTTGCAGAGTGGTGGAGTAAGGGTGCATGGCTTCTGAAGACCTCTCAGCAATCCCGCTGTGTGGGACTTACTGGAGGTAACAGGAGGGATAGTTGGCCCCCAAGGACCCTCGGGAGCCAAGGGGACTTTATCCCCCAACTACTAGTGCTAGTAGGCGTGTTTGCAGAACTAGAGGTAACAGGAGGCCTTGTTGGACCTCAAGGACCCTCAGCAGCCAAGGGGACTTCATCTCTCAACCAGTAGTGTGCCAGGAGGCATGTTTGGAACGTGGTGAAGAAAGGGGGCAGGGCCTCTGACAAACTCTCAGCAAACCCGCTGTTTGGAACTTACTGGAGGTAACAGGAGGACTTGTTGGCCCCCAAGGGCCCTCAGCATCCAATGGGACTTCCTCCCCCAACCAGTAGTGCGCCAGGAGGCACTTTTGCAGATTGGTGGAGAAAGGGGGTCGAATCTCCAGTAACCTCTCAGCAATTCCACTGTGTGGGACTTACTGGAGGTAACAGGAGGGATAGTTGGCCCCCAAGGACCCTCGGGAGCCAAGGGGACTTTATCCCCCAACTACTAGTGCTAGTAGGCGTGTTTGCTGAATGGTGGTGAAAGGGGACGGGGCCTACGGCGGCCTGCTGGGCCAGCTTTTTTTCCTTTTATTATGGGAGGGGGTGCCGTGGCCCCACTTCCCTGGGATGATTTGGGCCCCATGGACCCCATCCTCTGGGGCCCGGCCTTTTTAATAAAGAAATTGTGAAAAGAGAGGCGACCCATGCGACCCCCCTCCCCGGGCAAATTTTAGCGTCTCCGTTGGGTACCACAGGAGCCGGCAATGCTTTGATACACAAGGAGCTGTTAAGCATGCAGCTCTCTGTGTGTCAAAGCAAATGCTCCACTTCCTGCAAGCAAAAACATTTCTCCACTCTTGCTTGCTGAAAATGGAGCGTTTGCTGTGGCTTGGCTGGAAAGCTCCCACCAAGCCACAGCAAATAGCTATGTCCCGGGGGTGGGCACCTGGGAAGTGGCAGTGGAGTTTGCCAAGTTGACATCCAATAATTAAAAACCTTCATAAACACTCATGTCAGTAGTTCAAAAGAAGCTACTAATAAAGGTTAAGTCTCCCACACGGATGTCAGTTCACTTTTATATCCAATGAAAGCATTTTTCCACATCATGACTGCCAGGCACCTCTGACTTTTTAAATCAGGCGCTGAATGCAGGTTGTGCATTTAAAATGTTTATGAAGGTTTTTATTACTGTTCATCAACTTGGCAAATTACACTTTAACTTCAATTAATTTCTGACTTCATTCCCAGCTGAAAGTTGCTGTTTTTGACATTGCTGTATTTCCTTGTGATGTGTGACCTTTCAAATTGCAAGATCAGGCATTCTGAAGTATTTCGCTAATGTTGATCTAATCAGCATCACCTGGTGAATATTTATTGGTTTTAGATAGGGCGCTCTTTAGTTGACAAAGGCTGATCGAGCAGCCAAAACGTGCTCTGTGTCAGGCGCTGTATGGAATAAAAACAGTGATTACTTACATTCTAGAGTGCAGGCCTTTTTCTCTGCAGGGGAGGAAAGATTGTCTGTGTTTAAGCTCTAGCAGTAGTGCTTTTACCTGCACCACCAGCATTCAGGAAGCACACCAGCAGGACCGCAAAGCATGGAATATATATAGTCACTGAAAAAAACAAGGATTACAGGGACTTTATAGTTAGGCTGACATTTCACTCATACAAAACCAGAGAAATTCAGCAGTTATAGTTACCTGAGCTAACTATAACTCATGCCCCAAAATGCACTGCTCATGACCTCACATATTACATCACTCATGACATGGTCAGTGATATCACTGATGACATCACTGAAATGACAGCCTAACTATAACATCCCTGTAACCCTTGGTTTTTTCAGTGGATTTCTAAGTTTTTTTAAATTCTATTTCCTAACTATAACGTCCCTGTAACCTGTGTTTTTTTCAGTGTCTTTCTCAGGTATTTTAAATGTTAATTCCTAACTATAACGTCACTGTAACCTTTTCTTTTTTCCAGTGCATTTCTAAAGTTTTTTTAATTATCTTTCGTAGCTATAACGTCCCTGTATTTTTTTCTATAATTAGATATTGAACATTACATCTGCATGTTGCACCACTTGTTGTATTTGTCATCTATTTATTTTAAAAGTACATTATTAATCTTATTTCAAGATATTTTTGGTTTTCGCCGAGGACACACAGCAAATACCGCATGTTTTTGACAAAGTGTAAAACACATATATAGACATACTTTACATAAAGTTTCAGTCTAGCTGTTTAGTAATATATTAATTTAACTTTCCCCTTTGTATTTATTTGTCGACAAAACTACATCTGAAATGCATTTTCCTTGTTCGCCGAGAAAGCGAATGTCGAGATCACATATATAGACATGTTTTACATAAAGTTTGATACTAGCTGTTAAGTAAGATATTACTTTAACTTTCCCCTTTGTATTCATTTGTCAAAAAAACAAATCCAAAATGTATTTTCCTTGTTCGTGGCGACACCGGAAGTTGCGATGACGTCGGTAACCACGACGATCGCACCTTTTTAAGAGGTGTAAAACACATATATGCACACATTTTACAGTATTTTAGACACTGGGCGTTTATTACTGTTTAAAATCATAATTTTTTAGGGAGTTTGTATAAAAACCATCTTTAAAACTGATATTTGTGTTCGCGGTGATGCTGGGATCTGCAATAATATCGGTAGCTGCGATCACCGCAAATAGGTCGCAAAAAGACAAAACAAAACCAGATATTCAATAGCCGCCACCACCACATACAAAACTTATAACTGCAAAATAGATTATAACCAACACACTAAACACATTACTATCTAAAGACTCACTCTATAATAGCATGTATAACTCCCTTAATATCTCTATAACACAATATATAACTGTTTCAGTGGAATCTGTGACTGCATGCATCACTGTATCAGTAAGTCTCTCATTCACTGTATAAGTATTTCAGTGGATCTGTGAGACGGTGCATCAGTCTATTAAGGGTTCTATATTAAACTGCCTGACTGTCTCAGTGCATCTATGACTGGGTGCATCAGTGTCTCAATGGATCTGTAATTGGTTGCATGAGTCTCCTAGTCGATCTGTGAGTAGGTGCATGAGTGCCTTTGTGCATTTGAAAGTAAATACATGACTATCTGACTGGATCTGTGATGCAATACATGAGTGTCTAAGTGGGTGTCTGAGAGGGTAGGTGAGTGGGTGCATGAATGTCTGAGTGGGTCTGTGAGTGAGTGCATGAGTCTTTCAGTGGGTCAATGACTGGGAGCATAAGTGTCTGACAGGTTCTGTGAATGGGTGGTTGGTCTCTGATTGGGACTGTGAGTGGGTGCGTCAGTGTTTTAGTGTATTAGTGACTGGTGCATAAGTCTTTGAGTGGGTGTGTGAGTGACTGTATGGGTGTGTGAGTATCTGAGTGGGTATGTGAGTATCTGAGTGGATCTGTGTGTGGGTGTATGAGTGTCTCAATGGGTCTGTGAGTGAGAGCATAAGTCTCTGAGTGGGTGAGTGAATGGGTGCATGCATGAGTATCTGAGTGGGTCTGTGACTGAGAGGGCGAATGACTGGGTGGGTCTGTGAGTGGATGCATGAGTCTTTGAGTGGGTGAGTGAGTGGGTGCATGTATACCTGAGTGAGTCTGTGAGTGGGTGTGTGAGTCTCTGAGTATATGGCTGTAGAAGTCTCTAATAGGGTCTGTGACTGAGTGGGTGAGGGACTGTATGGGTGTATGATTGTCTGAGGGGATCTATGAGTGGGTGTATGAGTGTCTCAGTGGCTCTGTCACTGGGTGTGTGAGTGTCTAAGTGGGTCTGTGAGTACATACATGAGTGTGTGAGTGGATCTGTAAATGGGTGCATGAGTCTCTGAGTGGGTCTGTACATGGGTGTGTGACTCGCCAAGTGAGTCTCTAAGTGGGTGTATGAGTATCTGAGTGGATCTGTCAGTGGGTTCATGAGTGCCCAGGTTAGTTTGTGCATGGGTGTAAGAGTCTCTAAGTGGGTATGAGATGGTGTGCATAAGTCTATGATTACGTATATATATATATATATATATATATATATATATATATATATATATATATATATATCAAACGATGAAACAATCCTTACACGGACGTATTAGAACACCGAATTGAACCCAGTCCACAAATGCTTTTTCACGCTGTTTATTCAAGTTGCTCAGTCGCTGTTATGCGTTTCAGTCACAGCTGCGACCTTGATCACACTAACGTGGCGGCTCTATTGATGGAATTTATATAGTGTCAAGTAAGTTCATAGACATAGAAAAAATATATGTACACATATAAGTAAACAAATGCTTTGTTATTCTTTTCCTGTTTTCTCTAACGTTCTTCTTATAATTGTTTACATATGGTTTTTCTGGTATTGTTTTAACATATTTTTTGCTGAACCCTAAATTTAAAGCCAGACCTTCTCTATTCACAAGTTTATCTATTCCAAAATTATCTTAGCTTTTAAATAATAATTCCTATGAGAATATTGTGTGACTTTTATGACTGTGTTAAAACACCAACAATTTTTAATGCAAGCATCAGTTTCAATGAAAAGAATTTGGGCATTTTGCACTTAACCTGTTCTTGCCTTGCAGATAAGTTGTGTGACCCTATTTCCACTTGAACTTCCTGTACACAAATGAACCACTTTTCCCCATGATTATTATCAATTATTTTCTCTCCAATAGACGATGCGGGCTACCTAAAATTAAGATCCATTTAATCTGGATGGACATAGTTCAGCCTTTACAATTGACTTTATCTCTTTATATATTCCTTTCAAAGGGAATTATATAGATCTTCTTCCATGTTTAGGCTCTGAGGTGACATCGAGTCTAACCGAAGTATGTACTCACTCTCTGGTTTTCTTAAAGCTTTCACTGTCTCCCCCTCTGATATTTCGTGGTATTGTATCTATGACAAAGTTTGACATCTGGGATGGATTGCTCTGATGAAATTCAGCACAGTGCCTGGCTACTGGATATGTTAAATCCATGTTTTTAATAGCCCGCATTTGTTGTAGTATGCGCTTGTGGACTTGCAGCATATATCTTAAATTACAACTGCATGTCAACACATATACCGCAAATTCACTTTTGCAGTTGTAACTGCCTCTTAAGCAAACTGGCTTGTGTGTAACGGGAGAACAATATTTCTTGGTATTAATACCTATGGTACACGCTCGGAATTTGTGACATTTGTGGAACCCTTTGGCTCCAGTCATCCAACTATCTGTTCTTCTCATTTCAGGACTGGATCTCATCAGACTGTCTCTCATTGAACTGGCTCTCCAATAGGTTATTTGGGGTCTTTCTGGAACCATCTTTCCAATGGTCGAATCGGAGAGAATTAAATGCCAGTTCTTAGTAACTGCCTTAGTTAATTTCTTATGTTTGTTGCTGTATGTGGTAATAAGCCTGACCATGTTCTCTGATTCAAGTTTTTTCTCTTTTCGTTGGCCAAACAAGATGTGTTCCCTTTAAGTGTGACAGATCTTTTCTTGGGCAGTGTTGATCATTCTTGTGTTGTAACCTCTTTGTAAAAACCTTTGTGTCATAACTTTTTGGCAGGACTTAATGTGTTGTGGCAAACTACAGTTCCCTTTGGCCTGTAATAATTCACCATAAGGAATACTTGCTTTCAAATGTCGAGGGTGAAAGCTAGATGCATGCAGACGTGAATTACCTACTGTGCTTTTTCTGTAAAGGTATATTTCAAGTTTGCCAACTTTTACAAATACTTCCAAATCCAAAAAATGTATCTTATTTTTGCTGACTTCACCTGAAAACTGCAAATTTAAATTGTTCACATTTATGTGTTCTATGAAGTCTTCGGTGCTTTGCTCTGAACCCTTCCAAATAACAAAAACCAACTGACCTCATTTCCTTCCACAGCGCCTCAGATTATTGTCCCATTCAGTGGGAAATTCCACTTTGAGAACCTGCTCCTCCCACCAGCCCATGTGAAGACACAGGTAGCTGCGGGTGAAGCAGGCTTCCATCGTGGTCCCCCGGATTTGATGATATATACTGTTATCAAATAGGAAATAATTGTTATAAAGTCATTCTTGAACCATCTTCATTATATTATATATACATATTACCTACTGGCGGTCGCCAGTAGGTAGCTATATTTAGAACCTAGTTTACATAGGAAAAGCAATTTTTGTTTTGCCAATAACTTTGGCGCCATTTGACGAATCTTCATGAAATTTTCAAAACTAATACGACGCTCACTGCTGTTTCGAAAGTTTTGGGATGATCGTCAAGCTGGGGCCGAGAGCCAGGGGCTGCTTGAAAGCGCATTTTCTCCATGTTAATTCCCATAGTACCTTTAGACACAGCTACAGCCTGAACAGCTGAACAGAATTACACCAAATTTGGTAGGAAGGTAGTTGTTGGTTCAAGGAAGTGTCTTTTTGTGATTTGATGTAAATCCATTCAGTAGTTCCTGAGAAATGTAAAGAAATTTCCAGTTGCATATTAAGGGGTGCGGTGGATCCGCTACCCCTCCAGATCTCGTGCTGAGATCTGATTGGCTGCCAACACTTCAAACCAGGAAGTGTTGGCAGCCATCTTGTGACTTGGTTGAATCAAGTCACATGAAAAAATATTTAAAAAAAGAAAAGGGGGCAGGGTAAAAACACCCTGATGCCCTAGGCCTATCGTGAGGGGTCCCACAGGGACAAAAACGCATTTTTTTTTTTTTTTTAGCAGGAGTCACATGGGATCTGGAACTCCATCTGAATATTTTTTTTAAAATGAAGAGCGGGCTCCCGTGCTTCATTTGAATTCGGCCTCCGGGTGGGCCAGGTCCCCGGGGGCATGTGTAAATATAGGAGGGGGCACACAGACCCCCCTCCTCGGGCAATTCAAAGCCCCGGTGAACCGCCGCCTCATCAAGGGTATTTAATTAAATGAATGCGGGGGAGGCCCTTATGGCCACTTTCCCGGGGCTAAATGACACAAATGAGGGGGGTGACGTGGCCCCCCTGCATCCCTGGGGACTACCACCTTCCCGGGCCTAATTACATAAAAATGTGGAGGGGCTTCGCCCCCCCACGCAGCCCCTGGGACCGCCACCTCCCCTGCGAAACTCTTCATAATTACATATGGGGGCTGCGTGGCTCCTGAAGCCTGGGAGCCCACCACTTCCCAGGGCTTAAATACATTGGAGGGGGGCCATGCAGCCCCCCTCGTGGAGCCCTAGATGGCCTCGGGTACTGCCAACCCCCAGGTTCGGCTCCAGCAATGTCCCAGGGTGCCCACCCCGGGACATTGCTGTTTGCAATGGCTTGGTGGGAGCACGGCAAGCTGAAGGCAGAGCATGTCTGTTTCCCTGGCAGCTGTCAAGCGAGCAGAGAAACATACATTGCTTTGAGATCCAGGAAGCAGCATGTTAGTAGCTTCCTGGGTCTCAAAGCAATTCCGGCTCTCTAGAAGCATCTACTTTAAATGGGCAGGTCCCCGGGAATGGGGTCTCTGGGGCCCAATCCAGCCCGGGGAGGGGAGCCGTGCAGCCCCCCTCTCCCATCTGTCAAAGGGCAGGCCCTGGGGAATGGATTCCCTGGGGGTGAAATTGGCTCCCTTCCCTTGTTTTAAATAAATTAAATTAAAAAAGGGGCAGGCCCCCTCCCTTTTTAAAAAAAGGCTCAGGTTTCAATCCTGTAAAACCAGTGAAATTCAGCTGTTATAGTTAGTGAGCTAACTATAACTCATGCCCCCGCAATGCACTGCTTATGACCTCACATATTACATCACTCATGACATGGTCAGTGGCATCACTGATGACATCTCAAACGGCATCACTGATGACATCATCTACAGAATCTCTGACACACCCTCTCACAACCCCCATATAACCTTTCATACACCCACTTCAACTTCCACGCTACCATTCTCAAACCCATTCACACACCCAAGCCAGTACTTACAGAGCCACTCACTTTTTCATACATAAACACTTACATATACTCACTCACTCATACAGCCACTCATACACTCACTCACTCACTAATACATCCACTGAAATATCCACTCATACACCCATACAGCCACTCACACACTGAGTCAGTCACCCATAGAGCTACTCACACACCTATTCATTCACCCATCCAGTCAATCACACAGCCACTTAGTCACCCAAACAGTTATGCACACACTCGCTCCCTTATTCATACAGATACTAACACATACTCACTCACCTATACAGTCACTGACACATGCAAACACTCACCCATATAGCCACTCTCACATTCACTCAAACACCCATATAGTCACTCACATACCCCATCACTCACCTATACTGCCTTTCACATACTCAGTTACCCACTCATATACCATGACACATGCACTCACTCACTGACACAGCCACACACACTCACTCACCCATACAGTCCCTCACACACACACTCACTAACCCATACAGCGTCTTACTCACCTACTCACTCATCCATAAAGGCAGTCACACGCCCCCTCACCCACCCACACAGACACTCAGACAACCATTGAGGTACTCAGACAACCAATCACTCACCCATAAGGAAACTCATGTACCCACTCACTCACCCATACAGCCACTTAGACACTAACTGACCTCATTTCCTTCCACAGCGCCTCACAGGTGAGTATTTTTTCTGCAGTATGCTGGGATTTGTAGTGTCTAGAGGATCGCACCGCCTCTGAAAATATGCATGGGACCATTGGGATTTGAATCATGCGAGCCCCAGGATGGCACAGCACTTTTTGAAAATAGAAACCGTGCCTTTCCTTTTCTGAGGCCCACTGGAGGGCTTTAATTATATGAAAATGGACTGGGATTGAGCAGGCCCCACCGAGGGGGAAGAAATTATTTCCAGACACTACAAATGCCAGCATGCTGCAGAAAGAATACTCACCTGCGAGGCGCTGTGGAAGGAAATGAGGTCATCAGAACAACAAGAAAAAGGTGTGTTTGGAACTACTTGCTCAATCACAGTGAATACCTATGAGTAAGGAGCAGGGACTCCGAAATGCATCAGGTCACGAGTGAATTCAGAATTTAAAATGCCAGTTTTCCTTGAATAAAGTTCCTGATGAACTGAGTGCTGTGGAGTGCGTCCTCAATTGTGGACAGTTTGGGAGCATGTTTTCACGGCAGTCCAGCCGTGGAGGATCGCACCGCCTCTGAAAATATGCATGGGACCATTGGGATTTGAATCATGCGGACCCCAGGATGGCACAGCACTTTTTGAAAAAAGAAACCGTGCATTTCTTTTTCTGAGGCCCACTTGAGGGCTTTAATTATATGAAAATGGACTGGAATTGAGCAGGATACACCGAGGGGGAAGAAATGATTTCCAGACACTACAAATTCCAGCATGCTGCTGAAAGAAAACTCACCTGCGAGGCGCTCTGGAAGGAAATGAGGTCATCAGAACAACAAGAAAAAGGTGTGTTTGGAACTACTTGCCCAATTATAGTGAACACCTATGAGTAAGGAGCTGGGACTCCGAAACGCTTCAGGTCCACGAGTGAATTCAGAATTTAAAATGCCGGTTTTCCTTGAATAAAGTTCCTGTTGAACTGAGTGCTGTGGAGTGCGTCCTCACTTGTGGACAGTTTGGGAGTATATATATATATATATATATATATATATCAAAAAACAGCTTGGTTGCGTGAAAACCCGAGCCTCTTACAATGGCGGGCCGTGGCAGGGTCGCAAATCCTTATAATCAAAAAACAGCGCCGTCCCAAATACTCCAAAAGGACAACACACCTTGGCCACAAACTTTTTCCAGCGTGATTTTATTTCAGCAAAGTCACCCTACGCATTTCGGAGCATCCGCTCCTTGCTCACGAGTAATGTGAATACAAGAAAATAAAGTATTTAAATAAATCATGTGATACTACAAATCATAAACAGTGAAAACAGACCTCATGGAATATTTTACGAACATATTAGTGGAAATAATATAACAATCACTGCCACAATATTCACAGTAATTTAACCAACAGTATGAATAAATTCCTTATATGACTATTTATACAGATAGAGTTTAGCAAGTGTGATATCGGTGTCTGTAGAGCATCACCATATTTTCTATTAGTCACGCCACTGCGTGGACTACATTTCCCATGAGTCTTAAAATCAAATACCAACAACTTTATTTAGAGTCCGTTAAAGATAGCAACCCCAGCCATCCACAGTTTTGCCTTGTTATATATAACTATAAATAAAACGAATTACCAGTCTACAGCCCCAGTGGGCTAATCCATTAGTGGCTGCGTTTAATTTACTAAACCAATATAAGCTATTCTGAAAATACGTATATACTACGCATTCAATTTATGTCTCATCCCAGTGGATAAAAAGTAAGACAACTTTAAGTGAACACCGCTGCCACCGATAGTACATTTATTTAGATAAAATAAAATAAAATAAAAAACCGAACATGGCAAAATTAACACAGTTCTGCCCCAGTGGGCTAATGACGTACTGCCCCAGTGGGCTGATCATTATGTGGCACAGACCAAATCCAATTGCTAAATTTCGGACTCACCAAATTCTAGTTGATAATCATCAAAACATCCAGACGGAATAGTCAACACATATTTAAATACTTTATTTTCTTGCATTCACATTACTCGTGAGCAAGGAGCGGACGCTCCGAAACGCGTAGGGTGACTTTGCTGAAATAAAATCACGCTGGAAAAAGTTTGTGGCCAAGGTGTGTTGTCCTTTTGGAGTATTTGGGACGGCGCTGTTTTTTGATATATATATATATATATATATATTATCTACTGGCGGTCGCCAGTAGATAGTTATAGTTAAAACCTATTATCCATAGGAAATCCGCGACATTCTATTTGAAATAACGTTGGCGCCGGTTGACGAATCTTCGCGAAAGTTTCCAACTTGTTGGGGCGCTCCGGTCCGCTCCTATCCTGAAAGTATCGGGGTGATACGTCAAGCGGGGGCCGAGAAAAAAGGGGGGTCCCAAAACGTGTTTTCCCCATTCATTTTTCCATAGGAAACTTTAGACACGGCTACAGCCCGAACTGCTGAACGGAATTACACCAAATTTGGCAAAGAGGTAGTTCTTGGTTCAGAAAGAACCCTTTTTGTTAAATGATGTAAATCCGTTCAGTAGTTCCTGAGAAAATCAAAAGTAAAGTCACATATATATCTGGGCGGAGCCTAACCACACATGTCATCGTGAGATCTGATTGGCTGTCAGCACTTCATCCTGGAATTGCTGGCAGCCATCTTGGGACCAATATAAATGATAGTACCCCATTGAAATGCATTGTAGTGAATAGAAGATTTTGAGGGTCACCAAAAGGAGAACTATAAAGGGTGATAACAGGCTTTAGTTACATTAGAATTTATTTGTTGATGGTACCATACTAATTTTAGGAATTGTGGTGTATTCTAAGGTGATTTTACCATGTGAAAAACCTTCTGCTGGGATATCATGAATCATGTTTGAGAGAACACTATTTTCTCATGCTTGTCCCATGGAGGTTTGGAAGGTGCTCCAGAAGCTAAAATGAGAGCATATTTTCTGTAAATTCACATTATCTTTCTCACTCATGTGAGAATGAAGTCTGACATTCTCAGTAAAACATGTACATCCAACAAGGGCAGAGACTGTCAGTTGATTCCTTTGTGTTCTACTGCAGCTTCCCAGAGTGTTCTAAAGAACAACTAGAGTGCTAACAGCCTTACTTATGACAAAAGTATGGCACACCTGAAGCCATCTTGATTGGAATAAACTGGTAACACTTAAAACATTTAATTTAAAAAGGAACAAAATGATGGGGTTCATTTTGTCATAGAAATTATGGTTAGTGCTGTAGAAAGAAAAATTAGGACATATTTCAAGTGTGATCTCAAATATCTTCCTGTTATATTTCAACAGGAGCAGCCTGCCAGTTGATGCCTTTGTGTTCTACTGCAGCTTCCCAGAGTGTTCTAAAGAACAACTAGAGCGCTAACAGCCTTACTTATGACAAAAGTATGGCACACCTGAAGCCATCTTGATTGGAATAAACCGGTAACACTTAAAACATTTAATTTAAAAAGGAACAAAATGAGGGGTTCTTTTTGAAATAGAAATAATGGTTAGTGCTGCAGAAAGAAAAATTAGGGCATGTTTTAAGTGAGATCTCAAATCCTCTTCTATTTCATTAGAAAATTCTGACATGCAGACTGAAACAATCACTTTCAATACCAGCAGCAGACTACCAGTTAACTCCCTGGTGAGCAGTAGCTTTACTCCAGTGATCTAATGAGCAACTAGAGTGCTAACATTCTGAATTTATGGCAGATGTGAGACACATCTGAATGGCTTCTTGATGGAATCAAAGTAAAAAACTGAAAGCATTTCCTACTGAGGAGACTGCAGTAAATGAAGAAATTAGGAAACTTCATAACAAAGAAGTCTTCCAAGATGGCCACCAGTGAAAAAAGAGCCCAAATGTAGCACAAATATTACCCAGATGTAGCCCACATATAGCCCAATGACAAAAGTGTGCAAAACACTTTTTATTTTTTAGTTTTTTTGCAGTTTTATGTAGTGCAGACTGGTCAGGTATTGGAGCATGGCATCTTAAAACATGACCCCCCTACACTACAAAAACACCACTGCACTATCCTAAACCCTAAAACACTACACCCAGCACGACCCCCTACACGACCCAAACACCACTGCACTAACCTAAATCCTAAAACACTACCACCAGCACGACCCCCTACACTACCCAAACACCACTGCACTACCCTAAAACATGACCCCCTACACTACACAAACACCACTGCACTACCCTAAACCCTAAAACACTACCCCCAGCACGACCCCCTACACTGCCCGAACACCACTGCACGGCCCTAAACCCTGAAACACCAGCCCCTGCATGACCCCCTACACTGCCCGAACACCACTGCACTGCCCTAAACCCTGAAACACCACCCCTAGCACGACCCCCTACACTGCCCGAACACCACTGCACTGCCCTAAACCCTGAAACACCAGCCCCTTCACGACCCCCTACACTGCCCGAACACCACTGCACTGCCCTAAACCCTGAAACACCACCCCCAGCATGACCCCCTACACTGCCCGAACACCACTGCACTGCCCTAAACCCTGAAACACTACCCCCAGCAAGACCCCCTACACTGCCCGAACACCACTGCACTGCCCTGAACCCTGAAACATCACCCCCAGCAAGACCCCCTACACTGCCCGAACACCACTGACCTAAACCCTGAAACACCACCCCCAGCACGACCCCCTACACTGCCCGAACACCACTGCTCTGCCCAAAACCCTGAAACACCAGCCCCAGCACGACCCCCTACACTGCCCGAACACTACTGTACTGCCCTAAACCTTGAAACACCAGCCCCTGCACGACCCCTACACTGCCCGAACACCACTGCACTACCCTAAACCCTGAAACATCATCCCCAGCACGAACCCCTACACTGCCCAAGCACCACTGCACTGCCCTAAACCCTGAAACACCAGCCCCAGCAAGACCCCCTACACTGCCCGAACACCACTGCATTGCCCTAGACTCTGAAACACCAGCCCCAGCAAGACGCCCTACACTGCCCGAACACCACTGCACTGCCCTAAACCCTGAAACACCAGCCCCAGCACGACCCCCTACACTGCCCGAACACCACTGCACTGGCCCTAAACCCTGAAACACCAGCCCCAGCACGACCCCTACACTGCCCGAACACCACTGCACTGCCCTAAACCCTGAAACACCAGCCCCAGCACGACCCCCTACACTGCCCGAACACCACTGCACTGCCCTAAACCCTGAAACACCAGCCCCAGCACCACCACCTACAATGCCCGAACACCACTGTACTGCCCTAAACCCTGAAACACCACCCCCTGCACCGCCCCCTACACTGCCCGAACACCACTGCACTGCCCTAAACCCTGAAACACCACCCCCTGCACGACCCCCTACACTGCCCGAACACCACTGCACTGCCCTAAACCCTGAAACACCACCCCTGAACGACCCCTACACTGCCCGAACACCACTGCACTGCCCTAAACCCTGAAACACCACCCCCAGCACGACCCCCTACACTTCCCGAACACCACTGCACTGCCCTAAACCCTAAAACACCACCCCAGCACGACCCTCTACACTGCCCGAACACCACTGCACTGCCCTAAACCCTAGAACACTACCCCCAGCATGACCCCCTACACTACCCGAACACCACTGCACTACCCTAAACCCTAAAATACTCCCCCAGCACGACCCCCTACACTACCCGAACACGACTGCACTGCCCTAAACCCTAAAACACTCCCCCAGCACGACTCCCTACACTACCCGAACACCACTGCACTGCCCTAAACCCTAAAACACTCCCCCAGCACGACCCCCTACACTACCTAAACACCACTGCACTGCCCTAAACCCTAAAACACTACCCCCGCATCACCCCTACACTACCCAAATACCAATGCACTACCCTAATCCCTAAAACACTACCCCCGCTCAACCCCTACACTACCCAAAGACCACTGCACTACCCTAAACTCTAAAACAATACCCCCGCACGACTCCCTAAACTACCCAAAGACCACTGCACTACCCTAAACCCTAAAACACGACCTCCTACACTACACAAACACCACTGCACTACCCTAAACCCTAAAAAACTACCCCCAGCACGAACCCCTACACTACCCAAACACCACTGCACTACCCTAAACCATAAAACACTACCCCCAGCAGTACTCCCTACGCTACCCAAACACCACTGCACTACCCTAAACCCTAAAACACTACCCCCAGCAGTACCCCCTACACTACCCAAACACCATTGCACTACCCTAAACCCTAAAACACTACCCCCAGCAGTATCCCCTACACTACCCAAACACCACTGCACTACCCTAAACCCTAAAACACTAACCCCAGCATGACCCCCTACACTACCCAAACACCACTGTACTACCCTAAATCCTAAAACACTCCCCCAGCACGACTCCCTACACTACCCAAACACCACTGCACTACCCTAAACCCTAAATCTACCCCAGCATGTCCCCCTACACTACACAAACACCACTGCACTACCCTAAACCCTAAAACACTACCCCCAGCACGACCCTCGTCACTACCTAAACACAACTGCTCAATTTGTTACAGGCGTTGCAACGCAGGCCTGTGGTGCTACTGGAAGTACCTGGTGGGCTAGTTGGGCCCCAGGGACTCTCAGGATTCAAGGTGACCTAATCCCCCAACTTAAAACGCACCACGGGGCGCGTTTGCACAGTGGTGAAGGGAGGGGCGGGGCCTCAGGTGACATGTGTGCAAACACGCCCTGTGGTGCGTTTTAAGTTGGGGAGTTAATTCCCTTTGAATCCTGGGGGCCAACTAGCCCACCAGGTACCTTCAGTAAGCACAACAGAGTTGCGTTGCAGAGAGGTGAAAAAGGTGCGTGGCCTCGGAACGCCTCTCTGCAACTCAGCTCTGTGGTCCTAACTGTAGGTACCTGGGGGGCTAGTTGGGCCCCAGGGACCCTCAGGATTCAAGGGGACTTAATCCCGCAACTTAAAACGCGCCACGGGCGCGTTTGCACACATGTCACCTCAGGCCCCCTCCCTTCACCACTGTGCAAACGCAGCACTGGCTCTGGTTAGTCAGAGTCAGTTACCACCAGTACCCGTCTGAAAAAGTTGTGGGCACAGGATGATTTTGCAACAAGGCCTCTTTCTGCTCCTCTGTTGGTTCTTTCTGCACATCTTTTGCTTCTTTCTGTGCATTTTTCTTCTTTCTTCACATGTCCTACCTCTGTTGGCATAGTTAGAAACTAGCATTTAAAAAACCTTTGAAATTCACTTAAAAAATCATAGGTTTCAGGCACATTATAGTTAGAAATTAGCATTTAAAAAACCTTTGAAATTCACTGAAAAAACCATAGGTTTCAGGCACGTTATAGTTAGAAATTAGCATTTAAAAAACCTTTGAAATTCACTGAAAAAACCATAGGTTTCAGGCACATTATAGTTAGAAATTAGCATTTAAAAAACCTTTGAAATTCACTGAAAAAACCATAGGTTTCAGACACGTTATAGTTAGAAATTAGCATTTAAAAAACCTTTGAAATTCACTGAAAAAACCATAGGTTTTAGGGACAGTTATAGTTAGTTGGACATTGCACTCGTACAAAACCCGTGAAATTCCCCTGTTATATTTAGTTCAGCTAACTATAACTCGCGCCCCGCAATGCACTGCTGATGACGTCACATATTACATCACTCATGACATGGTCAGTGACATCACTGATGACATCACTGATGACATCTCAAATGACATCACTGATGACATCATCCATGTGATAATTTCATGCATCTTCTCACACCCTAATATAACTTTTGATACACCCACTCTAAATTACAGACTGCCATTCTCAAAACCATAGACACTCCAACACCAAAAACTACATACCCACTCACTGATTCTTAGGTCTACACACACATCCACTCACTCACCTGTACAGTCACTCATACTTACAGTCACTCAGTACAGGACTATCATATGCACTCATACACCTATATAAACACTCACACACCACCACTCATCCATAGAGGTACTCACACACCTAGTCAGTCATGCAAAAAATTAATCACACACCCATTTACTCACCTATACAGTTATACACACACCAGCTCACTTACTCATACAAATACTAGCACATTCTTACGCTCTTATACAATAACTGATACAAGCACACACGCATCCATACAGCCACTCTCACAATAACACACTCTCACTTATAGCCATTTAAATACTCTAACACACATATATACTGCCTTTTACATATGTAGTTACTCGCACATGTACCACTGAGATATACATTCACTCACTAACACACCCATACACACACTCACCCACCCAAGCAGTCCATCACAGATGCACTCTTGAAATCATGCACCCAGTGAATCACCCACTCACACATCTATGTATAGAGTCACACACACCCCACCCACACAAACACTCAGGCAGCCATACAGATACTCAGAGAACCAATCAATAACCCATATAGACACTCATGTAGCTATTCGCTAATCCATGCATCCACTTACACACCAACAAACAGACGGATACAGACATTCACACAGTTTAGTCACTAACCCATGCATTCAGTAAGATACGTTTAATCACTCACTTGTAGAGTCAGTCACTCACGTACTAAATCATCCATTCAGACACTTATACACCCACTCATTCTTCAATACGCCTTTCCCTATATATATTAAACATATTTAAACTTTACAGAAACACACAGTCACTGGATGATGTCATCAGTGATGTCATCAGTGATGTCATCAGTGATGTCACTGACCATGTCATGAGTGATGTAATATGTGACGTCATCAGCAGTGCATTGCGGGGGCGCGAGTTATAGTTAGCTGAACTAACTATAACAGGGGAATTTCACGGGTTTTGTACGAGTGCAATGTCCAACTAACTATAACTGTCCCTAAAACCTATGGTTTTTTCAGTGAATTTCAAAGGTTTTTTAAATGCTAATTTCTAACTATAACGTGTCTGAAACCTATGGTTTTTTCAGTGAATATATATATATATATATATATATATATATACACATACATTATAGAGTGGCAGTAGCCACTCTGTAGGTATAGGTAGGGTCACCAGAGATATGGATTTTTTTTTATTTCTGTCCCTTAATAACTTTGCACCCGTTTGATGAATAGCCGCAAAACTTTGTGGACCTGTTGCCCCAGTTTCAATGTCGAGGGACTGAAGGTTTTTAATTGTCGGAGGACTGAAAGTTTTGGTCAAGGAGATGTAAAGAAAAAAGGGAGGCCCCAAAATGTGCTTGAAATCCAATGCATTTTTCATAGATTTTTGTATTTCATGCAGCGCGAAAACGGCTTGGTTGGACTTTGCTGAAAATTTGCAGCATTAGATATTAGGGTGCACAGATGATTCTTTTGGGTACTGCCGGTAAGTAGAATACATTTTTTTTCAGTTATAAGGTTTTGCAACTTAGTGATATCTTGTAGCACAATACTACTAAAAGTAGCAGGGAGGCCCAAAAATAAACTAGACTGCATATGTAAAGGTTCAGATTTTCTACATGAACGACTGTAAGATTCATTTATGGTCACATGCTAATGGAAACCTATAAACAAATACACAGCTAATAGAATACATCTTAATCTACATACGTTTTCTTTGCATGCTGTCTGGCTGGCTCACAAAATAAAACTGACCCACAAGTCAAACAACAGCCAGCTACAAAATAAAGAAATTGCCCTAGCAGTGAGTCACACAAACTACTATTTGGAGGGCATGATAATTGGCCACTAAGAAAACATAATAATCTCAATTGTATTAACAATAACAATGATTGCCTTTTATTCACTTTGGCCTTCATATATAGCACAATCCTATTGAACATAGCAAGGAAACTCAAAGATTAAACTAGACTGCATATGTAAAGTTTCAGATTTAGTACATGAACAACTGAAAGACCCAACTATGGTGACATGCTAATGGAAACCTATAAACAAATATATAATGAACAAAATGCATTTTAATCTACATACATTTTTTGCATGCTCCCTTGATCACAAACTAAAAATGTGCCCAACAAGCCAAACAAAAAACATCTTCCTTATGTACTCCTGTGCAACAAAATGGAAAAGTGAACTAGCAGTGAACAACACAAACTACTATATGGAGCATATGATAGTTGGCCATTAGGGAAACAAAATAATCCTACTTTTATAACAACAATGATTTGCTTTAATTCAATTTGGGCTTCATATGTAGCACAATCCTACTAAAAGAAGCAAGGAAACCTGACAAACAAACTAGACTGCATATGTAAAGTTTCAGAATTACTACATGAACAAATAAAAGACACATTTATGGTCACATGATTATGCAGACCATTAAACAAATACAATAGATAAAAAGAAAGAAATCACATTAAATCTGAATGCTACTCTATAGTTATAGTTAGTATTCCCTAAGATAGGAATCCCTTGGACATTACCTCCCTAATAACTTTCTACCCGTATGACGAATCACCACAAAATTTCGAGACCTAAAGCATTTTCTACATTTTGAAATGATGTAAATTTTTGTGGTGAATCTTTAAGGGGTGCAAAGATAAAAGAGGGTCCCACAACTCGTTTTTACACCAATGCATTTTCCATAGATTATTGTATTTAACATTGCACGAAAACAGCTGAATTAATTTAAATGAAATTTGGCGGGATTATACATTATGGTGCAGAGATTATGCTTTTTGGGTAGTGCAGTTAAGTAGGGTAAGTATTTTTTAAGTTGTAAGGCATTTAAACTTAGTGATAGCTGTCACCACTGTACTTTTTGGGAATTTCACAACATTTTGTGAAATTACCACAGTACACGGCCATAAAATTATTTAAAATTATATAAAAAAATATAAATACATTTCCCTATGTATTACCACTTTATTAAAGTGGTAATAGATAGGGACCTCCTACTTACCTGTATCTAAGACCCTAACACTGAACACAGCCAAAGTGTAGTAAAACAAAAATATGGCCACATTTTCATTCTCCAAAAACAGCCATTAACTAATTATATACTGGCTTGTCATCGCCATGTACCATGGTATTCTGCAAAGTTATCACGATATACCATGGCCAAAAATATAACAAAGCCCTAGCTGTATTATTGGATTGTGGTACACTTGTGTCACTCATGGTGTTGCTAACATTCCAATTCTTAAGTTAATCCAAGTACAATTCAATACTTAAGTCATATTTACAAAGGAACGCAAATCCACCATGTGTGACCCTGTGTTGATTTGTAAATCTGAAGAAACACAAGGTAGCACAATTTGCTGTTTTGCATTAGTCTGCACACCATAATCTACACTGCTGCTGCATTTCACATACATCTATATGCTATGCCACTGTAGCCACTCCACAGTATGCTGTTGCACTCTACGCCACTCCACTCTACGCCTCTCCACTATATGAGACCCCACTCTACGCCTCTTCACTCCACACTATTACACTGTAGGCAACACCACTGAACCCCACTCCAGTCTACCCCACTCCAGTCTACGCCACTCTACTGGAAGCTATATGCTATTCCACTCTACGCCATTCTACTGTGCGCCACTCCACTGTACACTATTCCACTGTATGCCACTCCACTGTATGCCACTCTAGTGTATGGCACTCCACTGTACAGAACTTCATTCTATGCTATTCGATTGGACCCCACTCCAATGTACGCCACTCCAATGTACGCCACTCCACTGTATGCTATTACACTCTACCCCATGCCACTGTATGCCACTCCAGTATACACCACTCCATTATATGCCACTCCACTGTACCCTACTCCCCTATACTCTATTACAGTTTACACAACTTGTTTGAAACAGCCCTTTCTAGGGTGCTTTCCCTCGACGTTTTCCATTGCTCTGTACACCTTAGGACTTGGGCGCTTTGGCACTGCCGCGCAGTGTCAAAGCCATGGGCTGATCATGTACATACCGCAGGGTGTGTATATATGACTGGCTGATTCGGGTTAGCTGTAAGTTCCTTGTCATGGGGTAAGACTTATACCAGGGGCATGTATCTTGAAAGTGCCTCTGTGGGCCTGTGACACTGGTTGTGCAATCCATAGAGGTAGCTCATCGATGGTGCAACAGGTTTATCCTGGTGGGACCTGTGTGCACCGGTTACTTTTATTTGACTTGGTGTTTACAAAGCTGTGTGACAAGGTTCTGCATGTCTCCTGCTATATCAGAGTTCTTCTTTGTGATAGGTTGCAGTGTTGGGAAGAGGTTGGGCAGGTGTGTCTATGTGTTACCTGGAAGAGTCGTGAATGACACTGTATGGTGTGTTCGGTACGATGGGGCCTGCGTCTCACAATGGATTAGCTTCAGGGCATGTAGTGAAAGGCTGTCCAGCTTTATTTCCCACGGCCTGGATAGTGATAGTATGAGCTTGAAATGGCGAATCCTTTCCGCTAGTGAGCGTGGGTTCAACATTATGGTGATGGAAATGTCACTTTGGGAAAGTGTGCCTGGTGATCTGTCTCCTAATTCAAACTGGGTGTTAGGGGGATAGCCACTTCTGTGCATTCCTGATAGAGGACCATAAACTAGGGGTTCACTGAAAACTGCAGACCTCTGACTAAGAAGGGCTTTCTCGAATGTTTATGTGGGGGTGGAATTGGCACCTGCATTCCAAGAGGCAAGGTCTTGGCCTCACCAAAGATTGTGATAAAACCTCCTGGTGTAGGATGCCTGACAGAACAAAATTTAGAGAGGGCCTTTCAAAGGTGGACTTTTGAACTGATCGTATCTTCAAAAGCCATGGTGGGTATACCCTACCAGGGCTTCGGCCTCCGAAAGTAGAGACACTTTTGGATTTGGAACCATACTATGCTGGTTCGATACTGGGACATTGACACGAGAAATCACTAGGGCAGGACAGACTGCAACTGGACCCACTGCAGACTTGTGGTGGCTTGGAGCTTGTCGTGCTCCAAGAAGGGGACTATCACTTGGTGGATTTTGCTTGGACGTTGCTCGATTGTAACCAGTGCCAACTGCCCTGACCTGGGTCTCAAAATAATCTCAAGGGCCAGTGAGCTTGCCTCCTGTCCACGAGATCCCAGGGACACAAAGGATCTCAGTCTCAACAAGATCGTAAAAACCGCACTGGGTGCGGCGGAGACATGTGGAAGTGATCGTCGTTGGGACAAGGAACGTCCTGACATACACTATCATCTCTCTGTGTGAGAGGAGTGTGTGCACAAAGATCAGCAGCCATCTGAGGTGGGGATGTGAGGAGTTTGAGGAGTGCAGCGAAAGCTTGCAGAGTCCAAGGGACCCATGCTTGCAACCAATGGGCCCTGTGCTCGTTTATACTCCAGAGCATGTGGTGTCCAAGGGGCTTTGGGGGAACCTGAGTGGGGCGCTGCGACTGTCTTTGACCTCCGGATCGGGAGGATGACAGTGCCTGACATCGCAGCTTCTGTACAAGGTCGTTAGCTCCCTCTTCCTGGACCCAAGCCACAGGGTACTTTGTTTTGGAAAACCGAGCTCTTTCTTGTGCTTTGTGGGCATCTGCAGCTGACTGCCATGGGTCTACTGCAGGTCACACCTTCGCTTTAGGGGAAAACATTTCTCCAGACGGGGAGGGCGCCAGCTTCCTGGGTAACAACCTTTTGTCTATGGGGATATCGATCCCGACCTCGTGCAAGTGCCGTCGAGTGCCTGGAGGTCTAATTCGGATGGGCAAAACTAAGTAACTGTTTCTTTCTGTGTTAGGTGGTTCTGACTGTCTAGTCAACAGGGCACCAGCAGGGGCAATGTGTATCATTGGCTGGTAGAGTTGAAAGGCTGAGGGACTGGATCGTGAGGCGTAGTCAGAGACTGGTGATTGAACTTTCTGTAATGGGAAAGTCTGACAATTGCATATAACTGTAAAGTGTATATACAATGTGTGTTTCGTTTTGATTTCAATAGAGAAGTTTGACAATTGCGTATCACTGTAGAGTGTATATACAATGTGTATCTCATTTTGATTTCAGGGTGTGCGTGTGTAATACCAAGGCAAGTATTTTTATACATACAGTGTAGAATCTTTTTGTGGCAAACAGTGTGTTGCGTGGGGGACTGTTGAGCCAACGCTTTACACTCGAGCCCTGAGGACAAGCCTGACTGCTCGGTCCCAAGCTACCATACCAAAGGGAGGGTGAGCACAGGTTATCTGACAAATGTATCATACTCATTTTTTGGGAACTGTGGGTTCTGACTGGCTTTGATGCATCTTAGCCAGCCCAAAACCGCTGGGTCTAACATTTGGTGATCAGTGTTTTGGATAGGATGTGGGCTGGCACAAACCCTAGCAATTATATTATCTCACAACAAGGTCTCTAAAGGAGGAATTCTCACCATCCACGGTACCACTCCACAATATCAAACACACAAAAGGTAACCGGATGGTAACTTAACTAGAATATGAATATGTATGTGCAAAACCAAGAAAAGGGCATTTGCTTTTTAAAGACGAGAACCCTCACTCACCTTTTGGGTGACATGCTTCATCATTGGGTTCTCTCTACACACAGTGCCCGCAAGGTGCACTGTGTGGGCTACAACTCTCCCGCAGGAGAGGAGCGTGAGGTGTTTTATCACTCCAATGTCTAGTGTGAGTGAGGGGCAGAGTGCAAAATAATGTCAAAAGTGAATTAAAACCATCTCATATGGGGAAATAGTTTAATAAGTATCCCCTATGGATAGAATTAAAAACCAGTGTGAACGATAGGGGTAAGGATGTTCCCTATCCGACTAGGTCAACATGTTTCTGCCCAGATGACCAGAGGTTCGCGGCATTCTTCAGGACCAATGTCTTGTCACTCTGCTCAATTTGTGATAAACGAAAAGACAAAACCATACTTAATTCAATGGATCTTTTTCAGAACCAACTTCAATTCTTGTCTGTTTTCTGTAACACACAAACACATAATTATATCCAGCATATTCATAATCATATCCATTGGCTCATATCCAAGTGTAAGTGAAAAGCCAAATCACCACACACGTGAAAAGACACAGGTGAATTGATTAATAATCTCACCAATATCAGATCAATTCTATGCTTCTACCTTTATCAGGTCCTCTATTTTCTGGGAAACCTGCAGGTAACACCAAGGTCATAAAAATAATAACCATTATATATCAATAAATCCACAGTCCTTATAAAACATATATTGACAGAAAAATCACTCATAGCATGGTACCTATATAATTCATCAACATTAGCTATGTACCAAGCTGATCATAATGCTCAATGTTTTTGTCACACGGCAAGCTGTTTATAATCAAGTCATTCCCATATGGAAACATAGTTCTGTGTGTCCTCTTCACCAAACGCTACTATCAAAAAGGTCTATCTATAAGTAAACCTGATGTCTAACCTTTGTGAGCTCATGAAAATTTAAGCAAACGTCCACCTCCAAGCCTCAATTATCATCAGTCAACTCACTGCTATACTCATCTATAGCGCTCAGATTCCCGATTTACACATCCCCATTACAAATACCACCGCAATGGCGGTGCGTTTCTACCTTGTACCCGGACTCACCGATTATCCCAGCATGTATTCTCCTGAATAGAGGCCGAAGGGAGATCGCATACCTCCCGCTTCTGCGTGAAATAGTCTGAACGCGTATCCGAACCCGGAAGTCAACAAACCGCTTCCGGTTCACGGAGCGCGAAAAAACGGGAAATAACTTAATATAGCAAACTGAGTCAAAATTTCCATTGGATTAGCGTCGTTGTTATATTACGTAACTCACGCCATGAAAGAGACAAAGAATTGCCATCCCACGGACTAATAAAATTATATTTACACAATTTCCCTTCCAGTGCATCATGGGATTAGTAGTTAAAATATATATCCCACGTACATAGACATCAAAACAGCATCACTATATGCTGTAGCAAGAAAAAGCAGGACCAAGCCCTACTTCCAGCCAAAAATTATATCTACTCAGAACCAGGTCCCCTGCCACCATTTCCAGTACAACCAAAAACCTTACTACTGAGAGGAACTTATTTAAAGGAGTACAAGATTATAAAGTACTCCATGGAATATCCTCATTTAATCCTGTAATGTGATTCTTCATACGGAACACCCATCGCTGTTCCCTTCTTAGAAGTACCCTATCTAGGGGCCCCATATCAGTGTCATATTTTGGTTTGTCAATGACCACCCACGTAAAATCATCCTCTGTGTGAGCCATTTCCACAAAATGTCTTGTCATACGGGTATTAGTTTTTTTGCATCGAAAAGCACTACGATGTTCCACCATCCTATGTTTAACCTTACGGGTGGTCATACCAATATATACTAATAAACACGGACATGTAATCATATAGATGACACCACTCGTGTTACAGTTCGTATGTAAATTCAATATCCAGGGTGTCATTAGACCCAAGTCCAATTGTGTCACATGTTTAGTGAACGGACACACAGAACATGACCCACATGGGAAATGACCTTTCACTGGCAAAGCTCCCCATAATGTGGTTTGTCTAGTCTCTTGTTGTTTCAATCTTGGTCTCGTATGCACCAGTAAATCTCGGAGATTACTACTTCGTTTCAGTGCAAACAAAGGTCTTTCTAAGGATAATTTTCCTATATTCAAAATGTGCCATGATTTATTAATTGCCCTTTTGATATTGTCTGTCAAATTACTAAAGGTAGTGACACAAACCATCCTTTTATTCTCAGGTTTCTCATATGACTCAAGGAGTGCCCCTCTATGATTATTCCGAGCTCTTTTTTGTGCTCCATACACTAATTTGGTCGGATACTTCCTTGCCAAAAGTTCTTCACTTAAATTCTTTGCATGTACTTTGTATCTGGCGACATCACTACAATTTCTACGTAACCTCAGAAACTGTCCTATCGGTAAATTATTCAATAAGGCACGTGGATGGAAACTGTGATAACTAAGTAATGAGTTCCTCGCCATAGGCTTCTGATATAGTTCAGTCTGAATCATCCCATTCTTGGGGTACAATCGTAAGTCTAAATATGACACTGTCTTATTACTGGATTCACCAGTAAACTTGAGATTGGAATCTCGGCTATTCAGCCAGTTAGAGAAAACATCTAGAGAGTCCTGGTCACCTTCCCAGATGACCAGGATATCGTCTATATATCGTCTCCAAAGTTTAAGGCGTTGTCCAAAGGGATTGTCAATGGCAAATATAAATTTGGTTTCAAAACCATACATATACAAATTAGCCATACTTGGGGCACTTGTACTGCCCATTGAAGTGCCAGTGGTCTGCCAATATAGATCTCCTTCATAACTCAAGTAGTTTTCTTTTAGGACCATACTGGCGCACTGCATGACAAAAGTATTCGGTGTCTGATCTTCGCGTGGATGACTCTCAAGTAGCTGTTCAATGATTTCAAGAGTGTCATCTTGCGGAATATTTGTGTATAATGACTCAACGTCATATGTAACCATCATATTAACTACAGGATTGAATGGTACAGTTTCAAGAAGTGAAAGAACATGCTTAGTGTCCTGTAGGTATGATGGCATCTCTGCTACAATAGGTCGAAGAAAATGGTCCACAAACTTAGATAATGGCTCTAGAATAGACCCAATACCTGATACTATAGGTCTCCCAGGTGGCGGTCTTTTTTCTTTATGGATTTTCGGAAGAATATAAAAGGCCGGCACTCTGGGATATTTCTGGATCAAAAATTCTGCCTCACCTCTAGTAATCCAATTAGAATCTCTGCCTTCCTCCACTAAAGATTTAATCTCAAGTTGTAATCTCAATGTGGGATCTTGTAGAATATGTGTATAGAATTTAGGGTCATTCAATTGTCTAAGACATTCATTACGATAAACTACAGTATCCATAATAACAGTGGCACCGCCTTTATCAGCCGGTTTAATCGTAATATTAATGTCATTGCCCAATTCTTCAATACATTTTCTTTCAACATTAGAGATATTACAAAATGTTTTCTTAGGAAAGTCTAAACTGGATTCATATTCTTTAAGTACTGCCTTCTCAAAAGTATTAACTTCTGAAGGTACTTGTTGTAAGGAAGGAAGAAAAGTAGATTTGTTCCTCAAACCAGTATTGGGAACAACATTAGCATCATCTTTCTCCAAATTAGAGAAGAAAAATGTAGTCGTACTTTCCGAAAAAATCAGCTAGCTCTTTGTGGATCATAAAATCATCACCTAATTTGGTGGGAACAAAACCAAGTCCTTTCGACAATACACTGTGTTCTAAAGTCGTAAGATTTTTAGAGCTAAGATTTACGACTAAACATTCTGGTCGCTTGTGGACGCTGTCATACTCCGAGTCACTCGCTGTTCTATTAGTGGATCCCAATTCACTTGTGGTTGTCTGCCTGTCGCACGACCTCCGTTGTTGTCTCTTCTGCGTCCTCTTCTCCCTCTGGTCTGACCAAAAAAAGGAGGGTAGTTGGGACTTGCAAAAGATGGACCGGGATTAAAAGGATGTGGTGGATATGACCAGGGTTGTGGTGGCCACCATGATGTCTGTTGAGGATACCTATGTATATACCCTCGCCCTCTTCCTCGTCTCCCAAAATGTGGAGGCGCATATTCAGTATCTGAATCATTTGAGTCACTCCATTCATCGGAGTTAGAGGTCCAATCATCTGTGTCCTTCCGCCATCCTCTTATACCTCTTTTTTTCATTTTCTTATTCAAAGTGGTTTGGTAATCATCAGATATATAAGGGTAAACTTTCTCCATTGTAAATCTAGCTAGATCTTTTTAAGCTTGTTAATTTTAAATTTAACCAGATCATCTTTAATCTCTGTAAGATTTTTGGAGACCTCTTCAAGTTTCTTCTTGTAAATTGTAACCTGAACTCCTAACTTCAATTGGTTTTCTAATGTTAGTATCTCAATGGCTAGAAGGTCGGCCGTTTCCTTAGCTGTGTTAATTATCAAAACAAGCCAATCCCTAGTACAACGCCAGGCTATCTTTGACCAATTTGTTACAAAGATTTTATTATCCAAGAAGAGTCTCGGAGCATTTGACACTATCAGGCCTGGTGGTGCAATATTCCCTCTCAAATATTCAGTCAGTATGGCAGCGTGTAAAATAGTTCTGACATGTTGTTTCTTAGTGTTACTAAGTATAGTCCATTCCTCTGTACTAGACAATGTCTGGGAAATGTGTGAATCTAAAATGCTGGGTGTTTGGAGTATAGCCTGGACCATATCTTCATCAAACGCCAAACCAGTGTTTTCTGTCATGTTAATAACTGATTAAAACCGAAGGACCATAGATAATGTATATATAATCTCTAGTAAATGACCCACAGCCGCAGCTGTACTATATATTATCTCACAACAAGGTCTCTAAAGGAGGAATTCTCACCATCCACGGTACCACTCCACAATATCAAACACACAAAAGGTAACCGGATGGTAACTTAACTAGAATATGAATATGTATGTGCAAAACCAAGAAAAGGGCATTTGCTTTTTAAAGACGAGAACCCTCACTCACCTTTTGGGTGACATGCTTCATCATTGGTTCCTTCTTACACACAGTGCCCGCAAGGTGCACTGTGTGGGCTACAACTCTCCCGCAGGAGAGGAGCGTGAGGTGTTTTATCACTCCAATGTCTAGTGTGAGTGAGGGGCAGAGTGCAAAATAATGTCAAAAGTGAATTAAAACCATCTCATATGGGGAAATAGTTTAATAAGTATCCCCTATGGATAGAATTAAAAACCAGTGTGAACGATAGGGGTAAGGATGTTCCCTATCCGACTAGGTCAACATGTTTCTGCCCAGATGACCAGAGGTTCGCGGCATTCTTCAGGACCAATGTCTTGTCACTCTGCTCAATTTGTGATAAACGAAAAAGACAAAACCATACTTAATTCAATGGATCTTTTTCAGAACCAACTTCAATTCTTGTCTGTTTTCTGTAACACACAAACACATAATTATATCCAGCATATTCATAATCATATCCATTGGCTCATATCCAAGTGTAAGTGAAAAGCCAAATCACCACACACGTGAAAAGACACAGGTGAATTGATTAATAATCTCACCAATATCAGATCAATTCTATGCTTCTACCTTTATCAGGTCCTCTATTTTCTGGGAAACCTGCAGGTAACACCAAGGTCATAAAAATAATAACCATTATATATCAATAAATCCACAGTCCTTATAAAACATATATTGACAGAAAAATCTCTCATAGCATGGTACCTATATAATTCATCAACATTAGCTATGTACCAAGCTGATCATAATGCTCAATGTTTTTGTCACACGGCAAGCTGTTTATAATCAAGTCATTCCCATATGGAAACATAGTTCTGTGTGTCCTCTTCACCAAACGCTACTATCAAAAAGGTCTATCTATAAGTAAACCTGATGTCTAACCTTTGTGAGCTCATGAAAATTTAAGCAAACGTCCACCTCCAAGCCTCAATTATCATCAGTCAACTCACTGCTATACTCATCTATAGCGCTCAGATTCCCGATTTACACATCCCCATTACAAATACCACCGCAATGGCGGTGCGTTTCTACCTTGTACCCGGACTCACCGATTATCCCAGCATGTATTCTCCTGAATAGAGGCCGAAGGGAGATCGCATACCTCCCGCTTCTGCGTGAAATAGTCTGAACGCGTATCCGAACCCGGAAGTCAACAAACCGCTTCCGGTTCACGGAGCGCGAAAAACGGGAAATAACTTAATATAGCAAACTGAGTCAAAATTTCCATTGGATTAGCGTCGTTGTTATATTACGTAACTCACGCCATGAAAGAGACAAAGAATTGCCATCCCACGGACTAATAAAATTATATTTACACAATTTCCCTTCCAGTGCATCATGGGATTAGTAGTTAAAATATATATCCCACGTACATAGACATCAAAACAGCATCACTATATGCTGTAGCAAGAAAAAGCAGGACCAAGCCCTACTTCCAGCCAAAAATTATATCTACTCAGAACCAGGTCCCCTGCCACCATTTCCAGTACAACCAAAAACCTTACTACTGAGAGGAACTTATTTAAAGGAGTACAAGATTATAAAGTACTCCATGGAATATCCTCATTTAATCCTGTAATGTGACTCTTCATACGGAACACCCATCGCTGTTCCCTTCTTAGAAGTACCCTATCTAGGGGCCCCATATCAGTGTCATATTTTGGTTTGTCAATGACCACCCACGTAAAATCATCCTCTGTGTGAGCCATTTCCACAAAATGTCTTGTCATACGGGTATTAGTTTTTTTGCATCGAAAAGCACTACGATGTTCCACCATCCTATGTTTAACCTTACGGGTGGTCATACCAATATATACTAATAAACACGGACATGTAATCATATAGATGACACCACTCGTGTTACAGTTCGTATGTAAATTCAATATCCAGGGTGTCATTAGACCCAAGTCCAATTGTGTCACATGTTTAGTGAACGGACACACAGAACATGACCCACATGGGAAATGACCTTTCACTGGCAAAGCTCCCCATAATGTGGTTTGTCTAGTCTCTTGTTGTTTCAATCTTGGTCTCGTATGCACCAGTAAATCTCGGAGATTACTACTTCGTTTCAGTGCAAACAAAGGTCTTTCTAAGGATAATTTTCCTATATTCAAAATGTGCCATGATTTATTAATTGCCCTTTTGATATTGTCTGTCAAATTACTAAAGGTAGTGACACAAACCATCCTTTTATTCTCAGGTTTCTCATATGACTCAAGGAGTGCCCCTCTATGATTATTCCGAGCTCTTTTTTGTGCTCCATACACTAATTTGGTCGGATACTTCCTTGCCAAAAGTTCTTCACTTAAATTCTTTGCATGTACTTTGTATCTGGCGACATCACTACAATTTCTACGTAACCTCAGAAACTGTCCTATCGGTAAATTATTCAATAAGGCACGTGGATGGAAACTGTGATAACTAAGTAATGAGTTCCTCGCCATAGGCTTCTGATATAGTTCAGTCTGAATCATCCCATTCTTGGGGTACAATCGTAAGTCTAAATATGACACTGTCTTATTACTGGATTCACCAGTAAACTTGAGATTGGAATCTCGGCTATTCAGCCAGTTAGAGAAAACATCTAGAGAGTCCTGGTCACCTTCCCAGATGACCAGGATATCGTCTATATATCGTCTCCAAAGTTTAAGGCGTTGTCCAAAGGGATTGTCAATGGCAAATATAAATTTGGTTTCAAAACCATACATATACAAATTAGCCATACTTGGGGCACTTGTACTGCCCATTGAAGTGCCAGTGGTCTGCCAATATAGATCTCCTTCATAACTCAAGTAGTTTTCTTTTAGGACCATACTGGCGCACTGCATGACAAAAGTATTCGGTGTCTGATCTTCGCGTGGATGACTCTCAAGTAGCTGTTCAATGATTTCAAGAGTGTCATCTTGCGGAATATTTGTGTATAATGACTCAACGTCATATGTAACCATCATATTAACTACAGGATTGAATGGTACAGTTTCAAGAAGTGAAAGAACATGCTTAGTGTCCTGTAGGTATGATGGCATCTCTGCTACAATAGGTCGAAGAAAATGGTCCACAAACTTAGATAATGGCTCTAGAATAGACCCAATACCTGATACTATAGGTCTCCCAGGTGGCGGTCTTTTTTCTTTATGGATTTTCGGAAGAATATAAAAGGCCGGCACTCTGGGATATTTCTGGATCAAAAATTCTGCCTCACCTCTAGTAATCCAATTAGAATCTCTGCCTTCCTCCACTAAAGATTTAATCTCAAGTTGTAATCTCAATGTGGGATCTTGTAGAATATGTGTATAGAATTTAGGGTCATTCAATTGTCTAAGACATTCATTACGATAAACTACAGTATCCATAATAACAGTGGCACCGCCTTTATCAACCGGTTTAATCGTAATATTAATGTCATTGCCCAATTCTTCAATACATTTTCTTTCAACATTAGAGATATTACAAAATGTTTTCTTAGGAAAGTCTAAACTGGATTCATATTCTTTAAGTACTGCCTTCTCAAAAGTATTAACTTCTGAAGGTACTTGTTGTAAGGAAGGAAGAAAAGTAGATTTGTTCCTCAAACCAGTATTGGGAACAACATTAGCATCATCTTTCTCCAAATTAGAGAAGAAAAAATGTAGTCGTACTTTCCGAAAAAAAATCAGCTAGCTCTTTGTGGATCATAAAATCATCACCTAATTTGGTGGGAACAAAACCAAGTCCTTTCGACAATACACTGTGTTCTAAAGTCGTAAGATTTTTAGAGCTAAGATTTACGACTAAACATTCTGGTCGCTTGTGGACGCTGTCATACTCCGAGTCACTCGCTGTTCTATTAGTGGATCCCAATTCACTTGTGGTTGTCTGCCTGTCGCACGACCTCCGTTGTTGTCTCTTCTGCGTCCTCTTCTCCCTCTGGTCTGACCAAAAAAGGAGGGTAGTTGGGACTTGCAAAAGATGGACCGGGATTAAAAGGATGTGGTGGATATGACCAGGGTTGTGGTGGCCACCATGATGTCTGTTGAGGATACCTAATGATGAAGCATGTCACCCAAAAGGTGAGTGAGGGTTCTCGTCTTTAAAAAGCAAATGCCCTTTTCTTGGTTTTGCACATACATATTCATATTCTAGTTAAGTTACCATCCGGTTACCTTTTGTGTGTTTGATATTGTGGAGTGGTACCGTGGATGGTGAGAATTCCTCCTTTAGAGACCTTGTTGTGAGATAATATATAGTACAGCTGCGGCTGTGGGTCATTTACTAGAGATTATATATACATTATCTATGGTCCTTCGGTTTTAATCAGTTATTAACATGACAGAAAACACTGGTTTGGCGTTTGATGAAGATATGGTCCAGGCTATACTCCAAACACCCAGCATTTTAGATTCACACATTTCCCAGACATTGTCTAGTACAGAGGAATGGACTATACTTAGTAACACTAAGAAACAACATGTCAGAACTATTTTACACGCTGCCATACTGACTGAATATTTGAGAGGGAATATTGCACCACCAGGCCTGATAGTGTCAAATGCTCCGAGACTCTTCTTGGATAATAAAATCTTTGTAACAAATTGGTCAAAGATAGCCTGGCGTTGTACTAGGGATTGGCTTGTTTTGATAATTAACACAGCTAAGGAAACGGCCGACCTTCTAGCCATTGAGATACTAACATTAGAAAACCAATTGAAGTTAGGAGTTCAGGTTACAATTTACAAGAAGAAACTTGAAGAGGTCTCCAAAAATCTTACAGAGATTAAAGATGATCTGGTTAAATTTAAAATTAACAAGCTTAAAAAGATCTAGCTAGATTTACAATGGAGAAAGTTTACCCTTATATATCTGATGATTACCAAACCACTTTGAATAAGAAAATGAAAAAAGAGGTATAAGAGGATGGCGGAAGGACACAGATGATTGGACCTCTAACTCCGATGAATGGAGTGACTCAAATGATTCAGATACTGAATATGCGCCTCCACATTTTGGGAGACGAGGAAGAGGACGAGGGTATATACATAGGTATCCTCAACAGACATCATGGTGGCCACCACAACCCTGGTCATATCCACCACATCCCTTTAATCCCGGTCCATCTTTTGCAAGTCCCAACTACCCTCCTTTTTTTGGTCAGACCAGAGGGAGAAGAGGACGCAGAAGAGACAACAACGGAGGTCGTGCGACAGGCAGACAACCACAAGTGAATTGGGATCCACTAATAGAACAGCGAGTGACTCGGAGTATGACAGCGTCCACAAGCGACCAGAATGTTTAGTCGTAAATCTTAGCTCTAAAAATCTTACGACTTTAGAACACAGTGTATTGTCGAAAGGACTTGGTTTTGTTCCCACCAAATTAGGTGATGATTTTATGATCCACAAAGAGCTAGCTGATTTTTTTCGGAAAGTACGACTACATTTTTTCTTCTCTAATTTGGAGAAAGATGATGCTAATGTTGTTCCCAATACTGGTTTGAGGAACAAATCTACTTTTCTTCCTTCCTTACAACAAGTACCTTCAGAAGTTAATACTTTTGAGAAGGCAGTACTTAAAGAATATGAATCCAGTTTAGACTTTCCTAAGAAAACATTTTGTAATATCTCTAATGTTGAAAGAAAATGTATTGAAGAATTGGGCAATGACATTAATATTACGATTAAACCGGCTGATAAAGGCGGTGCCACTGTTATTATGGATACTGTAGTTTATCGTAATGAATGTCTTAGACAATTGAATGACCCTAAATTCTATACACATATTCTACAAGATCCCACATTGAGATTACAACTTGAGATTAAATCTTTAGTGGAGGAAGGCAGAGATTCTAATTGGATTACTAGAGGTGAGGCAGAATTTTTGATCCAGAAATATCCCAGAGTGCCGGCCTTTTATATTCTTCCGAAAATCCATAAAGAAAAAAGACCGCCACCTGGGAGACCTATAGTATCAGGTATTGGGTCTATTCTAGAGCCATTATCTAAGTTTGTGGACCATTTTCTTCGACCTATTGTAGCAGAGATGCCATCATACCTACAGGACACTAAGCATGTTCTTTCACTTCTTGAAACTGTACCATTCAATCCTGTAGTTAATATGATGGTTACATATGACGTTGAGTCATTATACACAAATATTCCGCAAGATGACACTCTTGAAATCATTGAACAGCTACTTGAGAGTCATCCACGCGAAGATCAGACACCGAATACTTTTGTCATGCAGTGCGCCAGTATGGTCCTAAAAGAAAACTACTTGAGTTATGAAGGAGATCTATATTGGCAGACCACTGGCACTTCAATGGGCAGTACAAGTGCCCCAAGTATGGCTAATTTGTATATGTATGGTTTTGAAACCAAATTTATATTTGCCATTGACAATCCCTTTGGACAACGCCTTAAACTTTGGAGACGATATATAGATCGATATCCTGGTCATCTGGGAAGGTGACCAGGACTCTCTAGATGTTTTCTCTAACTGGCTGAATAGCCGAGATTCCAATCTCAAGTTTACTGGTGAATCCAGTAATAAGACAGTGTCATATTTAGACTTACGATTGTACCCCAAGAATGGGATGATTCAGACTGAACTATATCAGAAGCCTATGGCGAGGAACTCATTACTTAGTTATCACAGTTTCCATCCACGTGCCTTATTGAATAATTTACCGATAGGACAGTTTCTGAGGTTACGTAGAAATTGTAGTGATGTCGCCAGATACAAAGTACATGCAAAGAATTTAAGTGAAGAACTTTTGGCAAGGAAGTATCCGACCAAATTAGTGTATGGAGCACAAAAAAGAGCTCGGAATAATCATAGAGGGGCACTCCTTGAGTCATATGAGAAACCTGAGAATAAAAGGATGGTTTGTGTCACTACCTTTAGTAATTTGACAGACAATATCAAAAGGGCAATTAATAAATCATGGCACATTTTGAATATAGGAAAATTATCCTTAGAAAGACCTTTGTTTGCACTGAAACGAAGTAGTAATCTCCGAGATTTACTGGTGCATACGAGACCAAGATTGAAACAACAAGAGACTAGACAAACCACATTATGGGGAGCTTTGCCAGTGAAAGGTCATTTCCCATGTGGGTCATGTTCTGTGTGTCCGTTCACTAAACATGTGACACAATTGGACTTGGGTCTAATGACACCCTGGATATTGAATTTACATACGAACTGTAACACGAGTGGTGTCATCTATATGATTACATGTCCGTGTTTATTAGTATATATTGGTATGACCACCCGTAAGGTTAAACATAGGATGGTGGAACATCGTAGTGCTTTTCGATGCAAAAACTAATACCCGTATGACAAGACATTTTGTGGAAATGGCTCACACAGAGGATGATTTTACGTGGGTGGTCATTGACAAACCAAAATATGACACTGATATGGGGCCCCTAGATAGGGTACTTCTAAGAAGGGAACAGCGATGGGTGTTCCGTATGAAGAGTCACATTACAGGATTAAATGAGGATATTCCATGGAGTACTTTATAATCTTGTACTCCTTTAAATAAGTTCCTCTCAGTAGTAAAGGTTTTTGGTTGTACTGGAAATGGTGGCAGGGGACCTGGTTCTGAGTAGATATAATTTTTGGCTGGAAGTAGGGCTTGGTCCTGCTTTTTCTTGCTACAGCATATAGTGATGCTGTTTTGATGTCTATGTACGTGGGATATATATTTTAACTACTAATCCCATGATGCACTGGAAGGGAAATTGTGTAAATATAATTTTATTAGTCCGTGGGATGGCAATTCTTTGTCTTTTTCATGGCGTGAGTTACGTAATATAACAACGACGCTAATCCAATGGAAATTTTGACTCAGTTTGCTATATTAAGTTATTTCCGCTTTTTTCGCGCTCCGTGAACCGGAAGCGGTTTGTTGACTTCCGGGTTCGGATACGCGTTCAGACTATTTCACGCAGAAGCGGGAGGTATGCGATCTCCTTCGGCCTCTATTCAGGAGAATACATGCTGGGATAATCGGTGAGTCCGGGTACAAGGTAGAAACGCACCGCCATTGCGGTGGTATTTGTAATGGGGATGTGTAAATCGGGAATCTGAGCGCTATAGATGAGTATAGCAGTGAGTTGACTGATGATAATTGAGGCTTGGAGGTGGACGTTTGCTTAAATTTTCATGAGCTCACAAAGGTTAGACATCAGGTTTACTTATAGATAGACCTTTTTGATAGTAGCGTTTGGTGAAGAGGACACACAGAACTATGTTTCCATATGGGAATGACTTGATTATAAACAGCTTGCCGTGTGACAAAAACATTGAGCATTATGATCAGCTTGGTACATAGCTAATGTTGATGAATTATATAGGTACCATGCTATGAGTGATTTTTCTGTCAATATATGTTTTATAAGGACTGTGGATTTATTGATATATAATGGTTATTATTTTTATGACCTTGGTGTTACCTGCAGGTTTCCCAGAAAATAGAGGACCTGATAAAGGTAGAAGCATAGAATTGATCTGATATTGGTGAGATTATTAATCAATTCACCTGTGTCTTTTCACGTGTGTGGTGATTTGGCTTTTCACTTACACTTGGATATGAGCCAATGGATATGATTATGAATATGCTGGATATAATTATGTGTTTGTGTGTTACAGAAAACAGACAAGAATTGAAGTTGGTTCTGAAAAAGATCCATTGAATTAAGTATGGTTTTGTCTTTTCGTTTATCACAAATTGAGCAGAGTGACAAGACATTGGTCCTGAAGAATGCCGCGAACCTCTGGTCATCTGGGCAGAAACATGTTGACCTAGTCGGATAGGGAACATCCTTACCCCTATCGTTCACACTGGTTTTTAATTCTATCCATAGGGATACTTATTAAACTATTTCCCCATATGAGATGGTTTTAATTCACTTTTGACATTATTTTGCACTCTGCCCCTCACTCACACTAGACATTGGAGTGATAAAACACCTCACGCTCCTCTCCTGCGGGAGAGTTGTAGCCCACACAGTGCACCTTGCGGGCACTGTGTGTAAGAGGGAACCCAATGATGAAGCATGTCACCCAAAAGGTGAGTGAGGGTTCTCGTCTTTAAAAAGCAAATGCCCTTTTCTTGGTTTTGCACATACATATTCATATTCTAGTTAAGTTACCATCCGGTTACCTTTTGTGTGTTTGACAAACCCTAGCAACACAGTGGTTTGCTATGACTCCGATGTGCAATAACATTTTTCCTGCCGTGAAATGTTGTGTTTTTTTTGCTGTGGTTTATCGTTCTAGTTTGGAAATCATTTTCTGTGTTCACAACAGTCATGTCTAAGCCTGAAGAGCCAGATGGGGTACTTGCTGTGGGAGACATTGAGAAGGAATGGGAAACCGGGGAGGTGATCCAGATCAGGAGACTCCACACAGACCCAAGGTATTCTTTGGAAGGCCGTCAGACAAGGGGGTGCTGCAAAAGTCACAGAGGGCCTGGCTGGAGACCAGGAGTGCCTCTGGGGATTCAGAGTAGAGTGAAGTTGTGGATGATGAGGGACAGGGTCGGCATCTTGAAGCTTTCCAGAATCAAGAGCTGCAGGGATGGGGTGTGGTGGCCCCCAAGCAGGAAGCAGTGTCCTCTCTAAGTGTTGGTCTTTCAGGGAACTGGGGGGCAAGCGGGGAGAAAGGGGGCTTGGGATGGAACTCTCTAGATTCTAATGGGAACGTAGACGGGCCAGGGCAGAGAGAAGGCATGGTATGGAGGCGAGAAGAGGGATGTTGGCTCTGGGGTTGAATGCCGGCCAGGTCAGATCTACAAGCCAAGAGATCTAGGTCTGGCCCAGGTGGTGGCAGAATGTTAATTGGGATCAGCACTATGGCTGGACAGGCACTACAAGAGGAACCTAATGTAGGTGGTCCCGGTGAGCCCTCTTCATGGATGAGGGAGGTATGGATAAGCATGGGCAATTCCCCATGGAGTTGGGTGGTTGAGGGGCCCGCTATCTCTTCTCAGCGGAGAAGGGAGGATAAGGGTGGAACGAGGTCCAGGATGTCTCCTACTCAGCCCCAGGGTGTGGTGTACTCCAGGTGGGAGCACCAGGGGAGGAGCCAGGGCAGTACCAGAGGTCATCAACGGAGGGGTCTTCCCTAGTGGAGGGAGAACAAGCGGGGCATCAGACATACATGTTCCCCTGTTCAGGACTAAGGGGGTACCCATCCTCAATGGGGGTGCGGAACTCCAGCGAAAGAGGATTAGAGCAAAAGAAATTGCCACTGGCCCCTGTCAATGTTGCGCCCATACGCTGGAGGACTAAGCTGGGAGACCATTCCTGAGCTGGTGAGAGGAGGAGCTGATATCAGGGGGGCTGCCCCCGGGTTGATCAACCCCCCTCTCTGGAGACTTACCTGGGTCAGAGGGCTTCGGGTGGGTAGGAGCCTGGTTCTGGACACTGGCGGCTGTCAGTGTCCTTTTCTGGGTTCTTTACCAGTGAACTAAAGTTACCTGGGTGCGAGGACAGGAGTCAGACCCCCGAGCTAACAGGGGCGCTAGGTTGAGCCTGAGGAGGTTGCCAGGGGAGGATTAGTGGGCCCTGGGAGAAGGCAGAATGGATCCAATGAGGTTCCGGGAAGGCTTGTAGGACTAGCAGGTTCCACTAGGGGAGGTGGGCCATTGTCAGGTTCTATCACTCAGTGCAGGGAAGTATTGATTGAACTCCCCAGGCTTTCGGCTTGGAAGGGGTAGTGTTGGAAATGGCTCTTTCTGTGGTGCTTTCCCTCAACTTTTTGCTTTTCTCCTTCTCAGTTTTCCATTGCTCTGAATGCTAGCATTAGGACTTGGGCACGTTCGGCACTGCCGTGCAGTGTCAAAGCACTGGGCTCATCATGTACATACTCCGGAGTGGTGTATATATGATAAGCTGATTCTAGTTAGCTGTTAGTCCCTTGTCATGGGGTAAGACCTATACCAGGGGCATGTATCTCAAATGTGCCTCCGTAGGCCTGTGGTACTGGTTGTGCCATCCACGGAGGTAGCTCATTGATAGTGCCACAGGTTTGCCCTGGTGGGACCTGTGTGCATGGGTACTGCTACTCGACTTCCCGTTTACAAAGCTGTGTGTCAATTTTCTGCATGTCTCCTGCTATATCCGAGTTCTCCCTCATGACAGGATGCAGTGTTGGGTAGAGTCTAGGCAGGTGTGTGTATGTGTTGCTTGCAAGAGTAGGGAATGACATTGGATGGTGTGTTTGGTAGGATGGGGCCTGCTTCTCACATTGGATTAGCATAAGGTGATGTAGGGAAAGGGTGTCTAGCATTATTTCCTATGGGCAGAATAGTGACAGTATGATCTTTGGTATTGATGAGCTTGTAATGGTGAATCCTTTCCGCTAGTGGGAGCAGGGTCGAAATTATGGTGATAGAAATGTCACTTTGGTAAAGTGGGTATTTCAATGTGTGTGGTTCTGTGTGCCTAGCGGTCTGTCTCCTAATTCACAACTGGGTGCTAGGGGGATAGCCACATCTGTGCATTGCTGATAGAAGGCCATAAACTAGGGGTTCACTGGAAACTGCGGACCTCTGATGGGGCTTTCTGGGATGGTTACATGGGGGCGGAATTGGCACCTGTATTCCAAGGGGCAGGTTCTTGGCCCCACTAAAGAATGTGATCAAAAGTCCCAGGGTAGGATGCTAGACAGGACAACATTGAGAAAGGGCCTGTGCATTTCAAAGGTGGGCTTTTGAACTGATCATCTCTTCAAAGGTCATGGTGGGTATAACTACTGGGGCTTCAGTCTCTGAAAGTAGAGACCCTTTTGGATTTGGAAACATACTTTGCTGGTTCAATACTGGGACATTGACACGAGGAATCATTAGGGCAGGAGGGACTGCAACTGGACTATCTGCAGACTTGTGGTGGCTTGGAGCTTGTTGTACTCCAAGAAGGGGACTATCACTTGGTGGATTTTGCCTGGACTTTGCTAGCCAGCAACTAGTGCCAACTGTCATGGCCTGGGTCTCGAAGTACTGTCTGAAGGCCGGTGAGCTGGCCCCCTGTCCACGAGATCTCAGGGACACAAAGGATCTCACTGTCTCCACGAGAATGTAAGGACCGCACTAGGTGTGGCAGAGACAGGTGGAAGTGATCGTGGTTGGGACAAGGACCATCCTGACAAATACCAATATCTCGCTGTGCAAGAGGAGTGTGCGTGCAAAGATCAGCAGCCATCTGAGGTGCCGGGACAGGAGGAATTCGAGGAGTGCAGGGGAAGTTTGCAGATTCAGAAGGACCTGTGCTTGCTACCAAAGGGACCTGTGCTCGCTTGTGCCCTTGAGACTGTGGTGTTCGAAGGATTTTGGAGGAAGCTGAGCCAGGAGCTGAGACTGTTTTAGCTTCCAGATAGGGAGGACGACAGTGCCTGACATCATGGCCTCTGTCCGAGATCGTTAGCTCCCTCTCCCTGGACCCATAGGTTGCTTTGATTTGGAAAACATCATGGTGAGATCCGAGGGGTTTCGTGTGCTTTGTGGGCATCTGCAGCTGACTGCCGGGGGTCTACAGCAGGTCACACCTTCACTTGAGGGGAAAATATTTCTCCAGATGGGGAGTGTGCCAGCTTCCTGTGGTGCAACCTTTTGTCTATGGGGAAATAGCAATCCTGCCCTCGTGCAGGTGCCGTCGGGCACCTGGAGGTCTAATCCAGATGGACTAAACTAAGTAACTGTTTCTTTCCATGTTACGTGGTTTCAACTGCCTAGTCAACAGGGCACCAGCAGGGGTAAGGTGTATCGTTGGCTGGTAGACTTGCAAGACTGACGGGCTGGGTCACGAGGTGTAGTCAGAGACTAGTGACTGTTTGACCTTTCTGCAATGGGAAAGTCCAACAGCTGCATATAACTTTAAAGTGTATATACAATGTGTATCTCATTTTTAATTCAGGTTGTGTGTGTAATACAAAGACAAGTGCTTTTATACATACTGGGCCCGATTCACAGAACTAACTTAAGACAAAATCCTAAACTTACTACCATTTTGGTATTCACAGAAGGCACTTACTCATTTTGGTATTCACAGAAGGCACTTACTCATTTTGGTATTCACAGAAGGCACTTACTCATCAATGAGTGCCTTCTGTGAATACCAAAATGAGAAAGTGCCTTCTGTGAATTCCAAAATGAGTAAGTGCCTTCTGTGAATACCAAAATGGTAGTAAGTTTAGGATTTTGTCTTAAGTTAGTTCTGTGAATTGGGCCCGCTGTGTGGAGTCTTTTTGTGGTGAACACAGTGTGTTGCGAGGGGATGGTGTTGTACCAACACTTTACACTTGAGTCCTGAGGATAAGCCTGACTGCTCGGTGCCAAGCTATCAGAGGGTGCAAACACAAGAAGATGATGGCTGGAGCGCTGAAACTTTTCAGACACTCACCCCCAGTCACAGATCTGGGTTGAATCCATCATCGTTCTTTAGCTCACTTCGCCACCCCAGTTCAGACACAGCTATATGCAAATCAGTCTTGACCCTGTGCCTCATGGGAACAGTCCAGCCCGAACTGCCAAGCCATGTCTTCGCTGGATCGGAAACAAGCATCCTGGGACCGGTTTCGGGCTAACAGCCCTCATCAGCCAGGCTAGCTTGAATCCAGTGGCAAAGTGAGCAAGGGACCCACGTCTGGGCATACCCTGCCAACTTAGGGCAAACAAAGCAAACACAAGGAGATGATAGACGGAGCGCTGAAACTTTTCAGACACTCACCCCCAGTCACAGATCTGGGCTGAATCCATCATCGTTCTTTAGCTCACTTCGCCACCACAGTTCAGACACAGCTATATGCAAATCAGTCTTGACCCTGTGCCTCATGGGAACAGTCCAGACCGAACTGCCAAGCCATGTCTTCCATGGATCGGAAACAAGCATTCTGGGATCGGTTTCGGGCTAACAACCCTCATCAGCCAGGCTAGCTTGAATCCAGTGGCAAAGTGAGCAAGGGACCCACGTCTGGGCATACCCTGCCAACTTAGGGCAAACAAAGCAAACACAAGGAGATGATGGACGGAGCGCTGAAACTTTTCAGACACTCACCCCCAGTCACAGGTCTGGGTTGAATCCATCATCATTCTTTAGCTCACTTCGCCACCCCAGTTCAGACACAGCTATATGCAAATCAGTCTTGACCCTGTGCCTCATGGGAACAGTCCAGCCCGAACTGCCAAGCCATGTCTTCCCTGGATCGGAAACAAGCATCCTGGGACCGGTTTCGGGTTAACAGCCCTCTTCAACCAGGCTAGCTTGAATCCAGTGGCAAAGTGAGCAAGGGACCCACATCTGGGCATACCCTGCCAACTTAGGGCAAACAAAGCAAACACAAGGAGATGATGATGCTTGAGTCCGGTCCAGGGAAGACATGGCTTGGCAGTTCGGTCTGGACTGTTCCCATGAGGCACAGGGTCAAGACTGATTTGCATATGGCTATGTCTGAACTGGGGTGGCAAAGTGAGCTAAAGAATGATGATGGATTCAACCCAGATCTGTGACTGGGGGTGAGTGTTTGAAAAGTTTCAGCACTCCGCCCATTATCTCCTTGTGTTTGCTTTGTTCATCCTAAATTGGCAGGGTATGCCCAGACGTAGGTCCCTTGCTCACTTTGCCACTGGATTTAAGCTAGCCTGGCTGATGAGGGCTGTTAGACCAAAACCAGTCCCAGGATGCTTGATTCCGGTCCAGGGAAGACATGGCTTGGCAGTTCGGTCTGGACTGTTCCCATGAGGCACAGGGTCAAGACTGATTTGCATATGGCTATGTATGAACTGGGGTGGCAAAGTGAGCTAAAGAAAGATGATGGATTCAACCCAGATCTGTGAATGGGGGTGAGTGTTTGAAAAGTTTCAGCACTCCGTCCATTATCTCCTTGTGTTTGCTTTGTTCGTCCTAAGTTGGCAGGGTATGCCCAGACGTGGGTTCCTTGCTCACTTTGCCACTGGATTCAAGCTAGCCTGGCTGATGAGGGCTGTTAGCCCGAAACCGGTCCCAGGATGCTTGATTCCGGTCCAGGGAAGACATGGCTTGGCAGTTCGGTCTGGACTGTTCCCATGAGACACAGGGTCAAGACTGATTTGCATATGGCTATGTCTGAACTGGGGTGGCAAAGTGAGCTAAAGAATGATGATGGATTCAACCCAGATCTATGACTGGGGGTGAGTGTTTGAAAAGTTTCAGCACTCCGTCCATTATCTCCTTTTGTTTGCTTTGTTCGTCCTAAGTTGGCCGGGTATGCCCAGACGTGGGTCCCTTGCTCACTTTGCCACTGGATTCAAGCTAGCCTGGCTGATGAGGGCTGTTAGCCCGAAACCGGTCCCAGCATGCTTGATTCCGGTCCAGGGAAGACATGGCTTGGCAGTTCGGTCTGGACTGTTCCCATGAGGCACAGGGTCAAGACTGATTTGCATATGGCTATGTCTGAACTGGGGTGGCAAAGTGAGCTAAAGAATGATGATGGATTCAATCCAGATCTGTGACTGGGAGTGAGTGTTTGAAAAGTTTCAGCACTCCGTCCATTATCTCCTTGTGATTGCTTTATTCGTCCTAACTTGGCAGGGTATGCCCAGACGTGGGTCCCTTGCTCACTTTGCCACTGGATTCAAGCTAGCCTGGCTGATGAGGGCTGTTAGCCCAAATCCGGTCCCAGGATGCTTGATTCCGGTCCAGGGAAGACATGGCTTGGCAGTTCGGGCTGGACTGTTCCCATGAGGCACAGGGTCAAGACTGATTTGCATATGGCTATGTCTGAACTGGGGTGGCAAAGTGAGCTAAAGAATGATGATGGATTCAACCCAGATCTGTGACTGGGGGTGAGTGTTTGAAAAGTTTCAGCACTCCGTCCATTATCTCCTTGTGTTTGCTTTGTTCGTCCTAAGTTTGCAGGGTATGCCCAGACGTGGGTCCCTTGCTCACTTTGCCACTGGATTCAAGCTAGCCTGGCTGATGAGGGCTGTTAGCACAAAACCGGTCCCAGGATGCTTGATTCCGGTCCAGGGAAGATATGGCTTGGCAGTTCGGTCTGGACTGTTCCCATGAGGCACAGGGTCAAGGCTTATTTGTATATGGCTATGTCTGAACTGGGGTGGCAAAGTGAGCTAAAGCATGATGATGGATTCAACCCAGATCTGTGATTGGGGGTGAGTGTTTGAAAAGTTTCAACACTCCGTCCATTATCTCCTTGTGTTTGCTTTGTTCGTCCTAAGTTGGCAGGGTATGCCCAGACGTGGGTCCCTTGCTCACTTTGCCACTGGATTCAAGCTAGCCTGGCTGATGAGGGCTGTTACCCAAAACCGGTCCCAGTATGCTTGATTCCGGTCCAGGGAAGACATGGCTTGGCAGTTCGGTCTGGACTGTTCCCATGAGGCACAGGGTCAAGACTGATTTGCATATGGCTATGTCTGAACTGGGGTGGCAAAGTGAGCTAAAGAATGATGATGGATTCAACCCAGATCTGTAACTGGGGGTGAGTGTTTGAAAAGTTTCAGCACTCCGTCCATTATCACCTTGTGTTTGCTTTGTTCGTCTTAAGTTGGCAGGGTATGCCCAGACGTGGGTCCCTTGCTCACTTTGCCACTGGATTCAAGCTAGCCTGGCTGATGTGGGCTGTTAGCCCGAAACCGGTCCCAGGATGCTTGATTCCGGTCCAGGGAAGACATGGCTTGGTAGTTCGGTCTGGACTGTTCCCATGAGGCACAGGGTAAAGACTGATTTGCATATGGCTATGTCTGAACTGGGGTGGCAAAGTGAGCTAAAGAATGATGATGGATTCAACCCAGATCTGTGACTGGGGGTGAGTGTTTGAAAAGTTTCAGCACTCCGTCCATTATCTTCTTGTGTTTGCTTTGTTCGTCCTAAATTGGCAGGGTATGCCCAGACGTGGGTCCCTTGCTCACTTTGCCACTGGATTCAAGCTAGCCTGGCTGATGAGGGCTGTTAGCCCGAAACCGGTCCCAGGATGCTTGATTCCGGTCCAGGGAAGACATGGCTTGGCAGTTCAGTCTGGACTGTTCCCATGAGGCACAGGGTCAAGACTGATTTGCATATGGCTATGTCTGAACTGGGGTGGCAAAGTGAGCTAAAGAATGATGATGGATTCAACCCAGATCTGTGACTGGGGTTGATTGTTTGAAAAGTTTCAGCACTCCGTCCATTATCTCCTTGTGTTTGCTTTGTTCGTCCTAAGTTGGCAGGGTATGCCCAGACGTGGGTCCCTTGCTCACTTTGCCACTGGATTCAAGCTAGCCTGGCAGATGAGGGCTGTTAGCCCGAAACCGGTCCCAGGATGCTTGATTCTGGTCCAGGGAAGACATGGCTTGGCAGTTCGGTCTGGACTGTTCCCATGAGGCACAGGGTCAAGACTGATTTGCATATGGCTATGTCTGAACTGGGGTGGCAAAGTGAGCTAAAGAATGATGATGGATTCAACCCAGATCTGTGACTGGGGGTGAGTGTTTGAAAAGTTTCAGCACTCCGTCCATTATCTCCTTGTGTAAGCTATCAGAGGGTGAGCATAGGTTATCAGACAAGTGTATAGTACTCATTCTATTTGGAATGGTGGGATCTTACTGGCTTTGATGCGTCTTAGCCAGCCCAAAACCGCTGGGTGTAACACCAATCCACTGTACAACACTCCGTTCTACGCCACTCCACTCCATGCTATTACACAGTACACGAGGCTACTCTACGCTATTACACTGTATGCAACGCTTCTTCAGTGTACGCCACTCCACTGTATGCCACTCCGCTATACGGGACTCCAGTATATGCAATTTCACTCTATGCCATTCCATTGTATGCCACTCCACCGTACTCTACTCCACTCTATGCCACTCCAGTGTAAGGCACTCCACTATATGCCACTTTATTCTATGCTATTCGATTGGACCCCATTCCAATGTGTGCCACTTCAATGTATGCTATTACACTCTACCCCACACCACCATACACCACTCCAGTCTACACCACTCCACTGTACATCACTCCACTGTTTGCTACTCCACTATACACTATTACACTCTACGCCATTCCACTGTGAAACACTCCACTCTACGCCACTCTACGCTATTACATTGTATACAACTCCACACTACGCTATTACACTGTAAGCAACTCCATTCTATGCAGCTTCAGTGTGCACCACTTCACTGTATACCACTTCGCCGTACACTACTCCAGTATATGCTATCCACTCTATGCCATACCACTGTATGCTACTCTATGCTATACCACTGTATGCCACTCTATTGTTTGCTGCTCCACTCTACGCCATTCTAGTGTATGCCACTCCACTCATCCCCAGTCCATTCTATGCTATTCCATTGGACGCCACTCCACTGTACGCCACTACACTGTATGCTATTATACTCCACCCCATTCCAGTGTACTTCACTCTACACCACTTCACTGTATGCCACTGAGCTGTATGTTACTCCACTATAAGCTATTCCAGTCAATGCCACTCTACCGTATTCCACTTCACTCTACGCTATTTCACTGTATGCCACACCAGTATACACTACTCCACTCTACGCCACTCCAGTGTTCTCCATTCTACGCCACTCCATTCTATGCTAGTCCACTGTACTCTGCTCCTGTCTACACCACTCCACTACATGCCACTCCACTTTACGTTATTCTACTCTATACTACTCCGCTCTATGCTTTTCTGCTCTACGCCACTCCACTGTACTCCACTCTATGCTATTCTACTGTATGCCACTCCATTCTACACTATCACTCTATACGCAATTTCAATCTTTGCCCCTCTATTGTATGGTATTCCCCTCTACCCCACTCCACTGTACGCCACTCCACTGTATGCTATTACACTCTACCCCTCCCACAATACACCACTCCAGCCTCAACCTCTTTACTGTATGCCACTCCACTGTATGCTACTACACTATACGCTATTAAACTTTATGCCACTCCACTGTACGCTACTACACTATATATGCTATTACACTCTGTGTCATTCCAGTGTACGCCACACCAGTCTACGCTACTCTATGCTATTCCACTTTATGCCACTTCACTGTACGCAACTCCACTCTACACCACTCTATATAACTCCACTCTACAGAACTCCACTACACTCTATGACACTGTGTGAAATTCCTTGGGATGAAGGTATATCACGCTACTGAAGATGTGCTCGATGGCAATGTCAGGGCGGCGATTTGTGCCTTCAGCACAAGCGTTGGCTTCCGGAAAACCCTGCCCTTGTCGGCAGCGGGATGGATAGTGGTGGGAAGATGGTGGCATTACCTTGCCTATTTTTTTCCACCTTGCCAATTATAATCCCCCGAAGCCTCTTTACTAAACTGAATTCATTAATGGTGGCACTCACCTGGGGGGCTCTTAGGAAGCGAGTAGCAATGGCTAAATTGCATAGGCCCACAGATGACGGAGGGCTTGCAGCTCTAGATTTCGAGGTCAAATACCTGGCAGCCCAACTACAATGGTTTAATCAATGGCTATATGCCTGGCTTCACTCTGATGAGAGAGACCCTGATGAATCCCCCAGTACTGAATTACTATTTCAGATACTATTGACACCCAAACGTCCTCTGCCGGGTGCTACTAGTGAGCTGCAGGAGTGCGTCAATGTTGGCAACGTTGTTTGCAGCACACCCATACTCCTCTACTATACGCACCCAATTTGCCGCTACGGGCACTGGAAAGCATCAATACAACAGGGGCATTGGGGGGTGCGAGAGTGGGTGGAGATGAGCGTGGCCCGGGTGGGCGATCTTTACGGGGATGGCGGACTCCTTCCTTTAGAAGAGCATGCTGGGCTTTTCAGGATTCCTCCGGGTCACTTCCTTCTACACTGTACATTGTCATTGACGATAAAGAAACACTGGAAGACAGGGACGACAGAGCCACCCAGTTCACACATGTAGCCAATCACTATGCTCGACTTCCAGAAAAACTCATGGTATCGCGATCCTTTATAGGGCATTGAACACCAACATCCACACACCATTGGATGAGCTGCACCAGAGGTGGGAAGATGATGTTGCGGTACTCCTCCCTGAGACACATTGGACATAGATATTGCATAACGTCTATACAGTATCTCGCAATGCCAGATTTAAGCTTATCAACTACTATTTCTTACATAGGGCATACCTTACACCAGGGAAAATAATGCGAAATATCGAAGTGGGGGAATGAAAATGCCCTAAATTTGGGGAGTTGGGAGCTGAGATGATACATATGGTCTGGGCCTGCCCTAAACTGCAGGAGTTTTGGGAGGGAGTATTAGCATATATTAATGATGTGACAGATAGGACCCTACCATGCACCCCACTGGTCTGTCTGCTAGGGTACTTCCCTGCTAAACATTGAGTCACTAATAGATTTATTGATCTAGCGCTGATATTGGCAAAACGCGCCATCACTATGAAATGGAAAGCATCTACTAGCCCCCAGATGCCCATTTGGAGGGAGAACTTGCTGATGTGGGCGGGTTATGAGGGAGCAGTACTTCTACGGGGAGTAAAAAGAGGTTGTGGATCTGTGGACAGGGCCAGGGCTTGAGTAGTGCTAGTGGACTGTTTGAGGGACCCGGACGAGGACGCCTCTAATGACTCCAACCACCCCGACTTGCCTCTGTATTCTGACTGATATTGAGTGTTGTTGGACGAAGGCGATATAGGACCTGGATGCAGGAGTGCAACTGCTTAAAGGGTCGGCGTGCCCTCCTAAGACTATACACTTTGTTGCTGCGAGGAGCGGGAGGAGAAAGAAGGGAGGGGGTTACGATTTCGGAGTTAGATGAGCCAAACAGACCATATGTGTCTCTACATCACCTGAAATACTGTTGGACTTTTGTACTATGACTGCATAAAGTTTCCCAATTTCATTATATGGGACCAGACTGCTTATCAATGTAACAGAAGATTATATGGCTATCACCGAATTCAAACTACTTGTATGTTGTTTGAAAATGACAATAAAATCTGTTTAAAAAAAAAGAAGGTTGTGGATAAATTGTAAATGAAAGTTATAACTATAACTTTAGAACGTTTGTGTAGTTTAAACTTGGTTTGTATAGGGAAAATAATTATCCTAATTATAACTAAGTTTTAACCTTTGTTTTTTTACTTATATATATATATATTTTTTTTTATATATATATATTACCTTTTGGCAGTCGCCAGTAGGTAGTTATTGTTAGGACCTAGTTTCCATAGGAAAAGTGTTTTTTGACTTGCCTATATCTTTGGCGCCGTTTGATGAATCTTCACGAAAATTTCCAAAAAGTGCCCTCCTGATTCTTGTTGCGCATGGAAAGTTTCGGGGTGATCCGTCAAGCGGTGGACCAAGAAAAGGGGGGGGGGGGGGTAAAAATACGTGCGTTTCCCATGTTAATTCCCATAGGTCCTTTAGACACAGCTACAGTCTGAACAGCTGAACGGGATTACACCAAATTTGGCAGAAAGGTAGATGTTGGTCCAGGGAAGTGCCTTTTTGCGATTTGTTGTAAATCCATTCAGTAGTTTTTGAAATATTAAGGAAAATCCAAATTTGCATATATAGTGTCACAGAGTATCCGTGACCCCTCCCGATCTCCTGCTGAGATCTGATTGGCTGCCAACACTTCAAACCAGGAAGTGTTGGCAGCCATCTTGGGACTCGGTGTATAAAAAATAATCTTTACACTTAATTACGTAAAACTATGCACATTATGGAGGCTTCCTTATCTCAAGACACCTTTAATAAATGAAATCTGTACCCATGCAGTTACAACTCATTGACACTTTTGCTTTTTTATCAAGGTAATGGTTACTTTATTTCCAGAAATTCACGTTAGGGAAAATTATCTTACTCAAAATGACTAAGGTTGTGAAGGAACAAGAGCCTGCTGGGAGTGTTCGTGTTTTAAAAATGCATTCTAAAGAACTAATCAGGATTTCTGAGGACGCAGCAGGAATGAACTATATGATCTGCCATGCATGGCAAAAATATTATTTGTTACTAACCGACTTGATGAGACTATACCATTGTATTTATAACAAAGGTGTAGCAATGTTGTACAAGCACTACAGAAACATTAAAGGAATCAAGCATGATTTTACATGATATACCCAGTCTATGCATTTGTGTTGTTTTAGCCAATGCAATTTCAATTTAGCATGTGTAACATTATGTCCTCCCAGTATTTTTTCTAATTGTCCCTTCCCAAGCACTATTCATCCTCATTATATAACTTTATTCAATATTTTTGTAAAATCATACAAGTGTACATAAAAGTTCAAAATGCACAACCAATACAAAACAAAACAATAACAGTGTTAAAAAACGTTTTCCCTGGTGAACAGAAAATAAAAAGCAACATCATAAACAAATTATCTGTAAACAGACGGGATGGGGATAGCAGCGTCATACAAGTAAAACACAACAAACTAGGTTAATATCTAGGGTTAAAAACCCCAGCCAGAAACTGGGATACACAAAAGCAAATTGTGGGTGTAGATAAAAGCTGTAAGTGTAAAAAGACAGGTCTAACCTGTCTCAGGTCCGTGGTTAGCAGGAGGGGCCTAATTAATTTACGGCGAAGGGTATGAAATCTAGGGCATAAAAGAACTCCATGCCACTGGAGTCAAGCTATCGTGGCTGATGAGGGGTGAAACCTCGAAACCAGTCCTAGGTTGCTTGTTTCCAGTCCAGGGAGGACCTGGCCTGGCAGTTCGGGCTGGACTGTTCCCATTGGGTGCAGGGTCAAGACTGATTTACATATGGCTGGGTTCAAACTGGAATGGCATGGGGAGCAATAAAACGATGGATTTAGGCCCAGATCTCTGTACTGGGGTGAATGTATGACATTGTTCTGCATTCTGTCCATCAATTTCTGTTTTTGCACAAAAGAACTATATACATAGTATTTGTGATCGAAACCTCATCACAGACACATACTGAGAGATTAGTTGTTTTGAACCAGGTACCGTTCGCAAAAAAAAGCTGATGAAGTATGTCAGAAGATGTAAATGAGAGTTGAGCATCTCTTCCAGGAGTTAAGGTTATATTCCCTCAACTGTTTTTAACATACAATATAGGCACATCAACTGTTTGGCTAAGGCAGAGGCCTCCCTCTCGGCTGCCAACCAACGGGAGAATGCCTGCTTCAACCAGACAATATCAGCTTCAGTCCTCAGGGTTAGTAGATAGTTCTGGCCTACCTAGAGCTTTTAAATTTTATTTTATATAGTGCAGCTATGTACATATTGCCTAGGGTTAGGCAGTCTCATATGATTAGCCTATTTAAACTTAACTCCTCCTTAACCCAAACTGGACACCACAATAGGAGAGGGTAAAGGCAAATAAAATCAGCGATATAGGCCATACCAAGTTCCTCATGAATGATCTCTGTGGGTATGCCTTGCCCCACACCTAGAAGGCCCCTCATGAATTTGTTTTCCCCCGAACTGGATTGTGGCAATATTTGCATAACCCCAAATCTCACAGCCGAATGTTACCACAGGGATACACTTGGCTTTAAAAACATAGTCTGGATTAGTTTGTGCCTCAGCTGACTAGAAAAGTCATTTAGACTGGCAATAGCCCTCTTCAGGCAACCTGTGTTCTTTCTAATCAGGGGCTGCCAGTTAAGGCCTGAGTCCAACAAAATACCCAAGTAGGTGAAATTATCCACCTTACTTAAGACCTGCCCTTGCACTGTAAAACTGAAGGATTGTGTCTTCTCAGGTCCTACCACCATAACATGAGATTATTTTTACATCAGTTACCAAATCTAGACTGTCTATAAATAAGATAAAAGATCTAAAATCCTCTGAAGGTTTCTGGCTGTACATACAATCAGAACTGCATCATCTGCATAGAGAAGAGTGGGGAGCAGACGCCCACCCGCTCTTGTAATGTGAAGACCCCGTTCAGATAGCACCGCTTCAAGCCAATTAATGTACCTAATAGAAAGAAAGGGTGCCAGGATGCAACCCTGATGCACTCCTCGGTTGAGGCTAAAGTGCTTAGAGCATTCCCCTTTACTCCCATATCTAACAGAGCCCATCAGGCCAAGATGCAGGTCTTTTAGAAAAGCAACAAGGGTGGGTTCAACCTAAATGAACTCCAGCTCTGCCCAGAGCATACTTCTGTTCACCTTATCAAAGGCAGAGCTCAGGTCCATGAAGGCTAGGTGTATCGAACCCCCCTTGGCCTTGGTATACTTGGTAAGCAGCTGGTATATGTTAAGGTTCTGCTCTATTGTACCTCTCCCGGGTGAAAACCCGCACTGCAGACCTGACAGAATTCTATGCTCGTCAGACCAGTGGGTTAGTCTCTCCAGTACGACCTGCCCGATAATTTTCACCTCAACATTCACTAATGAAATGATTCTATAACAGGTGAGAACTTTTCTGTCACCCTTCTTGAAGACTGGGACTATCACTGAGTGTTTCCAAGCCTCTGGGATAGAACTGAAGATAGCAGCGTTAACATGCAAGGTAAGGATGGGGGCCCATAGCTCAACCAAAGATTTGAACAAATTCCCCGGTACTCCGTTGGAGGCAGGTGCCTTACCTACTGGGAGGGATAAAATTGAGTCGCTAACTTCTTTCCAGAGTATCCTCAGGTTGGCTCCCTCAAAAGCACACGGGAGAGAGAATTTCAAGCTGTCCCCATCAAATAGGGCTGAAAAGTGAGCCACCCACACCTGGGGTGGGACTGTAGCAACCAAATCTGGGACCTGGGTCTTATTAAAAAAGAATGATTAATGACCCTCCAGACCTTGGAGCTATCCCTCAGGGCACTAGCTGACACAAGCTACTCCCACAGTTGTATTTTTAACTCAGCCTTCCTTTCCCTAATCACCGCTCTGTAAGAGACTCCGTCCATTTTTACTTCGCTACTATCCCTAGGTACCTTTTTTAGGGCTGCGAGAAGCTCCTTACGAGCCCTCATACAGTTCTTATCAAACCTTCTGTGAGGCCCTAAAGTCACCGAAGTCCCCCGCTTGGTAAGGACAGGGTTGATATATGTGCACATCCTGTCGTAGGCTCTTATAATACCCTCCTGGGAAGCCTGTACCTCCAGGCAGGTCTGCAGGGTTGATTAACGTAAGGAGGCCAACTCCACATTAAAGACCTCAGGGATAACCTTGTCCCATCATAGGGGCCGATTCTGATGCGGGTTGGAAAAGCTTCCCGACCGAATCGTTTGGGAAATGGTGTCCGACCCACTCGGATCGGGAAAGTCCGACCGGCGGAGTAGGATGCATCCGGATGCTTCCAGATACGATTTGGTTGAACTCCCATTGACTTCAATGGGAACATTTGTTCCTAACCGCATCAGAATTGGGCCCTCGGTCGGGAAGACATGTTCCCGATCCGATTTGGAAGGAGCAAATGCCGTTAGGAGGCCTTCCTAACCGCATCAGAATCAGGCCCTCGGTCGGGAAGCTTTTCCAACCCGCATCAGAATCGGCCCCTAAGTCTCCGTCCCTGAACTCTCAAACTGACTAGATCTTTAAAAGTGGAATTGGTTACCGTCTGCTTCTTGTTCCAAACAAAAGGTAGTAGAGAGTGGGTTATGGTCTCTCAAAGTGTTCCAATCCACTGAAATACTGATCAAAGAGGCATATAGCTGCTGATGGAGCATGATTATTTGAGAATAATTTTGCTCGATCAAGTCTGCTCATCAAGTGTGAAGTAATATTTATTTAATAAGTTATTACTAATAGTGTGGTCTTTTTAAAACACGGGAGAGTTTTTAAAGTGCAACGTAAAAGTATGCAGGAGTGACACAACACATTTAGAATTCCAAAACTGCACCGTAAAAGCATGCAGCAGGCTTGTAATGGGAGTAATGAGAAGTCATTTATGTCATGAGAGAGAAACTTACTAAATGTACTAAGAAATATAGTGTAAAAGAAAATTGCAAGTAGTAATATAGAAATATGATTATGAAAATAATTAAAAGTAAAATGATTCTTGCTTATGTTTTTTTCTGAACATGAAAATCAAAATAGAAAAACAGTGATTGCTTATACTTTTAGAAAATCGTAATTAGACTATGCTTATAAGTTATAATTGAAATGATGCTTTTTATATCGTTTCTTGTGCATTCTCTATTTTCTCATACATTTTTAATAATAGTGTGTTTTTTATTCATTAGAAATGATGATTTTGTGGTTTTCCATGTAGGCCTCAAAGCCTGTTAGTGTATTATTTCTTTTCCTAACATATGGCTCAGAAAGGTGTATTTTATCCTTCACTATTTGCTTCAGTTATGAATGTTTATCACTAAAGTTTCCTTCCTATGGTTAGAGTATTCTTTCTATGAATAATTGTATTGACTTTGTGCAAGCAAACATGGAAGCTAGCGCGTGGATGTGAAAAGTTTCAATGTGCTCCCTATTTCCGAGGTGATTCGATAATGTACAAATGAATAAAGAATTACATTAGAGTTCCGGATGAATTTGGATTGGAGAATGATCACACTACGATCGCACCATGGATTCTAACCAATGGAATCGTGTAAAGCTGTGAAGAAGCTACATTTGGGGGCTGGAATTGTGAACCTTTTGAGGTTTAATTACCCCGTGAAAAAAGAATAGGGGCTGGCTATTTTTCCTTTCAATTCTTGGGCGTGACATTCTGTCAGTCCGAACTCTGACCTTCCCTGAACTGAACTTTCCTGAATTTTCCTTGCACCTCATCGGCTGGTGATGCTGCACAAGCTATACCTTTTCGGCTGAAGGGATGGCTATTCAGACTATTGCACGCTGTGAATTAGCTCATTGATCTTAGGTTCATATGAAACCGCGAATTGTATACTAAAATTGCAATGTGTTTTCCTTTCTCTCTCTCTCTCTTATGCCAGTTATTGATATTTATGATGTATTTTTGCTTTGAACTGTGATATATTGTGATATTGCATGTACTACATTTGCATTAGCCAAATAATTGATCATTCCAATGTTTTTTGTGCATTGACCATTCATTTTGAAGTTTAGATAAAAGTATCTTGATAAATATTCTGAGTTTGTCGTCATTGACGAGATATATTTAACTTAATATGATTGTTGACTATTGTTGATAGTTAGGCATTTTCTTCATTACATGTCCTCATAAAGGAAATTGCATCCGTCTCTAATTATCTGAGTCCCTATTAGCTCTTACAAAGATTTATCGGAGGAACTCATGATTTGTAAGTGGTTATAGAGTTTCTATGGGCCCAAACTCTTGGTTTAGTAAATGATTATATAGTTTGGTTCATGGTATATTGAATATTTGTGAATGATTATAAAATGTACACCGCATCAGCTGGATCACTGCTGATACATAAATATAATCAATGTGGGAAAGCGTACCAGAGCCTTTAAAAGTTGGGGTGCTGTCATCAGAATTCAGTACCTTTCAACTCAAGAGGATCACTAAATGAATGTCCTTGGCCAAATCGTTTATCCGTTCCCCCTGGGCCATGTGTTTAAGGTGTACTTGGTACACCATTTCGTTATCCTGAACCAACGGGAAATATAAGCAGCAATCCCTACATTGATGAATGTTAAAATTTCCCAACATCATCAAAACTGTGTAAAACAGGGGGTGTAAAAACACTTTAAAAATGCTCCAAAAACTGACAACATATTGTATGGCTCTTTACCATGAGGGGCGTGCATACATTAACAACTAGGATCCTTCATTTATTTTCAAAAGAAAGAAGGAAACCAAGAATGTGGAGCGAGTTAGTGGCTACCTCTTCCATGTTACAATCCAAATTCAGTTTGATAAACGTGGCAAGGCCACCCCCCGCCCGCCCGCTAAAGGGCAGACAGCTTTTGTAGTGAAGGTTGCATATCTCTCAAAATACAGGTTCGCTGAGGTGTCCCATGTGTCCTGCAAACTAGTAATATCCTATGCACCAGGTAACTTAGGCCAGGAGGGTTGCCAAATTTCCTTTGTGCTCCCTCTATGTTCCAGTTAGGACATAAAACTCCCTACAAGGAGCAGGCACTCGGGTGGAGTCAACTCTATTGGTTACCCTTCCCTCGGAAACGCCTTAGGGGGGATTAAGACTCCAGATGATTCGGTTCTATTGGTTTCCCACCTCAGTCAGTCTTGGCCATTTAACCTGCTCAGCAATTCAAATCGATTGCTGCTGAGAGTGGGGTAGGGACCCTGATTTGGGCCATAATTTCAGACCGTTGCCCCCCTATCTCCTTGACAAGGGAGCTTCTGCCAATTTCCCCCCTGGTTTCTAGATTTATTTATTTTTAAATGGTAACGCTGAAGTAATATTTTGGGTAATATTTTTGGTCCCAAGGCTATTCATGATAAAACCAACACTCCAAGTGCTGCGAAAGTTAATAACTATGAAATCCCCAGGTTGAGTTTTAGGGGCATTCCCAATCCAGCCCACTCTGCGAGCCATTATAATGTCAACAAATAGTGAGAGACCATCACAGCTAGGGACCCTCGCTACTAGTCAATGGACAGTCTAATTTTTAAGCTGCTGGAAGTTTTCCTGGTCACATGGCTTTAAGGGTGGTACTTTGACCAGAACTAAAACGTACGGGGTGCAAGCTAGGGGAAGATACAAGATACAAGATAGTACCCAGCAAGGGCCCAGGTAAGTCAAGAGGGAGTCTCCTTTGGGACTCTTGCTCTACAGCTGGACTCAAAATGCCTATCAGAACTCTTCCTTCACATCCAGGTTGATGACCCTCCTCTGTGCTAGTGGGAATGGGGGTAATGTAAAAAGTGCGCCGCACTATGGACAGTAATTTTAAAAGAAACCAATATATGTGAATGTGCATGCAGAATAACACAATATTTTTTTTGTTTGAATATAAAATGCTACCTCACAACATGATAAAAAGCAAGTTTACAAAGAAGGGAACCCAAATGAGCTTGAAGAAATTAAGCTTAATCTTTGCTAAGAGGAAACAAAAGAAAATACAATAAAGTAAAACATCACCTCTGCCTCTGGAAAGCCTGGCTCACAATTGCCTTTATCATTCCCACTCTCAAATCCACATTGTCAGGTGGGGTGTTGATGCTTTAAAGATCTTGTCCTTTGATCTCCAGCTACCTGTCTTTATATCAGAAACAGCTCTTTCCTCTGTATCAGCAGACTTTCAGGAGGCACGTTTCTGACAATTATTTGAGTAAATGAGTAAATAGCGCAGAAAAATGGTTTTTATTATACATATACCTCCAAGGGCATCCTTGCTTTGGAAGACCCACTCCCCTTGTCGTGTATATCATCATTTTAGAAGTCACACCCGGTTCGATCTCCTGAATCCCCAGAAGCAAAAAAATACCCTTGGTCTCAGATAGGTACTTCCCACCCCCTCCTTTTAGCTATGTTCGTAGGAATATGGGAGATGTTAGTAAAATTACAGAACTGTCTAAGAAGTATCTGTCTCAGACCACCCAAACGCAGAACACATGTAATATTTGATGTAATATTTATTCTTTTTTGTGTGCTATTCAAATTTATGTCATATGTACTAGAATTCTCAGTATGATAGCAGATAGTTCAGCAATAGGGGATATTATGAGAATGCAGAGTCTATACACCTAAACATTGTTAATCACGCATCCCCAATGGATTAGTTTTATCTCTCCCAACTTCACCTTCGGCATTTTAGCATTATTATTATGTCTGTTTGCTAGGCAATGGAACACCTCCAGCATACTTGTTGCAGACCTGATTGTCTTCAGTCTAGTGTCCCCTTGATCAGCATGTCTCACAGCCTCTCATCTCTCTCCCTCTCCTCACTAATTGAGGGAAACTTATATATGCTATGCACCATATCATCCCTATGTAGCTATTGGGGACACCTTCCCCTAGGACCCAATGCTGGGCAAATCTTTTGTAGCAACATTGATTTAACACAGCATCAGAAAGGTTAGTACATGTTGCAATTCAAGCTGGTAGAAATGAAACTGGACATCTTACAATGAGAATGCGAGTAACTTTTTACCTCCATGTTGCTGTTAATAATAAGCAGTGTGGAAATAGAGGCATGTGGCAATGTGCGCGCAAAATATTCTGCATAATCAAAGCACACTTGGGTTAAATAAAGATACTGTGAGAAATTGGGTTGTTAGTTGACTGGGGTGTGAGCACTGGTCAAGCAACTACAAAATCTCTTGCAGGGAGAACCACAAAAGTCACTAAATTAACCTGTGATTATTCCTGGGTTGCTTGGCACAAAAAGCAGTCAGGCTTAACTTAGAGACAATGTGTAAAGTATTGATGCAGGACACAAACAGTAGAAAAGAAAAAGCACAACATAAGAAAAATCCCAAACCAGTAAATAAAAAAAATATATATTTTACACCAAAACAACAAAAATCCAATCATTAGAATCGGAGTTATGAATTTTTAAGGTTTAAGGGTCAAAATACCACCTAAAAGATCAAAGCCCCAACCACGGGCATTTAGTCGCGCGAGTCCATGATGAAGTCGAAAGTTAAGGTCGACCACGATGGAGTGCGGTTTGGATACACAAAGTGGATTGGGCCAGATCAGCACTTACCTTCGGACTTAAAAACATTTCCAAAGAAAAGTGTCTGAGAAGGTAAAATTCAGTAGGGTAAGGCTGCAGGAGGTGTCTGAGGAGGGAGCGTCATTGTCAGGTGGCCTTGGTCGAAGCAGCAGTGAAGATTTCTACGTTCAGACTTAGTTGAAATGAAAGTTTAAAGATTCCAGTAGGATGACTCCAAAGACAGCTGCACGAGGTCAGATACCCCTTTCGTGAAGGACCACTGAAACATGTTTGCTGCTGCGGAGAAGAACGTAGCAGGAGAAGCAACAAAGTCAATCTGACCAACGATGCACATCGGGCAGATAGGAGAGCAGGTTGGTTCTGGTCTCTTGCTGGTTCTCAGAGCACTTTTTAGCCAAAATTGTATTGTGACACCTCTTGGGGATTTATGACTCACTCAGGCCGGGATCAGGTGTGGGTTAAAGATGGTGGGAGCCTGTTATGTCCCAGCGACTCTGAACAGGAAGCCAGCAAACTAGTCACTTCTGGTAGTCCTGGGTGCAGGTGTAGATCCAGGGCTTAACAGCAGAGCTCCAGGCAGCAAAGCAGTCCTTCCAGGTACAGCAGCATTCTAGCAGAGTGCACAGCAGGTCATAGCAACAGGCAGTCCTCTGAGAGCAGGTCCAGTACTGAACTCAACAGTGGGTCTGAGGTCCCTATTTTCATACCCTGGTGCCCTTCTTCTGGAAGGTGGGAGAGGTTCTGGAAAGATTCTTTGAAGTGCATAGGCCTCCCTGCCACCCCTGCCCTGGCTCCAACCTGGCTGCAGTGAAAGTACAGGATCGTTAGGCCCTTTGTGTGAAGGCAGAGCACAGGCCATTCAGGTGTAAGTAGGGCTGTGCTCAGCTTCGCCCCCCATCCTGCCAGCAAATGGCCCATTCAGGCACACCTAATTTCCTCTTTCGCATAACTGTCTGGGAGAAATTCACAAAGTCTGTCAGCTACACCCAGTCATGCGACCCACAACAGGCTGAAGGCACAAAGGAAGGGCTAAGGGCAGGAAAATGCCAACTTTTTAAAAGTTGAAACCAAGGGGGCTTGGGCCCTTAACTCCAGCCACCTTTGGCCTGTGATGGAGCAGGGTTTTGAGAAAATAAAACCTGCTCGGATTAACTCCCCGGTAACATTTACTAACAGTGTGCGGTGAAACTAACATGTAAAAACACGAAAACACGGGGAAATGTTTACGCGCATGCGTGCACTAATACGTGGACTAATGCATGAAAGACTAGGCCGCATTCGCATTCTGCTTAAAAATAATAATAATAATAATGCTGCTTTCTGCACGTTAATGCTTTATTAGACAAATAACGTGGGATAGTGCAAATGGTGGGTGGTAAAACAGTGAGAATTATATTTCATGAAATTAATAATGTCTGTGTTTTATTCATCATAGTGAGGCTTGCATGGGCCTACAACGTTGCATGACGAGTTGAGAAGTTAAAAAGAAAACTAATAAATATACCAAAAATCGAGCTCAGAGAGAGAATGGGGAAGGCAAAAGTTGATGACCTTCATGAATTTATTGTGTGTCTGCCAAGTAACGGAAGGATGGCCGTGGGACCAAGTGCAAATGTATAAACTTCTTCCGCGGAAGCTGCAAAGGCGGACAATGAAAATGTAGAGATTTGTAACATGTTGCTATTTGGAGGAAGCGTGTATTCATGAAACGTGGATTACGTATTGTTGGAAATGTAAAACAAAGGGATGATGTGAAAACATGGATGTGACTATGGTGGTGTGATAGAACACCCCCTAAACTAACCAATGAGAGACCAAGATTCTGAAAAATGTTGCTACAATTTTGGGTTGGACATGAAGGTTTTTACAGTATAACTGGGGTGTCAGGGGGGTGTTAGGAGCGCGCCTCTTTGAAGAAGCTAGAGAGGGGGAGATCGTCACTGTCCGTTGGTTTGCTGTATGCAGATAGAGGCCTACTTGTTTCCTGTTCCTGTCCTATTCTTTGTTCCTTGAATTTTCCCGGTGAACCCCCATCTATTCCCATGACCAGAGGGTAGATTTTCCACTAAAATACTTGGGTAAGTATTGCTAAAATCTTTATTTTGCATAATCATTTGCAAATGTAAATTTGTCTCTGAAACTTATGTCTCTTCATATATCCACTCCTTCATTTGCACTCTGTTCATTGTGATTTGAGTTTGACCCCTTTTGCTTTGATAAATGTTCTCTCTCTGTGATTTATGCATTGTTTGCCTTGTAAAACTGTACATGATGAGCATTTACCTTCACAATATTTGCGATAAATATTATTAACCTTATTCCGAGTTTGTGATTTATTTAGTAGTATAGATTGATAGTTAGTTTCTAATTATTACCATCAACTTCTCAACTAAAGGTCTATCGACCAGAGGAAAGAGAGTTGATTACAAGTTCAATTATGTATCTTGTGTGTTAGGACGAGCCTGTAGTTTGTGAACAACTGATTTAACGTAAACTTGAAACAGTGCTTCAGGGATTTATGTGTTGGGTGTATGAGTATGGGCCAGTGATTGTGTTTTATCGATTATCGAACCCTGATTGGTGCTGGATCAGTTTTTGGTAGCAGAGGACGGTTCATTATTGATTAGTTTGGTAATAATTATCGATTATTGATTATTTGTTTCCTTAACATGAAAAGTTAGTGTTTTGTTCTATGTTGTCTTGAAGTACGAGTACGGAGTTACCTAAGATCCCAGGATGATAATGTATTAGCCTGAAGAGGCAGAAGAATAGTGTGGATAAGGTATCACACTGCAGAAGTACTTTGTCTGTTGTCATAATACTTAACGGCGAAAGGCTGTTAGTGTTATATTAGGGACTATGTCGTTTGGGAGTAGACTTTGTTTGAAATAGTGAAGGGTCCACTTCCGAAACTCTGGCCTTACATCCCCAAAGGAGTACCAAGACCTCTTTCCATATGAAAGTCCTCTTCCGAAACTTTGGCTAGTATCCCTAGAGGAGTACCAAGTCCTCCCGTAGCTTGTTTGGGTGTAGAATAGCGCTGGTCGTTATTTTACTTGAAGTGAGAGAATCTTTCTTTTGAAGTGGAGACTATCTCTTTATTTAGTGGAACAGACAAAGTAGCATTGTTTTTATGTTTGTTTTCTAACAAGTTTTGTTGAGAAAAGTATAGAAAAACATTGCTGTATTATTTTGTAACGGGAGGGCCAGTAGAAGGAGTAATACTGACGTCACAAAAAGCTGCTCTGGCATTGGTCAGACAGTTGGCGTATGAAGTGCTGTGATTGGTTGATTACTGTGAGCCGCGCTGGTATTGGTCAAGGTACTGATTACGTAGGAGTGTTCTGATTGGTTGGTTAGTGTGAGTCGCGCTGGAATTGGACGGTTGTTAGCAAATAGAATAAGCAGAAGTACAAAGAGTTTGTTGTTTGTTTATTGAATTGTATTTTAGTGAGAAGGGTTGGGAAAAATGAAGCTGATTAATAAGATAAAGAGTTTCTTCAAAAAGGATAAACCAATAGTTACAAGAGAGGGAATTCCTATTCCACCTCCAAGAACAGCTGCTTCTTTTATGATGTTGGAACGTGGTTACCATACGTGTACTTGGTTAGAAAATTGGGTGAAATACACGGAAGATGATGGTGTTTTAGCTTTTCCGAAGCATGGTACATTTAATGTAAGGATTCTACAGAATTTGAGAGGAAGAATGAACTCTTTAGAACCAAATCCCAGGCCTACACAGCATGAAGCGCTTGAGGAATGGGAACAAGAAACGTATGATCGAGAGAAGTATAGGGGTGGAAGGAGATATAGGAGTATAATGTATAGGTATCCTTTTGAAAAACGGGATGATAAAATGAAAAGATGGAGGAGAGCTGTGATAGCGGATGGTTTGTACCCAGTTTTAGTTGCTGAAGAAGCAACTGGAGGCAAATGTAAAGAGAAGAAGAAAAATGTAGAGACATCAAGGATAGATTTTGACCCAAGTGATTCTGATGATGAATTGTTAGATGACATTTTGACTAAAAGACCTCCACCTTATCAAGAGAACTCAAGCAAAACAGTCCCAAATGCACCATTAATGGGAACCCCACTAATTCCGCAGGTTTCACAAGTCCCGGTGGTTACTAGAGTAGTACAAGAGAGTGAAATGGATATGCTGAATAGTACAAGAGAGGAGTTGACTCAGAAAATTAATCAGTTGAATCTGAATGCGGAAGCATTAACAGTGCCAGTAACAATTGGACCTATAGTTCCGTTGTACGGAGAAAAACAGAATATATCAAGAGCACATGCATTGACAGTTCCAATGAATAGAGACAGGAATAAAGTGGTAACGATAATTGATCAGGCTGAACAAACTGAAAAAAGTACTTCATTAATTGATCTGCCAGTTTGTGAGATGTTAACTGAAACCCCTAAGAGAAGTGCGCAAATAGATCCAAGGAGAATACTGCAGAATGTCACTCCGGTATCAGGGAGTTCAATTGGACCTTCACCGGGTGAATTAGATGACTGGATAAGGGGAATGGAAAAGCGAAAACCTCAACCACAGAGTATAGATGTGAGTAAACTGAGAGTGGATTTGGAAGAAATGATTATTGGTACAATAAGCCCAGACAGATTGAGTAATTATCGAGATGAGGAGTTGTTATTCTTGTGCAAAAATATTACTTGGAGAGCGAGAAATCTTCATGAAAAATTACCAGAGGCTGCTTGTGAATATAGAGTGGACATAGAGAAGTCAAGAGTAATACAGAAAATATATAGACTGGATTTTACTGAAAAGGATTTAGAGAGCCTGAATGCGTCTGGCAAAAGATTGCAAATAAAAGAATTAATGAGTATCTTGAAAAAATCGGGAGATGTAGAACGGTGGAAAGGTAGATGGGCGAAAAAGAAAGAAGAAATGATTGCCAATAAAAATGCGTCTTTATTTCCACTAAGAGTCAGAACAGGCTGAAAGGGTGTGTCCAATGAGAGAAGTTCCGGGTGGTGGATATGTTCACGTTCCTTGGACAAGACAGGATATATTGTCTTTTACTAATGACTTCCCTAGGTTGAGGGAAAAACCAGTTGAATGGTACAAACAAGTAGAGAGGTTTGTGAAGGTTTCAAAGGACTTGTTGAAGGATCTGGATGGTTTATTTGAGATTGTTGTTCCAGCAGATTTATGGACAGAGTGTAAGATTGCTGTTAATTGGCCTAAAGAAGAATATCATAGAGATGCGAAAACAGGTGCACCTTGTGAGAAGGTGGCCTGGTATGTGCTGTCCACTAATTAAAGTGGGCACCTTGTACCATTCCACACGACCCTTATGATGTATGAAGTCAAAGATAACCTTTAGAAAGCTATCCTAGTGGTAGCTGTGGAGAGCAGCCTTCAGGCTTAATCTTGAAGGAATGTAAAGCAGCTTGTTTTACCAGAGTATCACCTCCTGAATGACTAAATGAAAGGAGAACCACACAGTAGTGATATAAAAATATGTGTTTATTAATATAACACTCTCTACTAATCTCTACACGAGATTATAACACAAAGCACACAATACTGAATCAATAGAACATTCGTAAGTAGCACAATACACAGCGGGCTCCAGGGGGAGACCGAACCATATACTAAAAAAATGGTATAACAAGCACGACTTGACTAGACACAGGGCCTAGAGCACGTAGAATCGCTGGGACCCCAAGGAACCACCCAAGGCAGTGACACAGGGCACCCACGGAGGACGGCTGCAGTGAGGAAACACGACGCGTGCTCCATGCAACTCTATGGGAAAGTCGCGGTTGTAAAGTTACAGTTTAAGGACACTTCTACGAGGACTTTGAGCAAACCCTTTGGAACATAAGAGGTTCTAGAGCCAACACACCAGTGAGTACCGAGGTACCCGTGTTACCTATCCCAGAGGAGCCGGGTGCATAGGGGTCAAGTGGTGTCAGAAACCTTTGTCGTTTTCAATGGAGAGTTGCGAAGAAGTACTGCTGCCCAGAAGGCGAAGAGTGTCCGGTGGAATCCAAGCCTGGATTCTAGGTGAGAGGAACCTGAAAGCAGAGGGGACAGAGTCTGGGTCACTTCAGGTGACCAAGGGCTCGGTAGACGAATGCCCACCGATGTCGGGTGCTTCAGGTGTGAAGAAAGGATGCTTGACTCTGCAGCCACGAGGACCAGGAGACGTCGAGGAAGACCAGGACCCGGAGGTGAGCTGTCCCATGAAGGATGTCAAGTGCTGAGGGGTCTGTGTCCAGCTGGAGCACAAACAAGCCTTAGCAAATGCAACCCACACAGGAAGGACAAACAGGTTACGGTGTGGACCAGCAAGGTCCAGGGGAATCTCCAAGCAATGGGGAGTCAGGGCACGTCTGGAGCAACCAGGGAAGTCCAAGAACAAACAAGGTGACCCTCGCCAGGACTCACAGGCCAACGGACCAGAGATCGCGAGGAGACCTCGAGCGAATTTACAAAGCACCAGCCCACAGAGCACTCAGTGAGTGGAGGCCGGATATCTTCAGTGCAAATGCTGCTCGGAGACAGGACTACACAGAGTCCGAAGTACAAGCTCAGGGATTGCCAACAAGCATATGCTCGTGCACATGTAAGCGGTGCACAGGGGTTCAGGTTGCACGGTCCCCACGAGGGATACTGGTCTCAGAATCGCTGAGAGGTCAGATCAACCTCAGGGACCTTCAGAAACCCAACTCCTGTGTTGCTGAAATCTTCGGAGTCCACAGGAGCTCTGGAGATGCAAGCCGGTCAGATGCGCTTAGGTGCCTGCTACTGCAGGGGAGTAACTCCTTTACTCCAAGGGAGATTCTTCAGTCGTCCAGCGTCATGCAGACAGTCGAAGTACTTGGTTTCTTCTTAGCAGAATCTTGTCCAGGCAAAATCTAAAGTCCTGTAGCCAGGTATTCCACTTTATACCCACGGGAAAGGGTTGGAAAGACTCTGGGTACCCTCCTAGGGGAGGGGCAGGACAGAGGGGTGGCTACACCCATGTCCTTTGTCCAGTTTCGCGCCAGAGCAGGAGCCAATGGCTCCCAGAACTGGTTTGAGCTGGACTATGCACAGGGACACCAAATGTGCCCCCAGTGCAGACTTTCTGGCAATCTCAGAGTGCACCCACCCAGCCCCAATACACTAAACCTCCCTGTGACAAGATGCCTATTGTCATGCCTTCCTCTGCCCGAGCTTGGCTCAGCAGCAGGAGAGCAGAATCGCGTCCATTTAGTGCTGCCTGGGTCGAGAAAGCTGGTACCGGGTAGACCGGTGACCCACAGTAGTGGTTTCAGAAGGATGGAATCATAACTGGTGTGGAGGTATGATTCCAAGGTGTTTGACACCAAACACAACATGTTTCTAAGCAGCCGTTTTAAAGTTAGCATTTACCGCGAGGTTATAATGCATCACTGACAACCCCGGAGAATGGTCTCCGAAGGCTGCAGAGGGGCTCTGCTCATGCAGGGGCACCCTCTCACGTAAAACCCAGCACCCTGCCTTCAGGATTGATAAGGCCTGCCATAGGGGTGACTGATAGGTTTTTAAGTGTAGTGATTTAGATAGATATAGTGAACCTATATCTAAGTAAGTGGTGCAAGCACCAGCTTACACAGGCTGCTGTAGCAGACCTGTTGTGTCATTTTGAATGGCCTCTCATGGGTGGCATAATACATGCTTCAGCCCATGGGAGGCCTCTGGGGTACCTATGCCCTGGGTGCATGGTGTACCATATACTAGGGACCTATAAGGGTACCCCAGTATCCAATCTGGGGTGTACCTAAAGTACATATATACATCGTGGTGTTGGACCCTGTAGCTTTTGATTGAAAGCTGGGAATCTCATCCAGCAAACGTGCTCCACCCCAGACGGACCTTTGGTCTTTTTCCTGAAGCAGCTGGTTGGTGAGATATATATATTTTTCTTGGAGTTGTATTGTTAATATTTTGGTGCATAATTTATTAGGGTGAATGGTGAATATTTTGTTGAATAAATATATTTTTATTTCATTTAAATATGTGTATGAAGTGCTTTGGGTTTATTTGAAGTCATTGTTTTATGTAAAAAGGGTATTTTATACATTCATTAATGAGTTTTTAATTATTTTGACAATAATATTGTAGTCGATATTGTGCGAATAGATATTTTTTGACATATATGTTTATTTAAAGGTAACATTAAGTTTCTTTTTGATATAGGTAAAAATCTATATTTTTAACAACAATATTTATGTTCTTGATATTTGTAGTTTTACTAGTTAAGTATAAGAAGTTGATATTTTTGTTATTATCCGGGCGCAATGCACAAAGACCAACTGCCAACTACACCTAGTCATGTGACAGAGGAACGGGCTGCAGGCACCAAATGGTTAGGACAGAAAATGCCAACTTTCTAAAAAATTTCAGAATTGTTACTAAAAATCTGACTTTACCATTAACCCCTTAACTGCTGGGCCTTTCCCCCCGTGCTGAGCCCTTTTTTGGCTATTTGGGGTAGTTCGCGCTTAGGCCTCTGTAACATTTTGACCACATAAGGTATCCATGCCAAATTTGCGTCTTTTTCTTCCAACATCATGGGGATTTTAAAGGTACCCAGGGTTTGTGGATTCCCCTGGAGGGGACCCAAAAATTAGCCAAAATACAGCAAAATTTTTTGTTTTGAAAAATGGGAAAAAAGTGCTGCAAATGAAAGCATCTGGTTTTTTCCCTGCAAATGGTATCAACAAAGGGTTTGTGGGGCTGAAATCATCATTTTCCCAGCTTTTAGGGACTGACAGACTTTTGTCAGAAAACCAACATTTTTTACACAGTTTTGGCATTTTACTGGGATATAGCCTATTTTTGCTATTTTTTGTGCTTTCAACCTTCTTCCAGTTAATGGTAGAAATGGGTATGAAATCAATAATGAATCCTGAAAACCTATACATTTTAGAAAAGAAGACAAAATTCTGAATTCAGCAAGGGGTCATTTGTGTAGATTCTTCATGGTTTCTTTATAGAAACTAACAGTTGAATATAGGAAAAATTGAAAATTAGTTGAAAAAAACAGACATTTGTGCCAACGTTTTCACCTGTAACTTCTTCTAATTGTGGCAGCTGTTTGAAAGCAATATACCGTTACATCCGCAGGACCTTTCTGGTTGTGGGGATATATAGGACTTGTAGGTTCACCAAGAACCCGACGAACCCAGAGCCAATAACTGAGCAGCGTCTTGCAATGGTTTTTCATTATGTACCGGGTATATAGCAATTAATTTGGGAAAGTATATACATGGAAAAATCGGTATGAAAGACACCTATGTATTTCTGAAATTGGAACAAAATATAGAGTTTAGAAACAGTAGATATTTGCACATTTCCGAAATTGTGAGTACCCATACTAGCATGAGAATTATAGGTCATTTTTCAAAATGAGTTCTTTTTACACATTGTCTTTCATTTGGAAGGCAGAAATGCATCAAAAGTCAATGGGTAATAACAGTTGCTCTACACTTCTGTGTTACCCTAAGTCTCCCAATAAAAATGGTACCTCACTTGTGTGGGTAGGCCTAGTGTCCGTGACAGGAAACGACTCAAAACGCAACGTTGACACACTTTATTTTTACAGTGAAAACTGACCCTTTTTTTGTAAAGTGCCTAGCTGTAGATTTTGAACCCTAGCTCTGCCAGCACCTAGGGAAACCTAGCAAACCTATACATTTTTGAAAACTAGACACCCAGGGGAATCCAGGATGGGGTGACTTGACTGGCTCTCACCAGGTTCTGTTACCCAGAATTCCTTGCAAACCTAAAAATGTGTAAAACAAAAACACATTTTCCTCACATTTCTGTGGTGGAAAGTTCTGGAATCTGCGTGGATCCACAAAACTCCACCCACCTCGCGTTGTCCAAAGTCTTCCGAGAAAAATGGTACCTCACTTGTGTGGGTATGCCTAGTGCCCTTGACAGGAAACGGCCCAAAACGCAAAGTGGATTCACCACATTTTCACAGTGAAAACTGACCCTTTTTTTGCAAAGTGCCAAGCTGTAGATTTTGAACCCTAGCACTGCCGGCACCTAGGGAAACCTAACAAGCCTATACATTTTTGAAAACCAGACACCCAAGGTAATCCAGGATGGGGTGACTTGACTGGCTCTCAGCAGGTTCTGTTACCCAGAATCCCTTGCAAACTTAAACATTTGTCAAAAAAACACATTTTCCTCACATTTCTGTGGTGGAAAGTTCTGGAATCTGCGTGGATCCACAAAATTCCACCTACCTCGCGTTCCCCAAAGTCTTACAAGAAAAATGGTACCTCACTTGTGTGGGTAGGCCTAGTGCCCTTGGCAGGAAACGGCCCAAAACGCAACGTGGACACACCACATTTTCACTGTGAAAACGGACCCTTTTTTGCAAAGTGCCTAGCTGTAGATTTTGAACCCTAGCTCTGCCGGCACCTAGGGAAACCTAGCAAACCTATACATTTTTGAAAACTAGACACCCAGGGGAATCCAGGATGGGGTGACTTAACTGGCTCTCACCAGGTTCTGTTACCAGGAATTCCTTGCAAACCTAAAAATGTGTCCAAAAAAAACACATTTTCCTCACATTTCTGTGGTGGAAAGTTCAGGAATCTGCGTGGATCCACAAAATTCCCCCCACCTCGCGTTCCCCAAAGTCTTCCGAGAAAAATTGTACCTCACTTGTGTGGGTAGGCCTAGTGCCCGCGACAGGAGACGGCCCAAAACGCAACGTGGCCACACCACATTTTCACAGTGAAAAAGGACCCTTTTTTGCAAAGTGCCTAGCTGTAGATTTTGAACCCTAGCTCTGCCGGCACCAAGGGAAACCTAGCAAACCTATACATTTTTGAAAACTAGACACCAAGGGGAATCCAGGATGGGGTGACTTGACTGGCTCTCACCAGGTTCTGTTACCCAGAATTCCTTGCAAACCTAAAAATTTGTTTAAAAAAAACACATTTTCCTCACATTTCTGTGGTGGAAAGTTCTGGAATCTGCGTGGCTCCACAAAATTCCATGCACCCCGCGTTCCCCAAAGTCTTCCGAGAAAAATGGTACCTCACTTGTGTGGGTAGGCCTAGTGCCCGCGACAGGAAACGGCGCAAAACGCAACGTGGACACACCTCATTTTCACAGTGAAATCGGACCCTTTTTTTGCAAAGTGCCTAGCTGTAGATTTTGAACCCTAGCTCTGCCGGCACCTAGGTAAACCTAGCAAACCTATACATTTTTTAAAACTAGACACCCAGGGGAATCTAGGATGGGGTGACTTGTCTGGCTCTCACCAGGTTCTTATACCCAGAATCCCTTGCCAACCTCAAAATTTGTCAAATAAACCACATTTTCCGCACATTTCTGTGGTAGAAAGTTCTAGAATCTGTGTGGATCCACAAAATTCCACCCACCCCACATTCCCCAAAGTCTTCCGAGAAAAATGGTACCTCACTTGTATGGGTGGGTCACGTACCCGCAACAGGCAAGGGCCCAAAACTCATTGAGGAAACATCAAAGTTGCCTATCACAAAATAACCTGGTTTTGTAGGGGTCACCTGGTTTTGGCCCGTGCTCGGCGGCCAGCTAGGGAAACCTACCAAACCCACACATTTCTGAAAACTAGACACCCGAGGATTCCAGGAGGTATGGCTTGCATGGATCTCTCAACGTTTTCTACCCAGAATCTCTGCAAACCTCAAATTTAGCTGAAAAATCACTTTTCCACACATTTTTGTGAGGGAAGTTGTGGATCACCGGACTGACACAACTTTCCTACCACCCAGCGTCCCTCAGGTCTCCCGATAAGATGGTGCCCCACTCGTGTGGGAGGCCCAACTACCGCGACAGGCAAGGGCCCAAAACGTATTGAGGAGACCTCAAAATTGCCTATCACAAAACGTTTTGGGCCCTTGCCTGTCGCGGGTACTTGGGCCTCCCACACGAGTGAGGCACCATTTTTATCGGGAGACCAGGGAAAAAGGTGGGTGGTAGGAAATTTGTGTCAGCCCGGTGATCCCACAACTTTCCCACACAAAAATGTGTGGAAAAATGAATTTTTTCAGCTAAATTTGAGGTTTGCAGGGGATTCTGGGTAAGAAAACGTTGGGGGATCCACGCAAGCCACACCTCCCTGGAATCCCCCGGGTGTCTAGTTTTCAGAAATGTCTGGGTTTGGTAGGGTTCCCTAGCTGGCCGACCGAGCACGGGGCCGAAAACCCAGGTGACCCCCCTTGCAAAATCAGGTTGTTTTGTGATAGGCAATTTTGATGTCTCCTCAATATGTTTTGGGCCCTTGCCTGTCGCGGGTACTTGGGCCTCCCACACGAGTGAGGCACTATTTTTATCGGGAGACCTGAGGGAACGCTGGGTGGTAGGAAATTTGTGTCAGCCCGGTGATCCCACAACTTTCCCACACATAAATGTGCGGAAAAGGGGATTTTTTCAGCTAAATTTGAGGTTTGCAGGGGATTCTGGGTAAGAAAACGTTGGGGGATCCACTCAAGCCTCACCTCCCTGGAATCCCCCGGGTGTCTAGTTTTCAGAAATGTGTGGGTTTGGGAGTGTTCCCTTGCTGGCCGCCGAGCACAGGGCCAAAAACCCAGGTGACCCCCCTTGCAAAACCAGGTTGTTTTGTGATAGGCAATTTTGGTTTTGGGCCCTTGCCTATCACGGGTACTTGGGCCTCCCACACGAGTGAGGCACCATTTTTATCGGGAGACATGGGGGAACGCTGGGTGGTAGGAAATTTGTGGCAGCCCGGTGATCCCACAACTTTCCCACACAAAAATGTGTGGAAAAAGTGATTTTTTTCAGCTAAATTTGAGGTTTGCAGGGAATTCTGGGTAAGAAAACGTTGGGGGATCCACGCAGGCCATACCTCCCTGGAATCCCCCAGGTGTCTTGTTTTCATAAATATATCGGTTTGGTAGGGCTCCCTAGCTGGCCGCCGAGCACGGGGCCAAAAACCCAGGTGACCCCCCTTGCAAAACCAGGTTGTTTTGTGATAGGCAATTTTGATGTCTCCTCAATATGTTTTGGGCCCTTGCCTGTCGCGGGTACTTGGGCCTCCACACGAGTGAGGCACCATTTGTATCGGGAGACCTGGGGGAACGCTGGCTGATGGGAAATTTGTGTCAGCCCGGTGATCCCACAACTTTCCCACACAAAAATGTGTGGAAAAAGTGATTTTTTCAGCTAAATTTGAGGTTTGCAGGGGATTCTGGGTAAGAAAACGTTGGGGGATCCACACAAGCCATACCTCCCTAAAATCCCCCGGGTGTCTAGTTTTCAGAAATGTATGGGTTTGGTAGGTTTCCCTAGCTGCCCGCCGAGCACGGGGCCAAAAACCCAGGTGACCCCCCTTGCAAAACCAGGTTGTTTTGTGATAGGCAATTTTGATGTCTCCTCAATACGTTTTGGGCCCTTGCCTGTCGCGGGTACTTGGGCCTCCCACACGAGTGAGGCACCATTTTTATCGGGAGACCTGGGGGAATGCTGGGTGGTAGGAAATTTGGGTCAGCCCGGTGATCCCACAACTTTCCCACACAAAATGTGTGGAAAAAGTGATTTTTTCAACTAAATTTAAGCTTTGCAGGGCATGTTGGGTAAAAAAAAACTGTGAGAGCCATGCAGGTCATTCACCCTTGTACTTCCCCCTTTGTCTACTACTCAAAAATGTGAAGGTTTGCCTAGGTGACGACTGAGCTAGGGCACAAAGTCCCATGCTACCCATATTGACAAAAATAAAATCTTACAAAAGGCCATTACACCGCCACAAATATAAATCTAACACTAATTTGATATAGCTAATCCACCACTTACACTGGTTGGTTTTAGCACCTCCAGAAACGCTGGCTTCAAAACACAAATACTTATCAAAGTATATAAATATTGAAGCCAAGCCTTCTGAAGGGGAGCCATAAAGCCACTTCACGGCACCAACCACTTTATGGTCCATTCACATGCCATTCACACACCACACACAAGACTTCCATACCACCAGCCACGGGCCCAAACAACCAGATCACTTGCACTCACACAAACATACCGCCGCCATGCAAGGGCCCATCACATTCATATGCCACAAGACATATTGAGTTTGACTACATTTTACCACCTGTCAAGTCTCCACCTCCTTCTTCCTGAACGTTACCGAACGCATGCCGAGTGAACCTTTACTAATGGCTTCCATGACAGCCACATGAGGCTCAGGAAGACATTTCTTTCATGCACCTTTAGCGCACTCACTATGCTAAATCCAACTCCTTCCAGTTTGTGGATGCAAGTTGGGGGGTGCCCGAGTATGCCGCAAAGTCATTCCTCGAGCTGAGCAAGCATATCTACCTTTGAAACTAAGGCAAACATGCTGGAAATTTTCAAAAGATAACATCATAAACTATGAAGAACGGATGAATGTGAAACTTGGGTAGTCCATGTCAACGTAGCATATGTCCAATCCACGGTTATGTGCAGTGACTGTAATGCACTTATCATACAGCAAACTGACCATCTACTAAGTTCTAACGGAGGATGAACATGGCAAGCAGCATTGACCCTTAAGTACTATACTAAATTCAGTGCGAGAGTGGCAGCAATGGATTTGAATACATGGGTGAAGATGAAGTCATGACGTGTATCTATACTACCTTTACTATCTGCCTTCTACCTTTGCAATATTCCTCGGAAAGCACACCTACCATAAGCTGTTCTAACCCGTTAGCGTGTCTGTCCTCATCAGAATCCTGACTAATCCTGTCTAATTGTCAAGAGACCCTATACTAATGCCTTCCATCTCTAGCTACTTGAAGCATGAGAAAACATTACTGTCACGTGCTACCAATGCTCTCACTGTGCTAAATCCAACTCCTTCCAGTTTGTGGATGCAAGTTGGGGGTGCCCGAGTATGCCGCAAAGTCATTCCTCGAGCTGAGCAAGCATATCTACCTTAGAAACTCAGGCAAACATGCTGGAAATTTTCAAAAGCTTTCTAAAGCGAACAACATAAACTATGAAGAACGGTTGAATGTGAAACACGGGTACTCCGTGACAACGTGGCGTATGTTCTGTCCACCAGTATGTGCAGCGTGGGGACTATAATGCACTTGTCATTGGCGAACAGCACAACTACCACGTTCTCAAAGCAGATAAAGGTGTTGAGAAGTCCATGATTTCCTGAAGTAGAGGAAGAAATATTCTGCAGCTGCTTGCGTAGTGAAGGAGTGGCCCACAGACAGTAGGTATCCATTCACACCAATTGAAAGGTTTACCTATTGGCAGCTCCACCTCAGTCAATTTCCCAGTATTTTGCTTTAGTGTGATACAACATAAAGCAAGTAGGAAAACAGAAAGCAGGCTTACTTGGGCACTGGGGACAGTAAACATGAGTCTCCTGCCTCTTTCCCTGCATCGAGCACACTTTACAACAACGACATGGTCGCTCCTTTTTGGGTGTTGCAGGAATTTTATCAGCAAAGTGTCGCTCCTGCAGCCTTGCCACGTCCTCCAGAACACATGAAGTGGAGGTTGCTGCTTCTGTAGCAGTGAGACTTTCAATCACAGACAACTGAAAGTCAAGGAAAGACATGAGTCTTCCTGTGGTGGTCTGACGATAAACAACATACGCATTGTATGTTGCCATCTGGATCAGGTGAGTAAACAGTTTCTTATACCAAGTGCGAGTTTTACGACTCGCATTGTATGGCTGAAGAACCTGGTCGTTCTTGTCCACTCCGCCCATGTACTTGTTGTAATCAAGTATACAGGTGGGCTTGTGGACTTGGGCCATCTGACCCCAAACCATGACAGGGGAAGTGCTCTCAGCATGAATTGTAGTGAGCACGTACACGTCACGCCTATCTGAGAACTTGACTGCGAGCAGTTCGTTGGAACGCAACACAGTGCTCTGGGATTTCTGGAGCTTCTTGCAAACAAGCTCCTGCGGGAATCTTTTGCGGCGACAACGAATTGTACCGCAAGCCACGGTGCCAGCTTTGTAGAGCTCACTGAACAGCTCTACTCCTGTATAGACATTGTCCACATAAAGGTTATAACCTTTGTGAAGAAGTGGCTGGACAAGCTCCCATACGATCTTTCCTGTGACCCCTAGCGTGGGAGGGCAACCTACAGGGTTAAGAGTTGTGTCCTTCCCTGTATACACTCTCAAGCTGTACACATAGCCAGTTGAGCTCTCACACAGCATGTACAGCTTGATGCCATAGCGAGCACGTTTGCTCGGAATGTACTGCCTAAACAGCAGCCGCGCTTTATACAAGATCAAGGACTCATCAATGGCTATATTCTTTCCAGGAGTATAAACCTCTGGAAACCTGGCAGACAAATGTTCCACGACAGGCCAAATTTTGAACAACCTGTCATTGTCTGGATGTTCCCGGGGCAATGCAGCAGAATTATCATTGAAATGCAGCATGCGCTGCTATAGCAAAAAACGATCTCTGCTCATGTATGGTGCGAAGATGGGGGTTAACCAAACCGTGCGAGTAGACCAGTAGGATAGCAAGGTTGGTTTATGCACTACCCCCATTTTAAGCGTGAGGCCCAAAAATATCTTCAACTCCCCTAAAGAAGTGGGAGTCCACTTGCGTGCCCTAGAATGAGGCCCAAGAGTGCCTCCTTGCTCCCTCAGAAATTGTTCGGCACGCAAATTTGTTTGCTGCACAATTTCGTCAAGGAAGTTAACATCCAAAAAGAGATGGACGTAGTGAATTGGCAAAAAATTCGCCGTATCGACTTTACAGCCAGCGTCACCAGTGAAAGGCGGAATTTGGGGCTGAACTAAATTGGGAGGCTGCCAAGACAGCGCTCCGTCTGTGCTTGCGGCCGCACGTGCCTGCACTCTGGGTTGCTCTAACCTGTTACTGGTGTCCTGCTGCACAGACTGTGCTGGCAAAGGGACAGCACAACTGACATCGTCTCCTTCAGAATCGCTGGAAGATGAGTTGTCGGATGAAACTGCACCGACTGAAAAATCACTCCCAGATTCGGCTCCATTGCCCTCTCCCTCAGGTGCTGTCTCAGTATCTGCTGTCTCAGTCTCTGATCCTGCCTCAGAGCTGGACTCCAGAACCAGACTTAGGGCCTGGGCAGCATTCATCCAACGATATGCCATCCCTGCTAGTGCCTAAAACTATGCTTTTAAAACACTATCCTACGTAGAAGGCAGATAGGTTGTTGGTTTCAAAGTGTAGGTGGGTGTGTGCGTGAGTGAAGTGTTTAACAGTCAATAATGACAAAGTCACCTTACCTTTCCTTTGCGAAATCCGTACGCTCTCCAAAAAGACTAAGAAAGACAGAAAAAAGACACAGTATTACTTTACCTTACCACATACCCATCATCGCAGCCTTTTAGCACTGTTGGAAGCCAGTGCGACCATCATTTTGGTGCCAGATGCCTACGGGTGAATGTGTGCTTTACAATTGCACACTATGACCTCCTTTGATTCCCTCACTACCATCCTTGCAAACTTGCCCCTCATCTCTCCATAGCCCCTCTCTCACATACATTTCATCTGTTTCAAAGTGTTTCTACTGCGTGGCTTTACTAATCCACTTAGCTATCCACATAATACAGATCTGTTCTTTCCAGCATGCCCTTTATGGCGTTAAAACTGCTACTAGACAAAAGTCAGATAGCTCTATCTAGCAGGAAAATGTTTTTGTACTGTGCAGCAGTACCACACTTTACTGCCTTTCATGTAACTTCAAAGAGACTCATTATAGTTCTTTCACAGTCTCATATTTTCAGCACTGAGAAATCTCTCTGTAAATATATATATATATATATATATATATATATATATATATATATATATATATATATATATATACACACACACACACACACATATATATATATATCAATTAATTCCCAATGTCAGCGTGCTCAATACCTGGTGCAGGCAGCAATGGGTAGAATCCTTACCCGATATTTAAATTCAGAAACACAAAGGATGCCGCACTCCAGAGCCAGGTTTCAGAGCTGCTTTACTTTCACCACCACTACCACCAGTCGTGGTGAAAATAAAGCAACTCTGAAACCAATCTCTGGAGTGCGGCATCCTTTGTGTTTCTGAATATATATATATATATATATATATATATATATATATATATATATATATATATATATCCAAGCTCCATTTCCTTGTTTCCCAAAAAGAAAAACAGCACTCGCGGGGGCAGTTGCTAGAGTTTATTGGCAACGCAACAGAGCTTGGATAAATATCGCGGGCGCACCCCCGCGTTTGTAAAGCACCCGTCCGCGAGTGCGCCGTTCACGGTGCATCAAGGAGCATTTATATATATATATAGATATATATATATATATATATATATATATATATACACACACACACACACATATATATATATACATATATGTAAGATTTTATCTCTACATATATTTATATATATATGTATCTATATACATATATATACATGAAAACACCAATGTCACAGGACACGAAGGGCTGCGCACTCGGGCTTGATGCAAAAATAACACTTTTATTCCAGCTTGCTCCAAGGATTAGAAAGCTAACACACGCGTTCCGGCCACCTGGCCTTCGTCAGTGACCGCCTGGCTCAATGATTTCAGGACTGCGGGGCTGCTGTAATGGAATGGCAGCCCGATCGCAGCACGGAGGAGAAATTGATTTAAAACTGCACATCCTTTCTCGAGGCCTACTGGAGGGCTGTAAACATTGTGAGAACATTGGGGATGTTGTAACTTTGGACAAATACATGGACCCTACTGAGGGAAATATCGGCACTGTAACACCCAGCATGCTATGCACTGGAGAGTGCATGCTAATGGAACAAAATGTTTGCAGTGTGTTTGCCATGGTTTGTTTTTGCCCCGCCCTATGATTAAGGTGACGTGTCACCGAAACGCGTCAGGGACTGTTAAATTAATTGAGAAAGGGTGCGCTGTTTTTTTAATAAAAAGTTCTGTTGAACTCTCTTCTGCAGGAGTGGCGTCCTTGAGCTCTGGGGCAACTTTGGAGGATGTTAATACGCGGTGGCCTCGGCCGCGGAGGATTGCACCGCCTGGCTCAATGATTTCAGGACTGCGGGGCTGTAATGGAATGGAGCCCGATCGCAGCACGGAGGAGAAATTGATTTAAAACTGCACATCCTTTCTCGAGGCCCACTGGAGGGCTGTAAACATTGTGAGAACATTGGGGATGTTGTAACTTTGGACAAATACATGGACCCTACTGAGGGAAATATCGGCACTGCAACACCCAGCATGCTATTCACTGGAGAGTGTATGCTAATGGAACAAAATGTTTGCAGTGTGTTCTCCATGGTTTGTTTTTAGGCTCGCCCTATGATTAAGGTGAAGTGTCACCGAAACGCGTCAGGGACTGTTAAATTAATTGAGAAAGGGTGCGCTGTTTTTTGAATAAAAAGTTCTGTTGAACTCTCTTCCGCAGGAGTGGCGTCCTTGAGCTCTGGGGCAACTTTGGAGGATATATGTATCTATATACACATATATATGTATATAGATACATATATATACACAGTGGCGGTTTCCCTATGAGGGCGTCGGGGCTCCGCCCCCGTTACATTGCTGGATATGCTCACCAGTCATTTAGGAAAATAAAGTACCCATTTACGACCTCCCAAAATGCCTTGAATGCCCCACACTCACTCACCGATATCACCACTGTAGTGTTAATTCATTGTTAATTGACCATGTCACGTGACTCACCCTGCCTGCCCGGTTTGCTCAAGCAGCCTAGCCTAAGGCTACGTGTTTGCCGGCTGAGAACCTCACAGCCCTGAAGGCTGTGATGTCATCAGCTCGGCAAAGACCTAGCTGCAAGGCGTAGTCTCCACCCCTGATGGCGTGGAGGTTAGTTAGCCCCGGGCGTTTTGAATACAAGCCCGGATTGCTAACCCTCCACGTCAATCAGAGAGAGTGGAGTTGTCACCACACTCTTTCCCAACTCGTTACAGGGCGTGGGTGGGACCCCTCCCTGTGACGAGTTGGGAAAGGGTGTGGCAGGTGGGAAGCAGGAATCGAGTCTGCGCAGACTCGACCACCTCAGGCGTCCCGCGCATGAGCCTGCTGACGTGACGCCGCCTGAACTAACTCCGGGTCAGTTCAGAAGCCCAGGTAAGGCCCAGGCGGGCATTTTTATTAACTTTCAGTAATATCACCAGTAGGACGCTCGGTTTTGGGGACCCCAGACACTCTGTGAGACTCCAGTGAGTGAGCAGGCATTGGGTAATCTAGACACTCAGTAAGTCTCACTATCACAAGTGCTGTCGCCTCGCTAAGTGTTGTTACTGCTCGTTACAAGAACACCAGCTCTGCGGGAAGTGCAGGTACTAAGCTTTGCAAGTACAACCGACCTGACTGAGGCAAAGTGCTGGTACGGGGCTGAGCTCACTGAAGAGCTTCGAACGGATTGTGTGGGGGCGGAGGGTTCACAGGGAGGGGGATATACCCACTGAAGAGCATCGGGCACAAGAGGAGAGGGGGGCTCTGAGGCCACTGAAAGAGCATCGGTCACAAGAGGAGAGGGGGGGTCTGAGCCCAATGAAAGAGCATCGGGCAGGAGGGAGGGTCTGAGCCCACTGAAGAACATCGGGCACAAGGCTGCGTTTGTCTGAGCCACTGAAGCACAGGTAACGGACAGAGGTGAAGACTTTGGACTCGGACCTGGGGAAGCAAGTTTGAGTGTCGGCGTCGGCTCAAAATGCTGTGATTCTGGGCAAATCATTTATTCTGCCAAACAAAAATATGAATGCGCCTTGTGTAATGTAACTGCTGCTAGTGTAAAGCGCTCCGTTACCTGAGGGTCGAGTGTGCGTTATAGACATCCGGTGGTGCGTGTTATGTACAGGATCATGGCACGACATAGGCACTGCTCCATGTTGTGGTGCAGTACAACAACGTGTACTAAGTCTGCACCGCGCCATGTTGTGTATTCTGCACATATTTTTGTTCCAAGCATGCAACGCTTCATGCTGTTATGTGCACCTACACACTACTGTGCTCTACATTATATACAGCAGATATGCTATTAGTTATGTACAGCATGTGTGTACTACGGATTGACATGTACGGCACTCCTATGCCCGATACGCCATACATTTTAACATGCACAATTTTTGCACTCCACATGCACTACAATGTACAGCACCACACCCAAGCCACATATGTGCTCTGCTCTATTTGTGGTAAGTACAGTTCCGTGTACCACGTGTGCATTGCTACATACATTCTTATATACAGTATTAACGCACTACTCCATGCACTGATTTGCACATATGTGAACCATGCGTGTAATAACTCAGTACAGCTGTGCACCATACATGCACAGCTCCATTCATTATTTTACTTACAGCAGCTTTCTTAAACTACACACACTTCATTGCGCCTCTATTCACTGCCCCGTACTCACTGGGACATACAGCGGAGCAGTTGCAACATTTATATAAGCATGCCTGTACGTGATGCACAACACGTGTTCAGGATGAGCATGCCTGAAAGCAGATGGCGCGTCAGGTCTCCCTGCATGATATTACGTAGCTTGCATTACTTTATGCGTCATAAAAGTCAAGCACAATTTATCCTCTAGAGAAAGTACCCTGATGCACACCTGGTAGAAGCCATGCTCCTCGGAACAAAATCATTTTGAAAATCGCATGTCAAAGCTTGTTTTAGAGGAGACGTGTTTCTTTTCCAATGCAGCACCCCCACACCATGAACTTTTAATTACAGAAAGCCTCACGTCACCATCTTTCACGAACTTAAAAACTTAGGCCTGCTAGGTAGCAGGTTTAGAAGTGCATGTGCAAAGGCAGCTGTTTAGTGCACTATAGCAGTTTTACCACACTCGATCACTCACAGGTTTCTGTCAGTCATAGATTCATTCAGACATTCACTCATTTATACACAAATGCCCCGGTTGGTCATTCTCAGTGAACCATACAGTGGAAAGGCACTCTGCTCACTCGCTAGGGGCGTCAGGTTGCAGCACTGTGCTGTTGGACGCACATTCATTCACCTCTGTTGAGTGCAGCACGCTAGCAGCAGTTTGAAGGCTGCTCTTAGGTCTAGACAAGGTGCTGTGCACATCTATACATTTGTTTATGTAAAGCTACACAGAGCATTGACCCTTGCCTCTCAGTCACTGGCGATGATTGATGACGGCCTGAGTACTCAGGTGTGGATTAATTTTTACCACAGGAGGAAACAGACACCGGTAGAAGGAGCTCATGCAGAAAGGGACGGTTTTGAAAGATCATTTTGTGAAATGCTTTTTAAGTTGCCCTTCAAAGTAATGTCACGAGTCCCTTGCTTTAGCGACGCTAGCAAGTTATTCACAAATAAATAAGGCCAGAGCCCGGTCCAGGACAAATCTCGCAGACCAATTCCGCTGTTATAACAAGAGATTGCTTTAAAATTAACCTTTGCCCTGTTAAGAAAACAGGTGTCTTTCGTCCAGTTAGGCTCTGTGAACTTAAAGTGCTTTGCTGCCGCAGGAAATGTTTCCAGGTTACATATATGTTTTCGATGGCCAGGCATGTTAGAAGCTGCTCGCCAAACTCTTTTAAAGGACCGGAGGTGAGGCACAGCAAAATTTTTGATTGTAATTGTAGTTTTATTTATATAGCACTTATTACCCCTGACGAGGCGTCGAAGTGCTTAGATGTCTTACAATGTGTGTGTGTGAATTTGATTTCTGGGTGAGACTGGGCCTGTCCAGACGTCAAAGTGCTCAGATGTCTTAGAGTGTGTGTGCGTGTGTGAGTTTGATTTCTGGGTGAGACTGGGCCTGCTCGGTGTTCTTTCTGCAGGGTCCGACTAGCAGCAATCTGCCAGTGCTCGTTGGGCTGGTCCGACAGCTCAGTGTGTGGGCCTGTTTTTTGTGGCTGTATGTTGGCCTGTTTTGTGTTCTGCTGCTGCCTGGGTTCATGTTTACTGTTGCTTTCTCTGATCATATTACCGCAGACATTCACTACAGCAAAAACACAAATGCATGCTGTCTAAGGTACTGTAAGATAACTATACACCATCACCATGTCTTCACAAGTTTAAATTTGCCCTGATTTGCAAATGTCATCACGTGGGCCGGTTTGTAACTATCTAGGGTCTGCTTTTATTTTGGTGCCCGTGCTGGAGCATATTTTGTGTTCGACAGTCTGAGGCTGACCTTGATGTTCTTCATGTGTTTCTGAAAATAGGGTTTGGTTGGTGGAATGCGAAGAGTTTACTTAAGTGAAACTGCCTAATAATGGTGATACAATTGTACAGGATCACAGAAGCCGCTGCAGTACTGACAAATGAGGGCTGCACTGCTCAGCTGGATACAGTAATGACTGTTTCTAGAAAGAAGTGACATGTGATCTTTGAACTGGTTGAATGCGTGTGCTGCTTAGGGGCAGACAGTGCTTAATTTGAGCCGGTGGTTTCTGGTGCTCAGCACCGGCACTTAATTGGCAGCACAGGCACTTATGACAGTCCGCCACATAGTGGGCTGTTTGCCTGATTTAGAGTGAGCAAAACAACAATTGTTTACTCATTCATTATACAGTTAAAAATGACTAATACCTGCCACCCTTGCTAATCTCAAAGCTTTGGGGACCTGGAATAGTCTGAACTGTCGCACTTGTAGGAGTGTGATGGTTAGCAGCTGGTTTGGTACTGTCACTGGTAGCGTTAGCAGAGGCAATGGGTGGTGTAGGCTGCAGTGACCTCCTGATGAGGGCCCTGGCACTTATTTTTTTTTACAAATTAAGCACAGGGGGCAGAGGATAGAGGAGAGGGGCTTAGAGTCAAAAGCTTTCTCGTTAACTGCCCAAAGGCACCAACCATTTAATGCTACTGTGAGCTGCAATAAGTAGGGCTCAGTGTGTCATGATGTACGCACCATAAAGCTGTGTTTTAAATGCCGTATCCTCCAGAGCAATCCACTTTACAGGATCGAAGGCTCTTTCAAAGGAAACCCAGCCCTGATCTGAAAGAGTCTACATAAAACAGCAACTGACTGCTGAATTGTTATAAAATGAGCATCCAATTCCAGGATGTTGTAGTTGTGCATTTTTTGTGTAGCATATTTCTCTTGTACAGTTCATACTTTGAACGGAGTCACCTTCAGGCATTTTTAATGGGAGATCATTGAGAGCTTTAGAGGATGAAGGCAGCGCAAATTTCTCCCAGTGCCTGTCAGTGGGTCAAAAAGGTGCTCAGAATACTTGGTCATCCAATCCTTGGCCTCTCTGCTGAACATACTGAGCAATGGTCACTTATTCCAGATGCAATTGTGATTCTGTGCAACTGTGTGTGAAGGAGGTACACGCTTTCAAAAATATTGAGAAGGCAAAAGTAAATAAAAATACAATGCTTACAGGTGAGTTGGTGCGTTGTGTGTTTGGGGGTTGTGAAGTTCTCTAGTTATATTGAATAAGCAGCTACCTATGTCATTATCATATGAAATCTCTTAATTGATGTCATATCTACACTTTCACAGTGTTTTCGAATATCAGAGAGGCACTAGAGTTCACTCTCGGCTGTGAACTCTAAGGCACACACTGAAACAGTTTTGATTAACAAAGCTTCTATTGGTATATGTTTGAGTGTCTGAGAAGCAGGGATGTTGGAAATGATAATAGTGCAGTTCTGGTCCCACACTCATGTCCTGTATCTGCTCCTAGAAGATTGCTTCGAAGCAGTATATTCATTCAGTACTAAGAGGTAAATAGAACATTTAAAAAAAGGAATGCTAATCAATAAGTGCATAGAAATTGATCTGTGTAACCACACAGACAGGAATACTAGTCTGGGGACTTGTACAGACAGTGACGCAGACGTAACCAGGGCCGAACTGGACTGCCTCGAGTCAAGAGGCCCTGGCGGGATCGTCATTTCTTTGCTCTGACCCATGTGAGAACATGCGCTCGCTGTGCCTGTGCTATTGTGCTGAGGTACATGTGGAGAGAGTTATAATCTAAAAATCCCACAGTTTGCTGAAATATAATTTCTGTTTGCATGGCTAATACTAAAAATCAAGGATGAACTTCAATCCTGGGATGGATCTCTTTCGCCATCTAATTTTTAAAGTATTTGCAATGTACAGTGTTACCAATGGTGTGAGCCTTGATGACTTCATCAACCAATACAGTAAAGAGGCAGAGATTTGTTACAGGTAGAAAACACTTAGAGGCCCTGTTTCCATTGGTTGTGTGTGCTTGGCTTGGGGGTCATTTTGCAAGCAGACCAGTTCGAGGATGGGGCACATTTTTGATTTGTTTTTAATGTTTTTTTCACACTTGTGCTTTAAAATGCTATATTTAGATCCCCTTTTGCAACAATTTGCAGTAAATATGTGGTGTAAAAGCCACCATTTTATTCCATTTTTTCCAAAATTTTCTTGCGGGGGGAAAACCCCACCCGCACCCTCCTTTTGCAGTTCGGGCTATAAAAAAAACGTTCTGTAATTAAAAAATATGCCCCGGGGGGGGGCGACCCATTATCACGAGGGCCGACCCCCCCAAAGACATCCCTGGTGTCTAGTGGGGTTTCTGGCCGTGGATCGCAGCGCTGCCGCGATCCACGGCCAGGAAACCCTTTCAGGAAGGCCTTGTTTGAAAGGGAGACTCTCCCTTTCAAACGAGGCCTCCTGAAAGCTGGGGAGGCCGTTTTCTTCCTGATTTCCCCATCGGAGTCGAGCGCGGCCTTACCTGTGGCTGTCCTCGGCTCCAGTGGGGAAATCAGTGATGTCAGAGCGCCTCGCAGCACACTGATGTCACAGATGGGCGGGAGGGGGAGCGGGGGGAGACGCGAAAGCCTTCCGTGCTCCCCCAGGGGAAATTTAAAAAAAAAAATCTCCAGTGCTTTGCACCGGAGGTTCAAAGGGGGCCCTCCCTGGTGACGGCCATTGGACGTGCGCCGCACCAGGGAGGTAGTGCTTGCGTCGGCCATTGGCCGACGCAAGCACCAAACGGGTCAAAGAGGGTTTTCAAATAAAATTCTTTAGACACCAAACTTGAGTTGTCTACCTGCTCCCAATTGGAAGTTGCAGCGTATTAAATGTAATAAAGTAACTCCAAGGTTATCCTTTGGGAGAGGTAGGCATTGATGTAGTGGACAATGAATTTCAGAGTTTTCACTACTAGGACATATAAGGCTTAAAAGTACATGTTCAACATTTTAAATACACTGCATCCTGCCCTCTAGACTGTGTCGGGCCTACCCTAGAGGTGACTTATATGTATTAAAAAGGAAGGTTTGGACCTGGCAAAAGGTTTATTTTGCCAGGTCGACATGACAGTTTAAAACGGATGTGTATAAATTAATGGGAAATTTAAACTGTTAAACCACATTTGAGGAAACCAAAACATAGAAAACCAATTTGAAGGAAATACAAAAAAGTTGAAAATGAAAGGAAACATTGTAAAGGAAAAATACTTTTAAGGAAAAATCCAAAATTACATTAAACTTGGGTGGAGTTTAGGACTACTGTGGGATGTTTGGTTTCAGGGATTAGTAATGTTTAGGGTGATGAGGAGGATCAGGAATAATTGGAGTTCAAACATAGAAAGGGATTTTTAGGGCTCAGAGATGGGTGGAGTGTAAGGCTGGTGAGGATTTTTTGGGGTTCTCGGATAAGTGGCATTTGGTGTGTGAGGTGTTTTTAAGTTTCAGGGATGGGAGGGTGTGTAATGGTGTTAAGGGGTTTTAGTGTTCATGGGTGGCGGAATTTAGGGCTGATGAGAGTTTTTAAGGTTCAATTATGAGTAGTGTCTGGGATGGTGAAGAGGTTTTAGGGTTCAGGATGGGGTGGAGTTTAGATGGTGAGGGGTTTTAAGGATTCAGGGATAGGTGGAGTTAAGATGTAGAAAGGGGTTTTTAGGGTTCAGGGATCAGTAGTTTAGGATGATGAGGAGTTCTAATAGATCATGGATGGCTGGTGTTTAGAGGGCAATGAGGGTTTTGGGGTACAGGGATGGGTGGAGGTTGAGTGTGCTTAGGTGTTTTAAGTGGTATGGAATAGGTGGGGTTTAGGCATAGAACTGAGTATTTAGGGTTCAGTAATGGGTGAAGTTAGGGGTAGTGAGTGTTTTTATGGTTCAGAGATGGTGCAATCTTGGGGTAGAAAGGGCTTTTAGGCTTCAGGGATGAGTGTAGTTTAGGTGTGGTAAGGGGCTTTAGGGGGCAGGGATTGATTGTGTTTCGTGGTTGTGAGGGGTCAGCAATGGATGGTGTTTATTGGTGGTGATGGGTCAGTGAATTATGAGCATCCAAAGTAATTGTCTGACAATGTAAAAGATATAAATATGAAATAATGTCCCCTGAAGTAAAACACTGAAATAAATATCTTCTACCAAACTGTTTCTAAAAGTAAACCCTGTAACCCTTGCATTTATCCTTAAAAAGTAAGCATTCAAAAGCCAATTTAGACCAAAAAAACATTCTATAACTTGGTTTCTATGGAAAGGTTAATGCCATTCATTCTGAAAATTTCCATTAAACAGTTTAGATTAAATGATTTCTCAGTAATGGTATTCCATGAAATTGTTTTTAATGAAATCATATGCAACTGTTTGCAAATGCAAACGCAGGCTGCAATTGCAGGCCTGAGACATGTTTACAGGGCTACCTAAGTGGGAGGCACAATCAGTTCTGCAGGACCACTATTAGCATTTAATTTACAGGCTCTGGGCACAGGTAGTCCCATTTTACTAGGGAATTATGGGTAAATAAATATTCCAACTGGGTGTAGACCACTTCTACCATGTTTAAAGGAGAGAGCACAATCACTTTAGCACTGGTTAGAAGTGGTAAAGTGCATGGCGTCCTAAAAGGCAACAAAAACCGGTTCAGAAAACAGGAAATTGAGGAAGCAAAAAGTTTGGGGATGACCCTTCAGAAAGGGCCAAGTCCAACACCAGGATAATCATGTTTTTTGGAATACCCAAAAACATCTTTATACTAAGATTCTCTAAGGATTACAAATTCACACGCTTGCTGAGGGTCAGTAATTCTGCACAATAAAGTGCCTTTTGGGATGAGCTTACCCACGTTGGCCTTCGTAGTAGGTTTGAATGAATAACCTCCAAATCGTAGAGCAAACCATTTCAGTGTCTTTATAGTTGATAAGAGTGAGACTCCTCTATTTGATAGGTGCTTATCCCATTTTAAATTATTTGCAAATGTGAGTTCAAGATATTTATACTTTCTAACCTGCTCCAGAGGAACATTATTTAAAGACCACATTAACAGTAAGTTTGTTCATTGGCAATAGGTGTGCGGGGCCTATAATTTTCTTGATAGGCCTACTTGCGTATAGTCCATTATAATAAGATTGTCTTTATACATAAGCCACCTAACATGCAGAGTACCCATTTTTCATGAGAAATGGTTTGTATTTATAAATGCACTTGGTAAGTCCAAAAATGAAAAGGCTAAAAAGGAGGAGTTATGACAGAGCCCTACCTCAGTTGTGTACCATTAAGGAGCGTGATCCAGTTGAGTACTTAAGGGGCTGGATCCAATAATACTTTTTCATAAAGAGATTACCCCCAAGGCCATCAATCTATTATTATTCAGCTGGAAAAACCAGTAACTTATTTCTCCAAACGTCAATAACTTGTCTGGTACTGATTTAGAAAATACTTCAATAGTGTACACAACAAAATTTGGATCACACCAATGGGATTAATCATAACATTAATCGTGAAGTCAGTAAATAACTGGGAATGTACAAGGTATCATTTTTCAGATTCAATTCATCCTCCTCTCTAAAACTGAGGGTTTTCGGTTCTGACATTTGGCTCGGAAAAACGGTGTGTCTCACGATGAATCTGATCCTGCGAGGGGCGTGTGACAATTGTGTGTGTACGAAAAGGGATTCTAAATCTTTCATGCAGAGGACAGCTCCAAGTGGCTTAGAAACTGTATCTCTACTTATTTATGTAAGAGTCCTGCCTCGTGGGCCTGCGCCCACTCTTCATATGTGCATCATTAAGGAGAGTGATCCAGTTTAGTACTTAAGGGGCTGGGATCCAATCATACTTTCTCATAAAGAGATTACCCCCAAGACCATCAATCTATTATTATTCAGCTGGAAAAACCAGCAACTTATGTCTCCAAACGTCAATAACTTGACTGGTACTGATTTGGAAAATACTTCAATAGTGTACACAACAAAATTTGGATCACGCCAATGGGATTAATCATAACATTAGTCATGAAGTCAGTAAATCACTGGGAATGTGCAAGGTATCATCTTTCAGTTTCAATTCATTTTTTTTTGTGATAAACAGCGTAAACATTATGCATTTACTTTTTTTACACATTGATTTGATCATTTTTGTTTTTTGTGATAAAGAAGACAAACATTATACATTTACTTTTTTTACACATTGATTTGAAACAAAAACCATATATAAATCAATATACAATACATCACATTAAACATTGGACTTACAGAAAAGTTTGGTCAAGAAACGAATTTTTTTTACGTGTCAAGTGTCCAACACTGTCATATTACTGGGGCAAATCACAATTTTCACCCTCTTATCTGCAGTCTGACCTAAAACTGCTTGGCCCTATTTTGAAAGGTGGTCAGAGCTTATTGTATACATGGAATTGTGGATTTAGTCATTGATAGTACACGCATCTATGCACAGATTTATACAGCAAGTAACAGCACTTGGCCGCGCTCATGGATGTACCATACGCCCACGCGTTTCGACCTTCATGGTGGGCCGATGGTGTGTTTAAAAGAAGGTCTTCCTCAGGGCTGTGAGCCTATTGGACACTGTGTGAAATATTAAATCAAATAATTAATATCTGGGAAGTGACCTTGTATTCCTATACTGTCTATAAGTAGCATGTGTCACTCAACTTAATGTAGAGACATACCAGGGAAACTGCTGGATTCGGCTACTTTTCTAGAATGTCTGAGCTTTTCCTTGGTCGCTAGGTCATTCCATATGCAACTTTCGGCGTTTGGCCCTACGTTGGAAAAGGGGGGGGATAACAGTGTTGAGTACTGTTACCGAACACGACTTTTGTTATATAATTTTTTATGATGAAAATAATACAATTTGGGAGGAAGTATGAGCATACCTTCTACCAGGGGGGAATTGAGGACGTCCAGGAGAGGTTTGTTCTGTACCTTGTGTCTTACAGTGAATCAAAGAGGGCAGTATCAACTGTCTTTTATCTTCAAGGAGTGAAAGGTGATATTAATATCATGCAGGTGTTACTTGCATGTTGGGGAGTGCACTTGTCAGAAATCTGAAATCGACTTTTGTTGTGTTTAATATTGTGGCAAGTGAGAATCAAACATGCACGTTTTAAAAAAAAAAATAGCGGGGGACTATTCCTAGAGGTGTACTACAGCTCACAAATAAGTTCCGCCTCTTTTTACTTCCGGTTTCTCCTAGGCGTTAACGGCACGCCATAGCGGCACATGCTCGAATGGAGAATCGGTTTCCCGAGGTGGCTGGCTGGTCAATATTAAGGTAAAGGGCAACGAGAAAGTGGGGCAGGATCTTTAAGGGAATTGGGAGAGTTGACAGTTGCACAACATCACGGGTACTTGACAATCTGTTGGGTAAGGCACTTGAAGCCCCCTGCCACTGCTAAAATGACATATGGGCACTATTCAGCCACACTTGCCCCATCCTTAAAAAATATACAATCAGTCCTGCTCGTCTTTTTTGAGAATAAGCACTGGCGTAGGGACGCGTACAATAGATTATACACATATGTTTGTGGTATAATATCACGGGCACCTTATAGTACACCGATAAGAATAGTCCCCCGCTATTGTTTAAATACAAAACGGGCATGTTTGATTCTCACTTGCCACAATATTAAATGCAACAAAAGTCGATTTCAGATTGCTGACAAAAAGCACCTGGGTAATCGTATGTCGAATCACAAGTGAAGTGCGCTCCCCAACATGCAAGTAACACCTGCATGATATTAATATAAAATCTCGGTAATGACGCGCAACATCCTGTGATTCAGGGCAAATCACTTAATCTCCCTCTGCCTAACAAAAATGAATGTGTCCTCATGTAACGCAACTGGTGCTCGTGTAAAGCGCTCTGATACCTGATACCTACGGGTCAAGTTCGTGCTATATAAAACTCCGTAAAAAAAAAAAATCACCTTTCACTCCTTGAAGATAAAAGACAGTTGATACTGTCTTCTTTGATTCACAGTAAGATACAAGGTACAGAACAAACCTCTCCTGGACGTCCCCAATTCCCCCCTGGTAGAAGGTATGCTCACACTTCCTCCCAAATTGTATTCTTTTCGTCATAAAAAGTATATAACAAAAGTCGTGTTCGGAAACAGGACTCAAGTTTCAAGTTTATTTTTATTAGCGTAGTTACTTAAAACCATTGCTACAAAATGTATCAAAAATTAAAAGAAATTTCATTGTGAGGTATGTTATAGGTAACAATTAAAAGGAGTTTGGTTAAAACAGTTGCACAATCATTTCCATTGCAGTTTGTAATGAGCAAGTCATTTGCTGAATGACCGTGCCGTAATTAAAGCGTTCTCTTCCCCACCTGTCTCAAAAATTTCACCAGGCGGCAGTTCAGCTGCGGGTCCCCTGGTGCAAAGCAGGCCAGCACAGCTTGTCTCAGTGTATGAATACTTCTTTGGTTAGAAAATGGTTTTAAAAGTTGTTTCCGTTCAGCATTCAGTTCTTTACAAGTGCAAAGTAGGTGCAACATGTCCTCGTGTGCCACATAAACGGCAGGTGGAGTCAGTTTGGGCTTTCAGCCAATGTGGAAAGTGCTTAGTGCAGGGTAACAGACCTAGTCGATAATTTAAAAATTGGATTTTGGTAGATCTAGCATACCCCAGGGCTAGATATTTTTGAGCAACGGGAGTGGAATAGGTGCTCAGAGTCATCCAGCCGTGTGACCTTTTTGATAGGGATGCTTTATCTTCGACCCATGATAACAATTTTACTGTTTTCCATACTAATGTTTTGAAAAGGCAGTGGTTGATAGGTGTTTCCCAGCCAGGAATCACTGACTAAATATCGACCTACAAAAATATCGCAGCAAAAATATCGAAGACAAGAATATTGACATCCTATCTACATTAAGGTAAGTACAAAAATATCGGAAAAAAATATCGATGTCAAAAATATCGTTAACAATATCGTTTTTAATTTAAGTTAAAAAAAATTATAAAATAAAGTAAATAATACATATAAATAAAAGAAACATAGTTAAAAATATTTTAAAATGCTTAAAAATTATAAGTAATATATATAATTTGAAAATACATTAAATATATACATATAATATATAATATATATATACTTACTTATTAATATGTTTTAATATTTATTTTAATAACTTATAAATTGTTAATTTATTTTTTATAAATTATAAATACATCTATACACATAAAACAATAATATAAATAAAAATTAAATAAATATATGTAACAAATTAAAAAAATTACAATTATTTTAAATCTTTTTAAAATAATTATACAGTGCATTAGCTAAAAAAATACAAAATATTAGATAGCGGAGGAAATCAAATTACTATTCCCACTCTAGTGAGTGCAACAGTAGGGAAAGTGTTGGATAGCGTAGGGGTAAAAATTACTATTCCCACTCCAGTGAGTGCAACAGTAGGGAAAGTGTTGGATAGCGTAGGGGTTAAAATTACTATTCCCACTCCAGTGAGTGCAACAGTAGGGAAAGTGTTGGATAGCGTAGGGGTAAAAATTACTATTCCCACTCCAGTGAGTGCAACAGTAGGGAAAGTGTTGGATAGCGTAGGGGTAAAAATTACTATTCCCACTCCAGTGAGTGCAACAGTAGGGAAAGTGTTGGATAGCGTAGGGGTTAAAATTGCTATTCCCACTCCAGTGAGTGCAACAGTAGGGAAAGTGTTGGATAGCGTAGGGGTAAAATTACTATTCCCACTCCAGTGAGTGCAACAGTAGGGAAAATGTAGGATCGCGGAGGGGTTAAATTAACATACTTACAAATTATTATTTTTTTAAATAAATAACATATTAATAATTATTTAACAAAATAATTATTAATAAATACCTATTAAATTAAATTAATATTTACTTAAATAACATTAAATTACTTCCCACCCTATTCCCCTATAAACACACAATGCGCTACACATAAAGAAATAACACAATTAATTTAATTATCAATTAATCAATTAATAAAAATTAATTACCAATTAATAATTAATTAACAATAAATTAATAATCAATAACAATAAATATACATATTAACTAATTAATTATATTTAAATTACTTCCCACCCTATTCCCCTATAAACCCACAACCCGCTACACATTAAAAGTAACATAATTAATTTAATTACCAATTAATCAATGAATTAAAACTAATTACCAATTAATAATTAATTTACAATAAATTAATTAACAATAACAATAAATAAAAATTTATAATAAATTAATTATAATTAATATACTTATAAATTAACCAATTAATATAAATTAATTACCAATTAATAATTAATTAACAATAAATTAACAATGAATAACAATAAATAAAAATATATTAATTAATTAATTATAATTAAATTACTTCCCACCATATTCCCCTATAAACCCACAACCCGCTCTGATACTAAAATGCAAAATTTCCTTTAATTTTTTTTACTATTTTCTAAACATGTAATACATATATTTAAAAATAATGAAAAAACTTTTAAAAAATGTTAAACATACATATAAAATACATAACACAAAAAAAAATCAATATTATTAACAACTATATTTTTGCTAACGATATTAATGACTTCGATATTACTTACTTTGATATTAAAAAAATCGATATTACTTACCTTAAAGTCGATATTCTGGTCAACGATATTCTTGACTTCGATATTCTGTCCCTACGATATAAAAAACTCAATATTAGTGTAGGTCAATATTTAAAATTCGATATTTTGACTGCCCACCGTTTCCCAGAACTCGGTTAGGCCCAATGTGGTCTGACTTGTTTGTAGCTATTTTGCAGCTGATGATGATGCTTGCTGTTGTAGCTCTAACCACAAGAGCCAGTTGAGTGTTCCTGGTCCAGATTTTCGTACCTTGTTCCAAAAAATGACATAAGCTCCTTGCCTAGCCAGGGTCTGCTTTTGGACGCCCAACTCTAGCCTGAGAGGTGTATTTAGGCAAGCCAAATATTATTTGTATGCTGTTACAACCGTGCTATCCATTAGTTTAGAGTCTCTGCCCCTTTGTGCCTCACTGCTGTAGGTTATTATCGGTAAGAGTTTTGCCCGTATGACTTCGACTAATGGGAGGAGTGATGGGCCATTTAGTTTAGTTTAGAGTTGAGATTCCTTATTGAGACTGCCAGGGTTATGCCCTTCCTCCTAATTGAGTCCCTTTGAGCAGTGAAGTGGCCGCCTTTGTCAATAACCACTCCTAGCTATTTATATTCTGATATGGAGTCAATGCGGGTATGCCCCCAGAACCAGCCCGGTGATTTCTTTAGATTCTTTTGAATTACCATAGTCTTAGTTTTCTACAGGTTGATGTTCAAACTGTTGGCTTTAGAATATTTGAATGTGGTGTTAAGGAGGTGCTGTAAACCCACATTCATCTGGCTAATTAAGACTAGGGGGCCGATTCCGATCTGGGCCGGAAAACTCTCCGACCGAGCCGGATCCGGAGAGATTTCCGACCGAGCCGGACTCCCGCAGTCCGAACGAGCGAGTACGATGCGGCCGTATGCTGCCGGACTCGATTCGGTCGGACTCCCATTGAAGTCAATGGGAGACGGCCGTATGACGCGTACAGGGCTCCCATTGACTGAATGGGTACGTCGCGAACAGGGGGGCCCCCTACAGTGGGTACGCGTCGGTGCGACTCGCACCGTACATGCATGTTTAGGGGGGACCCTTGGGTCCCCCCTGTGTTCGACTCGTTCGGCTACGCGTGCAGGGGGGTCCGACACGGACCCCCCAAGTCCGGCTCCGGGGTGCTTTTGCGAGCAGGACGCTCCGACTCGATCGGCTGTCCGACGCGTCCATCGTACTCGCTCGGTCGGAAAATGTCTCCATTGCGTGGTGCGATTCGTGTCCGTAGGAGTCGGTCGGAGCGGTTCGGACCCGGGAACGAGTCGGTCGGCGATTTCGCGTACACTCGCATCGTACTTGCTCGCTCGGATGACTGTACGAATCGGTCGGAAACAAGGCCTCCGATTCAGATCCGGTAAAGCCGAATCCGATTCGGTGCCCTACCGGCCAAGATCGGAATCGGCCCCTAGGTCGTCTGCGTAGAGTAGGCATGGTAGTACTGAGTTCCCTAGCCTTGGGGCGTGTGAATTGCTGGCATTTAATAGCGGGACAAGGTCCGCGAGGAACAGATTGAAAAGACTCGGTGTAAGCACACAACCTTGCTTAAGTCATTTGGTTGTTGGTATCCATCTTGAGAGGGTTGATCCATCTCCCAGCTTTATTTGGATCCAGGTGTCAGTATGCAAGTTGATTAACAAGTTAAGCAATGTCTGTGATATGCCCCATTTGGCCAATTTTGCCCATAATCCGTTACGGTTTACATGGTCAAAGGCAGGCCTATAGTCGATGAAACATAGGTATAGTGGCATCTTTGTTTTTTCTGCCTTATCGATCAGCAGAGCCATGGTCATTATATTTGTTACTGTAACAACAGATTTAGAGAAGCCGGTCTGATTTAGGGGAATGATCGAATTGCCTTTGGCCCACAGCTGGAGTTCCTCCAGGAGGGTACCTGCAAAAAAATGTTGCCTCATTGTCCAAAAGGGCAACTAAGCGGTAGCTCCTTGGGAGGCTTTGTCTCCTGACTTAAAAATTGGCTAAATTATCGAGGCCCTCCAGGAGGGTGGTAGTTGGCCGGTTTGCCATATTTCAGTGAAGAGACGGGTGAGTGCTTTTTCCGAATAATCTGCATCTTGCTTGAAAAGCGCTGGCGGGATTCCATTTGGGCCCAGTGCCCCTTCGATTCTTCCCTTCCCTATTTGTTGTTTAATTGCTTTGTATTGATTGCTTGGGAGTAAGACTCCCAGCGTTGTGCCTTCTTCCCCATGCAGTGCTATAGCTCTCCCTTCATCATGTCTGGTCTCTAGTGGGATTGTTGTCAGGGTTGCAGTTGCCCTTGCTCCATTTTGCGGTGAGATGGCGTCTTGATGTTAGTGTTTTCCAAGATATGTTGCTCTCTTGATCTAATTGGGGCAGCAAAAGACTCTCTCAGTGAAGTTGTAAAGTTGACCCATTTCTCTTTTTCGTTGCCCCCTTCCTGTGCTTCAAATAGAAGTGCAGCAGTTTGCAAGAAACGCCTTTGCGATGCTTGCACACATTTTATTTTCCTGTAATCATTTGTGAAGCTCACTCCTTGTAGGGGGTGTGATTTCCCGAACTTGTTATATTTGTATAGAGTGTAATTTCCTGGGGGCGATGGTCACTGTCCGCTTTGTCGCCCATATTGAATGTGTAAATTTCATTAAACAGGGGTAGGGACACGAAAGTATAATCTAATGGTGAGTTTTTGGTTGATGAGTAATGAGTGATTGCCGGGGGGTTGTCGCCTGTGCTTCTGTCATTTACTGCTCTAAAATTGAGGTGTTCAAGGTCCTCTAATAGACGCTGGCCAGGTTTTGTAGGCTGTCCTGATGGGCTCTACCCCTGAGGTGGTATATTCCATATCCGGTTTTGTATAGACACCTCCTGTGCTGTCGATGAGCCAATTAGATGCAGATTGAGGTCCCCTGTGAGTATCATAGCCACTGTGTTAACCTCGCTTATGCATGACTCTAAGAAGTCAGTTAGTTGTTTAACTGCCTTGGATTTCCTATTTGGGTGTATATAAGCGTTTATTACCACAATGTCCTTACACCCATTCCCTCGTGGCACCCTCGGTGCGGATATTTTTATTGCAATAATGTCTGATGTTGTTGGGCCAACTGAATGTGCTAAGGTTGTACATGTGTTGGTGACATAAATTGTGAGGCCTCCCTGCAGGTGTCCTTATCTTGCCCCTTTAACTGCTGGTGCAAAGAAACGGAGATATCCTTGGAAGTGTGGTGGATCAATCAACCAAGTCTCCTGCATTGCGATGATGTGGAAAGTCCTTTGGTAGTTGATGAAGTCTAAATCTGTTGTCTTGCTGGCCAGCTCGTTCATGTTCCATGAACATATCCGTAGCAGGTTGGTTTCTCCTGTTGGTGAAGGTTGGTGGCTAAATGGTCACTTATTTCTTGCTTGGTTGTTTATTGTCCTTGAGAACCATCCCAGATCTTCAAACCGGTTCACTTGATTTACAGGTTCTTGGCTTGTTCTATGTGTGTCCTGTAAATGCTCATTTGTGAAAGGAGAGTGCCCTCTTGCGCCTTTTAATACAGATCTCGGGATGTTTTTCCGTGCTGTTGGTGCTTTGTCTGAATACTCCACGGCCAACGGAACAGGATAGCCAGGAACGCTGATGGGGATGATCTTTATCCCCCAGCCTTTGAATGTGGGGCTTTCCAAGAGTATTTTATGTGCGAAGGTTGGCTGTCTCCAGGTGGTCATTGTATCTTCTCCCCCCTCAGGGCCTTTAGGGTTGATGAATTCAACTGAGTCCAGGTCTGCAGTGGTTCCATCTTTCAGTGTTGGTATGTGCGACATTAGGCGGAGGATATTTGCTCGGTTTAATGTATCGTGTAGGCCTCTTGATCTACATTCCGGTACGAACTTGAGGGTGTTTCCTTTCTCATTTAAGTTACCAGCTGTGTAGGCCACTCTCTGGTTGGTAGTAGACCGATAGTTGTTATTTCCTGGGTTGGCCAATGTTAGCGGACCTTCGGTCTCAGCCCGGCGCCAATCGCTCTTGGTTGTGTTTGCAACCGATCCCGTGCTGGGCAGATGATCCCTTTTTTCCGCTGAGATGTTCCTGAAGCCGGACCACCCTAGCTTTGGCGGGATCAAGTTTACTGGCCGCTCGTCCCTTGTTGGAGATGAATCGAGTTCAGTCGAGAGTTGAATTACCGGTTGAAGCTCCTTTGGGACTAGGTAGGGAATCTTTGCCCCTTGATGGACCGACAGTGCTGTTGTTGGAGCTAGTGAAGAATTGTGTGGAATTTTTGTTACTTCCTTCGTACTGCATGTCGTTTTGCCACATGCTTCTGCCTCTTTTCCGTGGTTGTTGTGTTTAAGTAAATGTTTGTCGTCATCTCCAATGTTTGTTGGTTGCCGTGGTGACCCTCGAAATGCTTGATTGTTCATTGAATTTTTAAATTTCCCCCTTTTCTGCTGTCTTGGGGTTCTTATTCTGTGTCTCCGCTGACGTTGTGAGTTGTTGACTTGTGGGTCCTGACATCTCAGGCGATTGCAACCTGAATAGGCGGGCAAAGTCCTTCTGGTTAGAGTTGACCTTTTGGTTCCGGCTCTCCCTCCTTTGGGCACGTCTTTGCTTTGCGTTTGAGTTGTCATTTGATTTTATTTCTTGAGTGTCTGGATCTGTTCCGGGCCCCCAATCAGGCCCGATTGCCTGTTCCAGTGCCATTGCTTTGTTGCGCCCGCCACTTTTGTCATCGCTTCTTGATTCTGTATTGAGTGTGAGAGGCTTTCGGACCAAATTCTTTGCGCAGTATGTTCTCAAGCTGCTTTGAGCTTCTGTAGGAGGATGTTCCTTTAAACGGGGATTAGTAGGACTCCGAGCTTCGTTTTTAATGTGCGCACGCAGGTTGCTCAACATTGAGGGGAGGGAGGCTAGTTTGTCGACTATTGGGCCGCATCCACAGCCTGGTTCCCTGTCTTGAATGTTGCCCCATTTACTCTGGAGGAAGGTGTTTAAAGCTCCTAGTTTCCCATCGATCGCTACTACAAAGACTGCCAAGGTGTTTAGTAAAGTTAACTGAGTGTCCATCTTGTCAGATTGTTACTGGAGGGCTTCCACCAAGAGTTGCACTGTTTTAAGTAGGCTTGCCCATGCGCAATCAGAGTTCAGTTTTTTCTGGTGCTTTGTGGGACTTTCCAGTTCGGTCCTTGGTCCTGCGTCTTCTGTCCCCTGGTTCCCACTTGCCTCTGTATGCTCCAGAGCATCGGAGCTTTGAGAGCTGATCTTGTATTCAGCTGATGGCTCTTGTGTGTAGGTTGCCAGCAGTTCCTCCCATTCCTTCACATTGAGATGAGAGTGCTGTTCATAGTCTCCAGTCTCATGTCCTGATTCTAGTTCTAAATCTGGTTCTGATCTGGTCGATGTTGGTGTTAATGGTATGTGACGCCCTGTGATGGAGCAGTAAAAATAAAAAAAAATTTAACCCCTAACAAATTATATAATTAATTAATTAAAATTTGTTCGTTTAAATGTATTAATCAACATTGTATATGTGGGAATGGTAATATGCTAATGTACGTGCTAAATAATCTACTAATGAATGTCCGTGTGTCTAATCATAACGTAAGAATAAAAAGCGTACTAAATAAAATAAATGCATGTTTGTGCTTCATAGAAATAAAATGTGTCGTTGCAAAAACAATAGTGATGGTAAGTAAGGAGCAGCTTAAATGTCGCTTTTTGCTAGGTAACAACTAATTGGGGTATGTAGACGGGAGGGAAACGAAAGGGATATTTTTCTCTATTTTAATTATGTTTTATTTGCCTCAAATTAGTGCTTCTAAAGTAGAACCGAGTGGCGAGATAAAATGGCCGCCAGTGGGAAGATGTGCGCAGGCGCAAGGGGACACGTGGTACGGGATGAGATTGAAGAAATCTGGAGCCTCGTGATGTCTCTGAGAGGCTAGGATGCAAGAAATGGTCAAGGCTGGTGTGACCTAATTGAACTGATAGTGTGCCGTGATGATCAGGAGAGAGTCCGTGGGAAAGGAGCCCAAGAGAAAGGACAATGACTGCGGAGTTCTTGAATGTGTCAAAAGAAGATACAAATGGACTGATCGAATCGGATGGAAATGTTTAAGCGTATGGGAAAGGAAATGATCCAAGGACCTTTGAATCCAAGAGAACTTGATTAAAGAATGAATAAGCTGACATGTATGGACCAATGAGAGAAAAGCGTGATATTAAGGTTGCAACAGTTAGTTAGCAAAGTTAGAATTGGGGTATAAGAGGGCCTACTCTTAGTGGGAGGGGGTCAGTTCCAGGGAAGTTCCAGAGAGTTCCAGTCAGAGTTCCAAGCAGTTCGAGAGTCGTGGTTGCAGTAGAGGAGACGGGTTGCAGGTAGCTGATGCTGACGAGCTGAAGTTGCTGTTGCTGTCTTAACTTTACAGTTGAGTATGAGAATCAGGCTATTTCTAATCCCAAAGTTAGGTTAGAAATCATTAGGCTAAATTAGGAAGCTAGGCAGGTAACTAAGGTTTTTGGCTTCATGACAAAATTTCCTTTCTGCAATAAATTGATTATGCTTAATAAAATTGTGAATTTAAAAATGAATAATTGAATAAAGTATTAAATTCTTTCCATGCTTTTAAAATTATATAAAATTTAAGATTCTTTAAACCCAAAATGACTCAGTGGTTATTTTCCTAAATGATTGTGACATGAGTAATTGGTTGATTGTGATTCAGCTGGTCTTAATCACTATGAACTAATTTCTTAAATGAATGATTCATCGACAAAACAATGAGCAGGAATATCTTAAGAAATAATTAAAAGAAAGTGACAAATTAAGGTAAATAGATATCCTTGCTCTTCCAGCGGTACACAAAATGGTGTTCTCCATTTAGTTCTCATGCTTCTCCTAGGAGTACAGAATTTCATAAAGGTGTAAAAGGAAATCCAGGAGTGTGTGTGTGTTTAGGCGATGTTTATGGGCCCCATCGTCATGTGGATATGAGAAATATAGTTTGCCCCCTGGATGACCTATAAGTAACCTGGGAGGAGGATAGTTTTTATTGTACGCGCTGCAACAGATTTTTGGTAGCAGAGTTATGGTTTTCTATAGATTAGTTTAGTGATTATTGTTTATTGATTATTGATTATTTGATGACTAACACTATATGTTGAGTCGCGTTATGTTATATGTAAGTTTTCACGCTTCTGGGATGTAGGAAGTGGAACACGTGTGGCAAGAGAAGTCACATGGAATTTGGTACATGGTCTGAATTCATTTTGGTTATAACACAGGTTGTGTTATGTTAGGGATTTCGGTGTGAAAAGTGTGTAAATGAAATAGCAAATCACGTTTACTTGTGAAACTTTGGCCTTAATTCTCAGGAGCCTAGTCTCCACATGTGTCTTATCCCCAGAGAAACGAGTAAATTGTTTGTTTGAAAGAAGGGTAAGGTAGAGGGAAGTGCTACTTTATCGGCGAAAGTAAATAATTCTGTGGTAGGGTAGAGGTAAGCGCTGCCTACTGGAAAAACAGGATTCTTGTGTAAAAGGACAAAGCTGTCACTTTGTTTAGCGAATCAGACTATGGAATTGTTTATTTGTTGTAACTAACGAAGAAAACTGTAAAAAGAAAAATTGCCGATAAATTTTGTAAAGGAGGGGTAAAGAGTAGAAGTGACGTGAAAAAGTGCCGCGCTAGGATTGGTCAGTGCACTAGTCACGTGAATACAGAGCAGGAGTGACGTAGAAAAGTGCTGCGCTAGGATTGGTTGGTTCGCGGACGGTGGAAATTGTTCTGATTGGTACGTTAGTGTGAATCGCGCTGTAATTGGACGGAGTTCCGTACACAGAAAACAGCGTTAGAGTAAAGAGAAAACAAATAGAAAACATGCCGTATTACGAGTATGAAAGGGAGAGAACGTCATGGACGACGAAATTGAAGAATTTCTTTAAGAAAGACAAAAAGGTTGTGACTAGAGAGGGACAAGTAATTCCTCCGCCGAAATCAGCAGCTTCACATATGATGCTGAAATATGGATATCATACGTGCATATGGTTGGATAATTGGGTAAAATATACAAAGAATGATGGAGCATTGGCTTTTCCTGAAAATGGTTCTTTCAATGTAGCGATTTTACGGAATTTAAAAGAAAAGATGCTTAAATTGGAACCTAGACCTAGACCGACACAGTTTGAGGCTTTAACAGAATGGGAAGATGAGATGTACGAGAAAGAAAGATTCAGAGGTATGAAAGGTTATGAGTTCGTGCCCGGAAGAATGTGGGGAATGAATCATGAGGACAGAATAAAACGATGGAGATGTGCTAACATGACAGGAGGTTTGTTTCCAGCTTTTACAGTTGAGGAAGGGACTAAGAAAAAACGGACTGAGAAAAAGAAACATTTAGAGAGAGAAAAGTATATGCATGAGAGCGAAACGGATGACGAGTTGCTGGAAGATATATTAAATAAAAATCCACCTCCGTATCAGCAGAATTCTACAGTGGTGACACCAAATGCGCCACCAATAGAAGCTATGCGAAATGAAAGTCCAGAAAAAGACAAGAAATAAATAGGTCACAAGAACAAATAAGAACTTCCCAAATTGAGGGAGTAGAAAATGATAGTGCAAGAGAATTGGCAAGGACAACAAAAGAACTAACTGAGAAAATTAGAGAATTAACAAAGAATATGGAAGCAGTTACCGTACCCGTAACAATAGGTCCAGTAATACCAGTTTTCGAGAATCAGAAAATTGATGAACGATCTTTGGTGATTCCCTTGAGTTCGCAATTCCAAAGAGAAAAAGAAAGAATAGAAATAAGTCCAGGTACGAGCAATTTGACTAGTGCTTACAGACCAAGTCCACCTGAAAATTTGACAGTGAATAAGTGTAGCGGTAGGAAAATGCCTATGGTAACTGAATCTGCAACAGTGACACCTGAAAAGAGTGGAAATTGGACAGAAATAAATAGTACTCCTATAGGTCCGACTCCTGATGAGTTAAATGAGTGGATAAAAGCTTTTAAAATAAAAGAAACGGAAGAAAAACCATTAGATGTGATCAGATTGAAGATTGACATGGAAGAATTAATTCTAGGAACGATTGGTACAGAAAAGATAAAGAATTATCAGGATGATGAAATAATGTTTCTGTGCAAAAGTATAACATGGAGGGCAAAGAATTTACATGACAAACTAGAAGAAGTGGCCGGTGAGATTGGAATAGATTTTGCAAAAGTAAAAACGTTGCAGAAACCATACAGAGTAGATTTTTGTGAAAAAGATATTGAAAATTTGAATACAGCAGGAAGGCTGACACAGATAAAAGAGTTGATTGTTTTGTTGAGAAAATGGGGTGATGTGGACAGATGGAAGGTTAGATGGACAAAGAAGAATGAGAAAAGTGTAGACAAAGGTTCATTGGCTTTTATGATAACAGAAAAGGAACATGTTGTTAAAGAGTACCCTATGAGAGAAACTCCAGGTGGTAGTTATGTGCATGTTCCCTGGACTAGGCAGGACATCCTGTCATTTACAAATGACTTTCCAAAATTAAGAGAAAAGCCAGTTGAGTGGTACCGACAGGTAGAAAGGTTTGTAAAGGTCTCGAAAGTGTTGTGGATAGATTTGGATGGATTGTTTGACATAGTGGTACCAACGGATCTATGGTCAGAATGTAAGATTACAGTTGACTGGCCAACTACAGAATATCCAAGAGATCCTAAGACAGGAGCTCCAGGACCAGATGTGATGAAGAAATACGACAAAGTGATTACCTTTTTGAAAAATAAGATTCCTCCAAAAGAGACAGATTGGGTTAAGATTGATAGAACTACACAGGAAAGCAAGGAGAGTGTACATGCATATTATGAGCGATTGTTGTTGGTTTTCAAACAGTATAGTGGTTATGAGGAATTAAGTGAGAAGGATATGAGTCATTTTGTATACCGATTTGTATTTGGCTTGAAACAAGAAATAAGTGATATGATTAAGCAACATATGATAAACTGGCAGAATGCAAGTGTAGATGAGGTGCTGAGGTATGCTAAGTATTGTAGTGATGAAATAGAGAGTAAACAGCATAAGTTGAAAGAAAAAGCAATGTGGGCACAAGTGAAAGTGGCAGAAAAACAAGAAGCTCAATTGGATAATAATAATGGAAACGAATCAGGACAAAATAAGATGCGACCAAATATAGGTAAAGGAAAAGGACAAGTGAGTCTAGAAGAGGCAAAGAAGAAATGGCCATGTCATAATTGCGGAAAATTAGGGCATTGGAGAAATGAGTGTAAGTTCCCACCTAAACCTAATCCGGAACATCAATCATTAACTCCACAGGTGCAGAATGAGGTAGTTGTTCAACAAAGTCAGGTGCCACAACCACCACTTCCCAACACTGTTAACCAGCAAAGATACAGTACAGAAACAGGATTCTACGGAGGAGAGCAGGTAACACAGTTGCCGAGAGCAGCTAACATTTCCCAGTATTGGTTGCATCAGAGTGAGGATGACCCGAATGAAAGTTTCTGACGGTGCGCAAGAGAGGGAAAGAGTGCGTGCTTGGCGCAACTCTAGAGGTAGATCAGTCTGGTCCCTTTGTGGATGGAGAAGTGAATGGAGCAAACGTAACATTCCTTGTCGATACTGGAGCTACCCGTTCTACTGTTAGGTCAGTGGAAATTCCGAACCTTCCTCTCTCAGGTGAATGCATCCAAGTGGTAGGAGTTGCCAATCAGCAGATTAAAACCCCACTTACTGAATTGGTAGAAGTAAAAATTGGTTCTTTTAGAAAAATGCATAAATTTGTAGTATGCGATTGTAGTCCTGTAAATCTTCTAGGTCGTGACCTCTTGTGTAAAATGAATTGCACAATTTATTGTACACCAGATGGAATTGGTTTTCAGACTTCAGATGAAGATGCTTTGTATAAAGTAACTTTGATGAATCAGGAACCTGAAATGAATGGGTTGTTTCCTGCATTTGATGCAGGAAAACTTCCAGAAGAATTAAAAAGTACAGTGAAAGAAAGTGTGTGGGATTTTACAGGAGAAGACATTGGATTAATGAGAGAAGTTGATCCTGTAAAAGTGACAGTGAAAGAAGGGATAAGTTATCCAAACACGCCACAGTACAAATTAACTCCAGAAATAATTGAAGGAATAACTCCTGTGATAAATAAGATGATTGAACAGGGAATTCTGAAAGAAATCATGAGCAGTCCATGTAATTCACCTATTATGGGACTGAAAAAGCCAAATGGAACATACAGAATAGTACAGGATTTGAGAAAGATCAACAAAATAGTTGTACCATGCTGTCCAATAGTGCCAAACCCTGCAGTGATTCTATATCAAATTCCGCATGAAGCTGAGTGGTACACTGTGATAGATTTGTGTCATGCATTTTTCTCTATTCCTTTGCATCCAGATAGCCAGCCATTATTTGCATTCCGTTTTGGAGAGCGTATTTTGGCATGGTGCCGAATTCCTCAGGGGTATACAGAGAGCCCCTCAATTTTTAATCAGATTCTAAAGAAATCTCTGGAAGATTTAAAAATGCCAGAAAAATCAGTGATGGTGCAGTATATCGATGACCTATTGGTGGCATCGAAAACCAAAGAGGCATGTGTAAGTGACACAATTGCTTTACTGAACCATTTGGAGAAAAGAGGACATAAGGTGTCCCCTTCAAAATTACAGTTTTGTCAGAAAGAAGTCCAGTATTTAGGACACAAAATTGAGAAAGGAGTGCGGAAAATAGCGACAGAAAGAGTAAGAATGATTCAAGGAATGAGAGCACCAATGACTCAAAGAGAGGTAAGAATGTTTTTGGGAATGGTTGGATATTGTCGACAATGGATAAGTGGATTTTCTTTGATTGCAAAACCATTACAAAAATTGACAAAGAAAGATGTAAAAGACCCTTTTGAGTTAAACAAAGAAGAAATGAAATCTTTCAAAGAATTGAAAAGGAAACTGTGTGAGGCCCCTGCATTAGGCATGCCTGATTATGAGAAAGATTTTGAGTTATACTGCAGTGAAAGAGATGGATGTGCATTTTCAGTACTAGTACAAAAACATGGCACCATGAAGAGGCCTATAGCTTACTTTTCAGCTGTTTTAGATCCTATAGCAAAAGCATTGCCTGGATGTTTGAAAGCAGTTGCTGCTACTTGTGTAAGTCTGGAACAAAGTGAGGGTATAGTGATGGGGTATCCACTGAGAGTATATGTTCCCCATTCAGTAGAAATTCTTTTGACAAGAACAAAAACACAGTACATGACACATAGTAGGCTGACTAAGTACGAAAAAGTCATCTTGAGTGCAGAAAATGTGACCATAGATAGATGCATAAATGTAAATCCTTCGACATCATTGCCAGATGAAGAGAGTATAATTGAACAAGATGAAGTAGATCATGATTGTCTGAATGTGCTGGAATATTGCACAAAACCAAGAGCCGACATAAAAGATGAACCGTTAAAGGAATCAGATTATGTCATGTTTGTAGATGGTTCATGTTTACGCACAAAGGAAGGAGTGTTAAGCGCAGCTTATTCAGTATGCACAGTGGCAACTGTAATGGAAGCGTCTTGTCTGAAAGGAGTTAGGTCTGCCCAAGTTGCGGAACTAATTGCTTTGATTCAAGCATGTAAATTGGGGAAAAATGTACGAATCACGATTGTGACCGATAGCCAATATGGTTTCGGCATCGTACATGATTTTGGCCAGATTTGGTCACAAAGAGGATTTTTGACATCTGCAGGAACACCTATCAGAAATGGAGATTATGTTAAAAAACTGCTTGAGGCGATACAGCTGCCTAAACAAATAGCTGTAGTGAAGTGCAAGGCGCATAAGAAAAACGAAGATTACATAGCGGTTGGCAATAATTATGCTGACGAGATCGCTAGATATTGTGCGGAAAACATGGCGTCCCTGAACAGAAATAGAGAAAGGGAGCATGTCTCTTGTCCTTTGCTTTTCACTAATGCAGTCGAAACATGGGATGAAGTAAGGCAGTTACAAGAAACAGCAAGAGATGAGGAAAAGGATTACTGGATTAAAGCAGGATGTAGAAGACAGGAAGATAATGGAGTGTGGGTATACAGAGATGAAAGACCAGTTATGCCTGATAGCATGATTGCAGACATGGCACGGATGTACCATGGACAAGCTCATATTGGGAGAGATGCAATGATCAGACTTTTTAGACAAACTTGGTATAATCCAAAATTCAGAGCCATTGCTGAAAGTCTTTGTCAAAGATGTCTTATTTGTCAACAATTTAACCCAGGAAGAAAAACAGTAGTGAGTCTAGGAACAATAGGACGAGAAGGAGGTCCATTCACAAGGATACAGATGGATTTTATTGAGATGCCCCCTAGTAACAGATTAAGATATGTTCTGGTGGTCGTCTGTTTGTTCTCTCGTTGGGTGGAGGCATACCCCACAAGAAGGAATGATGGAACAACAGTGGCAAAACTTATGCTACGAGAGTTCATTCCGAGGTATGGTTTTCCAGTCACAGTTGAGACAGATAGAGGAACACATTTTCAAAATGAGTTGATCCAATTGATTTGTGAAGCATTGAGTATTAAACAAAAACTACATTGTGCTTACAGACCCGAAGCTTCTGGGGTAGTAGAGCAGATAAATGGAACAATTAAAAACAGATTAGGAAAAATGTGTCAAGCTACAGGACTCAAATGGCCAGATGCACTGCCTCTTGTTCTGATGACCATCAGAAGCATCCCTGAAAAGAAAACGGGACTCAGTCCTCATGAAATGATCATGGGACGAGCAATGAGACAAGCCCACGTACCAGTCAACAAGTTATTGACAATAACTGATGATCTAATACTGGATTATTGCAAAGGACTGGCTGATGTGGTGCGTTCTGTGTTTCATCAGGTTGGACCGGATGCGACCACTCTTGAAAGAAAACCAGCCCACGACTTGAATCCAGGAGACTGGGTCCGTATTAAAGTCCACAGGAGAAGAAACTGTCTAGTTCCGCGTTGGGATGAGCCAAGACAGGTAATCCTAGTAACAACGACTGCTGTCAAGTGTGCAGGAGTAAAGAACTGGGTTCATGCCAGCCACACAATCAGAATTCCAGAACCTACAGATCGACATGTGAGTCGGCGTCTGGAAGTGTGGGATAAAAGTTTAACGGCGGGAACAACCAAGATAAAAGAAAGGGTGCCAGAACTTGAAGATCGACCTGAAAGTCGACATCTGGAGACCCCAATGGAAAACACTTCTAGAGAAGAAGAGGAACAAGAAGAAGAAGAAGAAAGAAATTCAGAAGTTCCAGAACTTGAAGATCGACCTGTAAGTCGACATCTGGAAATATCTGACACAACTTCAGGATCTGATGATTCAGCTGCAAATTGGGAAGAATTCCGAAAGGGAACTTGGGGTTATAAACCAATTAGAGAAGAAACTGAGCAAGAAATTGAGTTAGATGAACAACCAAGTACAAGTTATGGTGGAAATCATTCAGAAACAATATTAATAGATGAAGTAGGGAAAGAAGTACACAAAAAGTTAGAAAATCGAGAAGAACCCCGAGGAGCAATAGGGATAGATAGAAAAACAGGAGAACAGGGAAATTCAGAGACAGGTAAGGAGGAAAACACCAAATCGGAAGAACCCCGAGGAGGGACAGTGATAAGGGAAAACGAAAAGGAGAAGATAGATCCACCAGTAGGAGATGACGAGATTATAAGTTTCAAAATAAGAGACAATAGTGAGACAGTTGAAACAGAAACAGAAGAAAGTGGAGGAGAGGAAAAAGCAAAGACTGAATCAAGAAAAAGAAATTGGAGGTCGGAAAGAGAAGAAAGAGAGGGTGAGGTCAAAAGGCCAAGAAAAGGAGATAATTGGCCCAACAGCTATGTAAGAAAATTGAGATATAGAATAATAAGAGCAGAAGATGAAGATGCTGAACAAGTAAATGAAGTAACAAGTCAAAAGGGACAAGAAAAACCAAGTGGAAAAAGATTACAAAAGTCCAAAAGGACAAGAAAAATAAATTCAAAATTTAAGTCACCTGAGTGGCTGTATATTGCACTAACAGATTACAAAGGAGAAGAAGAAAACACTCACGGAAACCAGAGACTGAGAAGTCGGATGGGAAAAGGTGAGATGCAACAAAAGGACTGAAGTGAAGACTTAAAGTGCTTCTGCCGGACGTGACAATTTTACTGGATGTGACAAATCACCGGATGTGACAACGAAAGAATTCTGGAGAGAATTAAAGAAAGTACCAAGCAAAGACTTTTTGAAAGCAGAGTGGCGTCTAAGTCATTTTGAGGTGTAGTGACACAATTTTCTGAAAATTTAACAAATAGAAAAAGAAAAATGGAAAATAATGAGAATAGAAGAGATAAATGTGATTTTATAAAGAGATGGTGCAAAATGTGCTGCTTTTGTACAGGGTTATTAATGACCATATGGATAGTATTAGCAATCACAATTCCTATTAGTGTAGCTGTGATAGAAGCAAAGAATGATACTAAACAAGAAAAAGAAACTAATATTAAAGAACAAGTTGTTTTAAGAAGTAGTGCAGAGTTGCATAAGGATAGGTCAGTAACAGATTTCTCAAAGAATGTTTTTACAAAGTTGTTGTATGAGTACGTAAAAACAATGGAAGTAAGAGATTGTTATGTTTGTATGCAATTGCCTGCATCAGTATCTGAAGGTGTGACTTATCATCACTTACCTTTGACTTATGGAATAACATGTAGTGTAATAGCAAGTTTATTTTATAAAACAGGTAGATTAGAATCTTATTATACTGATATAGATAAGATATTTGCAAACATTCCTGTAGTGCCAGAACTTAACAAAGTAAAACCAGCAAAGGTTTTAGGAGAATTCTTTTTAGAACATAGAAAATTAACGTTAGAAGAAATAGTTAGTGACAACCTTACCTGTGAGTTAAAGAAAGAAGAAAAAGTATTTCTAGACATGGTTGAGGAAAGAAGAATGAAATTTCAAAAAGAAACAATAAAAGAGGAAGGAAAACGTTTATGGACGTTTGAGGAAGGAAATCATGAAGGGAAAAAGATAAATGCAGCAATGACATTAGACTGGCCGCAAACAGGAAAGTTGTGCATTAGGAGAAATAAGACAGTCTATGACAATTACTTTGTAGGTTCCAGTGTCTGCCATGACAATTATCAAATTCTGGGAGGTTGGGGATTCAAAGGTGGAAAAGATCCAATATTTCCAGGTATCTATTATATTTGTGGGAATAGAGCTTATTACAGGTTACCGGACCATTGGTATGGAACTTGCTATGTAGGCCTGGTCTTTCCAAAAATCTTTCACATGGACAGAGAAGAAAAGGGAACATACAAGATGATTAATGGATTTAAACGTAGAAAGAGGGAAAGTTTTTCAGAAATTGTAGGAGATATTTTTGGAGCATTGATACCAGCAGTGGGAATATCTTTGAATGCATTTAAAATTCGGAAGTTATCCACAGTAGTAGATCGTTTGTCTACAGATACTGCGGGAGGGTTCTTAATGGTAAATACCGAAATGGTTGCCATGAGAGCTATGGTGATGCAAAATCGGCTTGCCCTTGATATTCTTTTGGCAAAAGAGGGTGGAGTCTGTGGAATGTTGAAAGTCCAACATTGTTGTACTTACATTCCGGATAACAGTGAAAATATACAGAAGTATATTACAAATATTACAAGTCTGCACAAAGAATTAGTCCCACTGGAGGTTGAAAGTGTTTTGGGAAAACTTGGTAGAGGGTTTTCCTCAGTAGCAAATTGGTTAACTAGGATGAGTAAACTAGTAATAGGGAAAGTTATAATAGTAGCAACTATAGTGATATTGTTAGCCATGACATTGAAAATAGTAATAACATGTATAAAGAGAAAAGTAAGACAGAATAAGATAAGAAGAAATAACAGAATAATGAGAGAAAGAGAGAGAGAAATGGGTGAAATTGAGTTGGAGAAAATGAAAGAAAGCATGTATAAAGAGACTAAAAGGCAAGATGAAGAAGAGACAGAGATATGAATAACAGAAAGTAAAGGATGAAAGACATGCTGCCTGAAAAGAAGTATGACTTGGGTTTTATGTGGTGATTTAAAAATCACCAAAGGGGGATTGATGGAGCAGTAAAAATAAAAAAATTTTAACCCCTAACAAATTATATAATTAATTAATTAAAAAATGTTCGTTTAAATGTATTAATCAACATTGTATATGTGGGAATGGTAATATGCTAATGTACGTGCTAAATAATCTACTAATGAATGTCCGTGTGTCTAATCATAACGTAAGAATAAAAAGCGTACTAAATAAAATAAATGCATGTTTGTGCTTCATAGAAATAAAATGTGTCGTTGCAAAAACAATAGTGATGGTAAGTAAGGAGCAGCTTAAATGTCGCTTTTGCTAGGTAACAACTAATTGGGGTATGTAGACGGGAGGGAAACGAAAGGGATATTTTGCTCTATTTTAATTATGTTTTATTTGCCTCAAATTAGTGCTTCTAAAGTAGAACCGAGTGGCGAGATAAAATGGCCGCCAGTGGGAAGATGTGCGCAGGCGCAAGGGGACACGTGGTACGGGATGAGATTGAAGAAATCTGGAGCCTCGTGATGTCTCTGAGAGGCTAGGATGCAAGAAATGGTCAAGGCTGGTGTGACCTAATTGAACTGATAGTGTGCCGTGATGATCAGGAGAGAGTCCGTGGGAAAGGAGCCCAAGAGAAAGGACAATGACTGCGGAGTTCTTGAATGTGTCAAAAGAAGATACAAATGGACTGATCGAATCGGATGGAAATGTTTAAGCGTATGGGAAAGGAAATGATCCAAGGACCTTTGAATCCAAGAGAACTTGATTAAAGAATGAATAAGCTGACATGTATGGACCAATGAGAGAAAAGCGTGATATTAAGGTTGCAACAGTTAGTTAGCAAAGTTAGAATTGGGGTATAAGAGGGCCTACTCTTAGTGGGAGGGGGTCAGTTCCAGGGAAGTTCCAGAGAGTTCCAGTCAGAGTTCCAAGCAGTTCGAGAGTCGTGGTTGCAGTAGAGGAGACGGGTTGCAGGTAGCTGATGCTGACGAGCTGAAGTTGCTGTTGCTGTCTTAACTTTACAGTTGAGTATGAGAATCAGGCTATTTCTAATCCCAAAGTTAGGTTAGAAATCATTAGGCTAAATTAGGAAGCTAGGCAGGTAACTAAGGTTTTTGGCTTCATGACAAAATTTCCTTTCTGCAATAAATTGATTATGCTTAATAAAATTGTGAATTTAAAAATGAATAATTGAATAAAGTATTAAATTCTTTCCATGCTTTTAAAATTATATAAAATTTAAGATTCTTTAAACCCAAAATGACTCAGTGGTTATTTTCCTAAATGATTGTGACATGAGTAATTGGTTGATTGTGATTCAGCTGGTCTTAATCACTATGAACTAATTTCTTAAATGAATGATTCATCGACAAAACAATGAGCAGGAATATCTTAAGAAATAATTAAAAGAAAGTGACAAATTAAGGTAAATAGATATCCTTGCTCTTCCAGCGGTACACAAAATGGTGTTCTCCATTTAGTTCTCATGCTTCTCCTAGGAGTACAGAATTTCATAAAGGTGTAAAAGGAAATCCAGGAGTGTGTGTGTGTTTAGGCGATGTTTATGGGCCCCATCGTCATGTGGATATGAGAAATATAGTTTGCCCCCTGGATGACCTATAAGTAACCTGGGAGGAGGATAGTTTTTATTGTACGCGCTGCAACACCTGCATTAGACTCTTTTGATGCCAGGAACAGATTAAGCTTTGCTTTGTTGATAGAAGACAAGGTCTGTTTCTGCGTCCTCGGGCTGCCTAGCTCTGTTATTGACAAATCCTTGTGTATAATGCAATTACTTTACATCTTTCTGTTCCGGGCCCCCTCTCAAAGCGGCTCTGTTACTCCTCTCCCAACTTTCTCCATGTTTGGTCCTTGTTCGCTAGTTGTGTTTACTTCTGCTACTACTTCTGCCTTAGTCATCTTAGCAGGCCACTTAGGGTACTGTAAGACTTGATTTTGTGAGCCTGGTCTTAAGTCTGTTACACTAGGTAGGGTGTCCTCGGGCACGAGTTGGATTTCTGGTCCGGGTGTTGTACTTGACCCGAGTCCCAGACCATTTCAACTGCTTCCGTTATCTAACGGGTTAAGTGGCTCAGGCTGCGTAAGTAGGCCCTGGACTGCAAATGTGCTCAAAAGGAGAGCGTCCCCCGCATTTTTCAAAAACTGGAATTTGGTGTAGATCTTATGCTGTGACAGTGTGGGACAGCTCTGGGAGGCTTTCACCTCATGTTGTTGCTGGCCCCCCACGGCGATGCCCTTTCCTGATATAGTGTTGCCCGATTCTGAGCTTGGTCAGTTTTTAGAGTGCGGTTCAGCCTTGTTGCCCTGCGGCGACAGAGATCTTCTTTTGCGTTTCTTGTTTTTTGTCTTGAGCAGGGGACCCCCTCTCACCCTGCATGATCTCATTTTCCCCTTGCGTTGATTTCTTTTCTTCCTTTAGTTCCTTGTTTTCCTCGGCCTCCTCGACCTCATCGGGCGCTGCTGTCTCCTCTGACCCCGGCTCTCTTCTATGTGGGCTTGTCCTGTCCTGAACACTAGTCGCAGGTAGCGTGCTCCGGTGAAGGACGAGGGTGAACGGCGTTGCTGTAGCTAAAAGCCAGCCAGGCAGACCGCCAGGGGCAATATGGAGCAGACTGGGGGGATGATTTGGTTCCCTCTACTGCTTATTCTGGCCAACCTTGGTCTACCCTCTGTGTCTTTTAGCCTACAGCCCCTGGTGTCCCCATGTCCCTGGACGGCCTCAGATTTGTTAGGGCTGCTTGCAGCCAGAGCAGGGTGGGAGCAGCTGGAACAGATGGAGCTGAGGAGGCAGTTGTGTTAAATAGCAGCGACAGTGGTAAAAGGGGAGAGGGGGAGGAGAGGCCAGAAAGATGCAGGGGAGTTTAATCGGTTGGGGTGGGTGGGTCGCCTTCCCTGTGCAGCCCAACCTCATCTCCCAGCACCTACTACTCCCTGCTGCCCCCTGTTACCACTTTCACCTGTGGATTGGCAATGAGGTGCTGTTCAGGTGCTGTTTGAGAGCAAGGGGGGCGAATGGTGAGTGGGCAAGTGAGCAGGGCACAGTGGTGAGCCGCAAGCTGCGCCCAACCTAGTTGGACCGCTTTCGCGGACTCACCGGGCTCGCACTCACTATCTCCCTGTTTCCCATGCCTTACTGCTCCGTTTTCAGCAAAGGGCTTGCGGGCTGCCTTGCCGAGCGATGCCACTGCCTTTCGGGTTTTCGGGTTTTCGGGTTTTCCAGACTTTTCGTTTCGGCCACCTTTTGCCTTCCGCCTTCCTCCTTTCGCCTTTTGCCCTTTGTCGCGGCCGCAGTCGCTGCTGCTGCAACCGCTACTCCGCTGCTGCTTCGCTCTGTGCAGTGCTCTGCTCTGTCGCGCCACGTCACTTCCGGTCACTTCACTTCACTTCAGACCAACTCATGACAGACGTGCCACCCAGACGTGCCACCCCAGCACATGCGTAGTTCTTCAGCTACATCGCAGCCCGGAATGGCAATAATAAAACCAGCACTGTACGTGTAGTTCACGCCTGACACGGAATACCTCGAGTGCTTACTGCTTTTGATGTTTGTTCAGGTTTTGTGAAAGACGCACGCTACAGGTTAGTTACAAACATTTTGCCCTAAGGAACCGCAGGAGCACGGTCTCTGTGTTTCACTGTGCGCCTCACGACCGGTAACAGGACTCAACACTGTAATCCCCCACCCTTTTCCAACATAGGGTCAAACGCCGAAATTAACACACGGAATGACCTATCGACCAAGGAAAAGCTCAGAAATTCTAGAAAAGTAGCCGAATCCAGCAGTTTCCACGGTATGTCTCTACATTAAGTTGAGTGACACATGCTACATACAGACAGGATAGGAATACAAGGTCACTTCCCAGATGTTAATTATTTGATTTAAAATTTCACACAGTGTCCAATAAGCTCACAGCCCTTAGGAAGACCTTCTTTTAAACACACCATCGGCCCACCGTGAAGGTCGAAACGCGTCGGCGTATGGCACATCCATGAGCGCGGCCAAGAGCTGTTACTTACTGTATAAATCTGTGCATAGATGCGTGTACTATCAATGACTAAATCCACGATTCCTGTATACAATAAGCTCTGACCACATTTCAAAATAGGGCCAAGCAGTTTAGGTCAGACTGCAGCTAAGAGGGTGAAAATTGTGATTTGCCCCAGTAATATGACAGTGTTAGACACTAGACACGTCAAAAATAAATTCCTTGGGGGCGTGGCCTGCAGCCGAGGAAGATGGCCGCATACTGAGTAAGCTGCGGTAGCAGACAGCGCAAAACCACCCCATATCCGTAATAATCCGGCCATAGGGTGACGCAGACAGTGGAGCTGACTGGCGGTGAGCCGCTTGCAGGTGTAAACGCGGCGGCAGCGAGGACGAGGGAGGCTTCCGAGCCGGTGGGGCGGAATTCAGGGCTCAGCGCCCGTGAGGGAGAAAATGGCGCCGATGGCGGACGAGCGCTCGGCCTGAAGCGGAAGGTCCCGAGACGTGCACCGGAGCCGGACTTGACGGCGGGAGGTGCTCGGGCTGTGGCGGAGCCCGGGAGTGGTGCGCACACGAGCGGCTGAGAGGCGGCCTGAGGAGATCGGCGGCCGAAACAGAGGTGGGTGCGGAGGTGCCCCGGGATCGTCGCTTGGCCAGCTTGGGGCCCGGTGGTGAGCTTGCAGTGCAGGCGCACAGACGCTACAGGCGATCCCGCTGTCGGAGCGGGGGAACGCGCTGGACGTGCTTGGCAGACAGTGCAGAGATCCGGAGGCCGGGGAAGCGGCGAAGAGAGCCTGAGATCCGGGGAATTGGCCGCATTGGTGGGGCCCGTGGGAGTGAGCAGGGCCTGCTGAGCGTTGGTGCCTCCCACCGGAGGGCCAAAATTGGATAAATCCGGGGTCTGTGCCCCGCGAACTCTGGGGCTCATTCACTGTGGTGGGAGGCCCGGACAAGCATCGAGTGGCCCGAGAGAAGTGCTGGGGTGAGAACTCGTCTGCCTGCCCCTGGCGCCCCGCTGCAGCCGGAGTGAGTGATTGGAAGCCTGCTGCGTGGCTGGTGGCGATAGGGCCTGCTGAGCCGGCCGGCGTGTGACCCGAGCGAGGGTACGCGGTGGTGTCCCCCACGGCTGGGGTGGCGGGCAACCGGGAGTGGACTGGACGGTTCCTCCGGCCTGCGGTTGGGCGGCTGCGGCAAAGGCAAGGGGCCCGGCGTGTGAGCCCTCCCACCACGGCCTCGTCTACGGCCATGGGCCGGCATAAGCTGCCCCTTCAGAACCAAGCCAACCAGATCGACAAGTACACGGTGGCCATGGGGAAGGGCGAGGGCCTCCGTGATGGGGGACAACAGGGTGACGACGCGGACGGCGGATCAGACCCGTCGCTTAGAGACATCATGCAAGCCATCAAAGACATGCGTGGCACCATGGAGCCCAAACTTGACTCGGTCACCGAGGAGGTCAATCTCCTCCGTGCTGACTTTAGGAACATGTCGGGCAGGGTGGCTGAGACGGAGAGTGGCATTGGGAATCTGCAGGCCAGAACAAAGAAGCTTGAAGAGCAGGTTGCCACGCTAGTGAAGGCCCAGGGCGACGTCGTAGCCCGCCTGGAGGATCAGGAAGGCCGGGCGCGACGCAACAACGTCCGTATAGTAGGGGTGCCGGAGGGGTCGGAAGGGCCGTCCATGGATTGTTTTGTAGAGGAACTGATACTGCAACACCTTAAACCGAAGCGTCTCTCAAAATTTTTCTCTGTTGAAAGAGCCCACCGTGCATTGGGGGGGAGGCCCAAGCCTGGGGCCCCTCCGCGCACCATCATTGCCCGGTTCCTGAACTACCGGGACCGGGATGCCATCCTGCAGGCCTCACGCACCACCGGGGACCTACGACTGGAGAACGCAACGATCCGTTTTTTCCCCGACTTCACTTTACAGGTCCAGCGCCAGCGCAGGTCCTTTGAGGGCGTCAAGCGAGCCCTCAGGGACCAGGGTGTGAGGTATATGATGCTTTTCCCTGCACGGCTCAAAATCCTGGATGGAGAAAAGGTGTACTTTTTCGATTCTCCGGCGGAGGCGAGCGACTGGATAGAGGGTTGGCGGACCGTGGGCCGTCAGTGTGGATCGCGACGCCGGACCTCCAACGACACCTCTCGTGAGGTTGGGAAGGATATAGCACCAACCCGAGAGAGCCAGGAGCGTGAACGCCCGCCGCCGGAGGACTGATGGCGACACAGGCCGCACTGAGGGCCACATATGGGTGAGGCAGGTAAAGGCGCGCGCCTCTTGCGCCCTGGAGAGTTGGGGGCCACTAGTCACGCTGCACAGACATTTTGAACATCTCCGAGACTGTAAGTGGCCGCGCTGGCTGATAAGGACTGCACGTCCAAAGGGTTCTAGGCGCTGGCCCGCCGGGGTTTGGGGGAGGGTGTGTGCTAGTTTTTCGCTCAAGGGGTGGGAATCCGACAGTCAGTTGTGCCAGTTTCTGCGAGTTGTGGGCTTACGTTCCCTCATTTAGTTGAAATGGGATTATTTGGGCGACAGGCACTCTGCAAGTTTTTAAGGTGGGTGGTTGGGGGCCCACTTAGCAGGGAGGCAGGGAGGGGGGGTGGACTGGGGGGGTGGGATGGGGTTGATGGCAAGTTTAAGTTTAGCTCATGTCAATATATTTATTTCAATGCTGTTGTATTGTGGGGGCACTACGCAGTGGCAGGTTGGAAATCCGTCGAGGTTGTGGACTCATAGTGGGGATGGGGGATCAGGCTAAGATCAAAATATGGACATGGAATGTCAATGGGATGGGCAACAAGATCAAGAGAACTTTGGTATTGCAGCACCTGAAACGCCATTCCCCAGACGTGGTGCTCTTGCAGGAAACCCACCTCCGGGGTAATAATTGCAGGGCCTTGGATAGGTTTGGGTACAAGATGGTAGCACACTCCGGATTCACGTCCGGCTCGAGGGGGGTGGGAATATTGGTCCGTAGGAGTCTGCCAGTGACCGTATTGGATTCCTGGACAGAGGACGCTGGGTGCTTCGCGGCGGTGGCGGTGAGATGGGAGGGACGTACGGTGCTCCTATGCTCATGCTATATCCCGCCCGGCCTGCATGCCACACTCTACAAGAAACTGGGGACACACTTGGCGAACCTCCCTAGCGGCACTCTGGTCCTGGGGGGTGACACTAACGCGGTAATGAACGTCAAATTGAATCGGTCAGGAGACAGACGGGCCAGCGGAGGGGAGATGGGCCTGCGGGGCTTCACGGACGCAATGGGTCTTTGCGATATATGGCGAACACGGTTCCCAGCCCGTAGACTCTACACCTTCTATTCGGCCAGACATGGCTCCTTCTCGAGGTTGGACCATATTTTCACGCGGGGGGATCAGTTGGGAGATTTTGTAGACCCGTGCATCATGGCGCGAGGTATATCGGACCACTCTCCGGTGGGTGTTCTCCTTAGGGGGATGGCGGTAGACAGGGCCGCATTCCCGCGAATAGACCCATGGCGGTTAAAAGACACTTCGATTACTGATAAGCTTCGGGAGGGTTCCGAACATTATTTCTCCGACAATCAGGGGTCGGTTACTTCCCAGCTAACGTTGTGGGAGGCATACAAGGCGGTCCTGAGGGGACAGGCCCAGGCTTTGATCGGCGCCCAGAAGAAAGAGGAATCGCTGCAGATTCAACAGTTGGAGCGCGAAATCGAGTCTCTGGAGCGAGAGGCCAGTGCGTCGCCCTCGCCGGAGCGCAATCATGTTCTGGCCATGAAACACAAGGAACTTCGCTCATTAGCGGAGGGTGAGGCACGCGCCTACTCCCTTGCCACGCAACATCGGATATACGACGCAGGGGACAAGAGTATGAAGCTTCTCGCGTGGCTGGTGCGTCGTGACAGGGAGCGTTCCTGGGTTACGGAGGTGCGGGATGGTTCTGGGGCCCTGGCTTCCACGAGCGCGGCCATAGCGGAGGCTTTTGCATCCTACTATGAAGGAGTATATACCCCAGTGTGCACTAGAACTGAGAGAGACTGTGAGGAATTCTTGCGAGACTTTGCGTTGCCTATGCTATCTCAGGAGCAAACTGAGCGTCTGGATGCAGACCTCACAAGAGCGGAGCTGGGAGAAGCCCTCAATGCCCTCCAGGCCGGCAAGGCGCAGGGACCCAATGGACTCCTGGTTGAAATTTTTAAGAAACAGGCGAGTGTGGTACTGGAGCCCATGCGACGCATGCTCCTTGAAGCGCGGGAGGTGGGCGTGCTTTCGCCCGACCAGAGAGAGGCCACAATTGTGGTTATTCATAAGGCCGGGAAACCGGCGGACTGCTGCTCTTCCTATCGGCCTATCTCCCTCCTGAACGTGGAGGCGAAGGTATTGGCCAAGGCCTTAGCGACAAGACTGCTATCCGTACTTCCCGACCTCGTGCATGTGGACCAGTCGGGTTTTATGCCCCACAGGAGCACTCGGCACAACCTGCGGAGGCTCTATGGTATCCTGCACATGACTAAGGACGTGGGCAATGCGCAGACGGCATTGATGGCGCTGGACGCCTCAATGGCCTTCGATAGCATCGAATGGCCATACCTATTTATGGTGCTGAATAGACTGGGCTTGGGCCCAGTGTTCGGTAGCTGGGTGAGACTCCTATACACGCAACCGATGGCAAGGGTGAGGGTCAATGGGGTGATGTCTCGGGCTTTCTCCTTGTACAGGGGCACTAGGCAGGGCTGCCCCCTGTCACCACTCCTGTTTGCCCTGGCCCTGGAGCCGCTCGCTCATTGGATCAGAAGAGATAGGGCCTTTTGGGGCCTGGCACTCACGGATGAATGGGAGGAGTGTATTTCTTTATACGCAGACGATATTGTCCTATATATGGCCAGACCCTACCACTCGATGGCGCGGGCTCTCCACCTCTTCGCTCTTTTTGGTAGCTATTCTGGCTACTCGATCAATTGGGCCAAGTCGGTGGTTTATCCTCTGTCCGGTCCACCTCCTCGCATCCCGCGGGACTGCCCAGCATCGCTAGAGACCGCTGGATTCCGGTACTTGGGAGTGTACGTCACCAGAGACACAGAGGAGTTCTTCGCCCGGAATCTGGAGCCTCAACTGATGAGGCTGGGGGTGGATATTGGACACTGGAGGTCTCTGCCCCTGTCCTTGATGGGGCGCGTGGCGCTCTTTAAAATGCTGGCGCTGCCACGACTTCTATATATCCTCCAAAATACACCGTACCTGGTCCCGACGGCGACATTCAAGCGGATCTCCCGGGAGTTGCGGACGTTACTTTGGGACGGCGGCAACCCGAGGATTGCACTGCAGAAGCTTACGCGGGGGGTGTACGACGGGGGGCTGGCCCTCCCGGACGTTCAACTCTACTACTGGGCAGCACAGTTGCAGGTGGTCAACGATTGGGTTTATGCGCCGATCTCGGAGCCGGCTTACAGAATGGATAGGCACGCTATGATTGGGAGAACCTGCGAGCCATATCTCTACTCCCGCAGGCGGGGTCGTGACCTGCCCGCGCACACCGGGGTGGTGCTCCACTGCTGGAGGGAGGCCAACCAATTCTTGGGTTGGGCGAACACCCTAACGGGACGGACCCCGCTTTGGACGGGCGACCAGCTAAAGGAGGTGGCGGGACTATCAGGCTACAAGGGGTGGAAACTGATTGGCATCGAGTATCTTGGTGATGTGTGGAAGGGGGGGGCCCCTGTCCCCTTTGCGGCTCTGAAAAAAGAATACCAACTTAATGATTCCCAACAATACCACTACCTGCGCCTTGTACATGCATTGCGGGCCCACATCCGCGCTGGCACTTCCATCCCGGAGTACTCCCCTATGGAGGACAGGCTCCTTCTCGACCCCATTCTAGCGAAATCCACGTCCACGATCTACCGAAAACTTATTAATAATATGCCGGACCCCCTTGGTCCCCTGCGGGCGAGATGGGAGGGAGACATTGGGACACTAGACGATGACAACTGGCAGGACGCCCTGCAGAGCCCTCGCGAAGTTGCGATCTGGCCGCGATTCCGCCTCGTGCAGTTAAAAATACTTCACAGGGTCTATTATCCCCGCACCCACCTGTTCTCCTGGGGTAGGATTCTATCGCCCTTGTGTGTGAGGGGCTGTCAAGGGGAGGGCTCATTCTATCACATTCTATGGGATTGCCCACTCATAATTCCGTTTTGGACCAGGGTGACGCAGACGATGGAGGGGGTGGTGAGGTCCCCGGTCCCACTGGAGCCCAAGTGGCTCTTGCTCATGATTAAAGGAGCCACAGACTGGACACGGCATAATGAGATTTGGTTAGGGCTGGCAGCAGGGGTGGCGAAACGCAACATTGCCAGGTGCTGGGGTGCACAGGCGCCCCCCTCGTGGGATCAGTGGCTCTGTGACTTGGATTGGTGTCAGATGGCGGAGGAAACGGGCTATAGGTCTCGGGGTTGTGTGAACAAATGGAGGAAGGTGTGGGGTCCCTGGCAAAGGTTTCGAGCCTTACAAGATGGGTTGGGATAGGAGATTGTTGCAATTACTCATCTGTATTTCCATGCATGCAAAACATATGACGAACTGTGATCCCTGTGACTGTATCATGAACTGCCACTGTGTACTGTACTTGAACATGAGCAATGTTAATAAACAGAATTTAAAAAAAAAAAAAAAAAAAATCCTTTCTTGACCAAAATTTTCTTTAAGTTCAATGATGAATGTGATGTATTTTATATTGATTTATATATGTTTTTTGTTTCAAATCAATGTATAAAAAAGTAAATGAATAATTTTTGCCCTGTTTGTCACAAAAAAACCAAAAATGAATTGCATCTGAAAAATGATACCTTGTACATTCCCAGCGATTTACTGACTTCACGATTAATATTATGATTAATCCCATTGGCGTGATCCAAATTTTGTTGTGTACAATATTGAACTATTTTCCAAATCAGTACCAGTCAAGTTATTGACGTTTGGAGAAATAAGTTACTGGTTTTTCCAGCTGAATAATAATAGATTGATGGTACTGGGGGTAATCTCTTTATGAAAAAGTATGATTGGATCCCAGCCCCTTAAATCCTCAACTGGATCACTCTTCTTAATGATACACATATGAAGAGTGGGCGCAGGCCCACGAGGGAGGTCTCTTACATAAATAAGTAGAGATACAGTTTCTAAGCCACGTGGAGCTGTCCTCTGCGTGAAAGATTTAGAATCCCTTTTCGGTCACACACAATTGTCACACGCCCCTTGCGGGATCAGATTAATCGTGAGACACACCGTTTTTCCAAGCCAAATGTCAGAACCGAAAACCCTCAGTTTTAGAGAGGAGGATATAGAGGAACTATTGAGAAGACCTTCTACACTTAACATTGGAAATCAAATAAATAATCCAAGACAGCAATCTGAAGTAAAAAAAATCACTAGATTGAAGAAGAATCAGATAAGGACGGCACTCCATGGAGAGGTGCTCCTGGTACATCTAAGAGCAGGCACCATCCCGGTAGGATTGCAAGTAAAAAACATACCAGTCATCTTTGTGGATCACCCAGAATATTTGGATGACTTTAACCATATTGGAACAAAATGCTCATGAGACTGGATGTTTTTATCCATCAAGACAGCAGAAAAAATGAGCATTAGGGAGTTGGAACTTATTAAGGAATTTGAAGAAGCCTTATTATCCAACGAAGCCATTGAAAATGCCCAAGCACTTCTGAATAAACTGGAAAAAGACAACGCGGTGTTTAAGAAAACCACTGAAGACTTTAAGAGAGGCAAACTACAGAAAGTTATCATTAATTTTAGTGAGAAGAAAGCGTATCCTTATCTGGACAAAGAATTTTACAAGCAACCAGAACACACAGGAGCCTTGAGACAATTTGCAGGAAGAAGTAGGAAGAAATTCATCACTTTTTCAGATACTTCATCTTACTCCGACAGTTCAAACGAATCTGAGCCATCTACCAGTGCCAGATACCACCAACAAGGCCAATCCTTTCAAGCACAGGAGCCTTTTTTAGAAAGGGGCCGAGGACGCCCCGGGGACGCAACAGAGGCAAACAATGGTTCAATCCAAACCAATACCAGGGAGAAATCACCACGAGGAGGCAGACATACAGATGGTGACAGCAGTGATGATTCCTATTTACAACTTATCAAATCGGAACTTAGATCAAGATGAGACTACATTATTATGTAAAGGTCTGTCATTCATTCCAACTACTCGTCCAGATTTCATCCAGACTAAATTGGAGATGTTACAACTATTTCGCAAGATGTGACTGCAAATATTCTTTTCTGAACATACCAGTCAAGCAGTAATTAATTACTCCGGCATGAAAGAATCCTCTACTTTTTATCCTCCAACTAGCAGCATGCCGATAGAACTCCAGACATTTGAAAAGAATGTGATGAGGGACCTAGAAGCATTAGAAAGGAAAAAGATATATGTGAAATGGAATTTGACTAAAAATGAAAAAGATGCACTGACAAGAATCAAGAATGACCATGATATAATTATCAAGCCGGTGATAAAGGCGGAGGAATAGTGATCATGGACAGGAATAACTATGAGAGAGAGGTGGTTCGCCAACTTGACAACCAAGATCATTATAAAAAAATCAGGGACAACCCCAGCAGTATGGTCACGGCAAAACTGCTCGACTTAATCAAGGAGGGCAGTGAAAATGGATGGCTGTCAAAAAAGGAAGCAAAATATTTACTGAACAAAAATCCAAGAATGACCTTAATATATACTCTTCTCAAAATTCACAAAGATCCTATCCACCAGGGAGACCACTAATATCAGGGGTGAATTTCATTCTAGAAAGACCAGCTAAGTACATCTCATCTCATCAATTCCAAGTTACCTAAGAGACACCATGCAAGGCATAAATACCTTGGAAGGTATGCCATACGATTCTACCACAGACACTTTTGCAACTTTAGACATTGTCAGCCTCTACACGAATATTCCACAAGATGCAGGGTTAGAAGCATTGGAAATCTTCCTTGACGAAAGGACCCGCCCACATGAAGTCCCAACTTGGTTTTTATTGAAAATAGCAGAAGTATGTTTGAAATTCAATTTTTTCAGATTTAATGACAGCTGCTATCTCCAAACTAAAGGGACAGCGATGGGATGCCCCTTCGCCCCAGAGATGGCCATTATGTTTATGGTGTTATATGAACAAAAATGGATTCACAACAACAATCCATATGAGGAACACATCGTTACATGGAAACAATATATTCACGATGTTTTCATGGTTTGGAGAGGCCCCACAGAAAAGATCATAGAATTCCAGCATTGGCTGAATGGCAGAAGCAGAAACATTCAATTTTCTTTAAATTTCAGCAAAAAAGAAATTAATTTCATAGATATTACAGTAAAGCATGTAGACTCTTTAATCTTCACAACTTTGTACACAAAGGATACGGATAGGAACACTCTTCTACACTACTCTAGTTTCCACCAAAGCAACTTACGTGTCAACCTCCCGTATTTTCAATTCCTCAAGATTAGGAGGAATTGTTCCAAACGAGAAGATTATTTCAGCGATGTGAAAACTCTGTTGAAAAAACTACAACAGAGAAACTACTCCAGAAAACTACTGAAAAGAGCTCTCAAAAGCGCCTGGTATATACCCTGAGAATCATTGTTGGTCCTCAATGAGTGCAATAGAAATACTCCCGTGGTGTTACCACATTTTCCAGTGTAAAAAATTAAATAAAAAAGATTGTTCGAAAAAACTGGGTGTTAGAAATGGGGGTCTCTAGTTGGCAATGGCTGGCGCCACTGTCCAAATAGAGACCCTTCTTCCTAAGTCAGGGCAAGTGGGCTACCCCCTTTGATAACCCCTGCTCAACCCTGTGGTAACGTAGCACGAGCAGTTAGGCCAATCTCAGAGGCAGTGTGTGAAGCATTTATGACCATGCACAATAAGGCAGTAACGACACCACAAAAGGACACAACTCAAGTAGGTATAGAAAAATAGTATCTTTATCTAAGGTTTAGCACGAGACTCTCAAAAGCGTTTTAACCAGTCACAATGCACGTAAATCAGTAGGGACTTAAAAAGGCAATAACGTATTCACCAGAACGTGGCACTGACTGAGTTCAAAGCCTGGGTCTACACGACCCGTTGCGCACCAGATACCTGCCGTTGGACGGGGACACAGCACGTAGCTTCTCGAAGAAGCGGAGACGGTGACAGGCGGACTCCCAGTGACCACAACTCTTGACTGCAGTGGTCCGCAACGTGCACTCACAATGATCCGGGCACTCGGGGACAGGCGGGCTCTCAGCGGCAGCAGCACGCGGCTGCGGCAGCCCGGGCTGGTGATGGCGATGACTCTCGTCGTGCAGCTCCGTGGTGGGCTCACAGTGGCAGCAGCTCTCTCTTAGCTGCGGCGGCCCACAGGACGACTCACGATGATGCAAAGTTGGCAAAGGTGCGGGCACTCAGCGGCAGCAGCTCTCTCTTAGCTGCGGCAGCCCACAGGACAAATCACGATGATGCAAAGTTGGCAAAGGTGCGAGCACTCAGCGGCAGCAGCTCTCGCTTAGCTGCGGCGGCCCACAGGACAAATCACGATGATGCAAAGTTGGCAAAGGTGCGAGCACTCAGCGGCAGCAGCTTTCGCTTAGCTGCGGCGGCCCACAGGACAAATCACAAGGATGCAAAGTTGGCAAAGGTGCGAGCACTCAGCGGCAGCAGCTCTCTCCTAGCTGCGGCGGCCCACAGGACAAATCACGAGGATGCAAAGTTGACACAAGTGCGGGCACTCAGCGGCAACAGCTCTCTCTTAGCTGCGGCGGCCCACAGGACAAATCACAATGATGCAACGTTGGCAAAGGTGCGAGCACTCAGCGGCAACAGCTCTCTCTTAGCTGCGGTGGCTCACAGGACAAATCACAATGATGCAACGTTGGCAAAGGTGCGAGCACTCAGCAGCAGCAGCTCTCTCTTAGCTGCGGCGGCCCACAGGACAAATCACGATGATGCAACGTTGGCAGAGGTGCGAGCACTGAGCGGCAGCAGCTCTCTCTTAGCTGCGGCGGCCCACAGGACAAATCACGATGAGGCACAGCTGACACAAGTGCGGGCACTCAGCGGCAACAGCTCTCTCTTAGCTGCGGCGGCCCACAGGACGAATCGCGATGATGCACAGCTGACACAAGTGCGGGCACTCAGCGGCAACAGCTCTCTCTTAGCTGCGGCGGCCCACAGGACGAATCGCGATGATGCACAGCTGACACAAGTGCAGGTACTCAGCGGCAACAGCTCTCTCTTAGCTGCGGCGGCCCACACAGGTTCAGCGAAGGTTCCGAAGGTTCAAATTAAGGTGGGCGCTCAACGGCGGCAGCTCTCTCTTAGCTGTGGCGGCCCACACACAGAATTAACAAGGGTTACCAGTCCGCGCTCCTCACAGTAGAACTAGAGGTTCCGGATTACTCGACGGAGGCCTCACCTGCAAGTAGAATCCCTAGCACAGGAATTCAGACGGCTGACGGGGTGAAGTCTAATGTCCCTGAGACTTCAGCAGGAGGCGCTCTCAATTCAGGCCCTCGGGTAGTTTCTTCAGCAAGCTTGGTGAAAGTTACAAAGTCCTTTCCTCTGTTCACTCGGACAGAGTTTCGTCTTGACATCCAGAAGGAACACACTTGAAACAGGTTTCAGCGCAGCGTTTTATACCTAAAAAGTCTTTGTTCTCTACAGTCACAAATCACTGAATCCAGCCAGAACCAGTTCGGTGGGGTTGGGGAGCACTTGGTTTACGAGGCAACATCCTGCCCTTTGAGAATCAGGGGGTCTGCTATCAGACGCCCAGTGGGAGGGGGAGCCATCATTCACCTTGCCAGGCACGGCCCTGCTCAGATCAAAGAGTCACCCCTCCCCATACTCTAAATGCCGATCTCTCTCTCCAGCCAGGTCTGACCCAGCTGGCCCTGCTGCTCCAAAACCAGACGGCCAATACACACACTAGCAAAGCCTACAGGAAAGCTTAGGCATGAAAATACCTCGTTTCTAGCAGAGGCATTTCCGAACACGGGCTATGCAAATGATCCTTACTAAAAGATGTATCTCAATGTCCTGAGCTGAAACATATCAAATTCGAATTTCCTATCAAGTTCCTGGGGGGCAGGTAGGATTATGGGATGTAATACTCAGCCTGCCCATTCTGGCCTATGAGAACGGATAGCCTCACAATAGTAAACAGTGAAATGGAGGGTAACTCGCTATTAGAACATGCTACACAGACATACTTTAAAAGCTGCTTCGGTGGGTAGCGCAAATCAGCGCTGCAGGCCCACCAGCAGTATTATGTCTACCAGCCCTGGGCACACACAGTGCACTTATACTAGGGACTGACAGGCAAACCAAACAAGCCGATTATGGTTATCCCAATTCATACAGTTATCTTTACACAGGGAGTATTCGCGCTGTGGCACTGATTGGCAGTGGTTGGCGTGTTCTGTACCAGGGTGGTGTTCCAATGTGAAATCCATACCCTGTAGGGAAATGGACCACCTCAACAACTTGGGATTCTCACCCCTCATATGCATCAACCATCTAAGGGGCCTGTGGTCTGTCTGAACCCAGAAGCAAGTCCCAAACAGATATGGTCTCAGCTTCTTCAGCGCCCAGACCACAGCAAATGCCTCACGCTCAATTGCACTCCACCTCTGTTCCCGGGGAAGTAACCTCCTGCTTAGGAAGGCTACCGGTTGGTCTAGTCCCTCCTCATTGATCTGTGACAGAACAGCCCCTATACCATGCTCTGAGGCGTCTGTCTGGACAACACATTCCTTTGAAAAGTCGGGCGCCTGAAGCACAGGTGCAGTGCACATGGCAGTCTTCAGGGCGTTAAAAGCGTTCTGACAGGTGTCAGTCCAGTTTACCTTCTTTGGCTGCTTCTTAGAAGTCAGCTCAGTCAAGGGTGCAGCAATGTTGCCATACCCCTTGACAAACCTCCTGTAATAACCCGTGAGTCCTAAAAAGGCTCTCACCTGTGTCTGGGTGTTGGGGGGCTCCCAAGCCAGGATGGTTTCAATATTGGGTTGTAGGGGCGCCACCTGGCTGCTCCCCACCTGGTGCCCCAAATACACTACAGAACCCTGCCCAATCTGGCACTTACTGGCTTTGATTGTGAGGCCTGCCTTCCGCAGTGCCATCAATACCTCCCAGAGGTGGCGCACGTGGTCCTCCCAAGAGGAGCTAAACACCGCAATGTCATCCAGGTAGGCGGCACTGAAGTCTTCCAGCCCAACCAACACCCTGTTGACCAGCCTCTGAAAGGTGGCAGGGGCATTCTTCATTCCAAAGGGCATCACCCGGAACTGGTAGTGCCCACCGTGTGTGGAGAATGCTGACCTCTCCTTTGCTCCCTCGGTCAAGGCGATCTGCCAATACCCAGACGTCAAATCAAATGTGCTGAGGTCACAACATAGATGCAGTGCTTGCAAAGCTCAAGGCGAGAATGATTCTGCGCTTACATACCACTACCCATGGTCTCAATGAATTAACTGAGATAGCACAATGTTTTTAAAGAAAACGATTCTATACAACAATGCAACTGGTATAGTCACTACACAAGAGATACTAGAACAAGCATTGTAGAAATACAAATATGAGCGGACAGTTCCCACCGGACATTATAATCCAGCATACAGAGACATGCCCAAGTGATGTTGCATTTAACAAGAAAATTTACTCACACTTGAGAGACAAGTTTCCGGAGATTCAGACACACAGTACAGAGGATAGCTACAAATAGCTCAGGGAGCCTCACTCGATCACATACTACAGAAGGCTATTGAACTGTCAAACAAAGATTAGCCTTTCAGTATTACAATCAGTATTTGCCCAGGTTCCTGGGAAACACCAATAAAGTTGGGCGAATTCAATATTTCAGATGCGCATGTGTTGCTTCGAAAACAGGAACCCTAATCACCAGGCAAGACAACCGGAACTACAAAGGTCATGCAACCAGCTCACAAGTAAGTTCCGGCTCTTTTTACTTCCGGTTTCTCCTAGGTGTTAACTGTACGCCATTGCGGCACACGCTCAAACGGAGAATCGTTTTCCCGTGGTGGCTGACTGCTAAATATTAAGGTAAAGGGCAAAGAGAAAGTGGGGCAGGATATTTAAGGGAATTGGGAGAGTTGACAGTTGCACAACATCACGGGTACTTGACAATCCGTTGGGTAAGGCACTTGAAGCCCCCTGCCACTGTTAAAATGACATATGGGCACTATTCAGCCAACCTTTCAGGTGCCCTTTCTCCGCTAAAGCGCCAAGATACTCCTTGGAGTGAACGTTGCGCTATATAAGAATCACACATTCATTCATTCATTCATTCATTCATAGTTGCCCCAACCTTAAAAAATATACAATCTGTCCCACTCGTCTTTTTTTAGAATAAGCACCGGCGTAGGGACGGGTACAATAGATTAGACACATATGTTTGTGGTATAATACCACGAGCACCTTATAGTACACAGCTAAGAATAGTCCCCCGCTATTGTTTAAATACAAAACGGGCATGTTTGATTCTCACTTGCCACAATATTAAACGCAACAAAAGTCGATTTCAGATTTCTGACAAAAAGTACCTTGGTAATGGTATGTCGAATCACACGTGAAGTGCACTCCCCAACATGCAAGTAACACCTGCATGATATTAATATCCCCTTTCACTCCTTGAAGATAAAAGACAGTTGATACTGTTCTCTTTGATTCACAGTAAGACACAAGGTACAGAACAAACCTCTCCTGGATGTGCCCAATTCCCCCCCTGGTAGAAGGTATGCTCATACTTCCTCACAAATTGTATTCTTTTCATCATAAAAAAGTACATAACAAAAGTTGTGTTCGGTACCAGGACTCAACACTGTCATCCCCCCCCCCCCTTTCCAACGTAGGGTCAAACGCCGAAATTAACACACCGAATGACCTATCGACCAAGGAAAAGCTCAGACATTCTAGAAAAGTAGCCGAATCCAGTAGTTTCCACAGTATGTCTCTACATTAAGTTGAATGACACATGCTACACACAGACAATATAGGAATACAAGGTCACTTCCCAGATATTAATTATTTGATTTAAAATTTCACACAGTGTCCAATAAGCTCACAGCCCTGAGGAAGACCCTCTTTTAAACACACCATCAGCCCACATCCATAAGCGCGGCCAAGAGCTGTTACTTACTGTATAAATCTGTGCATAGATGCGTGTACTATCAATGACTAAATCCACGATTCCATGTATACAATAAGCTCTGACTACATTTCAAAATAGGACCAAGCAGTTAGGTCAGACTGCAGATAAGAGGGTGAAAATTGTGATTTGCCCCAGTAATATGACAGTGTTGGACACTAGACACGTAAAAATAAATTTTGTTTCTTGACCAAAAGTTACTGTAAGTCCAATGTTTAATGTGATGTATTGTATATTGATTTATATATGTTTTTTGTTTCAAATCAATGTGTAAAAAAAGTAAATGTATAATGTTTGTCTTGTTTATCACAAAAAACAAAAATGAACAAATCAATGTGAAAAAAAGTAAATGTGTAATGTTTGCCCTGTTTATCACAAAAAAAACAAAAATGAATTTAATCTGAAAGATGATACCTTGTACATTCCCAGTGATTTACTGACTTCACGAATAATGTTATTATTAATCCCATTGGCATGATCCAAATTTTGTTGTGTACACTATTGAAGTATTTTCAAAATCAGTACCAGTCCAGTTATTGACATTTGGAGTAATAAGTTACTGGTTTTTCCAGCTGAATAATAATAGATTGATGGTCTTGGGGGTAATCTCTTTAAGAAAAAGAGCCCTACCTCAAAACATTCTTTACCAGAATTATTTCAGATGATGCACCTGCAAAATTTAAATCCACCTGAGCCCAATTATTGGTGTGTAATTTTGATCATGGATAAAATTCCAATGGTATACTCCCTCTGCACAATTTGTTCCAAATGATGCCTCGATCTACATGGTCGAAAGCAGTCTGGAAGTGGACGAAACAGCAGTAAAGTTTGCCAACCATTTCCATCAACTGGCTGCTCCCCATAGGGCAAAACAGTAATCGATTGTGTAATGATTTTGTCTGAATCCCCCTTGCTCTATTGGGGTAATTTCTAAAATCCATGCCTCAAGATGTTTCAGCAGAGTTTGGGCGTAGATCTTATAGTTTATATTCAGGAGGGATATCAATCTATAATTCGCTGGATCCACACCTCAACCCTTATTATAGATCGGCTTGATAACTGCCCTCTCCATGATTCAGGGATTAACCCTGATGCCAACATCCCTTTGAAGAAAGAACTAAGGATAGCAGCCCACCATTGGGGATCAGCCTTAAAAGCTATAGAGAGAAAGTTAGCTGGTCCTTCTGCTTGTAATGACTTCATGTTACTGATTATTTCAGAAACTATGGGGCATATTTACGAGAGAAGTGGCAAAGTTTGGCGTTAGTCTCCTTGGCTTAATGCCACGATCCGCCACTTCTGAAACACAGGGCTGCACCATACTTACAAGAATACGGTGCAACCCCCTGTGCTGGCACTAATTTAGCTGCCTAGCGCCAACGCAGGCACTCTTGCAACATAGTGCAAGGGTGTCTGCGTTGCAGGGGAATGATTGTTTATGTGCAGGAAGGTGTCCCTTCCTACACATAAACAATCAGTAATGGCGCTTTGTAACTTCTGTGTGTGCAGCAAAACATCATTTATTTTCAATGATTGTTTATGTGCAGGAAGTGAAAGAAAACATTTCTCCTCGTTTCACCTGTTTAACACCAGGTTTTCCCTGGTCTTAATTTTGGCGCTGCCTCCTATTTACGCCACCCTGTAAATAGGGGGCAGCGTTAAAATCAATGGATGTTGCTGAGAAAAGCCTACTGCAACACCCATTGCCCTTCCCTTTCATGAAAATTGTAGCGTGAACGGATGCCTTATTTACAAGGCAGTGTTAAGCCACGTTAAGTGGCTTAACGCTGCCTTGTAAATAAGGCGAAGCCCCTATCACCACAACAATGTCTGAAAAAGTGACATTGTGGTGGCGAAAGGGACTTGTAAATATGCCCCTATGTCTACACCTTGGGACAATATTAGCTGATTTTCTGAGAAGGGATCCTCAACTTGATCCACATGCGTTGTCCCGTCAATGTGACATAGGTGTTTAATAAACTCAATCCATTGGGCTTCATTGGGCTTCAGTCACTTGAGCATCCAGATTTGGGAGTGAAATCACCATTTTGCTGTTTACCAGATACCAAAAATGTTTTAAGTTATTTTTAGATATAGCTTCTAAAAATTCTAGTTACGAATATAGAAAAATCTTCTTTTTAATCACACAGCAATATTCTTTATTTAGTTCTCAAAGTTCTAAACTCCCTGCTCGCGAATTATCCCTCGCCTTTTTTTCAGCATATTTTGTTAACAACTTTCCTGAGTTTTTTACACTCTTTGTCAAACCACCCCTTTAGGGAATTCCTTTTCCACCCCTTTCCCCAATGGGTAGGTATATGGTTAGCTTTCAGGAAAGTCACTACTTGCTTAATCACTGATTTTTACCACTCAATATCATGCACACTCTATTTTAAGTTCTTTGAGACTTTCATCAGTAATGGAAACTTTTATTCTATGGCTATAAGTTGCTTCGATGGCAAGAGATGCCTTATTGCTTTGAATGTGTTGATCATGAAACACTATCCCCGCTGCCAAGTGATCACTTAGCTCTAAGTCAGTCACTTTAAAATCCTCAATGCACCCAAACTGTATTTAAATCTTGAAACGTTTGTATTCCATATCTTGGCGCACCTTCTTCCATGAATGTAGCACTGTGCCAGGAAGTGTGCACCTCCCACCAAATGTTGAAGTCAGCGTGTTTACTAAGGATGCACAGAGCATCACCTGAACATTCTTAAGTGCCCAGTGAATCCCAAATTGGTTGATCATAATTATAGTAGGGGTACCTGCAACTCTCCGAACATTGCTTTACAAACCTATGGCAGCATGTGCAGTCCATGGCCTGACATTTTAACAATATTTTAGGGCTTAATAGTTGAAAAGAAAGTATGGTTTGCCAAAGAGGTTTAAAAAGGGTAGGCTGCCTGATGATCAACTGTACTATTCTGAGTGGCCCCATATATATCCCAAATACATCTGAACTGATTTGCCAAACAATACAGTTAAAGATCTGGTAGCAGAAGCCCACCTTTCTTAAAAGACTTCCTCGGTTTCGAGCCAGCTTTGCACTAGTAGAGGCCCAAACAAAGCTGTTCAGACTTGACTGAACTTTTGTCTTTGTAACCGTACTAAACTAGAGAGGAATACACCCAAGAGAGAAATGTAGACCTAGGTGGAATTATCATCTTCAATAAATGTATTTGACCTTATAGTGAGTGGGACCATGAAACATAATACCTTCTTAAGTTTATTATCAAGATTACCAGAGTAAAGATTGCTCTGAGGGAGGGCTATCTGGGCCAGGTGTATTGCCATTTTTAGTGTCTTAACATCTTCCCTAAACGCTTATGATGGAATGGAGAGCTTAATGTTTTTGTGCTGCTCAAAAATAAGATGTGCTAAATTTAGTGTCTCGTCACTATTTTATCCTATCAGGCTGTAAGTCTTTTTTATATGCATTCTTAATGTATTCATGGAAGATAGCTTCAATCTGATCTCTGTCTTCGATCGTGGAATTACTTAAAGGGTTCAGCACAGCTCTAATAAAAATTCTCCCAGCATCTTCTTTTGTCATTCAAGCCAATAAGGAGCTATAAGTCTCACCATACTGTTAGCTACTCTTCTCCTATTTTTACCAGTTTATCTCATCTAGTTTGCAACTTACGGCCTGATGTATAAAGAGGCAGGTCACAAAAGTGGTTGCAAATTGTTCACTGACTATTTGCAACCAGTCCCTGACCACCATGAGACCACTATGAAAAAGCTTTTGGAAATGGACTTTGGTCCGTGTGGTGCCCCCCAAACATCCATGCACCGTGTGCCAGGGTACAAGGTGCATGGATGTTTGCGAACATGCCTTTTACTACTGCGGCTTGTGCTGCGGCCCTTTTCCAGGCCGCAGCACAAGACACAATAGCAAAAGGCATGTTGCAGACTGCCTACACAGCGGTCTCATCACAATATGGCGGGTGGAACCACCTACTACATGTTGGGAGGTCTCCATCCCGCAGTGATGGCGGTCAGACTCTCATCCGACATGCCATCGTAATGAGGCCCTTAGTGTAGATTTTTGTAGGTGTCAGTATATACTTTGACTAAAGTAATAGTAACAGCCTTGTATGGCTGTGGGGGAGTATATTTTTAGAATTGTTTAAATCATGACTTGTTCAAAGTCTATGATTATTTTTGGGGGTAGTAGGTTTTTGTTTGTTGTTTTATATGGTTTAGGAGTTCATAGTAGGTGCTGCTTTGTGTGTTTGGTAGTAAAACATATATGAAAGGGATATTGGTGTTTGATATTCACCATATATGGTGTATATCTGAGTGAATGGTTTGAGCCACATTTTGAAGGTCCCATCCATCATCCAGATTCAACAATGGGAAAGTTTCATTAAGCTGTTTGCTGTAGAGAAGATCGGGATTCGTTTTTTCATTATTTAAACTGTCATGCAAAAGGAAGAGTCCCTAATTATGTGCAATTGTTAAACAGTCAGATATGTGTCTGTCGTGGTGTGTTCTAGAGGCAGGTGGGGTATCGCTGGTGGCTTTTTTAGTGCATGCAATTAAATGTTTTAAAGTGGGGATAGGTGGTAGTTCGCCTATTATGTGTATGGGGACTTTGGGTAATATGCCCTTAAGGATTTTGCTTGTAGGTTTCTGGGAGCTAGTGCTTGCCTGTCTTATATCTTGTAAGATTTCTCTAACTTGCATTTCTGTTACATTTGGGGGGGGTAGTTGTGCTCTTTTACATTAATTACAAAATTATCTTTTGTAGTTGCCCTCCAGAAGCATGCATTCAAATAATATTTAGTGCATTTCCAGTTTATAGTTTCTCTTAGCAGTAGGTGTTGCCCATGTGATTTAATAATTGCTTTCCTTTCTGTAAAGTGATACATTTGGCACCTTCTGTTATTGTATCTGTAAGTAGTTTAACAGTAGAAATATATATTATAATTTAACTTTTGCATGTTTGTTCTTAATATGTTAAAAATGCAGTTACGTTTTGCTGAGATGTTTTCTGCGGTTTTGTAGCTTTTGCTTTGAGCTCGTTAAAACGTGGAGCAGTTGCTTACTTTTCCGTTGAAAGCAAAAAAAAGCTAGAATAATTAATAATGGTATTTTGTTGCTAGGTTTATTTTCAGTTGTTGTTTGGGAGAGTTTTTAATTTATTCTTTATGCATACTCACTTTATTATATATTCTTGGTGCTTTGTTATAGTGATATTTTTTGGCAGTTTGTTAGTTTGTTAAATTGCCTTTTTTTCTTTTAGGTAGTCTATGTGAAAAGCAAAAAGTTACAGAGTGTGTTATTATTTATTTGTTAAAATATATTTTTCAGTATTATAACAGTTAATTTTTAGTTTTTGGAATATTTAGTTGTTTTAATTGTCAGTTTTATTGTTTCGTTGATTTTATTGATTAAAGTTGTTTATAGTGTTATTTTATTGCTTAGTTTAGTATAGTTTGAATTTTTTTCATCAGTTGTATCCTTGTTTGGTAAACGCTAACTTATGTTTTATTTTTGTAGTCTAATATATATATTAGTTTATATTTATGTTTGTGTTTAAATGTTTATAGTTAATAACGCTTTTGGTGTGTTTAATGTATGTGTTTTAGGGATATGATTTATTTCGGTTGAGTGCTCATTTTTTGGTTGATATAATATAGTATTATTGAATTATGGATGTTTATTATAAGTTTTGGGTTTATTTGAAGTAAATGTTTTATGTTAAAATGGTTTTTTGGTGTATTTTTAAAGGATTTATTAGTTATTTTGGCAATAATATTGTACTTGATATTGTGTGAATCAACATTTTTGACATGTAACATGTTTATTTATAGGTGACTATATTTGTGCTTCCAATATTTTTTGTTATCGGTTATTGTAAAAATCAGTATTTTTGACAACGATATTTGTGTGTTGAATTTTTGTGATTTTTATAGTAAGGTATATGGAGTCAATATTTTTGTTCTCGATATTTGATTTCCAATATTTGTGTAAATCGATATTTATTGGATCGATATTATGTCTTTAATCCCAAGGAACAGCAGACCACCATCTCTGTATTTACATTTCCAATCAGGAAACAATTTTTTAAAGGAGCTTGTGGTCCTAACAGGAGCTGCAGCTTCTTTAAAAAAAAAATCTCATTCAGGAAAACATTAAGGGAGCAAGCAGTGGTCCACTGGACCATGGCCTACTTCCCAGGCCGCCAACATGATTCACAACCCCATAAGCAAATCAGTTACTACCGCAACAAGGGGATTGGTAATTCATCAATGGTTTGCAATCACAATAGCGCTCACACACCACTGATACATTCCTCCCTGAATCAGACCTAGGAGGGCAATGCCTCTTTCACAGTCCCTCCTATTTGCATGAACTATACTGTCTCTGTGGGTGGTGCCCTCCAAAATGCCTGCATCTCCATGTTGCTAACAATGATGACACCAAGCTGCTCTGCCCTGCCACGAACAGCAGGCAGCCAAGTCCCATCGAGTTAGTAGCATATTACTTCCCTTCAAATCCACCTTAAGTTGATGGGGCAAGCCTAGATCAATACATATTTAGGGATACAAAATAAGAGAAACTCATGGCAGCCACCTTACACACCAGTCAAAAGCTGTGCAGTAACCTGTCACTGGGCCTCACAGGAGCACCCCAATACCTTTCAGTTCATAAATATCTACATAGTCAGATTTATGTCAATGGAAAAATCTTGGATTTGGTTGATAGCACTATGGTTGGAATACAGAAAAATGACTGACAATCATCAAGCCATGAATGTAGGACTTCAGCAGTTTTTTTAGGTCTCGTCTGAGACAGCACATACACTGTGGCTTGCAAGACATTTTGTTACCTTAGAGGGAGCTTAGAGCCCACCCATTGTTTACCATTGGTTGGCTTCGTCACTCTCATTTCCTTGCTTCTCTTTGGCAAGAACAAGTTGACTCTACTTCCTCTTGTATGTTTGTCCCTCTCTTGAACCGTGGCCCAAGTACTGCTTCCTTTTTCTGCGTGTGTCGTTTACCTGCTTGTTCTTTCAAAGGTACTGTTCTTTCTTTTAGTTGTTTACCCCGCTGCTGTTGCTTATTTCTTGCCTTGTTGTTGCTTGCTTCGTTGTTGTTTTCCCATTGTTATAGCTTGCCCTGTCGTTGTTGCGTGTTGTGCTTGCCCGTCCCACCCCCTGTTGTTGCGAGGGCTGTCCCCTGCCCCTCCCACTAGAATTAAAGTGCTATGATACAGCCAGGGCTGGCTCCGTCATAGCACTTTTTTATGTTGCTTGTTTTCCCTGTCAATCTTTGCCCTATCCCGCCCCCGTCTCCCCCGTCACTGCTTGCCCCCTTCCCCACCCGAAAAAAGAATACTGACTTTTGTTTTAGCTTAGTGTGTTAGTGTGTGGATGATGAAAAACAGCAGCATGGCATCACCTAAACACTCTGGACAAAACAATGGAAAAGGAATAGGGAAGTGTAAAAGGTGAATTTGTTTGTCTCACTAAAATACACGACAGACTGGAATATTTGAATTTGTAAAAATAAAATCCTATTAAAAAAGGTGTTCATGAGTTTTCTGACTGGATCAAGGACGTCTCCTGTGCTAAGTCGGAGGAGTATCGCCCCACTGCTCAGTGGGCAGTTGATAAAAGGAAAAATAAAATGATAACAATTCGCTATTATCATTTTATTTTTCCATCTGTGTCTCACCTGGTTAGGGGCGGCGGACTGCACGTCACCGGAACCATGGTGACACTCTATTAGGTGCGCATGAATGTTTTGCCGTACCTCTCGGGCCGGCCAAACATTCATGCGCACTTTGCATGTTCTCCACCCAGGCTGCATTACAGCCTGGGTGGAGAACATGCCCAGGCCCCCAGTCCCTCTGTGAGCACCGAACCACAGCACTCAGACCAATCACAACGCTGCTGTAAGGCAGCTTTGTGATTGACTGGGAGAGATTGGGAGCCTGGGTGCTTCCTGATTCCTGCTTCCTTCCTGCTCCTGGACTCCACCGAAGAGCCGAAGAGGACGGAGAGGAAGCGGCCGGCCAGCATGCAGGTAAGTGCTGATTTTATTTTCATTTACTCCCTCACCCCCCTGCCCCACCATCCCCATTAAGTAGCGGCCACCCCTGGATTGAATAGCACTACACTGTGTATATCAGTATGCATTTGACAAAGTATATTTGGCAATAGAACAAATCAGGCAGATAAACATCCTAATGTTGATTTTTGTGCGCACTGCCTTTGACTGCAAAGTTTGTTCACATAGGGCAGTTTATGAAAGCACTTTCTTTAGAGCTGCCTATTGCAATTTTCTACAGAGCACTGGGTTTTCGGAGTATATGTGCCACTCAACTATTACAGCAATATGTCATCTAGAAATATGGTGTAACCTATGATTCAGCGATTAAACCTGACATAATATTTTAAAATCATGATACTTTTAGTTCAGAACTCCACTGTTTCTCCTTTGTTTCTCTTTTTACCTGTCAGTGTTTGAAGCCACTTTTGATTTGAATACAATATCTTACCCTAGATGAAAGGAGTGACTAATAATGTTAACAGGTAAAGGCAATGGAAATATTCCAAAAAGGACTTGCAGAAATGTGAAGATGTTGTAGGTGCGCTTTTTCAAACTTTGGAATTCAAGAGGCCATGTGGAAACTGGGCTCCAAGTGCACACTAAATTGTTCAGTCACTAATCATTTTAGAGCCCATTTACCACCATTTGTGACTATTTATTGCAGGATGTGTTCTTCAGGTTCTTTCTTCGAGGTCTGTGGCAGTTGTTGAACTGGTGCTCATTCCTTGCATCTGGGTCTGACACGGTTTATATACTGTGCTCAACACTGCATGGTCATCATCCCCTACATGCAGGCTTATCTCCTGATGGGTGAATGGGTTCCCATGGGGCACTTATGTGGGGTTTTACTCTTGTCGCCTACTAATTGCCACTTACCTCCTCTTCTGCCTTGGGTGCCATGTCTGACTGCTTCCATGTAAGTGTTTTGTCCGTTTCTTTGGGGTGGGAGCTTGCTGGGATTTGCCCCTCAGTCTTAGACTTGCTTGCTTGGCTGCCAGCTCCACATGCGTGCAGTGATGTTTTTCAGGCACTTTTGGTGCTGCCTTTTTTGTCCTTGGTGATTAGTCTGAGATTAAACATTGGATCACTCTTCTTCATGTGCTTTTTTGTGGTGGTCGTGAGGCACAAGAAGGATAATTAAGAGCAACATCATTCCTCTTCATAAAGGGGGCAAGGGAAAGTGATGGGAATCATTGCTGATGGTTGGAAGATATCTTTCTTGTCCTGCCTGACCCTAAAGGCCAGTATCACTCCTAAAACTCTCATTGTGACCTTGTAGTGTCCAGAATCTGGTGGTGAAGTGAACAAATGGAAAACAGATAACCTTCTCAACCATCTTCTGTGGCATCCTTCTCTGTGTCACCTCTTATATCTCCATGGCATTCTATTGAAATATGAGGTGGACACATATGTGAATCCTGATCCAGGGTGAAGGTGGAGGTTTGTCTAGTGGTTTGTCATTATTCCATGTTTGGCTAAATGATGACCAGCCTAGCACCAGCTGCACCATGTTTCAGCACTTCCATGTCAAGCCTCCTGACAGGCTGCTGGTTAGCCATACGGTCAAGGCGTAGCTGTTACATGAATGAAAGGATAGTGAAGGCAGTGGTGTCACTGTAGGTTGTTTGTTACAAAAGAGCATCTCTTTGCTAAGGGAGAGCTGGAGCTCCCTTTATATCCTGTGTTGGATCCTATGTTCTCTAGCCTGTTGGGCCACTCCACTATTGTCCCAGAGGATCTGACTGTTTCTCATTGTGACGACAGGAGAATTGAAAACAGCCTTAAAGCTCATTGACTTTAGCTTTAGTTTCCATTGTGGTAGAGCTTTGCCATGTAGGCTTGCAGAGTGATGGGGGACAAAATGATGGCCTCCTTTGGATGTGTTTATTACGTAAGTGGCTGTAAGTTGCATATTGCCTGTTTAGTGATTTACTGCATAATGCTTTTAAGAACCAGAAACTTGCCCATGTGTGCAGGGACAATGAAAAGCCTATTGAGAGGTTCAAGAAATCATTTCAGAGACAAAAATATAATCACTTTCCATGCTAATGCAACAATAATCTCTGCCAGTAGGCTACTGCAAGGCCCCTTTGGGCTTCTCTCCACTGCACAGCTTGGCAAACACCAGCAGCAGTCCTGGCTAGGCTTCCCCTTAGGTTTGCATCCTCTTTAACTTTCTACAGGTGCACAACAAGTCTATATAAGTCACCTGTGTGTTGGATATCATTAGGACAGGGTACATCATGGTTTCAAGTTCCTGCTTCCAGACGCAGGTCTGGTCTTAAAGTGGAGACCTCAAGACAAATTCCAAGCATCTGGCTTTTCTGCACTTTATTTCAAATCTTGTTCTCATGAAGGATATGATTCATCTTACCTGGACACAGGGTGATCTTAGGGTTTATTCCTCTGTGTTCCTGGTGCTGACACCCACACATCAACCTGACATCACCATGAAACCTTTCATTTTGTTAGTCAGGATGGTTCTCTTTAAATGAAAATTCTTAAATGGTTCTTACCTTTGGTTTTGCAGGGGCTCTGTGTATCAGGTCTTTGACAGTCCTGAATATTCTCCTTTGGTCTCAAGTTGTACCATGAACATTCAAGATGCAGTTTGTTTACCTGTTGGGTTTCAGCTGGCCACCAGGTCTTATCACAGAGTGCTTTAAAGAATGCTAAGGAGAAAACATTCATGAAAGGACCCGCCGCTAAAAGGAAGCATTGCAGCATTCCCCTTCCTTTTCTTGAACGTATTGTGCTGAAACCAATTACGAGTTCCCATGTACCTTTTTTACAGCTATTGGTTGAAAAGATTACTAGGTGCACCAAAACATAAATGTGAAGGAAATGTTAACATACGGCTAACAACGTCGAAAAGAGGTATGTATATGTTTTCTGCAACGTGCTTTTACTATGGAATCCTGCTATCATTTTTCTACCCTTTTATATCTCGAACTTCTTAAATTATATCACTTTTTTGATAAATCTAAGTTAGCATTCGGCCCATTTCAAGAAACAATTATCTGTTTAATCCCTAAGATATCCATCCTATCTCTTTGGTCAGTGTAGATTATAAAATCTTTGCCATGATCCTAGCTCTCTGAATTAACATCATCCTTCTTAACTTAATTGATTTAGACCAGGTTGGATTTGTCAAGGGTCACTTTGCATCTGATAATACCCAAAGTCTTTTTAATATCATTAGAAAAAAACATCTAAGTTAAATCATTAATTAGCTGATTTGCATTAGATGTTGGGAAAGCAATTGATTGCATTGAATGGCATTTTATGTTTGAAACCTTAAAGTGGTTTGGTTTTGGACCAGAAATATTAAACCTAACTTCATTAATATATTCATCACCTAAAGTGGCCATTTTTGTGAATGGAATTATATCTGACTATTTTTCACTATGTAGAGGCATACTGCAAGGCTGTCCCTTATCCCCACTTTTATTTATTCCTACTCTAGAACCTTTATTTCTAGAATTCAACAAAAAGAGACTTTACAGGCTTCCCCTATAATAATTCTCAACTAAAATTAACGTTTTTATGCACACTACATCCTTTTATATCTCTCTAACCTGAACACTTGCATACTTGAGTTCCAAATGGAGGTTCACACGTTTTCCAGTTATAAATGAAATTTTGACAAATCCAAGAAAATACCTCTTAATAAATTTTGTACTGAAGAATCTTTTGAACTATTAGGTTTTAGATGGAATCCTAATAAAATTATCTGGTTTACAAATTATATAAAGGAAACAATTAAATTAAGCTTTGAAGACATTATAAAGAAATTGGAAACTTTATGGTCAAAATAGAATCCGCTATTCTTATCTTGCTGGGGTACACTCAGTTCCATTATAATGATGCTTTTGCCTCTAGTCTTATATTTACTCTGCGTGATCCCTCTACAAATGATGAATACCTATCTCAAACGTATAGGCTCTGTTTTGATATGCTTTCTATGGCATAATAAAAAGTACACAGTAGCTCTCTCTCATCTCAAGTTAAATAAACAGGATGGAGGTGTAACTTTCCCACTCTTTCAGAAATATCATACAGTTTTTTGTCTAAGATAAAATCCCTTGTGGATCACCTTTGCCAACGAAGTTCCTAACACCTTATGGTTAGACCTAGATCACTCTTTCATTTTGCCTTTTTCATTTGTGGAATTTTTGTCTTTTACGACAAAACACTTTCACTTACTTTACCCATCATATTACACTCATACTATCTTTTGAGACCCTCTCTGTTTCCCAACTCCAATCAGAAAACACATTTTATGAACTCTCCTCCTCATAATAAAAATATTACATTTAAAAATAAAATTATATATTGGAAGTCTTGGAATTTCAGTGGTCTAAAATGTATCAATCAGCTAATATCTAACAATGTGATCGTTCCCTTTTCTGAAGTTCAATCACTTTTTGATTTGCTTATTTCTTTTTGGATAAATATAATTTATTAGCGTACATGAGCTATACATCTATTTCACATTTACATAATGAAAACCTGCCCTTATGAACCTTCAATGATATCTCTGTTACAATCTCATTCCAAAGCTTTTCTCCTATACAAACAACTTATTTGTTCACTTGAAGTTTGCTCTAAATCTCCTCTTGGCTCATAATGGGAAACAGACTTAGGGCCTTATTACGAGTTTGGCAGTCCGACCGCCCGAACACCGCAGCCGCCAGGAGCCTGCATCGCCAACGGTCTTTCGACCGCCATATTACGAGTTTACAGTGGCGCCCGCGGTGTGGCTGCAGAGATTTTGCAGCAGTGGTGATTACTTTTCCATATGTATTGTTGCCTGTGTGAGCATTTCGACCACATATGTGTTGAATGCACACATATGCATGATACATGTGGAAAAATACCACCTACACATTGCCGGAGTATAGCCCATATGCAGGCAGTCCGGACAATGGGTATATGGTACAAAAAGGACTCACCTGTACATCGCCACAAACAGGGTCGCAATCCTCAGAGTGACGAGGCCGCTGTAAAGGGGGAACCTGAGAAAGGGATCCACATCAAACTCTGACGGAAAGAACAAGAAAGGGGTGAGTATGCGCCCCAAATCCTTCGTTTCCGCCAACTTGAAGCTGGCGGCCTGACTGCCGCGGTCAGCTCGTGGAAAAGCCAACTCGTAATACAGACAGCGGTGAAACTTCCCTGTACCACCCTATGGCAGCTGCTTTTCCCCGACCGCAACCCCTGCAATCTGCAGTGTGCTGGCGGTGTCGGAGGTTCAGCTGTGGTCTTTGCCATAAAATCTGCACATCTCATAATAGGGCGTTCAGACCGCCGAGCTCACAGCGTTCGGACCTGTAGAGCAGCTAATATTACACGTACACTTTATTTAATTTATAACAGACTATTATTAACTCCTGCAAAGTTAATGAAAATGACACTTATAGCACATGATAATTGTGCCACACAACACAGTGATCTAATGCATTTAACCTGTCTGTGTATTTCTACTTTTTGGACACAGTTTTGGAATTAGATAAATATGATATATAAGGTTGCAATCCCTTTTACATTACCTATACTATTTTTGGGAAGTGTTTATTCTGTTTGGTACATTTTACCTCATAAGGATCAGTTAATAGATATTTTACTAGCTGTGGAATGCCATCAAATTACTTCTAATTGGAGAAATGCTAGCTATGTTTCTTTTACAGGTTGGCGGTATGCAGATGTTTTCATCACAGTTGAACAGGACATATTTTAAGCCTATTTCGCTGACTATGAAGCATGAGCAAATGCAGTTACTTCTAACTAATTTTCTCACTAACTCTAGTATTCAGTACCAAACCCATTGATTTATCTGCTGATGAAGTTAGAAAACATACTTAACTACTTTATAACAATCCTTCTTGTTATGATTATATACTTATATTATATTGTGTTTAATGTTGCTAACAATATGCTTGCTTATTTTATTTAGAATGCTTCTATATTTGATACCTCCTGAGAATCTTAATATACGATTATATTCTTAATGCATAATAAACTTCATGATATACCTTTACGCTTTACGCTTTTTTCTTTTCTCCTTCATCTTTTTACTTATTATACTTTCTTTATTAATTTCCTTACCTTTCAGTATATATGATGTTGTAACCCACTTGACCTAATTGTTATTTTCATGTTAGTTTAAATTTCGATCTTTGCTCTTTATACATGATCTAGGAATTACTATGTTAAGACACAATAGGGCATATGTACAAGCCCCTATCGCCACCACAACGTCACTTATATCGACGCTGTGGTGGCGATAGGGGCTGTGCCATATTTACAAGGCAGCGTTAAGCCACTTAACGTGGCTTAACGCTGCCTTGTAAATAAGGCCCCCTTTCACGCTAAGCTTAGCGTGAAAGGGGTGGGCAGTGGGTGTTGCAGTGGGCGTTCCACCGCAACACCCATTCATTTTGATCATGCCCCCTATGTACAAGGGTGGCATACATAGGAGGCAGCGCTAAAAAATTAAGACCAGGTAAAACCTGGTCTTAAGTTGGCAAAACGAGGAGAAATGCATTATTTCTCCTTGTTTTTGCTTTTTCCATGTGTGCTGCCTTGTGGAGCACACATGGAAAAAGCAAAATGCCATGGATTGTTTATGTTCAGGAAGGTATCCCTTCCTGTACATAAACAATCCTTTAAAAAATGCCATTTTGTGACTTTCATGTGTGCTGCATGAAGCAGCACACATGACAGTGACAGAATGGCATCTTAGGATTGTTTATGTGCCCTGGAAGGGACACCTTCCTACACATAAACAATCCTCTCCTGCACGCAGACACCCTTGCACTATGGTGCAAGGATGCCTGCGTTGGTGTTAAGTTGCTAAACTTAGCGCCATCGCAGGGGGAAACCCAAGGCTGCACCACATTCTTGTAAATATAGTGCAGCCTTGCATTTCAGAAGTGGCAGAGAGAGGCGTTAAGCCAGGAAGACTAATGCCTCTCTCCGCCACTTCCTTGTACATATCCCCCAAAGTTTGTATCTTTTGTTATGTTTCCTTTTATTCCCATATTCCGGTTTAGTTTTTCAATAAACATATTTTAAACCTCAAAAATTGTGTAATTTGTGCTCGGGTTCAGGGGCGGCTCCTCCGTTATGGCGGAGGAGTGTCACCCCACTGCTGGACCCAGCAGACACATGTAAAATAAAAGGATAATAAAGCAGTTAATAAAAGTGCTTTATTATCATTTTATTTTACTCCGGAGCTGAGCCGCAGCCGAGTCTTGAGGGCGGGGCCAGCAGGAGGAGTGGTGGACTCAGGGCGCTGCCAGTGCGCATTGGGTTTGGTCGGCTGCCTTAAGACAGCCAAACCGACATGCACACTTGGATACCTCCAGGCTGCTGCTTGGAGATATCAGCAGGGCTCAGGAGTACAGGCTCCCAGTCCCTGCTGGAGCATGGAACCAGCCCGCTCTGCCTAATCCCTATGCTTCACTCATGCTGGGTAATACCAGCATGAGAGTAGTATCTGGATTGGCGCAGGGGACTCTGGGAGCCTGTGTGAACATCAACGGAGCAGAGGAGGCGACGAGGCGGCAGACGTCAGGCTACAGGTAAGTTTTGTTTTTATTTATTTTTTTCCATGGCGCTTCCCCACTGATTTCCACTGCTAGCGGCCGCCACTGCTCGGGTTGCCAACCTTGATTGCTCTTCCTTCCTTCCTCGTTCATTGGCTGTATTTGTTCAGCAGTAGGCTTGCCTTTACATAAAGTGCATGGTTACTGCTCATGTCACTGTCTCCAATTCTTGCCCTTTTGGCATTCTTTTACTCATTAAACACCATCTCTGAATGGTACATGTTGCTACATGGATTACTATGCCTTCTCTAATTCCCCACTCGTTTTTAGTGTACACACACTGAACATCTTGCTGCTCTTATGGCACTTATGCTGGTGCTGTGTAGCTGCCTGCATGTTTTAGTCCTTATTACAATTATAATTTGCACATGCGTCTCTCACATGCCCTCACCCATCACAGTGTCATGCGCAGCATTCCATAACATGATAATCGAACCTCGGTGGTCATCAAGTACACCATTAAAACACTTCCCACCTAAACTCAAAAGAGCACCCTTCCAGCCACACACACTACACGGTATAGCTTGCTAGGAATGTGGGTAACAGCTTTAGCGAGGTAGTGAGCAGTACACAAATGCTACAATACAATACAACATTAAATTAAAAAATAGATGAATTTAGAAATTCTGCACGAGATTCGGAAGGACAGTACCGTAATGTGGTTTCAACAAAGGTGCTGTTGATGAAAATCACTTTTCTGGACCCATTAATGCTGGTGAGGCAATGGATAGAGGTGAAGGGGCCACTTGGCCTGGAGCCACAGGACTCAGAAGCAGGTTTTATGACCGCTAGTGCAGAGCCTCCTGAGATGCATGTTCAAAGTATCTCCAAGCACTCAAAATCAAGAAAGGAGTATAACTGTGTATGGAGGTGTCCAGTGCCTTTTATTCAGACATCAGGCTTCAGAGGTTACAATCCGTCATACAAGTCATTCCAAGACATCACAACAGCTCCTTGTTTTACCAACACGTTTTTCGTCCGTTAAATATAACTGGACTTCATCAGGGCTGAAACATAAGATAGTAGTATCAAAAGGAATGTAGGGCGTAATGGGAACGAGAGTTAGACCCATCTCCAAAGTCACCGGAATTGTGCCAAGCACTCTATTTCGGTATATGTGAAGTAATCGCTGTCATATATAAGCTACTCAAATTAACAGGAAGGTGTAATTACCATTATAAACCATGGAAAAAGAAAAATAGTATGCAAATAGAGTATCAAAGTGAGAAGCCCATAGGCATAGATCACCCTTGTGTGTTAAGCCATCGATACAGCCAATGAGTACCAAAATAAGTCCCCTTACTGAGAGAAGTATATTGTATAGAGGCTCACCAGCTCAATTGTTGCTAACGTCCAATTCCGTTTGAAAAAGTAATAATAATATCTTGCGAAACGTCCAAAGTCTAAAAGAATCAGTAAATCGGAATATATTAAGAGTACAGAAACTTCTGTTGTCTTATTGTATGGTAAAATACAGACTGCCTCACTCACCATACTATCAATGGTTCCGGCATATTCAAATAAGAAGCGGCTATTTAGGCCATTCACACACATCTGAAATTTAAATTGAGGAGTTTAAGCTCACAACACGTGTTCCCGTAATGTGGGCACCCTGTAAAATTTGTGGTCAACACATATTTATAATAGCATGCCATCAACACTAAATACCCATCCATATTAAATACATGCTCCCAACATCCAAAGGGGGGCAAAAAGCGAAACCCCAGGACGAGAAACATGGCATCAAATCAGGAGCTATTATCGGTGCACTCACAAGTCTCAATAAAGCGTACCCAATGAATAATGCGCGTCATCCGCTACATAGCGGACTCGCTAAATGAAGTCACAAGCAGTATAAGCCCAAGTCAGTAAAATACACGTACTGCAAAGCGCTGGTGTAACTGAGCATGCATTAAAATCTACCCAGTCATATCCAACTTGCTACAGATAATGGCACGATTTCAAAATAGAGTGTCCAATGGCTTATGCGTGTCGTCCGCTGTATAGCGGACTCACTACATGGAATATGTCGCAATATAAGCCCAAGTTGTTAAGATACAAGTACAGTGAAACGCTAGTCTAACTGAGCATATGTTTAGAAAAGCCCCCCCAACCATATCTAACTTGCTAAGAGTAGTAGTGCGGTCATAGCTCTTACCGATCGGTAGAGTACCACCCATTGTGTGCGGTCTTCGTGGCGTTCTGCGTGGTCGCCATCTTGTTCGGCCCTTAAATACCCTTCATGGAACGGAGCCATGAGAAAACCCCAAAACCATGGCGGCCATCTTAAAATGTGCAAAGTGTATATAATACGTACCGTAGTCGTGATGATTCTTTAACAAAGGACATATCATGCAAATTATTAAAATCATCTTCTGATGCTATCTCTGTAAAGATGATATAACGCCAGGAGTATGGTTGTAGATATCTTTATTGAGAGCAAGCAGGTACGTCTCCCTGCAACAACAGCTCCACTCCAACTGCCCTTACACTACACTTCTAGAACCCTGCTATGTGGTATGCTTCTAGTGTCATGGTAACTAGAAGCATCATAGCTAGGATACCACATCTCCTCTCTTTACATTGAATAAACAGAATGCAAGACAGTGTTATTAACTAATTACATTGTGTTAACAAGGAGAGACTATACGAGGGAAAACACAAGGAAATGGTGACCTATAGTATGATTGCCAAGGTGTCAGATACTCATCTACGATAACGTCACCATTCCTCACCTTTATACATTTTTTTCTTTTTACATAACATAACTTCTATATTTTACAGGTAATTTCACTTGTCTCCCAGTGCGTGTCACATTAATGCCACTGCAAGAAGGTTGTTCAACAGATTGTGCTGCATTTACAACAATATTTCCACTGTAGGTATTAGAATCTTTTAAAAATGAGTGATCTTTCCCTATTTCAATAACATCATCCCACATCCAGTTCATGGGTGATGATTTCTTCTCTATGTTACTATCAGATTCTATGCGATCTTCACTATATTTAGCCATCCGGCTGTGGTGCCAAACTTTATTGTCACTTAATTTTGCTGACTTTGAATAAGTATCTAAAACTTGCAAAGGTGCAGAGAATTTACTTTCCCCTTTTCTTACCTTTGTACCTAGTTTTACTTTGACCCAATCTCCAACCTGTAAATCGGCTTCCTTAGTGCTATGTTTCTTGTCAAAATTAGTTATATAAGTTTCATGTATTTTACGTAAATTAGAGCGAACAACAGCAGGAGACCATTTCCCACACACTTTTTTACTGTTCCAGGCTACATTGTCCTTCGTGAATGGTTCTCTACCTCTCAAAATCCTAAAGGGACTGTAGCTGGTACAAGTGGGAGTGATCCTGTATGCCCATATTGTGCTAAATAATTATTTTTCCCACTTTTTTCCTGCACTAAGAGAAGCTTGTATGCTACCCATAACCACTCTGTTGAAGCGTTCAACTATACCGTTTCCAGCTGGGTGATAGACAGGAGTTTTCTTTTCACAGATACCATTCCTCTTCAAAAACTGTAAAAAATTGTCCGATGAAAATTGTGGACCATTATCACTAAGGATGCTTTTAGGTATGCCTTTTTCGTATGAATAGTTTTTCTAAAAATTTGATGACTTCTTTGGAGTCATATTTTTCTGTTATTTCAATTTCAGGCCACTTGAATAATTATCTATAACAACCAGGATATGCTTCCTATTTCCATTCTCATCCTCGATAGGACCCAACCAGTCAATACTTAATTCTTCCCATGGATGATCTGGAATATGTCTGGTGCCAAGGGAAGGTTTGAATACACGTTGAACTTTGTCAGAGTTTTTGCAAATAGAACATTGCTTCACAAAATTTTCAGTATCTCTGTCAATCCCGGGCCACCAGTAGGACATCTTTATTTTGTTTTTAAGTTTTACGATCCCTAGATGTCCTTCATGGTTGATCTCTAATATTCTTGAGCGTAAATTCGAAGGTGCTACAATTCTTTCACCCCTACATAAGTAGTTGCTATTGTCAATGGATAATTCCTCCTTAATTTCCCACATAGCCCTTAAGTCACCTTGCAAATCAATTTTGTTGGGCCAACCATTAACAACATATTTAGTAGCATCACTTAAGGTTTTATCCTGCATACATTCTGTGTCCCATTCTTTTTTTGAAATAGCATGTACACACTCGTTGACGGAATCATGAACTATAGCTACATTAAAATCATCTCAGTCAGCACATACATTATCTTGTAATGGTAATGGGGATCTGCTAAGATAATCAGCTACTTGGTTTCTTTTACCTGGTAAATATTCAACATCATACGTGAACTCCAACAACTTTAAACTCATCTTTGCCAATCTGGGTGTAGCTTTAAGTATGCCTTCAGAAGTCAATATTTTGAGTAAGGGTTTGTGATCGGTACGCACTGTGAAATTTGTGCCCCAAACAAACTGTCTGAACTTCTCCATTGCCCAAACAGTAGCCAACATCTCCTTCTCTATAACTGAGAATTTCTCCTCAGAAGGAGATAGAGAACGAGATGCAAAAGCAATCGTTACTTCAACACCTGCTTCATTAATTTGAGCTAAAACTGCGCCTAGCCCCTTGTCACTAGCGTCGGTAGTGATAATGCTATGGGCAAAGCTGTCAAATGCTTGTAATGGAAAAGCTGAGACTTAGGGGCCGATTCCGATTCGGGCCGGAAATCTCTCCGACCGAGCCGGACTCGGAGAGATTTCCGACCGAATCGGACCCTGGCAGCCCGACCGAACGAGTACGATGCGCACGTATGCCATCGGACTCGATTCGGTCGGACTCCCATTGAAGTCAATGGGAGCCAGTCGTACGACGCGTACACGGGCTCCCATTGACTCAATGGGCATGACGTGAACAAGGGCGCCCCCTACAGCGTGTTCGCGTCGATGCGGGTCGCACCGTGCATGCACGTTTAGGGGGGACCCATGGGTCCCCCCTGTGTGCGACTCGCGTGCCTACGCTTCCAGGGGGGTCCGACACGGACCCCCAAAGTGCGGCTCCGACAGCTCCTTGGAGCCGGACTGCGCGAGTCGGTCGGAGAGGTCGAGGTGCGCATCGTACTTACCCGGCCGAGGAACGTCTCCATTGCGCGGTGCGAGTCGTCCCCGTGCGAGTCGGTCGGAGCGGTCGGGTCCTGCGAACGAGTCGGTCGGAGATTTCGAGAGCGCACGCATCGTACTCACTCGCCCGGACGCACGTACGATTCGGTCGGGAAATAGGGCTCCGAATCGGATCCGGTAAAGCCGAATCCGATTCGGAGCCCTACCGCCAAGATCGGAATCGGCCCCTAAGTCGTTTCTTATTTTATCAAAATCTTTTTGAAGTTCTGCGTTCCACAAAAATTCTTGTCTTATTTTGAGAAGTTGTCTAAGATTATATGTTTTTGTGGCGAAATTCTGTACATACTTTGAATAAAACTCGGCGAGGCCAAGGAAGGATCTTACATCATCCTTTGATTTAGGTACAGGGGCATTGCTTATTGCTGTGATCAGTTTCTTTTTGGGTGAAATACCATCACCGCCCACTTCATGCCCTAGATAGGTAACTGATTTCATTCCAAATTTACATTTTTTTAACTCTGCTGTAAGTCCTTTTTTGCAAGTGTGCTTAATACTTTGGAAAGACGTTCGTCATGTTCTTTTTTGTCATGTCCCATAATCAAGATATCGTCTTGAAAATAAATCACCCCTTTTTGGTTCTTAAACAATTTGTGCATTAGCCTTTGGAAAACAGCAGCTGCTGAGGCTAAGCCAAAAGGCATTCTTACAAAGCGGTAGCATCCAAAAGGTGTTATAAATGCTGTCAGATTTTTGCTGCTGTCATGTAATTGAATCTGGTGGTATGCTGAGGTTAAGTCTATGGTTGAGAACCATTTAATACCTTGAGACTGTGCTAATAATTCGTCTATTCTTGGTAAGGGGAATTTGTCAATTAAAATATTCTTATTTAGGTCTCTTAAGTCAATGCAAAGACGCAAACGACCATCGGGTTTGCGTGCTACGACCAATGGAGCCAACCATTCTGCGCACTCTATGGGTTCAATTATGCCCTTCTTCTCTGGTGCATCTAACTCAGACATGACTCCTTCCCTCACGCTAATGGGAATATTCCTAGGCTTGTGACAAGCGGGAATGGCATTGTCTTTTAATACTATCTTATGTGTGAACCCAACTAATTTCCCCACTTCTCCTGAAAATACTGTTGGAAATTGTTTGACAATGTTGTCAACACAATGTGAGTCATCATCTTCTAGAAGCATTACTTGATTTTCAGTTCTGGGATTGAGAATGATGCCCAGTGCTCCCTGGTCCACCCAACCTAAGACTGAGGGTCCCTTTTCAGCTACATAGTTTACCCATAGCACTTCTGTTTTTGAACTGGAATTTTTCTTCAATAAATCCTACCATGGGTATTTTTTCTCCAGTAAATGTCACAGGCTGTATGTCAGCTGGTTTTAATTCCCTATTTAGGGGCCGATTCCGATCTCGGCCGGTAGGGCTCCGAATCGGATTCGGCTTTACCGGATCCGATTCGGAGCCCTATTTCCCGACCGAATCGTACGTGCGTCCGGGCGAGCGAGTACGATGCGTGCGCTCGCGAAATCTCCGACCGACTCGTTCGCAGGACCCGACCGCTCCGACCGACTCGCACGGGGACGACTCGCACCGCGCAATGGAGACGTTCCCCGGCCGGGTAAGTACGATGCGCATCGCGACCGCTCCGACCGACTCGCGCAGTCCGACTCCAAGGAGCTGTCGGAGCCGCACTTTGGGGGTCCGTGTCGGACCCCCTGGAAGCGTAGGCACGCGAGTCGCACACAGGGGGGAGCCATGGGTCCCCCTACACGTGCATGTACGGTGCGACCCGCATCGACGCGAACACGCTGTAGGGGCGCCCTTGTTCGCGTCGTGCCCATTGAGTCAATGGGAGCCCGTGTACGCGTCGTACGACTGGCTCCCATTGACTTCAATGGGAGTCCGACCGAATCGAGTCCGATAGCATAAAAGCGCATCGTACTCGTTCGGTCGGACTGCTAGGGTCCGATTCGGTCGGAAATCTCTCCGAGTCCGGCTCGGTCGGAGAGATTTCCGGCCCGAATCGGAATCGGCCCCATAGTCTTCAACAGACTCCGCTTTGTTTTGTTTCCTTTGAAAGAATTCAAACCTATTGATACCAACACATACAGTAGGATGATAGTGAGAATCTAAAACCTCAAGGGCATCAAGGAAAACATTAGCATTTTCAGAAGATCTTATTTTTTTCCATCTGATTAAATACTCTATTACCCTCTGGTCCTAAACTGTGTAATAGCATCTTTTTCTTTCTTGATGGCATAAATTCTTCATAATTTTCCTCTTCTAGTGCAGCTAAATAGTTTAGAAAATAATCTTTCCAGTCAGACCATTTAATTAACGGTTCCCCAGGACGAGGTAAAAATGGTACAGGAGGAACTAACCCACAGCTTTGTGATGCCATATTAAAATCTTCTGTCTGAATTTAACCAGCAAGTAAAATTAATAATTTGTGTAAAATGTGATTAAATTCGAATACTACTTACTTAATATAGCATGTATTTAAGCATAAGTAACAACTGTGAACAACTGCAGTCTACAATTTTGGGGAGGAATAAACTAAATATTCGGAGTGCATCTCACAGAAGAGATCTGTTAAATACTTTGCACCTCACCGAGTGCCTTAACAATGGAGTAGTAAGTAGATGAGATATGCGGTGTGCATATCACCGAAGAAAATGTAAAATAAATACCGTGTTGCTAGGGTACAGTAGACGATTTCTTCAAATTACCGGTGGAGTTCCTTGTGTGAAAAAAAACGACTTTCTTGAAGCACTTTTTTTTTTTATGATTGTCCGACGACTGTTTGTCGTGAAATTAATTCATTTGAGAGGAAAAAAACAAAAAACAAAGATGGCCGCTACACAAGGTCACGTTGCGTGACCCTACGTGATGACGTGGTGCTTTCCTTCTTGCTGTACTCCTCTGTAGAACGTCACAAGGAGAGAGGAAATATGCGTGGAACGACTCACAGTGCAGATGAGGCGCACGCGAAGAATAGAATCCTGTGCCACTCGAATAATGCAGCCGAAGAGGGGATTCCACCAACGTCTTCAAACGGTCCAAATCAGCAACTTGAAGGTAACACTCTTGAGAAATGCTTTAAACACGCATATTTCATTCAGGAGGAAAGTAATTGTACAGCAACGTACCAGCCTTGAATGCGCACTAGTTTCGTAGGGAGTAATTATACAGGAACGTACCAGCCTCGAATGCACACCAGTTCCATGGGGCTCTCTTTCATGTGGATGAATAGGGATCAGTCCTAAAAATCCAGTACGTACGGTATCAATCCTGTAGTTTCACGAAGTAGATACAGGTCATTGATGTCGGATTCACTTTTTGTAGAAGGCTGGAAGTCTTCAGTACTTCTTTAAATATGATCCATTCCGGTAAATTTTCCACAAATTCCACGAAATTACGAGGGTTCGACAATTTTTTCTCCACTTGCTCTGTGTTCTCACCATCAATCGTCGCCAGTTTGTAAAGATGATATAACGCCAGGAGTATGGTTGTAGATATCTTTATTGAGAGCAAGCAGGTACGTCTCCCTGCAACAACAGCTCCACTCCAACTGCCCTTACACTACACTTCTAGAACCCTGCTATGTGGTATGCTTCTAGTGTCATGGTAACTAGAAGCATCATAGCTAGGATACCACAATCTCAAATATGGCATTGATGTTTATATCAGTAATATTGTGGAAGGTTATTGAGAACAGACCTAATACTCCGTCTCAATGTAATAAATATGCATGCAGTAAAACATCCCGGCTGTGATATAAATACCAAGATGTAATGATACATAATCTAAGAAACACGTGTTGGCAAAACAAGGAGCTGTTGTGATGTCTTGGAATGACTTGTATGACGGGTTGTAACCTCTGAAGCCTGATGGCTGAATGAAAGGCACTGGACACCTCCATACACAGTTATACTCCTTTCTTGATTTTGAGTGCTTGGAGATACTTTGAACAAGCTGAGGAAAATTGTTCTTTCTTCTCCATTTGAGGAAGACTTGGTGGCTCTCCCTCCTCCTTAGCACCAACCAGAATATATGCGAAACTGACTACGGACCTTTTACTGTGCCAGTATTGAGTGTGCGCCGTTTCCCCATCCATCAACTGTAAAGTGTATACCTCCTGAGATGCATCATTTGCTTAGCATCCTTCAAAAAGTTTGCAGTTTGGGTGAGGGTTCCCAGGTCATTTCTCTAATTCGAGAAACATCTGGGCGTCATGCACAAACGTTAGCAAGCCAGCAGGGGCATTTAAAGCTGTAAGTTAGTAGGGACGTGTGGGCATTAATAAACATCAGTGAAACTGCTGCATGGTCCCATGCACTCTCTTTCACGAAGTGTTGTTGCTGGGCTGGAAGTTATACCTCCAAGTGAAAAAATGAAATGACTCATGCTGAATGCTTTTCTTTGCGCTGCTGTCTGGGCCCTCACCTGGCACAGGTTCACTCCTTTCCATGCCCTTCTCTCGCCCTCTTTGGTAGTTCTTTCCACTTTGCCCCACCCACAGGCATCTGCCAGTGGGGCTCAACATCCTGCCATGCATTAGGCAGACTTGCTAAGATACAGTAAATAAATAAGACAAACACTGACTAAAGGCTCTGCTGGAAAGTGTATTTCTGCCAAGCTTTTATAAATAGTTAGCATAATGTAAGTTATTTCAGGACTTATTGGGCAAAACTAATGCTGCTTCTTTAAGTTTGTTTAAACGCCTCTTTGTGTCATAATACAAGTGAACATATGGCACATACCCAGGTTCTATGTACATAGGAGGTTACTAGCAGAGGATAACAGTCTGATACTTTTCATTCACGAGGCGTGTGGTCTGAAGCACCTTCTAGAGCTGCAAACACTATAATCATCTTCGCAATGACAAACACACTCACCAATTTAACACGCTGAAAACTGAAAGCCCGCGCACGTCTCTTTGTCGACAAGTCATGGCAAGGTGCTGGCTGCCGGTTGACATCTATACTAGGAACGTTTAGGGAGACTGGGTGGTTTAAGGGAAATTAGAGCATTGGAATGCTGGGAGCTCCATTGAAAACAATGGAGTGCTCCGGTCTTCTAATGGTTGGTAGAATCCTGGAGCTCCAACATTCCAATGTTTCTTCACAGCTGATGCTGTGAACATAAGGCCTCATGGAGCCCGAGGGGATTTCAGTCCCCTCGGGCTCTGTGAGGCCTTTGTTTTACAAATCAGAACATTCTGCCCTCTAGGGGCTAAGGGGCATATGTATCAAATACCGTTATTGCGATTCTCAAATAGCGATTTTTAGAGAATCGCTATTTGAGAATCGCAAAACGGGATGTAATAAAAAATTCGCAAATATTTTGCGATTCCTTGGCATTTCTTAATTGCGACTCGCAAATTGCGACTCGCAATTAAGGAATACCTTCCCATTCATTCCTATGGGCCTAGAGGCCCATAGAAATGAATGGGAAGACATTCGCAATTTGCGAGTACCCATTAGGTACTCGCAAATTGCGAATGCAATTTCAAGGGTGCAAGGGTGTCATAAGGACACCCTGTTGCACCCCTGAAATGAGCATGTGTGCACATGTGGCGCACATATGCGCGCCACATGGCACTTTGAAAAATGCCAAAAAGTGCATTTTTCAAAGAAATCGCAAATTACCACCAACTTGAAGTTGGTGGTAATTTGCGATTTCTTAGTAGAAATCGCACAACTTGGGTGCTTTCTACATCGCATTTAAGGAATCGCAATTTGCGATTCCTTAAATGCATTTGCAAAATAGGGAATCGCAAATTTTGCGATTCCCTATTTTGCGAGGGCCTTTGGGATGATACATCCCAAAAGGCTTTTTCCCGTTCGCAAACGGGCCGATTCTGAGAATCGGCCCGTTTGCGAACGGGAAATGGGCTTCATACATATGCCCCTTGATGTTCTAATAGCCTCAGAGCCCTCTGTGGTGGGCTGTACCAGCCATTAAAGGCCCGCTCCCTTGTTAAAGGCACTCGCCTTCGGCTCAGGCCTTTAGTGCTGGAGGGGGCCTTTAATGGCCAGTAGAGCCCGCTACAGAGGGCTCTAAGGCTCTAGTATCTCACAAAAAAACAACCTGAAGTCGAGACCACTTGGAATGGTTGGCCGCATGACGAAAAAAACGAATGAAATAATAAATTAATTATTTAAACCATTTGTGAGCTTTCACTCTTTGTTTAAAGTCTACCAAATCCTATGGAATCGGAATGCAACTAACTTGCCTGTCACTTGTTGGAAATGCTCATAAGCACACACCTCTGGTCCTCATGTAGGACACCTACACTAAACATGCATGCCCTATCGCATACAGTTCAATTCAGTACTTCATTCGATTTCAACAGAACCATAAAAGTGCATACCCGATTGCAATAATAAATTCAATATTGTAATAATAAAACCATAAAATGCATGTGGTATTCCAATAATAAACTCCATATCATACAATCACATATAAAAATATATACTACGGTACGACCTAAACATAAAGACAGATTTGTTCATTATTATAGGTCCTCCCCCTACCTTGTGACTCAGAATTACTGTACCAAAGATTGAGGTAGTAAACAAATAAAAAAGATAAAAATCTGTGATTAATAAAATGATCTAGCAAAGACGTTTACTAATTTTCCAAATTTGTACAAAAAAGCTAGCTATAGAATTACATACAACACTTGTATAGAGTTGTTGAAGATAAACAAGTGCTACTCTGCATTGCACAAAATGTAAATTATTTACTACAGGAATGATCCACTCTCTCCTAGGTTTAATTTAAGAACTGCAAAAGAAACATAGGTGTAAAGGGCTTTGTTCTGAGAAATTATTGCAAGGTCCGATCAGGAGAAACCATTCCATTCCATCTGGTTCAGTAACAGCAAATAAACGATGTACCTATTCGGAATCTAGTTAATAAAAACCTATGATCTATGTTTGTGACAATTGTAATATAGGGTTGAATGCCTGGCAGAATATGTTTAAGGGTGTGGGCAGACACACCTGCTTTTTTTATTCTTCAGTCTCCCTCTCCCTCCTAACTAGGTCGGGAAAGTTTGTTTTAAATTCCCTTTTGCTCACACCAATGATAGCTTCTGGATCTAGGAAGCAATTGCTCTTGCCGATTTTCCCTAGCATATCCCTAAATATGTTCACCAGGGTATTTTGTCCACCCAATCTAAACCTAAAACTTCCAGAATGATTAATCTGTTCAGAGAAGTGGCCGGCTTACTCCATACTGCTCGCCACAAAAGTAAGGGTGCAAGATGGATCCTGTCCTCGATGAATGGGATGCCTAGCTCTTCAGGGCATATAAAGTGAGCCAAGCTGGGGGGGCGCGGACTGCCAGCATCCGTCTGAAGCATTTGTTTTCTATGTGTAAGAGACTTTTCACCTCTGACCATCGTCATAGTTCAAAACCAAAGGGGATGATGGACGGAGTGTTGAACATTGCAAGCACTCACCCCCAGTCAACTGATCTGGGTTTAATCCATCATCATTCTTTAGCTCACTCCGCCACCCCAGTTCAGACATGGCCATATGCAAATCAGTCTGACCGGGTGCCTCATGGGAACAGTCCAGCCCGAACTGCCAAGCCATGTCTTCCCTGGACCGGAAACAAGCATCCTGGGAACGGTTTCTGGCTTACAGCCGTCATCAGCCAGGATGTATGACATTGTTCTGCATTCTGTCCATCAACTGTTGTTTTTGCATTTGTCACCCCGAGTGGGACGGGTATGCCCAGACGTGGGTCCCGTGCTCTCCATGCCACTGGAATCAAGCTATCCTGGCTGAAGAGGGGTGAAACCCGAAACCGGTCCTAGGATGCTTGTTTCCAGTCCAGGGAGGACCTGGCTTGGCAGTTCGGGCTGGACTGTCCCCATGAGGCACAGGGTCAAGACTGATTTGCATATGGCTGGGTTCAAGCTGGAATGGCATGGTGAGCAAAAAAACGATGGATTTAGGCCCAGATCTCTGTACTGGGGTGAATGTATGACATTGTTCTGCATTCTGTCCATCAACTGTTGTTTTTGCATTTGTCACCCCGAGTGGGACGGGTATGCCCAGACGTGGGTCCCGTGCTCTCCATGCCACTGGAATCAAGCTATCCTGGCTGAAGAGGGGTGAAACCCCGAAACCGGTCCTAGGATGCTTGTTTCCAGTCCAGGGAGGACCTGGCTTGGCAGTTCGGGCTGGACTGTCCCCATGAGGCACAGGGTCAAGACTGATTTGCATATGGCTGGGTTCAAGCTGGAATGGCATGGTGAGCCAAAAAACGATGGATTTAGGCCCATATCTCTGTACTGGGGTGAATGTATGACATTGTTCTGCATTCTGTCCATCAACTGTTGTTTTTGCATTTGTCACCCCGAGTGGGACGGGTATGCCCAGACGTGGGTCCCGTGCTCTCCATGCCACTGGAATCAAGCTATCCTGGCTGAAGAGGGTGAAACCCCGAAACCGGTCCTAGGATGCTTGTTTCCAGTCCAGGGAGGACCTGGCTTGGCAGTTCGGGCTGGACTGTCCCCATGAGGCACAGGGTCAAGACTGATTTGCATATGGCTGGGTTCAAGCTGGAATGGCATGGTGAGCAAAAAACGATGGATTTAGGCCTAGATCTCTGTACTGGGGTGAATGTATGACATTGTTCTGCATTCTGTCCATCAACTGTTGTTTTTGCATTTGTCACCCCGAGTGGGACGGGTATGCCCAGACGTGGGTCCCGTTCTCTCCATGCCACTGGAATCAAGCTATCCTGGCTGAAGAGGGGTGAAACCCCGAAACCGGTCCTAGGATGCTTGTTTCCAGTCCAGGGAGGACCTGGCTTGGCAGTTCGGGCTGGACTGTTCCCATGAGGCACAGGGTCAAGACTGATTTGCATATGGCTGGGTTCAAGCTGGAATGGCATGGTGAGCAAAAAACGATGGATTTAGGCTCAGATCTCTGTACTGGGGTGAATGTATGACATTGTTCTGCATTCTGTCCATCAACTGTTGTTTTTGCATTTGTCACCCCGAGTGGGACGGGTATGCCCAGACGTGGGTCCCGTGCTCTCCATGCCACTGGAATCAAGCTATCCTGGCTGAAGAGGGTGAAACCCGAAACCGGTCCTAGGATGCTTGTTTCCAGTCCAGGGAGGACCTGGCTTGGCAGTTCGGGCTGGACTGTTCCCATGAGGCACAGGGTCAAGACTGATTTGCATATGGCTGGGTTCAAGCTGGAATGGCATGGTGAGCAAAAAAACGATGGATTTAGGCCCAGATCTCTGTACTGGGGTGAATGTATGACATTGTTCTGCATTCTGTCCATCAACTGTTGTTTTTGCATTTGTCACCCCGAGTGGGACGGGTATGCCCAGACGTGGGTCCCGTGCTCTCCATGCCACTGGAATCAAGCTATCCTGGCTGAAGAGGGGTGAAACCCCGAAACCGGTCCTAGGATGCTTGTTTCCAGTCCAGGGAGGACCTGGCTTGGCAGTTCGGGCTGGACTGTTCCCATGAGGCACAGGGTCAAGACTGATTTGCATATGGCTGGGTTCAAGCTGGAATGGCATGGTGAGCAAAAAACGATGGATTTAGGCCTAGATCTCTGTACTGGGGTGAATGTATGACATTGTTCTGCATTCTGTCCATCAACTGTTGTTTTTGCATTTGTCACCCCGAGTGGGACGGGTATGCCCAGACGTGGGTCCCGTTCTCTCCATGCCACTGGAATCAAGCTATCCTGGCTGAAGAGGGTGAAACCCCGAAACCGGTCCTAGGATGCTTGTTTCCAGTCCAGGGAGGACCTGGCTTGGCAGTTCGGGCTGGACTGTTCCCATGAGGCACAGGGTCAAGACTGATTTGCATATGCCTGGGTTCAAGCTGGAATGGCATGGTGAGCAAAAAAACGATGGATTTAGGCCCAGATCTCTGTACTGGGGTGAATGTATGACATTGTTCTGCATTCTGTCCATCAACTGTTGTTTTTGCATTTGTCACCCCGAGTGGGACGGGTATGCCCAGACCTGGGTCCCGTGCTCTCCATGCCAGTGGAATCAAGCTATCCTGGCTGAAGAGGGGTGAAACCCTGAAACCGGTCCTAGGATGCTTGTTTCCAGTCCAGGGAGGACCTGGCTTGGCAGTTCGGGCTGGACTGTTCCCATGAGGCACAGGGTCAAGACTGATTTGCATATGGTTGGGTTCAAGCTGGAATGGCATGGTGAGCAAAAAAACGATGGATTTAGGCTCAGATCTCTGTACTGGGGTGAATGTATGACATTGTTCTGCATTCTGTCCATCAACTGTTGTTTTTGCATTTGTCACCCCGAGTGGGACGGGTATGCCCAGACGTGGGTCCCGTGCTCTCCATGCCACTGGAATCAAGCTATCCTGGCTGAAGAGGGGTGAAACCCCGAAACCGGTCCTAGGATGCTTGTTTCCAGTCCAGGGAGGACCTGGCTTGGCAGTTCGGGCTGGACTGTTCCCATGAGGCACAGGGTCAAGACTGATTTGCATATGGCGGGGTTCAAGCTGGAATGGCATGGTGAGCAAAAAACGATGGATTTAGGCCCAGATCTCTGTACTAGGGTGAATGTATGACATTGTTCTGCATTCTGTCCATCAACTGTTGTTTTTGCATTTGTCACCCCGAGTGGGACGGGTATGCCCAGACGTGGGTCCCGTGCTCTCCATGCCACTGGAATCAAGCTATCCTGGCTGAAGAGGGTAAAACCCCGAAACCGGTCCTAGGATGCTTGTTTCCAGTCCAGGGAGGACCTGGCTTGGCAGTTCGGGCTGGACTGTTCCCATGAGGCACAGGGTCAAGACTGATTTGCATATGGCTGGGTTCAAGCTGGAATGGCATGGTGGCAAAAGAACGATGGATTTAGGCCCAGATCGCTGTACTGGGGTGAATGTATGACATTGTTCTGCACTCTGTCCATCAACTGTTGTTTAGATCTCGCCTGAGCCAGCGCATGCGCTGCTCTGGCGAGACATTTAGTGAGTGGGCTTTAAAAAGCCGACCACAGCTTTTTGTGTGGCTTAGAGCGTGCGGTTACGCGCACAGTTACGAGCAGAGGCGCCATCTGGCTTTCCTCTCTCGTCATGGCTCATTAAGTGCATCGCTCGCGGGCACCCTTACAGCCCGCGATCACTTTCACTTTTACGGTCGCGCGGCCAATGCTTGTTAAGCTTCCTTTTAGCTCGCGCGTGCGCACACAACTCCCAGGCTTGTTATTAAATGTAATTATTAGTTTCTGTCAAGACGGTTATTACAAGAGCAATAAATAACCTCTTGATTCTTCGCTGACAGTGCCGGGAGCGCCTATGATAAATTCACCCCTCTCTTTGCAATGGATTGCGCGCCTCATTCTAAAGCGAGGCCTGTGGCACAGGAAGACTAGCAGCGTGCGCTGGGCCTACGTTTTGAACCCGGGAGACACTATTTAAATATTCTGCACAGGGCAAGTCTCTTTTCAAACGGGTCCCATCCTGGGCAACTGGCATAAATCCGCCTTGGAATTCACGCTAAATTCGTTAAGCCATTTTGACATCTTGGGTTGAGGTTCTTTAGACGGATTCCCTTTTTTATGTAAAAATAAGTGGCTTGTGCCAAGCGGAGGCGTGCCCGCCCTCATTACGCTGCTTCCTTGATAAGATCTTCCGGGTCCGTGGCTCGGAAGCGCGCGCTGTATTAACACCTCATCATTTACTCTTCACTTCAGCACTCCCGAATGGCAGAACCTCGCGGAGCAAGGGCAGAGCCAAACTTCAAAGCAAGGATCTGTGAAATTACCCACTTACATAGTATGCTGACTCAAAGACTTTATCTGCATCACAAACGTCGCTCTGCTCCTAGTTGTTTGGGTAGAGGGGCAGGGGCTGACTGAGCTTGTTCAGTCAAAGGAAGACCTATGAATGAACAGCGTATTATTCCCTGTCAGCTCCTCAAATCACCATCGCCTTTCAATTAGCGGAGCGCATAAATAATTAGCGATTAGAACGTCGTCTTGAGCTATTTGCATAGCATTCTCTGCACATCACCCACCCTTCTGCTTCTTTCCGTGGCAAACCACTCACTCACTTTTGTATGGACGCCAGAATCTTAGCTATAGTCAATATCGAGGGCCTGCATTTAAAAACTCGCATTCTACAGCTCCAACCCCCTTCGCGTTGGTGCAGATCAGTAAACGTTTTGAATTCCCCCAAAAAGTCTCAGAGCAGATTCCAGGAGAACTCGTGGAAAACTACCTTTTTACATGCGAGTGAAGGAAGTTCATCATGAGTAACTGAATGTAGTGTATAATTGCATATATTAAAATGCCTTTACCCATGTTCTTTAGAGCATTTATTTAGTATTTCTCCATGGAAAAAAAAATGCATCGTAATGGAGAAACCCGTATCATTACACTTTCACATGTGGGGGTATTTCCTTCCCATGATCCCCTTTAAATGGATTTACTCCTTCAAAGAGCAGTATATGGCCGGCTGTTTTCAGGGTGGGATAGTTTTAGCTAAGTTTTAGTACTTGTAAACCATGGTAATTGTAATTGCATTTATATAGCGATCACTACCCCTGACGAGGCATGTCTACATGTAAAATGAACTTACATGTACAAATGGTTTTCTGGAATCAGGCCCTCATATTATCAACAAGCATTGGCATAGCCAATAGGTCTCGCCTTTGGGACCTTATAAGTGTTTAGTCATGCAACAGTTGATGTTGTTGCACCAAGGATATTGTGCTGGATAACTAAACACTTATAAGGTCCCAAAGGCGAGACCTATTGGCTATGCCAATGCTTGTTTTGCATTTGTCACCCCGAGTGGGACGGGTATGCCCAGACGTGGGTCCCGTGCTCTCCATGCCACTGGAATCAAGCTATCCTGGCTGAAGAGGGGTGAAACCCCGAAACCGGTCCTAGGATGCTTGTTTCCAGTCCAGGGAGGACCTGGCTTGGCAGTTCGGGCTGGACTGTTCCCATGAGGCACAGGGTCAAGACTGATTTGCATATGGCTGGGTTCAAGCTGGAATGGCATGGTGAGCAAAAAACGATGGATTTAGGCCCAGATCTCTGTACTGGGGTGAATGTATGACATTATTCTGCATTCTGTCCATCAACTGTTGTTTTTGCATTTGTCACCCGAGTGGGACAGGTATGCCCAGACGTGGGTCCTGCGCTCTCCATGCCACTGGAATCAAGCTATCCTGGCTGAAGAGGGGTGAAACCCGAAACCGGTCCTAGGATGCTTGTTTCCAGTCCAGGGAGGACCTGGCTTGGCAGTTCGGGCTGGACTGTTCCCATGAGGCACAGGGTCAAGACTGATTTGCATATGGCTGGGTTCAAGCTGGAATGGCATGGTGAGCAAAAAAACGATGGATTTAGGCCCAGATCTCTGTACTGGGGTGAATGTATGACATTGTTCTGCATTCTGTCCATCAACTGTTGTTTTTGTATTTGTCACCCCGAGTGGGACGGGTATGCCCAGACCTGGGTCCCGTGCTCTCCATGCCAGTGGAATCAAGCTATCCTGGCTGAAGAGGGGTGAAACCCTGAAACCGGTCCTAGGATGCTTGTTTCCAGTCCAGGGAGGACCTGGCTTGGCAGTTCGGGCTGGACTGTTCCCATGAGGCACAGGGTCAAGACTGATTTGCATATGGTTGGGTTCAAGCTGGAATGGCATGGTGAGCAAAAAAACGATGGATTTAGGCTCAGATCTCTGTACTGGGGTGAATGTATGACATTGTTCTGCATTCTGTCCATCAACTGTTGTTTTTGCATTTGTCACCCCGAGTGGGACGGGTATGCCCAGACGTGGGTCCCGTGCTCTCCATGCCACTGGAATCAAGCTATCCTGGCTGAAGAGGGTGAAACCCCGAAACCGGTCCTAGGATGCTTGTTTCCAGTCCAGGGAGGACCTGGCTTGGCAGTTCGGGCTGGACTGTTCCCATGAGGCACAGGGTCAAGACTGATTTGCATATGGCTGGGTTCAAGCTGGAATGGCATGGTGAGCAAAAAACGATGGATTTAGGCCCAGATCTCTGTACTAGGGTGAATGTATGACATTGTTCTGCATTCTGTCCATCAACTGTTGTTTTTGTATTTGTCACCCCGAGTGGGACGGGTATGCCCAGACGTGGGTCCCGTGCTCTCCATGCCACTGGAATCAAGCTATCCTGGCTGAAGAGGGGTAAAACCCCGAAACCGGTCCTAGGATGCTTGTTTCCAGTCCAGGGAGGACCTGGCTTGGCAGTTCGGGCTGGACTGTTCCCATGAGGCACAGGGTCAAGACTGATTTGCATATGGCTGGGTTCAAGCTGGAATGGCATGGTGGCAAAAGAACGATGGATTTAGGCCCAGATCGCTGTACTGGGGTGAATGTATGACATTGTTCTGCACTCTGTCCATCAACTGTTGTTTAGATCTCGCCTGAGCCAGCGCATGCGCTGCTCTGGCGAGACATTTAGTGAGTGGGCTTTAAAAAGCCGACCACAGCTTTTTGTGTGGCTTAGAGCGTGCGGTTACGCGCACAGTTACGAGCAGAGGCGCCATCTGGCTTTCCTCTCTCGTCATGGCTCATTAAGTGCATCGCTCGCGGGCACCCTTACAGCCCGCGATCACTTTCACTTTTACGGCCGCGCGGCCAATGCTTGTTAAGCTTCCTTTTAGCTCGCGCGTGCGCACACAACTCCCGGGCTTGTTATTAAATGTAATTATTAGTTTCTGTCAAGACGGTTATTACAAGAGCAATAAATAACCTCTTGATTCTTCGCTGACAGTGCCGGGAGCGCCTATGATAAATTCACCCCCTCTCTTTGCAATGGATTGCGCGCCTCATTCTAAAGCGAGGCCTGTGGCACAGGAAGACTAGCAGCGTGCGCTGGGCCTACGTTTTGAACCCGGGAGACACTATTTAAATATTCTGCACAGGGCAAGTCTCTTTTCAAACGGGTCCCATCCTGGGCAACTGGCATAAATCCGCCTTGGAATTCACGCTAAATTCGTTAAGCCATTTTGACATCTTGGGTTGAGGTTCTTTAGACGGATTCCCTTTTTTATGTAAAAATAAGTGGCTTGTGCCAAGCGGAGGCGTGCCCGCCCTCATTACGCTGCTTCCTTGATAAGATCTTCCGGGTCCGTGGCTCGGAAGCGCGCGCTGTATTAACACCTCATCATTTACTCTTCACTTCAGCACTCCCGAATGGCAGAACCTCGCGGAGCAAGGGCAGAGCCAAACTTCAAAGCAAGGATCTGTGAAATTACCCACTTACATAGTATGCTGACTCACAGACTTTATCTGCATCCCAAACGTCGCTCTGCTCCTAGTTGTTTGGGTAGAGGGGCAGGGGCTGACTGAGCTTGTTCAGTCAAAGGAAGACCTATGAATGAACAGCGTATTATTCCCTGTCAGCTCCTCAAATCACCATCGCCTTTCAATTAGCGGAGCGCATAAATAATTAGCGATTAGAACGTCGTCTTGAGCTATTTGCATAGCATTCTCTGCACATCACCCACCCTTCTGCTTCTTTCCGTGGCAAACCACTCACTCACTTTTGTATGGACGCCAGAATCTTAGCTATAGTCAATATCGAAGGCCTGCATTTAAAAACTCGCATTCTACAGCTCCAACCCCTTCGCGTTGGTGCAGATCAGTAAACGTTTTGAATTCCCCCAAAAGTCTCAGAGCAGATTCCAGGAGAACTCGTGGAAAACTACCTTTTTACATGCGAGTGAAGGAAGTTCATCATGAGTAACTGAATGTAGTGTATAATTGCATATATTAAAAGGCCTTTACCCATGTTCTTTAGAGCATTTATTTAGTATTTCTCCATGGAAAAAAAAATGCATCGTAATGGAGAAACCCGTATCATTACACTTTCACATGTGGGGGTATTTCCTTCCCATGATCCCCTTTAAATGGATTTACTCCTTCAAAGAGCAGTATATGGCCGGCTGTTTTCAGGGTGGGATAGTTTTAGCTAAGTTTTAGTACTTGTAAACCATGGTAATTGTAATTGCATTTATATAGCGATCACTACCCCTGACGAGGCATGTCTACATGTAAAATGAACTTACATGTACAAATGGTTTTCTGGAATCAGGCCCTCATATTATCAACAAGCATTGGCATAGCCAATAGGTCTCGCCTTTGGGACCTTATAAGTGTTTAGCCATGCAACAGTTGATGTTGTTGCACCAAGGATATTGTGCTGGATAACTAAACACCAATGCATTTCAATGAGGTACTATCATTTATATTGGTCCCAAGATGGCTATTCTCAGGATCAGATGTTTTGTCCTTTTCTTCGATAAGCAAGTCATTTAATCTGCCTGCTTCATTCAATAATAAATATAATTCCCTTAAGAAAGCTGTGATGGATGCTTATACCCAACTCTCTACTGTACCGAATACCTCAAATGCTCCAAATACCGCTCCGCGACTTCACACCTTGTTACACACCAGGCCCAAGGCATCCACTATCTATAATTATTTGCGAAGCTCCGCCATTGATAGGCAGAAATCTAAAACAGAACAGTTGTGGGAACGTGATTTTATGACATCCTGGCCGCTGTCACTATGGAAGAACATATGGACTAAGATTCGTAGATCTTCCAGGGCAGCCAATACAACGCAAACATTGTTTTTCGTATATAATAGACTCTTATTAACACCATCCACTTTAAGTAAAAGTTTTTCAACTGTATCGGATACCTGCTGGACATGTTCGTCCTCAAATGCTGACTTATTTCATATGTTATTTTATTGTCCATGTGTGTATACATTCTGGAAAAAAGTATGGACCCAAATCAATTTAATTTTTGGTACTAAAATTTCTTTTTCCTTTACTCATATTTTTCTAGGAAGTCTCTCTTTTAAGGGGGAAAATGTCACGCTAAATGTTAAAATTATTGATTTATTATTAGCGGTTGCTTTTCAGCAAATTACCACAAATTGGAAAGATTTTACAAAAATTTCTTACAAAGCTTGGTGGTATGCTGTTTGCCATAACCATAGACTGGACACTTCTTTTGTTTACCCTTTACACATGGCAACGAAACGTTTAAATGTGTGGTCACCCGTCACAGCATACATTGATGCAAGCGCCCAAAGATGTTCCTTACCACAACCATCTCAGCAGGAAGTCCTTAAACCACCTTGACTCCCCTAATAGGTCCTAAAAAATCTTTTTTTTTTTTTATTATATATATTCTAATGATATCTATGCCTCAGTTATATTGTTTTGCTCTTCTATTTTCATCAATAATCCGATTCATGCAGCTCTATTGTAACAGACATGTATTGTAATGACGTGAGTTCAATATTTTGTATTGTATGCAGACACCTTTATTCTTTCCAATAAAAGCTTTTTGAACTTGATAAGTGTTTAGCCATGCAACAGTTGATGTTGTTGCACCAAGGATATTGTGCTGGATAACTAAACACTTATAAGGTCCCAAAGGCGAGACCTATTGGCTATGCCAATGCTTGTTTTGCATTTGTCACCCCGAGTGGGACGGGTATGCCCAGACGTGGGTCCCGTGCTCTCCATGCCACTGGAATCAAGCTATCCTGGCTGAAGAGGGGTGAAACCCCGAAACCGGTCCTAGGATGCTTGTTTCCAGTCCAGGGAGGACCTGGCTTGGCAGTTCGGGCTGGACTGTTCCCATGAGGCACAGGGTCAAGACTGATTTGCATATGGCTGGGTTCAAGCTGGAATGGCATGGTGAGCAAAAAAACGATGGATTTAGGCCCAGATCTCTGTACTGGGGTGAATGTATGACATTATTCTGCATTCTGTCCATCAACTGTTGTTTTTGCATTTGTCACCCCGAGTGGGACAGGTATGCCCAGACGTGGGTCCCGCGCTCTCCATGCCACTGGAATCAAGCTATCCTGGCTGAAGAGGGGTGAAACCCCGAAACCGGTCCTAGGATGCTTGTTTCCAGTCCAGGGAGGACCTGGCTTGGCAGTTCGGGCTGGACTGTTCCCATGAGGCACAGGGTCAAGACTGATTTGCATATGGCTGGGTTCAAGCTGGAATGGCATGGTGAGCAAAAAAACGATGGATTTAGGCCCAGATCTCTGTACTGGGGTGAATGTATGACATTGTTCTGCATTCTGTCCATCAACTGTTGTTTTTGCATCGTCATAGTTTTGCCCCATAAGTTACACCTGCTACACATTTGCAGTTATACATAGAAGACATGACATTCATAGGTTTGCATCCCAGCTTTGTCGCTAACTTAAAAACTGCTTCAATGTTTCTTTTGACTGACATGCTACTTGCCGTCAGCAGTGATTTCCAATTATTGTGACAATCAAATAAAAGACCCAGGTAAGAAAATGCGTCGGTGTTAGCCATCTTATTTCCTTTGAGGAAATGTGAATTTGTTTTTTCTTACCTACCCCGGTCACCATTCTGGAAGATTTTCCTTGATTCACACTCAGCTCTAAGTCCTCCATAAACAACACGAAGTGATCAAGCAGTGACTGTATGGCATTCCTCGTGCTGGCCATCAAGACTGTGTCATCCGCCTATATCAGGATTTGCAGGTGATGAGACCCAACCTGAGGAAAATCACGTGCTTTATCCACTAAGTATTCCCCTATGTGTTTAATATATAAAGAGAATAAAACTGGGCCAGAATACAGCCCTGCCTCACCCCTTTTCCCAAATTAAATAACCCAGTGCACTCCCCCTTGCTTCCATGCTGGCCCAACTTCCGGATCTCCTCAGGGGTAGCAGAAAAGCCTTCCCGCCAGAAATTATTGCAAACAATGTGCCAATGATTTATAGGACTCAAATACCAGCTATAGCGGTCTTTTGGCAAGACCTATGGTCTCCAGTACATTTCATATACTTCAAGCGGCCTTTGGATCAGCTCCTTACTCATGATTGGATTGTGTTGTTTTGTCTCTCACATCCTTGCTCCTTATTTGACGGCTTTCCCTATTTGGTTGTTTATCACATTCAGGAGCATTTCAATCTCATAGTGGTCTGACTGGGTGATGTATACTTCCCCTGCTGACGTCAGACCTCGCTTTGCAGAGGCTGAAAGGGACTATTCTCTCTTCCTTGTCACTTCTCTCCCTTTCTTCCTTCCACGAAAGCACATGTGCATGAATGTGCTGTTAGGCCTACAGAAGGGTTTGTTTTATTTTAACAAATTCTACTCAAAGATGGCCACATGGGAAGTGTTTGTGGATCTACAGTGGCTATCGTTGAACAGAATTTATTAAACTAAATCAAAATGCATTCAAAGATCACTTTAACAGATGTGCACACATCCACAGCAGTCATATTTGAATGACATTTATTAAAATATTACAAATGTATTTAAAGATGGGATTTGTAGCAGCCAACTTTCAACATATGTATAATGCTTTGCGCCCCATTCCAATATGGCCAGCACATATGCATAGGGATTCATGGCTATCTAAATCGAATCAATCATTGGCAAAGCAAATAGATTTTACTTCCTATTGGCTTGGTAAATGATTGTTAAATTTGGAGCTTCCGTGATCCCTCTGCAACCCTCTGAAAATGCAGACCTTGCCACCCCTCACTGATTTCATGAATAAAAAAGAAGTGATTTTTCAGGATTTATATGGTCACCAGCGGACAGCAATGGATGAAGCATCATCCATCTACATTGGGCCAATGACAACCAGTCACGCTAGCTTAAACTTCTTAAATGTACAAGGACACTTCTTAAAGCATAACAACGTTACCTCTATAATCAGCTGCGTGAGCCCATACCATGTATGGTCTAGCTGTACTGGGCAATGTCAAATCCCTTAGTTGGCTGGTGGGAATATAGGCTGCAGTCAGGGCTGAATGGACTGACACTTTCAATACCCAGAGCACCCTCCAAGATGCCATGAGGTAGTGACACACACTTTTCCTACCGGCTAATACCTGATTTTTCTTCTGTGCAGAAAAATTCTAATTGTGCCAAAATCATTCAAGTGCCCGAATTCTTTCACGCATTTCTCTTCTAAACCACTTAGAAAACTATTTGTTTTATAACTCATACATGTGAAAAATTGCAATGCAAAAAAAAAGTTTCTCCCTTTGTGTTTTTCAAATCACTGTTGTGGTAAGAATTCTCCACTCTCTAAAATAGTCACAGTCATTGTCTGCGCTCGCTTGCTTGGTGCAACTTTGGGCTGGAAATTCCGGCGACCTGTTTATCACCCAGTCTGTCCTGTTTCTCACCTTTTGGGGACACCGTGTGAATTTTTGTTTTCTTTTAACAGAATAGCACAAGCCTCATGGAAACTCTAAATCTAGCTATAAATATGAAATTGCGCACAAAAAGCCTTGCTCCCAGGTGCAATTTATAAGAAGCAAAACCAATATTTGTGGGGAGTAATAGATTAATCAGAGATACAATCCTTCCCTCAAATAAACCTACGGCATCAGAAGAGACAGAAGCCAACCAAAGTTAACATTTAAATACATTCTTAAGTCATGTTCTCAGTGTTCAAAGCCAAGGTTTCCACACGAAAACACTCACTTTAGAGCCATGCTAAAAGGATAATTGCTTTGCAACTTGCCAATCCTCTCAGATTCCATTTGAGGATTATGATGGGATTTATTTAGCGTTTGTTGGTAAAAACATAACACGTGTAAAGACTGCGTTCACTCGTGGGTGTCTTTGTACTGAATGACATACTTTTTGTTAACCAACTCAATGGACCTAATTTTATCATCCTGCAGAGGATGAAAGGGTGAGTGGACCTACGAGCATTTTCATAGACGTCTGTACTGGACGCATTAGTTCACTGAGCCATTAGACTACTCCTCCAACACTGAAAACATTCATGCCCAGATTTGCTAACACTTTGTGCCGGGTTTGCATAGTTTTCTAGCGCAGGCCCTGCACAAACTGTTGTGGTGGTCTTTACTTTCCAACGCAAATCAGGATTTGTTTTGGAAAAATGGCCACAGTAATGCAAAATCATGGGGTTCCTTGAGTGATACATGGGCTATCCATTGCAACTACCCATGGGTTTTGACACAAATCCCCGTGTACTAACAATTGTAGACAGGGATTTGCACCAAAACGTTATGCTTTATCAAGAGAGACGTAACAGAGGAGAAATGCTTTATTTCACCATACTTTTCAAACTTTGCTTGTGCACTGCACTGTACAGCATTCTTGGAAAGCGGGAAAATAAATAAAGCATCGTTTTTTGTACTGGAAAGGTCTCCTTCCAGTACAAAACGTATGCTTGACCGAATGCACACACCCTTGAATGATGGTGTATGGGTGTTTGTGTTGGGTCATGGCAGCCCAGATTGCCATATCTTAGTAATAAGAGATCTATTTTCACTCTTCTTTTGGTACATGCCATGCAGTGCAGAAACCTTGGTTGCTGAGCTGTGTTGTGAAACATTTTAGTAAATGTCTCCCTCAGTCTTTACTGATGTAAAGGCCTTTCCGAAAATATGCAATGTCCCTCACTCAGTTCTCAAGTTTAACATACCAGGGTCACTCTCACGAGATCAAAAAAACGTATGCAGCTAGGATGAAACTACCTTCGCACAGGGTTTACGCATTTACAAAGTCCAGAGAAAGAGAAAACAGTGAACATTGTCTATGAAATATTATGTGACTGAAGAACTGTTCACCTTTCCCCAACACAGCAACTCAAAAGCAATCACAGCTGTTATTACCTGAGACACATCTTACAGCCACCAAAAACAATCTCTAATGTTTATCGTGGGCCACGCCTGGGCTTGGCATGTCTTTAAATGTACTCTGCACCTGCAGGGACGCCAAAGAAGGGACTATTCTTCTTACATTCTATGGGGCATATTTACAAGCCCCTTGCGCCACTTTTGCGTCACTTTTCCCATGTTAAAAATGACTCAAAAGTGGCGCAAGGGCCTTGTAAATAAGCCCCTATAACTTTTACTAACTTTACAATCCCTTTCAGCCTTCTTCAGGGCCGGACTGGCTACCGGGCGTTTTGGCATGCTGCCGAGCTGGGTGCTGATGTCACTGCGGTGGGGGCTAATTTCGTTGATGGAGACCTGCGTGTGCTTCGAAATAAACAAAGCAAAACGAATTTCGTTCAGCACACGCAGGTCCCCATCAACGAAATCAGCCCCCAGCTCGGCAGCATTCCAAAACACCCGGTAGCCAGTCCGGCCCTGGCCTTCTTACATCTCATATATCATTTACCGACAGTTTTCTCTGTGATCATAAAACCTGGGAAAATCCTAACCTTGGGACTTTGATAAGCTAAATCATCGATCCATTTTTAAACAGTGAATCTATGTCAGCGCTTGGTTGCAAGACCAAGGAGTCATTGGTTAATATCCGAAGCTTGTTGCCAGGGGCGTTGCTTGGTCAGTAAGATTGGGGGGGGGGCGGGAGGGGGGGGCGTCAGATTTCCCGACCATCAAGCTGGCATATAATGTTAAAATACATTATATGACTGGCGGGGTGCATGAGTGAGGCTTAAGAGGCAGTGGAAAGTGAGAGGAATATGAATTAAAAGCGGTTATACATGAGAGGAATACAATATTTTGTAAAAAAAAAAAAACATTTTTAGGGCTTTCAAAACAGTGATGAGAGAGAGCGTATGTGTGTGTGTTTTTGTCAGAGTATGTATGCAAAAGTCCCAGGAGAAATCCGACAGACACCTCACCATATCCGACTGAAAGCACCTGTACCCAACTATTCATCTGAAAATACATTAGGGGGGTGTAACACCCCAAACACCCCCCCTGAAGCTACTTAGCCCCTACTTGTTGCACATTAACTAGGTTTTCATATCTTTGTTTTATGAGAGTAGTATTTTTAGTTATCAGTAATCCATATCATGTGGAGTTCTGTTTTCCAGAATTTGATCTGTTTATTGGGACATCCTGTTTTTTGTGTTCCTTTCCCTTGTTTAGAGGACTGGAAGATGGTGTTCCTGATGGCTGAGCCTTTTCTGGCTCTGTGATGGTGATGACCACAGTGGTGTTGATTATGTCATTGGAAATGGTGTTAATCATGGGATAGGAGAGGAAAACCTTTTGCACAGAGTTAGAAAGTAGATTAGTCATGGTCCCTTACAAGATGTTTTGGCTGCATTTTTTTATATTCACTAAACTTGTACAACACTTCACTTAAGGCAAGCTTTATGGTGTTTACATGAGTTAATTCAAATATTTTCAGTATGTGATTAAAGCAAATTCTGTAGGACTCTTCAGTAACCTATGTTCTCCTGTGTGTGAAGTTGGGAGGTAATTCGCAGCAAACAACAACTGCAGTTTATAATCTTTTCTTGCCCACTGTGTAATTTACTCAGAGATTTTTTAATTCTTTTAGTCTCTGTTGGGGCTTTTGTTCCTGTTGAAGGTGGCAGTTTTGGTTGTGGAAGAGGTCTGCTCAAAACATGATGTGGGAAACAGAGCTAAGTTTTCTGTTGGGCTTGCTGTTCTAGTGCGCCTTTTGAGGAGCGTCAACACTTTTCAGCCTCTTTAGTTTTGTTGGACCATCCAGAGGGCAAGCAAGGACCTATTTGATTAAAACCATTACACATATTAAAAACCGGACTTGAACTGATCTAAGTACATTTGAAAAATCAGTGAAGTTTGAGGAACAAACCTAAGAGGGTGGGCTTGTGACATTACTGAATTGCCTTGTTAAGGGTAGTATTCTGATGTTTCTTGTAGTTTTGGGGGCTTATTTATGAGAGGCCTGCACCGCCGTTGAGTCACTATTTTTGACACAATGGCAGCGCAGGCAATACTCCATATTTACAAACTGAAGCATGTGGCCAAATGTGTCGGGTATGGTAGGCCTGAGTCTGAATTTCTCAGCGCCAGAACCAGCTGCATCACGCAGTGAATAATATATTCAAGGTATGCCTTCCCTCATGAAATCCACCATATAACAAATGCAGTGATATTTATGGTTTTGTCAATGTGAAACGCATCGTCGTCAATCGCTGGGCAGAGCCCGAAACGAGTCAAAATTCCTGCACATCGGCAACCTAGGCATAAGAAATGATGCATTGGCTCTGGTACGTAAACACAAGCCATACAAAACAGTTTTGCAAACTCCATCACACCATGGAGGTGCTCATTTTGCAGCTGGTGAGGAGACCCCCACCACCACCCGCACACCACCACATAGGCAGCAGAGGAGAAGGGAGCGTGTTTTTTGCCAACGGACTTCCCTCATTGACCTCAGGGAGGATGAGGTCATCACATACTTCCGACTCAGAAGGGACTCCACAATCGAACTGCTGAACCAGATAGCGCCAAGTCTCCAGCCACCAACTGCCAGGCCCACCAGCATCCCTCTGCAAGTCAAGCTGATGGCTGTCCTCCACATGCTGGCCTCTGGGCATCTGGTTCATTCCAGATCATAACAGTTGGAGTGGCTGCAATATTGCAGCTATCTTTTATGCCTTCCTCCCTCTATCCTGGATGCCATCATCTGCCAAACAACCCCAGTACCTCCTCTTCACCAAGACACAACAGAAGTTGGGCACGAAGCAAGGTTTCTATGCCATTGCTGGATTCACACATGTGCTAGGAGCCATGGCTTGCACACATGTGAAACTGGTACCCCCTGTAGCAACATCACACCTGTACCGGAACCTTTAGCACCTACTGCATCAATGTCATAACAAGTACATAACAGAACTGCTAGCAGTAAAAAATGTATGACAAATTAGGCATCTCTGTGTCTGTTGATGGTGATAGGGCATATGTATGAGGTGTCTGCCTTTATACATGCACCATACATCATGGTACACGTGTACAGCAAATCCCCAAGTCACACATGTCAAGACCCGCAAAGCCACTTTCTGTGCCTGTGAATGTTGTAAAGGCATCGAGCAATGCAACACTGGGCAAAATGCAGTGTAACATCACTGTGTGCAAGGGAGGGGTTGCATGGGTGTTGTGGGGGTGTCTCCATGCAACTCCCATGGTTCATGAGGCATGACATGTATTTCATACCAAGTAAACTTTTAAATGTAACAAATAAAATGGTCTCCCCAGGTGATGTGTAACAAGGAAAAACAACTGAAGTCATCCAAGTCACTCCCGCTACCTATGTGTGCTGGATTCTGTGGCACAAATACATCTACGGATAGCACTCTGAGGCCCTCATAATTTGGAGTTTGGCATAGGGCAGCGCAGCAAGTCAGCTTGCCATGCTGCCCTACACCTAAGTGAAAGGGCAGGAATGCACCTTATTACTGCAATACGATGCATACCTGCCCTTTCTTCCTGCACCGGTGCAATTTGGGCTTTCTAGTGCCAATGCAGGCACCCTTGCACCATGGTGCAAGGGTGCCTGTGTTAGTCTTAGGCAGCAACTGTGTGCCAGTGTAGTCTGAAATGTGAGGAAAGAGTGGAATGGCCTAAAAACTATGCACCATTGCCCTTACTCAGTGACACAGTGCAGTGCAGACAGGTGAGTTGCAGCACTGCACAGTGCCACTTTCCCAAATATCAGGGCCACAGGGTAATATGCACATAGTGGGAACAATGCACTGCAACATGTAGACGATGTCCCACATTGTCATGCACTTACTAATCGGTCAATGGCAGTAGTGACAGAACATAACTGAGTAGCAATTTGCCAGTTCACTCTGTGTGGGTGGATGGATGGAACCACATCAACTGGTCTGGGTAACAAATCACTAATGAAACCATGTGGCATGACAGACAAGCCAACATGAGTACAAAGGCAGCACAAGAGATAAGCCTGAGATCAGTGTCTCCTCTATGACGCACCAACTAGTGGTATCACTCAAAAGTCAACAAGGTCAGTGATGTGATAACAAGTACTGTGCACATGAGCAAGTGTGTCACACATGGCAGTATAAATCTATGTTGATCAAAGTTATTGGAGCAACACAGGAAGAAGTATGTGGAAAGGCCATGTGTGGCATGCCATGTCAGTATAGGCCCCAGATGTGTAAATGTCAATTCTGGATAACATTGTGACACGAGCAGTAAAAAATATGAACACATATATCTCAGGAAAACTGCCAGTCTATGTACGCACATACACATAGATTCACCACCACATTGACTGATGTAACCAATGTGATGGCTCACCTATTCTGTGGAATAAGTAGCCCAAATGAAAAGAATATTAATCCAGCGCATAGAAGCTTACGAAGTCTAACACAATGCAGCCAAACACATACATCAGTCTTGGACATAGAATAAATGTCAACCTCGACAAGTGTACTCAGGTTAACAATCCCAATATACAATAGCACATATCTGATCAATAAGCTGTCGCTTCACACATGTAGTGAGTGCATCTAACATTGAGTGATCAGGAACATCTCTAAATACCCATCACAGTAAGCAACTGGAGAGACATGAAAGTCAGGGTGTCGAAATATACAATGTATCAGGCTTTGCTCAACATATGCTATTACACAGATAACTGGAAGAGACATGTGTAAACTTGTGTCCGACTGCAAAAGTAACACATTTTGTGAATTACAGTGAGAAATTTGTTTCAGTCATTCAGTACACATAACACACATGGACATGAATGTAGCTGTAACAGAGAGCAAATGCATTGGCAGTTGTAATTACTGTTTAACTTTCAGCTGACCAAGGATATGGTCTCCAGCCATGGGTCATGACCCCTATAGCTCATCCCCAGACTGATGTGGACCGACACTACTATCAGGCACTGACCAAGATCTGGAACACTGTCGAGAGAACATTTGGAGTGCTGAAGTCTCGGTTCAGATGCTCTGATATGTCAGGGGGAGATTGCTATACTCACCCTCTATGGTCTGCAAGATCATACTAGTTTGTGCCATTCTCCACAACATTTGCATTGGGACAAATGTCCCGTGGGACATGGACCCTGATGAGCAGAACCCAATGGAGGATGAGGATAGAGGAGAGATAAAAAATACAGTGGTTGGGAATAGGCGACGCACCCATGTTGTGCAAAATTTAGTCATTTGATTTACATGTACTTTGATGGACAAAATGTCCAAACAAAATAGGAAGGTTCAACATGGAAATAAAAGCTTGCATACATTATTTGAGTTGGCGTGTATGTCACAGTCCCAGTAAACATCAACTCACCCACATCTCGTCAACTAGACGTAGGCCTCAAAATGTAACTATCATGTCATCAGACCCATTGACCAACATTGTGCCATGCCTCACATCTATCATTTACACACATACAGAACTGCTATGTGAAGCAGTGTACTGCACTAAAGCGACAGGCCAGCCATACCATATTTCAAGATCCAAAATGATCATTACTCTCCCCTTGCACTTGAGCAGAAGAGAGCTGTACAGCTAGCAGTCTTGCTGTGTTGTGCAACAGCAAAGTGTACAACATATGGTACTCAGTGAAGTTAGGAATAAAAACCACTAACTACCATACCAGAGAATAACCTCACATTGCATTGTGCCTCATCAATCAATCAATCAATCAAGCTGGATTTGCAAAGCACTGCTTATCACTTGTGAGAATATACAGGCACTGGGGATGATGCTGCTGGGTGTAGGCTAATCGAACAGCCAGGTTTTCAGACCTTTCCTAAATTCCTGGAGGGTGGGGGAGGTTCGAAGCTGGAGGGGGAGGCCATTCCAGGCCTTGACGACCAGGTAGAAGGAGCGGCCACAGCTTCTGCTTCGGTGGAGGCGGGAATTGTGGGCAAGGGAGAGGGAGGTGGAGTGCAGTTGTCTGAGGGGTTAGTGGAAGTTCAACCTGTGGTTGACGTAGGCTGGTTCTTGGCTGTGCAGAGACCTGTAGGCGTGGGTTAGCATCTTGAACTGGCACCTTTTGTGAATGGGGAGCCAGTGAAGTGCTCTGAGGTGAGGGGTAATGTGAGCCCACCTCGGGAGGACGAGCCTGGCAGGTGAGTTCTGAATAGTCTGAAGTCTGTTTAGCAGCTGTGCGCTGCTGCCCACAAAGAGGGTGTTACCATAGTCCAGGCAGCCAGTGATGAGGGTTTGGGTGACAGTGCGTCTGGTGTCGGTGGGGAGCCACTCGAAGATTTTCCAGAGCATGCGGATGATACTGCATTTATGTTTTTTTCATAGTGAGTTTGCTCTCTAGTATGATGCCTAGGTTCCTAGCGTGTTCTGTGGGTGTGGGTGAAGGTCCCAGCTCTGCTGGCCACCAAGAGTCATCCCACGGGGATGTGTTGCTCCCAAAGATGAGTACCTCCGTTTTGTCGAAGTTGAGTTTGAGGCAGTTGTTTTGCATTCAGCTAGCGATGCTGGCCATGCACAGGTGTAAGTTGGCCTTGGTGTTAGCGGGGTCTACGGATAGGAAGAGGATGAGCTGAGAGTCGTCCGCATATGATATAATGTTCATACTATAGGTCATGACTCGTTTGGCCAGAGGGGCCATATAGGTGTTGAAAAGGGTGGAGCTTAGTGAGGACCCTTGGGGGATGCTGCAGAGGGTGCCCTTTGGGCCCGAGGTGTAGGGCGAAAGGCGGACCCTCTGTGTTCTTCCGGTGAGGAAGGATGATACCCATTTGAGGGCGCCCTCCTGGATCTTCATCTGGTTGAGTCTTTTTTAGGAGGGTGTAGTGTGATACGTGTTGAAGGCAGCTGAGAGGTCGGGGAGGATCAGGGCTGCAGTATTTCCTTGGTCTAGGAGAGTCCTGAAGTCGCCTGTGGCTGCTATTAGGGCAGTTTCTATGCTGTGATTTGCGTGGAATCCAGATTGGGATGGGTCCAGTAGGTTGTTGTTCTCTAGCTGATTGGTGAGTTGGGGGTTGATAGCTTTTTCCAAAACTTTAGCAGGAAAAGGGAGCAGGGAGATGGGCCGGTAGTTCTAGAGCTCTTAGTCTGCGGATGGTTTTTTGAGGAGTGGGTTAACTTCCGCGTGTTTCCATTCCTTTGGAAATGTGGCAGCGGTGATGGAGGAGTTGAAGATGGTTGTGAGTTACTTTCTGATGGTGCTGTTCCCCAGGTTAAACATGTTGAAGGCAGAGGTCCCTGGGTGCTCCTAAGTGGTTGGAGCTCATGATAGTGGAGGTGATCTGTGTGGTGAGTCGGTTCCAGGTTGTAAAACTAGGGTTTGAGTGGGGGCCGGTGAGGTTGAGGAGGCTGCGGATGCTGGCGATAGGTGGTTGGGGGTCCAAGTGCTCATAGATTTTGCTGTGAAAGAAGCCTGCTAGGGTGTCAAAGAGCTCTTGAGAGGGGGTGATGCTGTTCTCGGTTTCTGAGGGTTAGAGAACTCTTTGAAAATGCTGAAGAGTTCTTTGCTACAGATGGCGCTGGCTTTGAGGCGGGTAGTAAGGGTGTCTTTTTTAGCATCTTTCAGGTGTAGCTGATAGTTGTTGAGGGCTAGTTTGAAGGAGACTCTGTTGTTTGGCTCCTTGCTGGCACCCCAGATTCTTTCCAGTCGCTTGCAGTTGCGTTTGGTGGATTTCAGTTCCGGTGTGAACCAGTTGCCGTGTTTGGTGGGTCTGCTGGTTTGGCGGGGTTGAGTGGGGCGACTGTGTTGGTGCATTTGGTGATCCATGAGTTCAAGTTTTTGACGGCCTCCTCGAGGGTAGACATGGTGTCAGGGGGGGAGGAGCGGAGGGTGTTGGTCCAAAGGTTTTTGGCTACCTTGCTCCAGCTCCTGTGGGAGGCGTTGGTCTGGATGGTGGGGTGTCAGAGTGGCTGTGATGGAGAAGTGGACGATGGTATGACTAGGTGATTTAGGAGGCATGGCTGTATCTGATTCTGTTGCTGAATGTGAATATGGAGTCCAGCGTGTGTCTGGTGATGTGCATGGGGCCGGTGACCAATTGGGTGAGCCCGAGGTTGTTCATGCTCTCGAGTAGGTTGGCTGCGTTGGTGTTGTTGGGGTCGTCAATGTGGAAGTTGGGATCTCCAAGGAAGATGAAATTCTTGGGATTGATGGCCAGAGGGGGAATTAAGTTGGAGATGGACTCACAGAAGGCAGGGCGGGGCCCTCGCGGTCTGTATGCAAGGGTGTCTCTGATGGTGATTTGCCGTCTTTGTTGAGTTGGAAGTTGAGGTGTTCCATGAATGGGGTGGTGTCATCGGTGACGCCTGTGCAGTGGAGGGATTTTTTGTGGATGATGGCTTTTCCACCACTGTGTTTGTTGATGCGGTTATGGTGTATGATCGTATGATCTTGTATTCGTTCGGTGTGGCTGTGGCGATGTCGGGTGCTGATGCGGGGTTGAGCCAGGTCTCGGTGAGGAAGATGATGTCAGGTGGGAAGGAGATGATTGAGTCCCAGAGCTCGGTGGCGTATTTGTCGAGCGATTGGGCATTGATCAAGAGGCATTGGCGATGTCCTGGCACGGTGGTCATTAGTGGGGTCCCGTGAGTGGGACTTCTGATGTTGCAGGAGAAAGGGTAGTGATGGCATGAGAATGTCCTAACATTGAGCGTGGAGATGCGTGGCTCCAGTTGTCGTTGTGGGGTCCCGGGTTGAGGGCTGATATCTAGGCGCTATTGTAGCTGTGGATGGGTGTGGATCCAAGGTTCCTGCCGCTGGGTGCGGTTAGGCAGAGATGGGCCAGCGTGTTCCCATGCTGATTAATGGCATTTTGATGGAACGCATGTCGTTGCAGATACCATCAGCGATCATGAGTGGCATTTTCCATGGACAAAGGCCCACTGTCATGCAAACATGTAAAAGCATTAACTTGGGAAGAACACATACTTGCATGTGCGGTTTACCACAAAACAAAGCTCATGTGAAGTATTTCCTGCCTATAATGTCATGTGTACCTCATCATGGTACAGTCGATAAAAGACTCTCTTGCCATGCATTGCTCAGCAATGCAATGAGCACCAATGGCCTTTAAAAAGACAACATGCTCAGATGAAGCATGTGCGGTTTACCACAAAACAAAGCTCATGTGAAGTATTTCCTGCCTATAATATCATGTGTACCTCATCATGGTACAGTCGATAAAAGACTCTCTTGCCATGCATTGCTCAGCAATGCAATGAGCACCAATGGCCTTTAAAAAGACAACATGCTCAGATGAAATTGTACGATGCGTAAATGTCTAGAGCACTATGAAATTGGATAGGTTATATGCAAACATCTGAACACCTGAAGGATACTGAGATGTCAAGAGTGTGATTTCACTTGGATCAAACATCAGACAAAAATGCATGTACATACACACAACTCATTGCACATGGTCAGATGGAGCAATTTGAATATGAACTTATCGTAGCATGGCAATAATTGTGTCCCTCTGACCTAAGTGGACAACCACATAGTTGAGCAGATCACAAATGTACTATCCACCCAAAGGTGAAATGTTAGTTGAGTGTGTGCCATTAGATATGCCTGTGTCAGGAAAGGCATTATCCTTAGACCAGGAGGCACACACAAAGGCCTGCTCTCAGAGTCTATGTAGTGCTACTAACAGGGGTAAGATACAGATCATGTGTGAATGGCAGCATCTTGTTAATTGAACATCACAAATACAATGGACTATTTAACCATGTTTCGCTGCAGTAGTGACTGATGGCTCACTCACCTATTGAAAAGGTCTGTTGCTGCGTGACACATCCACCCCAGATCTACATCATCTTTTCTGATATATGTGGGCATGATAACACCATGTGCACAACACCTGTGCCTGTACAAGACATTCACAACTGAAAGTTTGGAAATGTGTAACAGTCTGTACTGCAGAGACTGTGTGTGCTAGCAAAGTGTTCAGCTACATACCCTCTGCTAAGGTCCAAAGTGGGTGTAGTACCAAACAGTGTGCAATGACTGAGTGTGGGTTATGCACTTCATGTTTTATGTTGCTGTCTTGCATATGTCAATCACAGTATGCTTTACATGTTGTCCTATGAGTGTAAACAGAGGGGAATATAATGGGCATGGCCACACAGTGCAGCACAGATAGTCTCCCTATGCCACAGCAATGTTTGCAAGCACACTTGCCCCTTTTTGAGGCAAGGATGCAACTGTTACATGCAGAAATGGATGTGACAGGGATGGTGCGTCTTACTGTTAACCCAAAAATGCTGGTAGCCCTAGTGCTCCATCTGTGTCTGCTGCTGTACACAGGACACAAAGAAAATCAAAGTAAAGATAAGATGTCAAGGTCTAATTACATGTCATATCACTTCTGTGAAGGTAGTACTCACTCATGCTTGGCATGTTTGCCTGGTGTCATATGTCAGTAAATGCACAATTACCATCTGATGTGAATACCTACCTACATGCAAAGCTTAAGAAAGCCCTCTCAGGCACTGAGTAATGCAATGCATTGATATACTATGTATAGTGGCACTCTGGAGTCTCTTGCACTTGTCTGGCCTTCTCCAGCTGGACTCGTGATGCTCAAACAATAGCTGAACAGATTTAGCAAATACATGATACAAGGTGCATTGTGCTTGAGGCACACATAAGGTGTCAGACACTAAGCACAGACAGCAGATGTGTCTCTACCACAACATTCCATGGTGGAAGTTGGCTAGTTTAGTGTGCTAAATAGGTTTGGCCAACATTTACAGGTGTCATATTGGCCTAACGCCATGCCTATCATATCTATCCAGGTAAATGTCAAGCAGGATGCCACATACACTGTAGATCTGCCAGTCCCTGTGCTTCCCTGAGTGTGTATTGCATCTGTAACACAACTTATGGCAGGAATTCTGAACATTTTTATTGAATTAGATAATGGGAATAATGGTAAACACAGTAGTGTATGTCATAGGCATTGCAAAGCAACATATTTGAACAATAATATGCGTACTCCACAGCTACCTGCATTCACCCAAGCATACACAAACTGAAAAAGCAATAAGAGCGGAGGAATGTCTCTACACATCACTATATATATATGTGTAATACTGATCAATATATTGTCAATCAATATTTCACCATGATGAAGGCTAAACATAACACATAAATGCACTTTTACCACTGAAAATCCAGACATCTGAAGATATTAAGGCTGCCAGATAAGAGAAGAGGTGCAAGGAAAGTGAGCCCAGGAGTGTTTACCTGCATTGCACAATTCACTGCAGTGTATCACAGATAATAGGCCAGTTGCGTGGGTTAGAAACCAAGCATTGACCCATTTGCACATCACATTGCTCCCATTGCGCGGGTCGTAAGCCAAACATCAGCGCCAATGCCTTTGGGCTGGACTGTTTCTATTGGAGTTGGGTCAACACTGATTTGCATATAGCTGCGTCCAAACTGAGGTGGCAAAGTGTGCAAAATAACGATGGATTGGGATGCCGCCCAAGTAGTTACAGTGGCTGAGATTAATTCAAGCATTCCATCCATAACTTTTTCTATACTTTAGTATGTCGCCCTATGTGGGACCGGTATGCCCAGATGAGGGTCCCATGCACACTGTGTCACTTGAACCAAGCTACACCCAGCTGATAAGCCCATTCAGTTCAGGGAGGACTTGGCTTGGCATATCTGGTGGACTGTTCTCATTAGAACGGGGTCAAGACTGAGTAATTACCAGTTGTTGATATTAATTCAAGCTTTCCATCTATCACCTTTTGTACACTTCAATTGCCAAGAGCTAAGCAGCACGAATGCAGTGGTGGCAGCATACCCTGTAGTGATCAGTGGGAGTGTATAGGCTGACTGTTTAACTCACCCTTGGCCTACATCAGAATGGTGTAGTATGCTGCGCAGTGTTATGTTATGTTATGTGATTTATAAAGCGCATGGCTGTCCCAGCAAAGGGACGTCCCAGCCCTAAGAACCGGGAGAGAGAAGAAATGGGATGATTAAGCTACTGAAATAACCATGTCTTTACTGCCTTTCTGAACACCAAGAGATTGGGAATGTTCCTGATAGCAAGAGGCATCGAGTTCCATAAAATAGGAGCTAACACCTTGAAAGAACGGCCTCCGGCTCTGGCTCTAGGGAAACGCGGCACCCGCATCAGATGTAAATCCGCAGAGTGCAGGGCACGGGAGGGAACATGGTGGTGGCCCAGATTTCTGAGGATCGCCGGGCCGGAGCCAGTCAAAACTTTATGAGTAACACAAAGTGCTTTGAGCCTGACTCTTTGCTCCACGGGAAGCCAGTGGAGTTGGCGCAGCACCCCTGAGACCGAGCTATACTTAGGCAGTGCAAATAAAATGCGAGCTGCCGCATTCATGGTGTGTTGGAGCCTATTGATCACAGATTTGTTAGCCCCTAACAGAAGGCTGTTACAATAATCCAGCTTAGCCAAGATCGTGGCTTGCACAACCAGCCGGCGCGTATGGGGGTCAAACAGACCCAAGATGAGTTTAAGTCTGCGCAAGATACCGAAACAGGTCCCTGCCACTGACTTAGCATGCTCCTCAAATGAGAGTGCAGTATCCAACTGTATGCCAAGATTTTTTTACCACGACTTTGGGCATAGGGGGATTACCCAGCACTGGCGGCCACCAGTTGTTGCCCCACCGGTGTGAGTCTCTGCCAAGCAAGAGGATCTCAGTGTATGTGTGTTATAGTCATGTGCTGGGTGTGTTTGTACCTGTGAATGGTAAAATGCAGGTTTGATGAAGTGCTGGGCAGTGTGTGTGTGTGTTATGTACATGTGCTGGATCTATATGTATCTATGAATGGTACTATACATGGAAAACGTAGTGCTGTGCGGGGAGCGTATATTATATGCATGTGCTGGGTGTATCTGTGCCTGTGAATGGTACAATGCATGAAAGATTCTAGGTTCCATTTTGGGAGACCCAGGGCTCACTGAATGAGCATGAGGAGGTAGAGGAATCGCGCCAGACATATTTGCGGATTGCTGCATTCCTGTGAGCTGGGTGGAACTGAAGAAGGGAGAACCAGGCTCTTCAGTATGTTTCAGAGGGTGCTTTTTGATTCACAGAGCAGTCACTGTGAAGGGGCCTGGGCACACCTCAGGAAGGGGAGGGGGCTGATAAGAGAATTGTAAGAGTAGGGCTTAGGCCCCTGGGGTAACCTATTGATACACATACCATTGTGGCTGATATCCAGGTGCGAACTTCTGGTCACTCTCATGGCCTGTGTTGTGGGGCTCTCAGCCTTCGAGTTGGTCCTGCTGTGACAGACTGCTTTCTGGATGAAGGGCAGGGCAGAGGAGAGGGCACTTCAAAATGAAGCAGACCCTCAACATAAATTTCAAAGACTCGGGGCCAGATGTATCAACGCTTTTTGCGTTTCCAAACGGGCCGATTCGCACAATCGGCCCGTTTGCGAACGCAAAAATGCGTTTTGCAATGTATCAACATTTTTTAATTTGCAAGATGGGTAATCGCAATTATTTGCGATTACCTAAATTGCGAATGCAGTTAGGGAATCGGACTTTGCGATTCCCTAAATCCAATTCTTGTAGCTAACGCAAATTGCGAATTAGCATTAAGGAATCGCAAATTACCACCAACTTGTTATTGGTGGTAATTTGCAAATTCCTAGAAAAATGCACTTTTTTGCATTTTTCTAGGTGCCATGTGGCATACATACATGCCCTTAGGGCATGTATGTGCGCCACATGTGCACACATGCATATTTCAGGGGTGCAACAGGGTGTCCTTTTGGCCCCCTTGCACCCTTGAAATTGCATGCGCAATTTGCGAGTACCTATTGGGTACTCGCAAATTGCGCATGCAATTCCCATTCATTCCTATGGGCCTCTAGGCCCATAGAAATGAATGGGAAGCCATTCCTTATTTGCGACTCGCGAGTCCCAAGTAAGGAATGCGTAGAAATCGCAATTTTATTTGCGAAACCTACATACATTGTATTTTGCGAGTCCATAAAAGCGAATCAGTAAAATTCGCTATTAAGGACTCGCAAAATCCAATGTTGCTACATCTGGCCCTTGGTCTAAATCATATTTGGTGTCTCGAAATGGACTATAAGAAGAGGAGCCTCAAAAATTGTTTACTGTCAAGCAGCCAGTCGTCTGTGTGAGGAGGGGAAGCTCTGCAGGACTTCTGCCTCTGAACAGGACTGGGGGCCAAAGCCTGCCAGTCTCCCAGCTGAGTGAAGAGACATCGCCCAGGGAATCCAAGATCTCCTGCCCTTGGAGCCTGGAGTACCAGTGCCTGCCTGCTTGTCAAGACCAGTGTGTCATGTGAGGGAGAGGAGAGCACTGGAGGGATCCTGGTGATTGGATCTCTAAAGCAAGGTGTGAGAAGAACGACTTTTGCACTGATTGGGTCATAGCCCATGTGCAGTTGGTGGCCCCATATACCAAGTGGGGCCATCATGAAGATTACTGCCATACCAATTGGGCGGTAGCCCATGTGTGGAGTGAAGTTGGCAACCCTGTATACCAGGAGGGGCCGCCGTGAACATTACTGCTGTGTCAATCAGGGCGCAGTCCATGTGCAGAATGAGGACGGTGACCCCTATGCCAGGTGGAGCCACTGGGAAAGGCAAGGAGTGTGGTCTGGTTGAGACCATTGTCGAGAGGAAGAGGCTGCCATGGTGACCCATGCGGGCCCAAGCCCCGACTAAGGACCAGCATAGGAGTACCGTTGAGGACCCCCCGGTCACTGCTTCACAGGACCTAGTGTGAGGAACTTGAGGACACCCGACCACTGTCCCTGCAGGGCCGAGTGTGAGGAACTCACTGGAGACAGCTGCTGAAGCTTCCCGCCCAAGAAGTGGGTGCGCAGGTGCACTTGGAGACTCCGATCATGCCCATACTACTGGTGCCGGTAAGACTGATTTATGGGCCTGGCAGCCCCATGGGAACTTGCCTGCCACATAGCGCTTTGGCACTGAAACACTTTTGACTTACTAGCGGGGCTTAACCTGAATGTAACCTATAGTGAATGGGGAATAATCACTACCACTAGTGAGAGGGGAGTGGGACTCAGGACCCCCCCGTTGAAACACTAGAGCCCTGCCCTGTGTGTATTGTTTGTGAATGTCGTATTTTACTTTACGTTGATATATAAATGCTAATTTTTTAAATAAAAGCAAGTATTTGATGGGACAATCATTTATTGTTGCTACTGAATGTATTTTGAGTTGTGAGCCTGTGTTCATCCCCGAGTCTACCTCCCCCCCAGAAGCCTTGGACTGCTCAACACACGCTACCACTGAGATTTAAGTGCTGATATGTCCTGCTGCTGATGCCTGTAACACCAGCTTCCTCTTCGCCACCTCTTACCTCAAGCTGAAGTTCTCAAAACTGGAATTTCATTAAAAGGCACTTCTCTGCCAGGCACTTTCACTTTTTATGGTAGTAATGACTCTTAGGTTTGTAGCTGATTGCCTTACTCATTCATAGTTTTAGGTACAACTTGAATTTAATAGTGGATTATTCTTGCAAAACGCAATTCGCCAATAAGTTTTAAACAGCTGACTCAACCGAAAATAAGATTTACAACCCCAGAATAAACAGGCAATTTCTTTAAAAATCATATACAACCAGCAGTTGGAAATGTGAGTTTTTAAATAAACTCCCTTTGAAAGCCCTAAGGACATCCACCTGGGAAAACAATGTCTATCCACCTAGCTGTCCATTTCCTGTCTGCCTAGGTGACTATCAGCCTGCCGTGAATAATTTGCAACAAAGTTGGTTTTAATGCAAATGGCCTCAAAATAAGTTGAATATATTTTCAATGCCAGTTGTTGTACATTCTGTAATTGTTTGTGAAAACTAAGGGCCTGATTCAAAAAGGTAAACTAAGCTTACACGTTTGTGTAAGTTTACGCTTTTTCAGTATTCACAAAATTGTATTTTAATAGTAAGTTTATGAGTGCAGTGACTCCGCAGTTGGGGCCAAGAACCCCATACATAAAAAGATAGTCCTGTGAAACAGGGCATTAGTCTGTTGGGAGGTGGTTGTACATTGACTACTAATAATTAAAAACATTTATCCAGATTGTACACTTGCCAAAATTCAGTGACAAAATGGTGAGATTTTGTTTAGGCTTCAAAACCCCTAATTAGCATACTGGTGACATCAGTGGACATTTAATCACATGATCTTTGACACGAAATGGACATCATGGGAAGTGACATGAAGTCGGAGCCACATAAGATTAAAGGATTATGTAACATTTGTCCTAGATAGGAGCTCAAACGTTTTGAAAATTCTTAAGCAACAGAGCAAACTAAAATATTTGTGGCATCAGACGACCTGCTACCACACAGCCCCTGACATCAATGACAAAATTAGACGTGACATGAATAAAATGAGTTTTAAAAAATCCAAATAAATATAATAACACTAAAACCTCAGTAAAGTAGCCAAACGTCTTATAATTGTAGCAGAGCTAATGTTGAAGGCAGTATTTATCTCATCAACTGAAGCAGCTTGAAGGAGTTCACTCCTCCTGGGTGGGATGGAATTCTTAAGCCTCTAGGATTCAAAAAAGATGCTGGGCACAAAACTGCACTCTGAACAGAGTCACATTTAGAGTTCAGGTGTGACAGTCAGCCTATTTTTATTTAGAGTTCACCTCAAACAGCAAATGCGTGAATCTCACTCTCAAAAAGTGGAATTGGATGACATCATGAGATACAAAAGACATTACAATGACAAACGGCCAGTGTGGCCATTCTTAACCCCTTCAGTAACACAGTGTCAGTAAGTCCAGCAGCAGCTGTGAGACAGGGAGGTATATTTTTCCAAACACTGTTTGATATTTTGTTTTCTAGTCTTGAAACAGTTTTAACGGTCTCGCCAGCCTCAAGTTTTCCGAATAAATCATGATAATAATACACAGTGGTTTTTATACACGAAGGGGTATATTCACAAGAACATGTGATAATTACCGCAAGAGTAGCGCAACGCAACTTTCAGCATCGCAGCCTATCGCGGGAAAATAACCCTGTGACAACGTGGAATTCACAACACGGCGGTAGCATGCGATAGTTGGCCGACACCGCGGCCAATGCTCGCAATACAACCACCTCGACGGAAATAAAAACACAAACCACAACGCGAAAAAAGCTGCGATGGGCCAAAGCGCGATAAGAAAACAGTGACAACCAGCGCGAGGGCAGCAATACTCACGCGCAATGCGGGAAAAAGCACAAGAACAGCATACGGAAAATGCCACAGAACAAAATACATCAACAGCGGAGTACCACGGATGCACCCTGGCCAACTGCAGAGGACAACATGCACACCACAACATACAAGCACCATGGAAGAACAGAACCTACAGGCACACCTCATGAAAGAGACCAGTGGCAGACAAATCAGAGCCGCAGGAGCGACACACCCACCGTGCAGCATACGCACATAAGCAGAAGTGCAGCTCGACATTGACAACATCCCGGTACAAACAGCAACACCTCCACAACTGAACACAGAACACAACTGGTTCGGAAAATGTGCACAACCTGGCAAATCACATCTGAAACCCCAGGGATATGTAACATGACAATGTACAATTCCAACCTGTAACCTGCAAATATGTTTTATTCACACATGCAGTGCAATTGGACATCTACTACTGTCCCATGAATGCCACGGAAGGTCACAATGTGACGTGCTCATGAGAAGTAAGTGTCAATGATGGAGTCCCTACGGGCTATTCCTGCTGCAGCTGCAGTGGGATGTGGGCCACCTGCCCCATCACCACCATCATCGTCCGGTACCTCTGGAACTGGGATCCATGGGGCCCTGGTGCGAACACAGATGTTGTGCAACACACAACATGCAATGATCATCTTGCACACGACGTCCGGGCTGTACAGGAGCTTCCCACCAGTGCCGTCCAGGCACCTGAAACGTGACTTCAACACGCCAAATGTGCGTTCAACGATGCCCCTGGTGCGTATGTGGGCCGCATTGTACTGCCTCTGGGCGGGTGTGTTCGGGTCCCGGAGGGGTGTCATCATCCAAGGGCAGAGTGCATATCCTTGATCACCTGTGACAGTGCAGGGAGAAAAGAGTCAATACTTGGTTCGGCAGGATGTGATGGCAGGCCCACCAATTCAGTGACGCCTGTGCTGGCTGTGTGTGGGGTGAGTGTAAGCCAGCCCTCAGGGAGTAGCTGGTGCTGGCAACTACACCAACAGCCATCAGGCACACAGACATGCAATGTCAGAACTACAAGGGGGATGACTCGAGACGCACAGGGCTAGTCGCCCCGGATGCACAGCGGCCGACACGGGCCCACCGCCACGGGACGCTGACCTGCGGGAGACTGGGGTAGGGTCATGAGGGCAGAGCAGTGCCTCACATGTGTCATGGCTGCATTCCGCATCTCCACACATTCAGCTGCTGTGTGGCTGTGGTGCCATGTGAAGTCTGTATTCGGTGCAGGGGTAGCCCAGGATGACCATGGAGTGGTGTAGTCATGTCTGGTAGGTGGTCGTGTAGTTTGACATGTCGGATGTGGTTTGGTCACGTGTGCATCCCCACAGCTGTGCTTTGTGCATTGGTGGCTGTGGGATGTGTGGTGTGTTGATTTGGTACTTACCAACGAGCAGTCCCGTTCCATATGTGCCATCCTAGAAGCGCTGGTTGATGATGGACTGTCGGAAGATGAAGGAATCATGCACACTGCCTGGGTAGTTGGCGACGACATTGGTGAAGAGTCCCCGGTGGTCCACTATTGCCTGCACATTGATGGAATGCGTGTGCTTCCTGTTGCGGTAGTGGTGTGCAGTATCCGCAGGGAGCACAAGTGGGACATGTGTGCAGTCGATTGCCCCCAACACGGCCGGGAAACTGGCTATGGCGTAGAAGCCTTGCTTAGTCTCCAGCTGTTCATGCGCAGTGTTGGGGAAGTGAAGGTACTGGGGTATGAAGCTGATGATGGCATCCAGGACAGGTGTGATGAACTTTGATAGGGCTGGCTGTGAGACCCCTCCGACTCTGGCAGTTGTTGGTTGGAAGGCCCCAGAGGCCAACAGGTGCAGCACTGCCAGCAGTTTTGTCTGCGGAGGGATGTTTGTTCTCCGCTGTGTTGGGACCGTCAGCCTGTGGGCGATGTGGGTCATGATGCGTAGGATGGTTGTCCTTTTGAGCCTGTAGTGGGCAATGACTTCCGTGGGCGTTTGGTCTGTGAGAGTGGTGCGTTTTCGGTAGGTCCGCTGTCTTACTCTACGCTGCCTCTGTGGTGGTCCGGGGGGGAGGGCGGGTCCGGGTCCTGGGGGTGGTGGCGGTCCTGGGGGTGGTGGCGGTGGGTGTTGTGGCCCTGTTGGGGCTCCGAGCTGCATGTAGAGTAGCTCCATGGCGTCGTTTGTTCTTCGGGTGTGGCTGTGTGCGGGGCTCCGTTGCCTACTGCAGGTAGACGTCCGTCTTTACACCTGCTTGAGGCAGGTGTTAAATACCTGCGGCTACCGCGGCTTATCGCCTGTTTTTGGTTCGCTTCGCAGTTCTGTCAGTTCGTTGTGAAAGTGGTGTTGTTGTTTTTTCGTGTGTTTTTGCACGGGAACGCCTACTCTGCATCTCATTAGGGTTAGTTGGTGGTGTCCGCCGTGGTGTTAGAATTTGGGGCAGTTATCGCGGGAATACTGGCGTTGTCTGCAGTTTGCACCAGCTTGTGAATGGGGTGTTAAATCTATCTCCACTTTTGTTGCGTTAAGGTGGCGATAAATCGGAGTTGAATCCTTGTGAATATGCCCCGAAGTGTTTCTGGTCAGCTGCTTCATCCATTGGTCTGTTCAAGTGCAATTAACATTTTTCTTCCACGCACCACAGCCTACGACCAGGTGAAGAGAAGTAGATCAGTTAACTTCTGCCATTGGCTCTGTTGAGTGACGCCATTTTTCTCTAGCCCATATGCTCAGCCACATAGAAAGTAACCCACTTCAGTGCCAGGACTGGGAGGAGAATATCTGCTTTGATTTCTGCATTCAATTCACGTGTTTTTAAATTAACTTTTGCGGTGTGTCATTTTGCACTTACTTTGTTATTATTTTTTTTACAAACATATGCATGTCACCTTTAGGCAATTTCCCATTTTTATTTACGATTAGTTTTCATTACTTTTAATGTCTAGTGCCTAAGTTTTAAAAAATGCAGGCCTGCCAGAGACATTGCCTTTGCCAATGCTTGATGTTCAGGGGTATGCCTTTCAAAAGGCTGTGCGGTTTTCCGATTCATAAAGCTGTAATTTACCTGTAAATAGAATAAATTCAAATCTTCCCAAATGCAGTGGAATCATTCAGAAACATGGCTGCAGTCCTGCTAAAGGCAGTAGCCAACTTCTTAAATGAATATATATGGCTGCAAGCAAGTTCGAGAGCTTCCTAGTACAAGAAAGCATTTCTTCACTACAGTGACCTTTAAAACAGAAACTATGCACAAATCTCGTGTTTAGCCAAGGAGGTGGCAGTGGGCGAAAGGAGGAAGTGCAAACGTCAAGGACTAGCAGGTCGGCATTTTTTGCTGAATCCTTCCTTGTGGTTTTAACTCTTATTTCGTTCTGAAAGGCACAAAAAACTAATTTAAAAATACCCTTTCCAGGAACCGGTGCCTCATTCTACTGCAACACATGACTGGCTTAGGGCGGCTAGATTTACTCTTTCACAAACTCTGCATTAGTTCTAGTTTATTGCTATATTTGTTCCGATGTATAAATTAGCCAGGGGACGTGATAAACATGAAAGCATTAACTTCTCTTGCGCACGCGCCTCTCACCCAGAATATTCCTCCTTGAAACTGCCATTTTCTCTTTGCTTTCGATGGGACCGGAAGAGGATCAAGTGCACTTTGGATAACATACCCTGACTATTATTCCATGCTTTTTTGGTCAGTTTTCTCAGTAAGCGCCGGGCCTCACTATCCTAATTAATAAACATTTAGTTAAATTATACATCCTAAAACTGGCACATGGCTATTAGTACCATGTACTACAGAAAACATGTTCATATTTAAGTTCATTAATTTTTCGTTCGTACCTCACTTCAGAATTTTGGGACATCAGCAGAAAGTGCCCATCAAGGGTAATTCTTATTAAACTATGTATTTGCTTCTTCCGGTTTCTTTACCATTTGCTTTAATTCTTTTCACCCACCGCTAAAACTTCGTCACACCTACAGTTCCGCCATTCTTACCATCCATAGAAACAGGCTTTCAAGAGGGCTAGGAACTGCCAGAGGTCTGAGACCCATTTTCTGAGTCAACAAACACAATTAGTACATGGCATTTCATTTAGAAATTCTTATCCTTATTTGGTCTTATATCACCTTCATGATGTCATAACTTAATAAACACTCTCACTGCACTAATATTTCAGTATCAACGCTTATCCAACCCTGTAATATTGTTTTTCAAGCCGTGATTAAGAGTTGATTAATAAACTGTTTTTCTTCCATACCTAATGGCAGGTCTTCAACTACCTTTGGTCAATTATTTTCACAGTAAGGGCTCGGTAAAATGGAATATTTACATAACATAAGGGAAAGATTGCCTGTGTCATCTGTGCACCTGAATGATTCGGTCCCAAAATGGCTTTTTATTATTCGGCTACCAGCTACCAGCTCACCTAATCAACTCCAACCCTGCAAGCCTGGATGTCAAAGGCCTACTTGAAGTTCAACGCTTCGAAAATAGAGTTTGTCTGAATCACCAGAGACAGGAAACAAGCTCGAATATAATAATGGCTTGCTTCTGGATGATTACCACCAACTCACCACCAGTGCTAAGAGTTTGAACGCAACAGACTTGAAACAAACAACTGCAAGAAGAAAAAGGCCCTCTCTTGATAGGTAACAATAATCCTTAAGTCCTTCCCAAGACAGATCTTTGTTCTATCACAAAAATGAGAAGTCAAAGACCTTCCTCTTTAGGTAGTACATGATCTAGAAGTAACCACTTTTGATTGCTTACCCAATATTGAAACAAAATAAGAGAACCCTCTCATTTGACAGCAAGTCTTAGTTACCCTTCTTCTGTATACCCTTGATATTGGGAAGTGCTTTGCTTCTTTATAGAAATCTTAATGTCAAATATCGAAACGTACCTATGTAATGGTCCGTATTAGAAAATATTTTTACTGGTGCTGTTTGATCCTGCGGTTTCCAGCCGGCTGGGACGCATCGAAGCCGGTCAGAATAAACCATTCTAGATAGGTACAATACACATGTCCGATTACTTGTGCTCACCCTTGGTTAGCTTGGCGCCGAGCAGTCAGGCTTATCCTCAGGGCCCAAGTGTAAAGGATTGGCACAACACCACCCTTGCAACACATTGCGTACGCCACAAAAATACTCTACACTGGTCTTTGTATTACACACATGTTGAAATAAAAACAGATACACATTGCATATACACTTTACAGTTATATCCAGTAGCGGTCCGTGGTAGGAGTGCCGGCCGGGCGGTGACGTGGGGCGGGGAGGGGCAGGGTGGGGGTAGTAACCACGGATTACGGCTGAATACAGGTAGTAAACATTTAAATAAATAAACGAATTTCGCTGCGCGCACTGCATCGCCAAATGCGATGCAGTGCGCGCAACGAAATTCGTTTTATTTATTTAAATGTTTACTTACCTGTATTCGGCCGTAATCCGTGGTTTACTACCCCCACCCTTCCCCTCCCCCGCCCACGTCCGCCCGGCCGTCACTCCTACCACGGACCGCTACTGGTTATATCACTTGTCAAACTTTCACATTAGCAGCCGAGCTGCATGAACATTTGTTCCCCGTATCAGAGGTATTCATCCAACTTGGCATTCCCCAATATCGCATACCCCCACCAGTTGCAATGGTCAAGCAATCACAGGTCTTTCACTATGCCTGGTGACCCAGCACCTCAGTCTCTCAACTACACCAGCCAACAATACACATTGCCCCTGCTGGCGCCACATTGATTAGATAGTTGGAATCACCTAACATGGAAAGAAACAGTTACTTAGTTTCGTCCTTCCAAATTAGACCTCCAGGTGCCCAGCGGCACATGCACGAGTGCGGGATCGCTATTCCCCGTAGACAAAAGGTTGTGACCCAGAAGGCTGGTGCGCTTCCAAGTCTGGAAAAATGTTTCCCCTCAGGCGGAGGTGCGAGCTGCTGTATCTCCCGACATCCAGCCGTAGGTGTCCACAAGGCTCAACGAAACCCCTCGAGCCCTGTCACGATGTTGTCCACAACAAAGTACCTTGTGGTGTGGGTGCAGGGAGAGGGAGCCAGTGACCTCGGATGTAGGCCGTAATATCAGGCACTGTCATGCTCTCGATCTGGAGGTTGAAGACAGTTTCAGCTCCCAGCTCAGGTCCCCCAACACCCCTGGGACACCACACGCTCTGGAGCATAAGCTAGCACAGGTCCCCTGGTTGCGAGCACGGGTCCCTCGAACTCTGCAAGCTCCCCCCGCACTCCTCGAACTCCTCACATCCCGGCACCCAGGGTGGCTGCTAATCTTTATGAGCACACTCCTCTGCACAGTGTGATGACAGCGTACGTCTTGTTCCAACGATGATCACTTGTACCCGTTTCTGCCGTACCCTGCGCGGTCCTTAAGATCTTGTGGAAATGGCGGGATCCTTTGTGTTCCTGGCATCTCGTGGACAGGAGGCCAGCCAACCGGCCCTTGGAGATTACTTGGCTTAGGGACCCGGACCACAACAGTTGGCACTTAGCTGCAGGCCAACAATGTCCAGGCAAAATCCACCAAGTGACAGTCCCCTTCCTGGAGCACGACAAGCTCCAGGATACCACAAGTCTGCAGAAAATCCAGTTGCAATACCTTTTGCCCTAATGATTCTTCTTGTCAATGTCTCAGCGTCGAACCAGCAAAATATGGTTCCAAATCCAAAAGCGTCTCTACTTTCAGAGGCTAGAGCCCCAGTAGTTTTATTCACAATGGCCTTTGATGATACGATCAGTTCAAAAGGCCTCCTTTGAAATGCACAGGCCCTCTCTACATTTTGTCCTGTCTGCCAGCCATCCTACCCTGGGAGGTTTGTCACTAGCTTTAGTGGGGCCAAGACCCTGCCCCTTGGAATGCAGGTGCCAATTCCACCCCACATAACCATCCCAGAAAGGCCCCTCAGAATCAGAGGTCTGCAGTTTCCATTGATCCCCTAGTTTATGGCCTTCGATCAGGAATGCACAGATGTAGCTGTCCCCTCAGCACCCAGATGTGAATTGGAGACAGGCCAACAGGCACATAGCACCACAAGCATCAAAATGCCCACTTTCACAAAGTGACATTTCCATATACCAGCGGTAGGTTGCCGCAGTTGCCGTTCACCTCACTTTTTACTAAAGGCGCAGTGATTATATGTGCTCTTTATTTACCTGCTTTGCTTTTACTCACTTTTACCCACACTAGAAGTGTTTTTATTACAAATTTTAGCTTCCCTTACATGCTGCAGATATAGTGCTTTTACCTTTGTTGTTCCGCTGTCGTACAGGCAGTTTGGAATCAGCCCTCCGGCCCTTTGTACATCTCACTTTAGCTCTTAGTCATTTCAGGGGATCCGCTCCCAGCCCTGTTTCCGTTGGGGCTTGTGCCATTTGTGCGGAGGGCGTTACAGACCGGACATACCTCTAATTAACTTCCGGTTCATCCAGCGGCATCCAGTGGTTGCAGTCCAGTTTCCCGCCGCATCCACCTACTTAATCAGGATGCCAGAGCGGATGCGCAGACACCAGCGGTAGGTTGCCGCAGTTGTGCTTCACCTCACTTTTTACTAAAGGCGCAGTGATTATATGTGCTCTTTATTTACCCGCTTTGCTTTTAATCACTTTTACCCGCACTAGAAGTGTTTTTATTACATATTTTAGCTTCCCTACATTCTGTAGATATAGTGCTTTTACCTTTGTTGTTCCGCTGTCATACAGGCAGTTTGGAATCAGCCCTCCGCCCCTTTGCACATCTCACTTTAGCTCTTACTCATTGCAGGGGATCCGGTCCCAGACCTGTTTCCGTTGCGGCTTGTGCCATTTGCACGGATGGCGTTACGGACCGGACATACCTCTAATTTACTTCCGGTTTATTCAGGGGCATCCTGTGGTTGCGGTCCAGTTTCCCGCCGCAGCCAACTACTTAATCAGGGTGCCAGAGCGGATGCGCAGACACCAGCGGTAGGTTGCCGCAATTGTGCTTCACCTCTCTTTTTAATAAAGGCGCAGTGATGATATGTGCTCTTTATTTACCCGCTTTGCTTTTACTCACTTTTACCCGCAGTAGAAGTGTTTTTATTACAAATTTTAGTATACTGTTACATGCTGCAGATATAGTGCTTTTACCTTTGTTGTTCAGCTGTCGTACAGGCAGTTTGGAATCAGCCCTTCGCCCCTATGCACATCGCACGTTAGCTCTTACTCATTTCAGGGGATCCGGTCCCAGCCATGTTTCCGTCGCGGCTTGTGCTGTTTGCGCGGAGGGTGTTACGGACCGGACATACCTCTAATTCACTCCAGGTTCATCCAGGGGCATCCGGTGGTTGCGGTCCAGTTTTCTGCCGCATCCACTTGCTTAATCAGGATGCCAGAGCGGACGCGCGGTGGACGCGCCACCGGTGCGCCGCCGGCATGACAAAGGCAGGCCCGTCTGCGCCCGTCTGCACCTGGACCGTGCCCAGCACCATAACCCCTGCCCGTTTTACCCCAAGGGGGGGCCCATTATCAAATACTCCAGGGACATATTAATGAACCTAATTAGGACAGCCAAACCCTATAAATACCCCCTGCTGGACTTCCAAAGTGAGCCTAAACAATGCAACCACTGTTTGCTAAATCTGAGGTTCACAAAAACTAGGGCCTGCTCCATGGCTAACCAGGAGAGACCTTTATTTATTTATACAATTTATACAATTTATAAAGCGCGCAAATACCCATGGGTGTCTCAGCGCTACGGACAGCAAGCATGAACGAAGATCTATAGACTATTGGTTAAAAAGCCATGTTTTTATCATTTTCCTGAAGGCAGGCATGGTCGGGCAGGTCTTGATGTGGATAGGTAGAGTATTCCATAATTTGGCGGTGGCGATGGTGAATCGTCTGTCACCCCATGACACTTTCTTAGTGCTTGGGACCCTCAACAAGTTCGCAGTGGATGATCGTAGGGATCTGTTGGGGGTGTAAGCACCAAGAGCTTCCTTCAGGAACATAGGTCCCGTGTTGCGCGTGGCTTTATATGCGATGCAGAGGGCCTTGAATTTAAATCGACATCTTATGGGAAGCCAATGGTACTGTCGCAGCACTTTTGAGATCGATTTGTACTTGGGGGTACCTGATAGAATCCTGGCCGCTGAATTCTGGACCAGCTGTAATTTGTTTAGGACCTTACTTTGTGCATTCATGAAGAGACCGTTGCAATAGTCAATTTTTGACATTACTAAAGTGCTGACAAGGGTTTTTTCAGCCCTGAGTGGGAGGAATGGTAAGAGTTTTTTTATCATCCTTAGTGTGTAAAAAGACGATGAGACCACAGAGTTAACATGAGGTGCAAAGGACAACTTGTCGTCAAATGTGACACCCAAGACCTTTCTTGGGATGCTCATCAACGCAAGGTCACTGATAAAACACAAAATAGAATTTGCTGAAATGGTGGTCACGCACAAGATTGATATGGCGTTTGTCACCGAGACCTGGGCAGACGGAACATTCGACCCGGATTTGGTCCTAGTCATTCCCGCCGGCTTCACAATTCTCAGAGCAGATCAAAGAGACAAGCAGGGCGGGGATCTAGCCATAATCTGCAAAGATATCTTGACAGTCAAGGGATCCACAATTGGAAGCAGCCCAGACTGTAAAGTGCTGTCATTCAGGATTACTCTAAGCAAAAATTATACTTTTAAAGGACTCTTGTTATACAGAGCCCCTGGCCCAAAAAACATTTTCGGGAACTTTATCAGCCCCTTTATTGAATCTAGCATTGAAACTGATGATTTTTCAATTTTGGGAGATTTCAACTATCACTTAGAAAAACTGGAGAACTATGATACAGCCTCTCTAGTGGACATGATGACCAGCTTCTCTTTGAGACAGATAGTCGAGCACGATACACATGCCGCAGGACATACATTAGATGGCATATTCACATCAAACCCTTCTTTGAAGGTCTCAGAGGTTCTGCCGTTCACTTGGTCAGACCATAAAGCCATAATGTTCTCTGTATATACCTCGCATCATTTACCACGTCCCCACAATCCCTGTAGAATACTGAAAGGTCGTGATTGGAGGAATATTGATGCTCTAGCATTACAGACTCCTTAACCAACTTAAAGCCCGACCTGACAACAGACGCAAACACGGCTGCCTTCAGATTTTCTGACTGGATCAAAGCAGCAGCTGATTCCCTAGCCCTGGAAAAAACCTTCTTTATTAGGTGAAAAAAACTTCAGAACCCTGGTTCTCTGATATACTGAGAACCCAGAAACAATTATGCAGAAAGATAGAGAGACAGTGGAGAACAAATGATGGCTCATTGGAAAAATAAAATACGCACAAACACTGTCTGACTACAAGAAACTGATAGTAGAAAAAAAAAGCAAGTACTTTTCAGTAAAAATCCTGCAGGCTAAAAACTAGTAAAGAACTCTTTGCAACAGTCAAAAGCCTAGCCAAATTACCAGAGCCCATTAGCATGGACAGCAGTGATGAATTTTGTAATTCATTAGCACGGTTTTTTGAAGGACAAGGTGGAGACTGTGTATAGGTCCTTTATTGATAGAGATACTGATTCAAATGGAATCACTTCAGCTGCTGCATCCTCCTTACCGTCCAATCTGTTTGTTTCTTTTGGTCCACCTAATGTAGAACAGATATCTCAGGTGGGTAGGACATCAAATTCTGGAGCTCCATCGGATCTGTGCCCCCCAAAAATACTACATCTTGCCCCTGATCTTATCAGCGAACAATTGGGGGCAGTATTCGAAGAGATTACCAGTTCAGGTATTTTTTCCGATTCCTGGAAAATAGCCTCGATCCTTTCACTTTTAAAGAAATCTAATTTAGATCCAAGCGATCCCAGCAGCTACAGACCAATTTCCAGGTTACCTTTCCCGGCAAAGGTACTGGAAAAAGTACTGAATTCCCTACTCACAGCCTTCATCTCTTCTGCGGATCTGCTAGATCCCTCTCAATAGGGTTTCCGGGAAGGGCATAGTACTGAGACGGCCTTGGTCATGGCAGCCGAAGAGCTCAGAGCAGTCTTGGACACTGATGGCAAGGCCGCCCTGATTTTATTAGATTTATTTGCGGCTTTTGACACAGTGAACCATGGGTTACTGATCAAAAGGCTTTCAGAGGCAGGGATAAAGGAGACAGCCCTTAAACTGATTGAATCCTTTCTGGGCAACAGGGTTCAATTTGTTCAGATCGGAGCATCCTCCTCAGAGCATTTCATGATCCCCTGTGGTGTTCCAAAAGGATCTTCATAAAGCCCTACGTTGTTCAACCTTTATGTGACCCCCTTGGCTAAAATAATCAGGCAGTTTGGTTTCTCAGTGGTATCCTACGCAGATGATACCCAGTTAGTGGTGTCAATCTCAAGCAATGTGGATGAAACAGCAGACCTATTCAATTGCTGTTTGACCCAGGTGAACCAGTGGATGAGCACGAACTGCCTAAAGTTGAATGGGGGAAAGGTGGGGGTACTCCTTTCGGGTGCGGACACCTCCTTCTGGTCGCATAGGTAGTGGCCAGCTGGTTTGGGAGATCTTCCAGTCCTAGTCAAAAAGGTGAAGAACTTGGTTTTCGTATTTGAGGATAATCTGACCTTTAAACATCAGATCAGCAATCTTACTGTCTTCTTCATCCTAAAGATAATCAGGAAAGTTTGTCCTTTTATACCGCTGAATACCTTAAAAACACCTGTGACAGCATTAGCCCTGTCCAGACTTGATTACGGAAATGCTGTTTACGTGGGCATCCAAAAGCAGCATTTACTTAAGCTGCAACTGCTTCAAAATGCAGCAGCTAGACTGCTGCTGGCTGTTCCTAAATTTCAGCCAATCTCCCATGGACTGAGAACACTTCACTGGCTCACGGTTGAAAAAAGGATAACATTTAAATCTCTATGCCTAGCTTTCAAGGCACTGCACGGTATTGGTCCTCAGTACCTGAAGCAACACCTAACCTGGTATCTACCCATCAGAAATCTAAGATCATCGCAGAGCAAACTCTTACAGACTCCCTGATTCAAGAAAGCTCGATGGGGTGGAAGAAGCTTTATCCTGGGGACAGTTAAATCATGGAACCTGCTCCCAACTGACATAAAAAACAGCCCAGCACTACTACCCTTCAGAAAATCACTAAAAACATGGCTCTTTGCCAACTAAATCTCTGTCCCTACTCTTCTCAGGCAACCTCTCCGTCCAGCACCTAGACGCCCTTGGGCAGTCGTGCGCTATATAAGTTTTCAAATCAAACATACGTAATGTCGGATCCACTCGCACTACCGGAGAGGATTAGCAATTACAAACTCAGCGATATCAAACACTATACTACTACCATTCTGCCCATAGGAAATACTGCTCAATAGCTTTTCCCTACATTCCCTCATGCTAATCCAATGCGATAAGCAGGACCTGTCGTACCAAGCACACCATCCGGTGCCATTCACGACCCTTGCATGTAACGCACATGCGTACATGCACTACCTCTTCCCAACACCGCACCCTGTCACCAGGGAGAACTCCGATGTAGCAAGAGACATACAGAACCTTGGCACAAAGATTTTAAAATGCCAAGCCGAGTAACACTAACCTGCGCACACAAACCCTACCAGGGCAAACCTGTGGCACGATCAATGAGCTACTTCAGTGGATGGCACAACCAGTGCTGCAGGCCCAAGCAGGAGCATTTGAGGTACGTGCCCTGTGTATATGTGTTTCCCCTAGCAAAGGGACTTACAGCTAACTACAATCAGCCAATCATGTATACACCAATCACCAGTATGTATACGACGAGCACAGTGCTTTGGCACTGAATGACAGTGTCAAATGCACTCAAAGTCCTAAGCCAGCAAAACAAGGTCCAAACATGAGGTCAGCAGCCCAGTCTAACCGGTGCTAATAAATGTCTTTGGTGGAAAGTAAGGCAATGCTTGGTTCAAACACCTTTACCAGCATATTAGGAAAACAGATTTGTGGTGGTGGTAATGTGGCGCCAAAATATTTGCTTTGTTGCATTTTATTGTGGTGGTGATGTATTGCGTTATTTTTGTGCTGTTGTGTTTTTAGGCTGCATTGTGTTGCATTGTACTGCTGTTGTTGGGATGCGTTATGTTGTTACTGTTTTTGTTGTTGGGTGTCTTTCATGTTTTGTTGTGTTGTTTGTTTTTTGCTTTCTGCTATGTTGTTGTGCTGTGTTCCATTGTTGACAATAGAGATACAAACAAATGCTGCTACATTTCTAGTCAAAAATAGCACATTTCTTTGAGGATCCAATGAAACTCAACCATTTACTATTCTATAATGTGGTAAAATGCAGCTGCTGGAGCTCCTCAACTATTTAAGCCACTCTGAAGTTCAAAACAGTAGCAGAGACCTGTCTTAAATTAGCACGTTTTGTGCTCACTTTATGTCATGCGCCCCTAGTCATCCACACAAAAAAAAATCAGTTAGACTATCTGGAAGTGCACTTAAATATCCTACTTTATTGTTAAAGCTTCAATTGGCAGAACAAATATTAAAGTAAATACAGTGTATCCATTAGGGCTGTGTGTTGCAATTATAACCATGAAGACATTTGGCATTTTATCACAATCTTGACAGTAGAATCTTTAAACAGTAATTCAACCATGTTAATACATGTTTTCTCCACTCTAAAAACATTTAATTCCCCCCAACTATAGTACAAATTCAATAAATTATACAATTTGCCACATCAATTGCCAACATTGGGAATTCGTTATCCCAGTTTGCTAAACATGACTCAAAAGACTATTCTAAGATTGTTTGAGGTTGAGCATCTGTAAATCTCTTTTAATTGTTGCTGTTCAAAATATCAATAAAGGCTAACATGGCATTTAACAGAATATAAGCACATATCTAATTTCCCTAATTGTTCAAACAAATGGGTATGATGACATGTAGTTTAATAAATCTTAGTTTGGTTTCCCAAATTAATACAATACTTTATTGTTTGATCAATGATGGTAGATACCCATTGAAATAACTTCTCTCTAAAACTGAACTCTTTCTGTGTCTTGTACAAATCACTGTTCCAACCAACTCTGCTAAGGGATGTGAAATATTTTAAAGTGTAAGTGGCATTATTGACTTCATTTACATCTGTTCCACCCTGCAGTTTCAATTCAGATGCTTTTATTAAAAATCATACCATTATTATTATCCATATATATTTTTATTAACACTGGATCTACAGCTTTTGCTTCTCTATATACTTTGCAAAATCTGCATTTCTAAGGGTCAAATGCTATATTGACATTTATCACTTCTGTTTTATCACAATAGTTCTTTTTGGAAGCCCTTTAAGGTTTATAGAAAAGTCATGTTCCCTCTCAGGCTCTTTAACCATCTCTCATTTATTCCATTGTACCCGTGTGTATGTAATTTTTATTCAATAAGTTATTAGTACCTCAGGAATAAAAACTTTCATTCGCTCCTTCTTGGGCTGCGCTTCTGAAATTTGGAATTCCCTATCAACTGAACTTTGCTTGCCCACCTTTTTCACCTTCTTCCACAAAGGACAGAAGACCTTCCTCTTCAACAACATCCTAAAAGAATAATATATGTGATCTTTCCTAGTGCTAGAGTTTGACATTTCATTTAATTTCATCATACTTCTTTCCTCATGATATCACTCACACCCATTTTACCTATCATGAGAGACACAACAGCGGGAGCAATGACAATTTTGGGTTCCCACCACCTGCACTACATCAAACATGAAGGCAAAATGTACTGGGTTAATGCTTAAGCTGGGCTCTCAGCCCCCGTCCTTACACCCACTTTACCCACGTCTGCTGGCATTCAAAATATCTGAAACTCCTGAAGTTTCCATCTGGCTCTCATACCTGGCCCTCTTTGGTTCATTCCCAAAGTAAACCACATCTCCTGTGCCTTGTAAAACAAGCTTTTCAGGTTTCCTCAGCCTAGCTCTTAGTAGTAGTAGTAGGAAAACAAGGTTTATTGGGACAATTATCCATAAAACATTCTAAAACAATAAAACAACTGTACAATATCAAATTGACTTAAAACCCACTGCCCCTGCCAAGAACAGCACACCCTATTCAAACCCGTCCTTGAAACTCTGTTCGACAGCTAGTATAAAACGTGCAATTTCCACTGCCACATCAAGATAGTGCATTTCAGACAACAGCTCCATCGCCTCCAACCTTTGTAATGTTCTGTATTTTAAAAACAGGGTCTTAAAAACTTAATACGAGCAGGAATATAAAAAACAGAGTCCATAAGTACATGAGACAAGGAGCATTTTACATGCAGGGGGCATGTACAAATTCCATTACCATCCCGGATCACATTACACTATTTACGGGCCCAAAAGATTGGACCACACCCCCCTCTCACCTTTGAAATTTCAATCCGTAACCTAGGGTCGGGTATTTGTGCCAATTAGAGGAAAACCGTGTCCTAGCCAAGGGTATTTAATGAGAAGCTGATGGAAGGCTTCTTCCTAAAATAGGCCAGGCCCAGAGATCCGGCAACATTTCCCACAGATTCTCTCAGAGCTAGTTTACTGGGAAAGGGGGACCAAGTTTCAATTGTACCCCACAGAGAATGCATTTTTTCAAGTCCCCGTGTCCTATTTCTTGCTTCCCTTGCCCACCTTCTTTCACTGCCTAGGATTTCATCCCAACAAAGTTTAGACACCTTAGAGGTTTTGCTATCCACCAACAGCTTTTTGAAAAATCTAAAGACACAGGAGTTCGCCAACAGATTCCAGGAAACTAGATTTAATTCTCTCCTTATACCCTGAACCATGGTTCCTGGTGGTAGTGGCAGGAGCTTCCTGAGAACTGCCCCCTTCATCGAAGCCCAATCACAAGAAGGGTCAAGGGCCAGTACCTCTGCTCCGTACAGCCACAGGGGTGTATTTTCCCAAAGTAAACTGCATCTCCTTCTGTGCTTTGTCAAACAAACTCTTCAGGTTTCCTCTGCTTAGCTCTTTAACATCCTGTAACCTCCTAGGACTGACGCCACTTACTGTCACACATTCTGTGAATCTGTAGATCTTGTCCACCAAACAAATGCCCAATCTGAGCTCATAGCCTACTATTTATGCCTAATGCACCAAGTTTCCTCCCGACCAATGCTGTAATATAGTCACTTTCCACGGAGAGTGTGAATATTATGCCTACCAAATGGCAACAGAATGTTCCAAAACACATTTTTAACTCTCGTTGTGACTCCAATCAGAGTCCTGTACTGGGCAAGCTTACCACACCTCTAGCCCCATCATACTTCTCTGTAGTTTGCCCTGCTTCGTTGTTTACTTCTGCAAGGTCTGTTAAACTTGCACAGTGACCTGAAACCCAGCCCGATATAGCTACTGTTATCTATCTATGTACTATACAATGTCTCTCTAATATCACTTTTTACATTTCCATCTCTTTATTAGCTGTGCTCAGATCACACTTATTCTGCTACAGATAACATCTGTTATTACCATACCTTATTCCTCCCCCATAACACTGACACTGTATGATCATCTTTAAATCGCTACACCAGCTTTGACTCAAATGTATTCATTTTCCACCTTTGATCAGCTTTGACTCCAAAGCAGGGGAGTAGTCGTTTCTCCCTACATGGGCTATCCTTTCATATTTATCTTTTCTCTCCTTTCTATTACCGCTCCTTCTTCCTCCCTTTCTCTCTCTCCTCCCCTTTCTTGTGTCTCCCTTCTCCTTCTGTCTCTCCCCCCAAATGCACCCCTCCTCCTTTTGTCTTTCCCTCCTTTTTGCCTCACCTCTTTCCTGTCTCTGTTCACACTTTTTCTTTTCTTACTACCTCTCACTCTTTCTCATCTTCGCCACTTCTTTTGTCTCTCCCTATCGCCTCCAATCACACTTTCTCTCTGTCTCTCTCCTCATCTCTCGTCCATCTCCTTACTCCATTTTTCTCTCCCTCTCTTTTCTCCCCTTTAACTTCACTACCCAATTGTTTCTTTTCTCCGCCTCACCCCTCTTTTTCTCCCTGTCCCTTCCTCTCACTCTTTTCCTTCCCTTTTCTCTCCCTCTCTCTTGCCCCTCCTTTCAAGACAGTTAACATAACTAGTGATCCAGCGATCAGAGATCGATAATTTTCACTAACATAGGCCCATATACACTACCCAACTAATCCCTTCACGCTGGGGTTCAGTGTGATGCAAGTTTATTCCTAACTCACTAAATACACTTTAGAACCTGCATTTCTCCTTACAAATAAATGTGGCGACGAACCTTTTTGATGTTGAGAAGTTGATGACAATAATTATGTACTTATCTATGCTACTAAATAATAACAAACTCAGTGTGTAGTTTATGTTATTTATCGTAAAATATTGTGAGAATAAATGCTCATCAAGTACAGTTACACAAATGCAAATCATAGATTATCACAGAGAGAAAACATTGGCAATGTATAAAAACAAACTCATGTCAAATAAACAATGCATTGAAGGAGTGGATAGGCGTAGAGAGAAAAGTTTCAGTGACAAAATACATTTGCAAATGAATATGCAAATTTTAGGAGATTATCTATACTAACCCAAGTAAGAATCAGGGAAATCTACCCCTCTGGCCAGTCAGGGCAGCAAGGCCACTCAAGTAGAGTCGAGTGACAAAGATTCAGGGGCCGAATCCGATTCGGGCCGGAAAAAATACCGACCGACTCGGTACGGGATCATAGTCCGACCGACACGTACTGGCGTTGGCCGACCTGGGAAGTACGATGAAATGCATGTGAATCACGACCGACTCGTACGGAACTCAAGGCGAACGACCGACCCGGACGGAAACAAGCTATCCGGCCGGGAAACCACGCGAATCGAACCGACTGACACGCACCAGGAATAAACCCGAACGAAACGTACCCGCGAACTCCGACCCACGCAGTACATTGCAATGGGTGCAAAAGCAGACCGATCCGCACGGAGCCCAAGCCGTACGACCGACACGCATACAAAACCCAGCCGAACAAACACAATACACCGCGACCGACGCGTACGCCGCATATGAAACTGAGCTGAAACACAGCGGGAACGATTCGGAGAGGCGCGCACGAGATAACTGCAACGTCCTACTCGGTCAGAAGAACGACTCCTACATGCACAATAATCACAAATGAAAAAATACAAAAAAAGAGGGCCAAACAAGCAATGACAAAGCCAATAAATACAGGGGGGGGGAATGGAACAAGAACACACCCCCAACTCCACCTACCTAAAGGCCACAAATCCCTACCATGATCCTTTGCAAATTCCACTGACCTGCCAGCACAGAACACCAGCAGACAGCAGACACACACACAGCTCATCCAACACAAAAGCCACACACCATTAGCACCTCAACAAATAGCACCCTCACACACACACAGCAAAACCTACACACACACACCCTCACCTGCACACACACACATCAATCACCACCACCACCCATCACCATGCCCCTAAAGAAGAATCCAAAGTTCCTAGATAGTGAATTGGAAGTCATGGTAGGCAAGATCCTGAGGGTAGAGCCACAGTTGTTTGGCACATTGGTCCAACAGACCCCCATGGCACAGAAAACCAAGATGTGGGCGAGGATCGTCGACAGGGTGAACGCACAATCACCATGTTTGCGCACAAAGGAAGACATCCAGAACAGGTGGTATGATGTGCACAGGAGGGTCAGGGACCTACTCAAGAAGGATTACCTCCTGAGCCAGCACACCGGCAGTGGCCCTCCTGCCAAACCAGTATACCTCAGGCCCTGGGAGGAGAAGGTGCGGGCCATCCTACCACCAGTGAGCGTATATGGACTAACAAACATCCCAGAGCCTGGTGAGTACACAACTAATATACACAATATTGTGTGCCAATACACACACATCACTGTCAAGGGGATAGTCAAACCATGCACCCCTAGCAAATCAACAGCAACCAAAAGATAATCATCCCAAGAAGTGTATGTCAGTCAGATAAACACAATACATGCCATGTCATAGTGATATGTAACTGTGTCATGACATGTACAAACCCAATACCAAATAGAGCTAGGCAGTGGCACAAATCTAACTAACAAACACTGTCAGATATTTAGCCACCACTAGAACACCACCTCACAGGGAAGCTCACAGAAAGGAAGGAATCCTGTGTATGCTGGTGAAGTCAGTGTAGCCAAGAGCATGATGGGACTCGTAGTAACAGATAATGGGCAGCCTCACATTTGGACCATCAACACCACTCTGAACCATGCTCACAACACAGGGAGTGGAAAAGGACTGACAATATGGCTGACACTGGGTACTGCTGTGGGGAGCACAAGGCCCTGCTGGGAACTGTGCACCAACAAACAACAGGACCACACTGTCAGCCATCTTGCCATTGCTGTCACACTCACACACAGTGAAGTCCACTCAAAAGGAAGGAAGTATGGGCATGCTGGGAAGGGCGGTGTAGGCAATAGCATGATGGGAGTTGTGGTCACAGATATTGCTCACCCACACAATTGGCCCATCTACACCACTCTGAACCATGCTCACATCACAGGGAGTGGATAAGGACTGACAAGATGGCTGACACTGGGTACTGCTGTGGGGAGCACAAGGCCCTGCTGGGAACTGTGCACCAACAAACAGCAGAACACCACTGCCTGACATCCTGAAAGCCAACTTGCACTCCCTGCAATGCAAGCACGTTGCATGGTGGGATATCTGGCTGGGTGGGAAGGAGGACTGACAGCACTGACCATAGTTACAAGCAGCTCTCCTCACACACACCCTCAACACAAACTCCACATATCCCACCTGGGAGAATGCAATGCCTCACACACCAAATGAAGATCCCACAAAGAACCACCACCCTGGGTAATGCTGTGTGAAGCACAGGGACACTCTTGGGACTTGTAGCCAAACAAACGCAAGGACAACACTGTCAGCACAGGCACACTACCCCAAAGGGAAGCAGAGTCAAAAGGAAGGAAGTACGGGCATGCTGGGAAGGGGGGTGTAGGCAATAGCATGATGGGAGTTGTAGTCACAGATATTGCTCACCCTCACAATTGGCCCATCAACACCACTCTGAACCATGCTCACATCACAGGGAGTGGATAAGGACTGACAATATGGCTGACACTGGGTACTGCTGTGGGGAGCACAAGGCCCTGCTGGGAACTGTGCACCAACAAACAACAGGACCACACTGTCAGCCATCTTGCCATTGCTGTCACACTCACACACAGTGAAGTCCACTCAAAAGGAAGGAAGTATGGGCATGCTGGGAAGGGGGTGTAGGCAATAGCATGATGGGAGTTGTAGTCACAGATATTGCTCACCCACACAATTGGCCCATCTACACCACTCTGAACCATGCTCACATCACAGGGAGTGGATAAGGACTGACAAGATGGCTGACACTGGGTACTGCTGTGGGGAGCATAAGGCCCTGCTGGGAACTGTGCACCAACAAACAGTAGAACACCACTGCCTGACATCCTGAAAGCCAACTTGCACTCCCTGCAATGCAAGCACGTTGCATGGTGGGATATCTGGCTGAGTGGGAAGGAGGACTGACAGCACTGACCATAGTTACAAGCAGCTCTCCTCACACACCCCCTCAACACAAACTCCACATAACGCACCTGGGAGAATGCAATGCCTCACACACCAAATGAAGATCCCACAAAGAACCACCACCCTGGGTAATGCTGTGTGAAGCACAGGGACACTCTTGGGACTTGTAGCCAAACAAACGCAAGGACAACACTGTCAGCCTTCCTGTCAGCACAGGCACACTACCCCACAGGGAAGCAGAGTAAAAAGGAAGGAAGTACGGGCATGCTGGGAAGGGGGGTGTAGGCAATAGCATGATGGGAGTTGTAGTCACAGATATTGCTCACCCTCACAATTGGCCCATCAACACCACTCTGAACCATGCTCACATCACAGGGAGTGGATAAGGACTGACAAGATGGCTGACACTGGGTACCGCTGTGGGGAGCACAAGGCCCTGCTGGGAACTGTGCACCAACAAACAACAGGACCACACCGTCAGCCATCTTGCCATTGCTGTCACACTCACACACAGTGAAGTCCACTCAAAAGGAAGGAAGTATGGGCATGCTGGGAAGGGGGGTGTAGGCAATAGCATGATGGGAGTTGTAGTCACAGATATTGCTCACCCACACAATCGGCCCATCTACACCACTCTGAACCATGCTCACATCACAGGGAGTGGATAAGGACTGACAAGATGGCTGACACTGGGTACTGCTGTGGGGAGCACAAGGCCCTGCTGGGAACTGTGCGCCAACATACAGCAGAACACCACTGAATGACATCCTGAGAGTCAACCTGAACCCACTGCAAGGGTGGCATGCTTCATGGTGGGATAACTGGGCTAGGTGGAGAAGGATGGCCGGATGTCCACCAAATACAACCAATGCTGGCCATGCACACACCTCTAACACACAAAACGGTTTCAGAAAGGAGGGTCCTAGGGAAATTTAAAGACCTGCATAGGATTATATCCCCAATAGTAACTGTCAAAAACAAATATGTAATCCTTGGGTCTATTCAAAACAGAAAATGAAAGAAAAGATGTTGTAAGGTGAAAAACTACCTGAAAGCCACCAATTATAACACACAGACCTAACTGTGGGAAATTCCCTTTTAGGACGAAATCCCTCACTCACCAAAGGTGACATGCTTCATCATATGGGATTCTCCTCTCAAAGGAAAACCTAGTTCCTTTGAGGGCTACAACCCCCTCTCTGAGAGGGAGGAGCTCAGGGATGTTTTATCAGGATATTACTAAATTCACATGTGATGAACAGAGTAATGTGAGCGAGAGCGCAGCGCAAAGAAAAAAATAAACTGTGTGGAATGTGAAAATAAAACTGGCTAGCGAGCGCAAAATGTATGATTTATTCAGATGTACCCACTGCCAGGATTAAAAACAGTGCACCAGCGGTATAGTGTTAAACCGCATTTGTATGGTGAAAAGTGGTGGTCAACATGTTTCAACCAAAATGCCCCAAATCGGGCACGGCTTTCGTCAGGACCTGTATAGATGCTGCTGCTTAAAGTGCTCAAGTGAATCAACAAAAAAGGTTACAAGAACCAGAAATGTTCATGGTTTGGATGCTTCACAAGGTGACTTTACCCGCTGCTGCTGGGTAAGGGACTCCACCTCAACCTGGCAACAGCTCAGGATGGGGGCACCGCTCTCTCCGTCGGTACTCCGTGCTCAAATGAGCCTGTGACCGGACATATTTGTTTTTGACATGCACACACCTCAACATTCACATTGAAATGCCCCAGGTATGCAGGACAATGTGCTACACCAATATCAACCTCTCACTGTGACAACTTAGGACAATGCAATGTACATGCCCGCATCCAGAGGTACAGTCACAACTGTCAGGTGTGTGAACCATTGATGCCTGTAGAAACATAACATACAATGTGTGTCTCATCCAAATACAGGTGATGATGATGGGGACACAGCAGCATGTGAGGAGGAGTCCCTGTCCCAGGCTCCGGGGGACACTGAGCTCACTGGTGTGGAACAGCCTCTGCCCTCCTCGGATGGCGAAGACCTACCTGGCACCTCCGGTATGAGTCATCATGCAGCACCAGCAGGACCACCCCCTGCACCCACCCCTCCAACAACTGCCAACACACAGACCACCCCCGCCGACACGGACAGACCAAGGACCACCGATGTTAACAGCACAGGGCCCCAGGCCCACCGTGGAGCAACGGACAACAACACCACTAACAAGGGGGCCTCGGGTCACCTGTGTGTGCCACCGCAGGTCCTGCACGTGTCGCCAGGGGTGGTGGGAGGGGTGGTAGACATAGGTCACTGCTTGCAGAGGGGTCTGGACTGCATGATGACCCACAACTGGCACGCATCGCTGATGCGTACCAGTATAGCACCGGAGAGGTCAGACAGGTAGTGGGGATCCTCAAGGACATACAACAGCAGCAGGCTGCCCATCATGCCCGCTTGGACTCCCACATGTCCCGTGTGGAGACACACATGTCTCGCATGGAGTCCAAGTGGGACACATTGCAAGAACTCACAGCGGTGCATAGGGACATATTGACATGCCTCCGCCAGATTAGCACCAACATGGCCACACCTCCCTGTGTGCCCACAACATCTGGTGCTGCAACAACTGACACCGCCACAGGGAGGGAGGAGGACTCTGGCGGAGACTCCCCTGCACCGCAGCAACCTGCACGTGTGGGTCCCCCCCCAAAGAAGAGGGGTCGTCCGAGGAAGGAAAACTGAGAGGTTGATGGCCACGTACATACCCCAAGAAGCCAACACCTGTTCCGGAAAATCTCCTTTGTGTGCAAACTTTTCACCCTGTTGAATGCAACACAACTCTCCCACATGACATGGGGAGTTCAAGTTGGACTAATGTATCATATGACTGTGGACTTCACTCAGGACATTTCTGCTACCAAGACTTCCAACTCATCTTGGAACTTTGGATCACAATCCCAATGTACAGCACCCACCATCCTGTGCACTATACACACACACATTTCTGTAAATAAAATCACTAGTACACCATACTTGCCTCTGTTGTTATTCAAATGTGGATACTGTTATGGTGATGATGATCTGCTAAATTACACTGTGTATGCTAACTGCTACAGCAAGTACAACACCGTCATGTGAGTCATGGTGACGTGACACATATGAGGGAGACACACCACTAGGGCTACACAACACAGACACCAGGACCATCGGACTCATAGCTGTTAGATTTGGGGGTCTCTAGTTGGCAGAGGTAGGTACCTTTGTCCAAATAGGGACCCTTGCGTCTAGTCAGGGAAAGTAGGTACACTCCCAAAATAACCCCTGCTCACCCTCTTGGTAGCTTGGCACGAGCAGACAGGCTTATCTCAGAGGCAGTGTGTAAAGCATTTGTGAACACATACAGTAATCCAGTGACAACACTACAAATGGACACCACACAGGTTATATATTTATAAAAATAGGTATACTTTATATAGATTTATCACAAGACCATAAACGACAAAAATAATCCACAATACTGTCAAGAGTGCTTAGTTCTGATCAAAAAGGCTTAATTCAAGGTTCTGTGCGAGTCGGTAGCCTCCTCCGGCTACGGCGGTGTCGAGAACAAACAGAGTCTAACAAATCCAGCTGACCGCGTCGAGACGGGCCAACACAGCGTAGACAGACTCGGTCACAGTACCTTTTACTTGAAGCGGCAGGCACGGGTGTGCGAGCCGGATGGCTGTTCGTCGCGGTCGCGATGCAAAAATGGAAGCGTTGCAGGACGCGTTGTCCATCGATGCGGTGCAGGCAGCGGCTCGTTGACGCTCGTCGAGACGGAGTCGGTGAGACCAGGGCCGTGCGTTGCAGGGCGAGACGGTGCTTCGATGCGGTGCTGGCAGGTTGCGGTGCGGCGACGGAGCCGGATTCAGGAGCTGGCGTCGATCAGTCCGGACAGCGGTGCGAGTCGGGCGGTGCGTCGCAAAGCGTGCGAGCGGTGCCCAACTCCGGTGCGGTCACAGGACTCGAACTCAGCAGCAGTGACCGTGTCGGTCGGACCAGTTCGATTCGGCGTAGCGAAGCGTTGCAGGACGCGTTGTCCCTCGATGCGGTGCAGGCAGCGGCTCGTTGACGGAGTCGGTGAGACCAGGGCCGTGCGTTGCAGGGCGAGACGGTGCTTCGATGCGGTGCTTACAGGACACCGAGTCGGTCGTGAGAGTCGGTCACAGCTCCCTACCTCTGTAGCCACTGAAACAGAGTTTCCAGCAGCAATTCACAAAGGGGGTGAAGTCCAATGGTCCTGGGACTTCGGTCAGGGGGCAAGCTCTCTTCCAAGCCCTTGGAGATCCTTCACAAGTTGATGAAAGTCACAGCAAAGCAAAAGTTCCTTTCTCCTTTCTTTGGCAGTCAGGCAAACCACTGCAGGCCAATCCCCCAAGCAGCACTTCAGGCTTAGGGATAGTCTCTCCTCAGTTTCTTCTTGGTTCCGCTCCTCAGCAAAGGTTTCTTCTTGTTCCCAAAAGTGATCTAATCTTCCTGGGGTCTGGGTGCCCCTCTTATACCCTGATTCTCTTTGTTCTCTGGAGGCAGAGAGGCCTCTGCCTAGTCCAAAACCAGTTCTGGTCAGTTCTGGAGCACTTTGTTTTTCTGACTCCTTCTTTCCTTTCAGAATGTGGGGCAGAGTGCTCAGCCGCCCGGCAGGAGGTGGAGCCAGCATTGTGGAAGGCAGGCACAGCCCTATTCAGACCCAGGTGCAACTCCTCCCTCCACTCTGGATGCAGATCTTTCTATTCAGCCCTTCGCTGACTCACCCTGTCTCCTGTAGCCACCCCCAGCCCCTGTCACTCAATCTCCAGACAAGGAATACACAACCTAGCAGAGGCAGGCTTGGATAGTTAGGCAAGAAAATACCCACTTTCTAAAAGTGGTATTTTCAAACACAGAATGTTAAAACCAACTTCACTAAAAGATGTATTTTATCATCCTGAGTTCAGGCATACTAAATTCGTTTTTCTACCATGTTCCCTGGGTCAGTTCTGACTATAAGGTGTAATAGTCAGTCTGCCCATTCTGGCCTATGGGGAGCAGGTAGCCTTGCAATAGTGAAAAACGAAAATGGCTGTAATTCACTATTAGGACATGCCACACACACCAGGGCATGTCCTACCTTGTACTTACAATGCACCCTGCCCTAGGGCCTACTTTAGGGGTGACCAACATGCAGTAAAGGGAAGGTTTAGGGACTGGTAAGTGAGTGCACTCACCAAGTCGACATGGCAGCCCTAGGCTGCACACAGGCTCTGCGATGGCAGGCCTGAGACACATTTTACAAGCCGCTTCTGTGGGTGGCACAACCAGTGCTGCAAGCCCACCAGCGGCATTGGATTTACAAGCCCTGGGCACACTGAGTGCACTGTACTAGGGACTGACAAGTAAACCAATCATCCAATCATGGAGTCACTAATACATACATCAATTAACGATAGGGAGCACTTGCACTTTGGCACTGATTAGCAGCGGCAAAGTGCCCATGAGCATCTAGTCCAGCAAAAACATATCGGCAACAGTGGAGGCATTACGAAAAAATGGAAGGGAGACCCACGCCAAGGATGCCAGGTCTAACACGTGTCCCCTCCAGCTGAAATGTGGGGAGAACTATCCTACCCCTAGGGAGTTCTCATCGCTAAGGCGGAAAAATCTGGACAGTCCATCAGCATTGGCGTGTTCTGTACCAGGGCGGTGTTCCACCGTAAAGTCCATCCCCTGTAGGGAAATGGACCACCTCAACAGCTTTGGATTCTCACCCCTCATCTGCATCAACCATCTGAGGGGCCTGTGGTCTGTCTGAACCCGGAAGTGAGTCCCAAACAGGTATGGTCTCAGCTTCTTCAGTGCCCAGACCACAGCAAATGCCTCACGCTCAATAGCACTCCATCTCTGTTCCCGGGAAGTAACCTCCTACTGATGAAGGCTACAGGTTGGTCTAGGCCCTCCTCATTGATCTGTGATAGAACAGCCCCTACACCATGCTCTGAAGCGTCGGTTTGAACAATGAACTCATTGGAGAAGTTGGGTGCCTGGAGCACAGGCGCCGTGCACATGGCAGTCTTCAAGGTGTCAAAAGCTTTTGACAGGCGTCAGTCCAAATCACTTTCCTGGGCTGCTTCTTGGAAGTCAGCTCGGTCAAGGGGGCAACAATGCTGCCATACCCCTTGACAAATCTCCGGTAATACCCGGTGAGTCCTAGGAAGGCTCTCACCTCTGTCTGGGTCTTGGGGGCTCCCAAGCCAGAATGGTATCAATTTTCGGTTGGAGGGGCGCCACCTGGCCGCTCCCAACCTGGTGTCCCAAGTACACCACAGAACCCTGCCCAATCTGGCACTTACTCGCCTTGATTGTGAGGCCTGCCCTCCGCAGCGCCATCAACACTTCCCAGAGGTGACGAAGATGTTCTTCCCAACTGGAACTGAACACTGCGATGTCATCCAGGTAGGCGGCACTGAAATCCTCCAGTCCAACCAACACCTGGTTGACCAACCTCTGAAAGGTGGCAGGGGCATTCTTCATCCCAAAGGGCATCACCCGGAACTGGTAGTGCCCATCTGGTGTGGAGAATGCTGACCTCTCTTTGCCCCATCAGTCAAGGCGATCTGCCAGTACCCAGACGTTAAGTCAAACGTGCTGAGGTACCGCGCAGCCCCTAACCGATCTATGAGCTCATCAGCTCTGGGGATGGGGTGGGCGTCAGTCCTGGTGACGGAATTGAGTCCCCTGTAGTCCACACAGAACCGGAGTTCTGGGGTGGCACCAGGCGCGGCAGCCTTTGGAACCAAGACCACTGGGCTGGCCCAAGGGCTGTTAGAGGACTCAATCACCCCTAGCGCAAACATCTTGGAGACCTCCTCCTTGATGCAGGCTCTGACCCTGTCAGTCACCCTGTAAGCCTTGTGCTTCACAGGAAGGCTGTCCCCAGTGTCCACATCATGGACGCACCAATGAGTGACACTGGGAACCAGGGAGAACAGGTCAGGGAACTGTCCCAACAGTTGGCGACAGTCACCCTGCTGCTCAGGTGTCAGGGAGGTAGAGAGGTTTACTCCCTCCACTGATCCATCTTGCTCTCGGGCTGACAGGAGGTCAGGAAGAGGCTCGGTCTCCTCCTCCATTCCATCATCTGTAGCTAAGAGCATGCCCACTTGGGACCTCTCCAAGTAGGGCTTCAGGCGGTTCACATGCAGGACCCGCAAGGGGTTCCTGGGAGACTGCAAGTCCACCAAATAGGTAACTGGACTCTTGCGCTCCACCACCGTAAAAGGGCCGGTCCACCTGTCCTGGAGCGCACAAGGCTCCACAGGGGCCATGACCCACACTTTCTGACCAGGCTGAAGCTCTACCAGAGTGGCATTCTGGTCGTACCACCACTTCATCTCCTCCTGGCTGGCTTCCAGATTTGCCTCAGCAAGTTCTCTGAAACGCCTAGTCTGGTTCCTGAAGGCCAGCATGTAACTGTATACATCCTGGGGAGGTTTCCTAGGAGATTGCTCCCAGCCTTCCTTGACCAAACTCAGAGGTCCTCGCACCGGGTGTCCATAGAGGAGCTCAAAGGGACTGAACCCTAGAGACTTCTGTGGCACCTCCCGGTATGCAAACAACAGGCATGGTAAGAGGACGTCCCATTTACGCCTCATGGGTTCTTCCAGACCCATAATCATGCCCTTGAGGGTCCGGTTGAATCTCTCAACCAGCCCATTTCCTTGAGGGTGGTAAGGAGTGGTGAACTTGTAAGTTACACCGCACTCCTGCCACAGGGACTTCATGTACTTGGACACGAAGTTGGTACCTCTGTCAGACACCACCTCTTGAGGGAATCCCACACATGAGAAAATTCCCATCAGTGCCCGTCCCACCACGGGGGCCGTCACTGTCCTCAGAGGGATGGCTTCAGGGTACCGGGTGGCATGGTCCACCAAGACCAGGATAAACCTGTTGCCCATGGCTGTCTTGGGGTCCAGTGGCCCCACAATGTCAATACCCACCCGTTCAAAGGGTGTGCTGACCACAGGAAATGGCTGGAGAGGAGCCTTGTGCTTCCTCCCACTCTTTCCACTTGCCTGGCAAGTCTGGCATGTCCTGCAGTGAGTGGCGGCACTCCTGCGCATCTGGGGCCAATAGAAATGGGTAACATGCCTGTCAAAGGTCTTGTCCTGCCCCAGATGTCCTGCTAACGGTACATCATGAGCCAACCCCAGTAGGAAGGCTCTGAAGCGCTGGGGTACCACCAGCACACGGGCTGACCCAGGCTCAGCAACCTTAGGCTCTGAATACAGGAGACCATTCTCCCAGTAAACCCAATGTGATCCAGACTGATCACCTGCTGCCTGGTCTGTGGCCTGTTGCCTCAGACCCACGAGAGAAGGGCATGTGTTCTGCTCCTCGCAGAACTCTTCCCTGGAGGGTCCTCCTTCTTGCTGCCAATGGGTCAGCTCAGGTAGGTCCCCCAGTTCAGCTACCTGTTCCCCTGTAGGCTCCAGGGCATCCCCTCAGGGTCTGCCTCCTCCTGGACCGTGGGAACTTCGGGGGCCGGTTTCCCGCGCCCCTGCCTCCTCTCTCTCCGGCAGGCACCTGGGCCTCCCTCTCAGGCTCCAGGTCCTCTTGAACACCTTTAGCTGCCATTGACCGGGTGGTCACACATGCCCAATCAGGCAAGCCCAACATTTCCAAATGCGCACTCCGCTCCACCTTAGCCCAAGGTGAGCTCTCCAAATCGTTCCCTAACAAACAGTCAACAGGCATGGCTGGCCTCACAGCTACTTGAAGAGTACCCGAGACCCCCCCACTCAAAGGGAACCTGAGCCACCTTGCAGTGACTCTCTGTGTTGTCAGCGGCAACAACCGGATAGAATGCATCAGGGATAACCTGCTCCTTAGACACCAGGTGACACTTGACAGCTGTCACACTGGCTCCTGTGTCTCTCAGAGCCTCCACCCTATGGCCATTGATGGTCACCCACTGCCTGTATTTCTTAGTGTTCTCAGGCAGCGGAGTCCTAGGGACCATCTCAGAGTCTCCTAATGAGACAAGGGAAAACACTGTGGGATCCCCCCCACCTTGGGCACCCAACTCCTCCCCCAGGGCTACACTAGCCAACTGCCGGGGGACTGCACTGGTGGGTGCTGGTTTTCCATGCAAAGGGCAACGAGGATCGTTTGCCTTGTGGCCAGGGGCACCACACTTGTAACACACCAGTGGTCCCTGGTGAACAGGGGGGCCTGTCAGGGCCACTGGCTTCTTCTCAGGGGGAGGCTGGGAACCTTTCCCTTGGTTCCCTTGGGGTCTACTTTGGGGCCCTTTATGGAACTCCTTCTGTTTACCCTTGTCCCCCCCACTCTTCTGCTGGGGACCCTGCCCACCCTTGGCGGAGTCTCCCACGTGACCCTTGTGGACCCGGGTACTCACCCAGCGGTCCGCCTCCTCAGCAAGCTGCCTAGGGTTAGTCAGCTTACTATCAATCAGGTGCTGGCGTAGCTCAGGAAAACAATTACCGGACAAGTGCTCCCAGGCAATCAAATCAAAGAGCGCCTGAAAATCAGTCGCTTTGCTACCCTTTACCCAACCATCCAAGGCTCTGCAAAAGAAGGTCACATATTCAACCCAGGTACTGCTTTCAATCTTACTACAGTTCCTGAACCTTTGCCTATAAAGCTCAGGGGTCAAACCATACCTAGTCATTAAGGCATCCTTCATGTGGCTGTACGAATTATAGACTTCAGAGGGTAAATCCAACAAGGTATCCCGCCCTTCACTGAGGAACCGTCCCCACAATCCCGCTCCCCAATCCTTCTCAGGGACCCGGTGGGAAGACATGGCTACCTCATAGGCTTTGAACCACTGCCCAATGTCATCATTTTTAAAAAACTCCTTCACCACATCTTTGGGAATATACACCCTAGCTTCAACAGGCACAGGCGGTACACTGCCACCAGAGGGAGTAATCTCTAAGCTCTTGGCCTTCAATTCCAACTCCCTCAAAACTTTCTCATGTTCAAACTGCATTTTCTTTTCCTCTAGGGCTAATTTCCTAGTTTGCATTTCGAATTCTAACTGCCCATTCAGCTTGAGCTTAGTCAGCTCCATTTCGTGCATCCTATTCTCTTTCCTGTCCTCCAACTCCTCTGGAGACAGTCCTCTGGCAGAAACACTGCTACCTACTGGGGAAGGTGGTCTTCTAGCCCCTAGACCCAATAGCCCCTCCAGCTGCCCTTCTGCATTCTCAGCCCCCTCCACAGGGGCACTCCTTGATTCGACCCAGGCCCTCAGCGCCTTTTGGAGGTCCTCCTTCCTGGAGATCCCGGTCATGGACACTTTAAACTTTTTGCAGAATTGCTTGAGCTGCTTAAGGGTGTAGCATTCTAGCCTCTCTTCTTCCCAATCACATTCAACAGAGGCTACTGATGCTGGTTTCTCCATAGTGACTGAACTTGGCATTTGCAAAAATAGGAAATCCCAGAAAAAATGCTATAAAAGTATGTGGTTGCGTTTTGGTCTGCACTCACTAAGTAGTGTTCACCAATCACTGTACATGAGTCACAAATGCAAGTCCAGAATCCTCACCGCTGACCACCAATGTTAGATTTGGGGGTCTCTAGTTGGCAGAGGTAGGTACCTTTGTCCAAATAGGGACCCTTGCGTCTAGTCAGGGAAAGTAGGTACACTCCCAAAATAACCCCTGCTCACCCTCTTGGTAGCTTGGCACGAGCAGACAGGCTTATCTCAGAGGCAGTGTGTAAAGCATTTGTGAACACATACAGTAATCCAGTGACAACACTACAAATGGACACCACACAGGTTATATATTTATAAAAATAGGTATACTTTATATAGATTTATCACAAGACCATAAACGACAAAAATAATCCACAATACTGTCAAGAGTGCTTAGTTCTGATCAAAAAGGCTTAATTCAAGGTTCTGTGCGAGTCGGTAGCCTCCTCCGGCTACGGCGTTGTCGAGAACAAACAGAGTCTAACAAATCCAGCTGACCGCGTCGAGACGGGCCAACACAGCGTAGACAGACTCGGTCACAGTACCTTTTACTTGAAGCGGCAGGCACGGGTGTGCGAGCCGGATGGCTGTTCGTCGCGGTCGCGATGCAAAAATGGAAGCGTTGCAGGACGCGTTGTCCCTCGATGCGGTGCAGGCAGCGGCTCGTTGACGTCGTCGAGACGGAGTCGGTGAGACCAGGGCTGTGCGTTGCAGGGCGAGACGGTGCTTCGATGCGGTGCTGGCAGGTTGCGGTGCGGCGACGAAGCCGGATTCAGGAGCTGGCGTCGATCAGTCCGGACAGCGGTGCAAGTCGGGCGGTGCGTCGCAAAGCGTGCGAGCGGTGCCCAACTCCGGTGCGGTCACAGGACTCGAACTCAGCAGCAGTGACCGTGTCGGTCGGACCAGTTCGATTCGGCGTAGCGAAGCGTTGCAGGACGCGTTGTCCCTCGATGCGGTGCAGGCAGCGGCTCGTTGACGGAGTCGGTGAGACCAGGGCCGTGCGTTGCAGGGCGAGACGGTGCTTCGATGCGGTGCTTACAGGACACCGAGTCGGTCGTGAGAGTCGGTCACAGCTCCCTACCTCTGTAGCCACTGAAACAGAGTTTCCAGCAGCAATTCACAAAGGGGTGAAGTCCAATGGTCCTGGGACTTCGGTCAGGGGGCAAGCTCTCTTCCAAGCCCTTGGAGATCCTTCACAAGTTGATGAAAGTCACAGCAAAGCAAAAGTTCCTTTCTCCTTTCTTTGGCAGTCAGGCAAACCACTGCAGGCCAATCCCCCAAGCAGCACTTCAGGCTTAGGGATAGTCTCTCCTCAGTTTCTTCTTGGTTCCGCTCCTCAGCAAAGGTTTCTTCTTGTTCCCAAAAGTGATCTAATCTTCCTGGGGTCTGGGTGCCCCTCTTATACCCTGATTCTCTTTGTTCTCTGGAGGCAGAGAGGCCTCTGCCTAGTCCAAAACCAGTTCTGGTCAGTTCTGGAGCACTTTGTTTTTCTGACTCCTTCTTTCCTTTCAGAATGTGGGGCAGAGTGCTCAGCCGCCCGGCAGGAGGTGGAGCCAGCATTGTGGAAGGCAGGCACAGCCCTATTCAGACCCAGGTGCAACTCCTCCCTCCACTCTGGATGCAGATCTTTCTATTCAGCCCTTCGCTGACTCACCCTGTCTCCTGTAGCCACCCCCAGCCCCTGTCACTCAATCTCCAGACAAGGAATACACAACCTAGCAGAGGCAGGCTTGGATAGTTAGGCAAGAAAATACCCACTTTCTAAAAGTGGTATTTTCAAACACAGAATGTTAAAACCAACTTCACTAAAAGATGTATTTTATCATCCTGAGTTCAGGCATACTAAATTCGTTTTTCTACCATGTTCCCTGGGTCAGTTCTGACTATAAGGTGTAATAGTCAGTCTGCCCATTCTGGCCTATGGGGAGCAGGTAGCCTTGCAATAGTGAAAACGAAAATGGCTGTAATTCACTATTAGGACATGCCACACACACCAGGGCATGTCCTACCTTGTACTTACAATGCACCCTGCCCTAGGGCCTACTTTAGGGGTGACCAACATGCAGTAAAGGGAAGGTTTAGGGACTGGTAAGTGAGTGCACTCACCAAGTCGACATGGCAGCCCTAGGCTGCACACAGGCTCTGCGATGGCAGGCCTGAGACACATTTTACAAGCCGCTTCTGTGGGTGGCACAACCAGTGCTGCAAGCCCACCAACTGCATTGGATTTACAAGCCCTGGGCACACTGAGTGCACTGTACTAGGGATTGACAAGTAAACCAATCATCCAATCATGGAGTCACTAATACATACATCAATTAACGATAGGGAGCACTTGCACTTTGGCACTGATTAGCAGCGGCAAAGTGCCCATGAGCATCTAGTCCAGCAAAAACATATCGGCAACAGTGGAGGCATTACAAAAAAATGGAAGGGAGACCCACGCCAAGGATGCCAGGTCTAACAATCGCCTACAGGGATGTTGCCAGGAAATACTGTGGAATGCACAGACACCACACCTATTCAGAGTCTGTGTCAACTAGCCCACAGGTGCAGTAAGCAAATGTCAGTCAGATGTGTGACCACAGACAACGCACATCCCAAAGTGAAGCACAGGTTTATTACACATTTGCAACATGTTGTTTCCACTACAAATGCAAGGTTTACCCACGTGGCAGTGGCCACACAGTCAACAAGTGCAGAAGATATGAAGTCCAGGGTGTGTGGCACATCACCTGTAGGGAAACTACTGCTGCCACCCTGAAAGCTGAATCATGGTGTCGGGGGATCCAAGTTGACCAAAGTACTCAGTAAGCACCCTGTGAAGGACAGACATGACACACAGTTAAAACCACTGAAGAACAGGACAGAACTGCAATACTCATGCCCAATACATGTCACAAGACAAGTACACAAAACCAAGTTAGCATGTCAAAACTGTTGGGGAGTACATACTACCTGTAAGGACACATTGCTGCATGCATCCAGTCAAGTTGCACATGGCCACACTCAAACAGCACCAGAGCACCACCCACACATATCATGCAAACTCACATCATTCACATTACATCTCCCTGGATACTCACTTTCAGCTGAAGAAGTTGGTGATGAGCTGTGTGCGGACATCACCATCATCATCATCATCATCAGTGGTATCGTGGTCCAGGCCAGGATCATCCACAGGTGGCGGACGTTGGTCATCGTCATCCAGGATGCGAGGCAACTCCTTCCGCACTGCCAGGTTGTGTAGCATGCAGCAGACGATGACAATCTTGCACACCTTTGCTGGGGCATATGGGAGGGCCCCTCCTGTCTTGTCAAGGCAGCGGAAGCGGCTCTTCAGGAGACCAAAGGTCCGCTCAATCACTCTCCTGGTCCGACCATGTGCCTCATTGTAGCGCATCTGGGCTGGTGTCACAGGGTTCCTGAGGGGTGTCAGCAACCACGGCATGTTGGGGTATCCGGAGTCACCTACGGACAGACAAGTGCACATTAGCTGAGTTGGAAAAGTGGGCGGTATACTACAGAGCAGAACACACACAATGGTACAAAGTCAGTACACACCGACAAGCCAGGCACGCTGGTTCTGCATCTGTGCCATCATCCTCGGGATGCGACTACTCCTCATCACGTAGGCATCGTGTGCTGAACCAGGGAAACGGGCACACACATGTGTGATGGTCATATCTGCAAGACATACCACCAGAGCATTGATCGAATGGTAATGTTTCCGGTTCCGGTATGCCTGCTCATGTGCCTGTGGTGGTACCAAAGCCACATGTGTCCCATCAATGGAGCCAATGACATGTGGCATCCTCCCCAGGGCATAGAAGTCACTCTTGACGTCAGTGAGTTGTTGACGTGTAGGGAAATAGATGTACTGGTTCAGGCATCTCAACATTGCCTCCAAAACATCGCGTAGCACACGGCTGAACATGGTCTGTGACATCCCACCGGCAGGCGCCACAGTGTGTTGAAAGGTACCGGTGCCAAAGAAGTGTAGGGCTGCTATTACCTTCACCTTGGGGGTCAGCGCCGTAGGGTACGGCCGGCCAGGTTGCAAATGTGGTGCCAAGCGCACTGCCAAATCCTCAATCAGCTGCCTGGTGAAGCAGTACCGTCGGATGCTGTCACGTTCCACCATCGTTGCCAGGTCAGGGAATGGAATGGTCTATGGACAGCTGGAGCCCTGCAGTGCATAGGTTGAGGAAAGAAAGATTGTCAGTCACCCCACATATGTGCCATTCACCATACTCAATTTCACATGATATATCATTACGAGACACAAGTACTTGATGTGTGTGCCGTTCTGTTCGCACATAACTCGCACCTACATGGCCATCATCTGACTACTCAGTACAACATGTGTGGACAACAGGTTCCAGGTTGTGCTATGGGAAACCATTAGGCTGTGTCACAGTACCCATTTACTGCTGTCACGTTCCACACACACACCACAGTGACATGTCTGGACAGATGCGCCACAGGCATCACAACTCATTGACAGGTAGATTCCCAGTGACCCTGTCTTGCCACATGGACACTGGCATTACATGGCGTATCATGTACACGTCAGAAAAACAAACATGACTCCCACAGGTAGTGGCCCCTGTCGCCTACGCAGGACAGACATGGACGCCAGTGACGCACAACATCAAAGTCCATGCACAAACAACGTTGATGTGGAGACTGTCTCCCATCGTGCACATGGAATCAGAGACATCGGAAACACAACATGCACACAGACTGTGGAGGGACATCACTATTGTGGCAATGGGTCACCCTGTGACGTACGTGCCTTCCCCCATGGGACCCAGGGGGTATGTGACATGTCACACACATACACAACCTGGAAATGTGACCATTCCACATGCTCCGAAATGAACTGTTGCACATCACAGTGGTCATGTGCACAACACACAAAGGACCCTGTCCCCATTAACACATGCACAGCCTGGGTGTGGCTGCCCACAAGTGCCACCACAGAAACCACATGTTAACCCCCATACACAGAAAAGGTAATGCAGCCTTACATGCCTTAGGAAACAGTGTGGACTGGGTGTGGTGTTGTAGGTGTGCCCCTGGGTCTCTGGCAGGTATATGTGGCTGGCATACGTTCACCAGTGACAAGCATGGTGACATATGCGACTGACCTGTACAGCAATGGACCGATCGGTGTGCCCGGCCGGCCCATTGCAACTGTTGTGAGCGGGTACGCGTTGTACAGCAATGGACCGATCGGTGTGCCCGGCCGGCCCATTCCATCTGTTGTGAGCGGGTACGCGTTGTACAGCAATGGAGCAATCGGTGTGCCCGGCCAGCCCATTGCATCTGTTGTGAGCGGGTACGCGTTGTACAGCAATGGACCGATCGGTGTGCCCGGCCGGCCCATTGCATCTGTTGTGTGCGGGTACGCGTTGTACCCGGAATACGCGTTGTACAGCAATGGACCAATCGGTGTGCAAGCACTGGCCATTGAATCTGTTGTGTGCGGGTACGCGTTGTACCCGGAATACGCGTTGTACAGCAATGGACCGATCGGTGTGCACGCACCGGCCATTGAATCTGTTGTGTGCGGGTACGCGTTGTACAGCAATGGACTGATCGGTGTGCACGCACTGGCCATTGAATCTGTTGTGTGCGGGTAAGCGTTGTACAGCAATGTGCGGGTACGCGTTGTACAGCAATGGACCGATCGGTGTGCACGCACTGGCCATTGAATCTGTTGTGTGCGGGTACGCGTTGTACAGCAATGGACCGATCGGTGTGCACGCACTGGCCATTGAATCTGTTGTGTGTGGGTACGCGTTGTAGCCGGAATACGCGTTGTACAGCAATGGACCGATCGGTGCGCACGCACTGGCCATTGAATCTGTTGTGTGCGGGTACGCGTTGTACAGCAATGGACCGATCGGTGTGCCCGGCCGGCCCATTGCATCTGTTGTGAGCGGGTACGCGTTGTACAGCAATGGACCGATCGGTGTGCCCGGCCGGCCCATTGCATCTGTTGTGAGCGGGTACGCGTTGTACAGCAATGGATCGATCGGGATGCACGCACTGGCCATTGAATCTGTTGTGTGCGGGTACGCGTTGTACAGCAATGGACCGATCGGTGTGCACGCACTGGCCATTAAATCTGTTGTGTGCGGGTACGCGTTGTACCCGGAATACGCGTTGTACAGCAATGGACCGATCGGTGCGCACGCATTGGCTATGGCCTGGCATGGCAACGGACGCGTTTTCGAAAGTTTAACGAGTCTGATGCTGTGAATTTAGTTGGCCACCCACAACAATGTTGCAAATGCATGGGTGTCATGAAGTTGAACTTTTGAAGGATGCTGTGGGCGTGTGTAAGTGGTGCAATTCCATGGATTGGCCAGATTCAGAAGATGCAAACGACTTGGACCTATCACTTTGGACACATGGGACGGTATCTGCCTCAGCAGCACACATATAATGCTGGCTGTTCCCCTGAGAGCTCACTTGCCTGCACTACATGCTCCAGGACGACATCTGCCACCACCACTGCTGCTGTCTCTGCATCCTCTGGATCCTGCAATGGCACGTACTGTGGAGAGAGCCCCAGCCTTCAGCCTTGAGGAGAACCAGGCCCTGCTGGACAGCCTCCTTCCACAGTACAGCAAGCTGTATGGGAAACCAGGGGAGCAGGTGAGTGTGCTGTCCACTGCCTTACAAATGTGCATGTTGTCTGACTAGCCAGACTTACAGTCTACACGCCACTGACTAGCAGGCTCACTGAGTAGTTCTCACCCCCCATAGTGTGTAGTTACATGCACTGAACAGGTATAGTGCAGTAACAGTGCATTTAAACAAGGTTTGACTTCCCAGGCAATTATACCATGTAGTAACTGCTGGCAAACTGTTCATAGCCATCCTTGCACTGCCCGTGTACAACATGTGCCCCTGTGATTGAGACATGTATATCCAAATGTGTGATGCACGGATGTGTTGCATGTGTAGTAATGGCCTTTACACTTTGTCATCCTCACAGGTCGATGCCCACCAGAAGCAGGAAATATGGCTGGACATCGCCCGGGCAGTAAGGTCTGTGGGGGTCTACAAGCGCCGGATCCGCAACTGCCAGAAGAGGTGGCAGGACCTTCGGGGCTGGACCCGGAGGATCGCAAGGGTCCAGCTGAAGCTGTCGCCTCCTCGCAGGAGGGGCGGACACCGGACCCTGACCCCCCACATGCTCAGGATCCTGGCGGTGGTCTTCCCTGATCTGGATGGGCAGCTGAAGGGCAGACAGCAGCAAGGAGGGGGTGAGTCCATGACTGCACTGTGAGCTTTGTCTGACATGCTATGTGCCCTCCTCTGGCCTGGTTAAACTTCAACAGTACATCAGTTATGTGGTCCAGGACCCATGTCCCTCAATTGTGCACTGCCCACTCCTCATCTGATACTCAGGTGTGGCCCTTACAGTCAGGAAATTGTGTCACTTGGGTACTGTGTCCTTGCATATTGCTTAGCTCAAGGTGGGGGACAGCATTTGTACCCGTAACTCTGTGGTGGGCTTCATGGGTGGGTCCATTGCTTACACAATGCCTGGGTTCTGACATGTAATCTGCGTGTTACTTTGATATGTGGTCCAATTGCTGATCTGATTCACCACATGTGCCTGGGGTATTTGGCACACACCCATGCTGCGGTTGTGAACAATGTTTGGGCCTCAGGAGTATGTATATCAAGTGTGTCACACATGCTTAGCCACCTGCCTACTGTCCAGGGCTCATCCCTCTTTCACGTGGAGCAGGACAGTCATGCCTACTCCAGGCCATACAATACACTCTGTACTCCCACTCCCGTGTATCAGCTGACACGTTGTGCTCAGTGAAATGTTCCCTCAGGTGTCTGCCTCTGTGTCATTGTGCTGTGGCTTTGTTGTCAGGACTACTGGGGTGTTTATCGGTTAGGGCTCAGCATGCCACCGGAGATGTGACCATAGGAGACGATACTTGTGTGACATATAGGTGTTTGATCACTTGACCGTGCATACTGGGGTATGCGACTGTGAAGTTCAGGCAGCTGTTTCCCATTCACAGCAGATTGTGAGGTGCTCATGTTCCGAGGGTTGTGTTTCATGTCTCCCATATGTCCAATTGGTATGACGTGGACAAATGAGAGTTCAGATGATGTGGTTTGTGGGGGATGGACATGTGCACTTGTCAGCTACTGGACTTGCATTCCCCATGACCTAGGATTGTGACACAGTGCAGACTGTTGTTGTCTGGCTGCCCTGCCCATGTGACTGGAGACAGTGATGTATGACTTTGCAGGCATGCCTGTGCCATGGCGTTAAACTTCCTAAGAGTGATCCTGCAGGGGAGTGACATGTGCTACATGCACCCCATTGTGGCATTGACTATCAGGACATGGGTGCATCATGGTGTCTGGTGCTGGTATGCATCACATGCATTTCAAAATAGACTCTGGCCATCCCTTTATCCGGACACCTGTACTGACTCAGTGGCAAGAGTTGTGATGTGTGCATGTTCACATACTTCACTGTGTTCTCTGCACTGTCCAACTACTGTGTAGGTGGTGCATGTGTCCACACTGGTGTATTGCCATCCGACAGACACCAGACCGATGGGTGCAAGGCCAGGAGGGATGTGAGTGCCATGGTTGACCATCAGACTGACAATTGGCTTCTCCTACTCTGTTTGGGCACTTTTGGCAATGTTCAACTAAGGATGCCAGGGCTTGCTCTGTAATGTGCTGTACTTACTGTGGTTTTGTGCGGTCAGTGCAGGTGACTGATGTCTGTCTGTTTCCCTAATTGTTTGCAGATACATCCACGGCCACAGGAGGGGACAGCTCCACGGACCAGGAGGAGCCGCTGAGCCAGACTGGGTCAGCAGCCGATGAGTGGTCGGAGGGACCCAGTGGCACGGAGGGCGAGGGGAGCCACACCGAGGAGTCCTCAGCACCATCCACCTCAGCTGAGGACCACAGCAGCTCGGAGGATGACTCCCTTGTGGAGGCGGGTGTCAGCAGCCACCACACCCCAGCTACTATTGCTGTCCCCGCCACCACCACCACCACCGCCCTCCCATCGGCTCCCATTCCAGAGGTCCGTGGAGGCTCCCGTGTTCGGGAGCGTGTCTCCTTCGTGCCAGGCACCGCAGCCCCTGCCCCTGTGTCCCCTGCTGCCCTGAGTGAGGAGTCTGTGTACCTACTTCGCCAGCTCCATGTAGGGCAGACAGCAATGCTGAGTGTCCTCCATGCCCACACCACTCTGTTGACTCAGCTGGTGTCGTTTATGGAGGGCATCTCATCGGGCATGTCTGCCCTACAGAGGAGCAATAGGTCCATGGACTCCTCCCTGACGGCAGCAGTGTCCCTCCTCCAACAGTCCCTCACCCCTCCTACCTCTGCCCCATCCACACTTCCTGGCACCCTACCTGTCCCAAGCACATGCACACCTGCACATTCACCCAAACACACAGACACGAGCAGCACAGACACACCCACTACAAAAACAAGACGTGCACGCAGGCATCCTCAGGGGACTGATACCACACCCACAGGGGATGGGGTACATACACACACACAGGCATCCACAGTCACTCCGCAGTCCTCCGATACCTCTCCCTCCAAGGCCCCTTCCCTTGCCTCACCTGCAACCCCACCTACACAGCAGCTCTTCCTCTGTGACCTCGGCCTCTTCCCCTCCAATCCAGCTGATCCAGCATACAGGGGGAAGAGGAAGTCCACCCACACAGAGGGGAGTGCCCCTCACCCCCGGACACCCTCCCCCAGGCGCAGACAGACTGAGGCCCCCATCCGCAAGTCCCCCCGGACCCGGAAGAGCAAGACCCCGCCGCCACCCTGCAGCTCAACCACCAAGTCTCCTTCCTCCATCCCTCAGGCCCCCACTCCACAGGTTCCCCCACCACACCCTGCCCCAGGTTCCCCCACCCACAGATACACCATCCCCAAAATGATCCGGCCTTCTCCCCCTACCACTTGCTCTTCCAGCACCACACCCCCGCTGCGCTTGTTTGTGCCACTGGTGTGGAGAGCGTGTCCTCCCCCTCTGTCCTGCCCACCTTACCTGAACCCCATTCTACTCCCCTGGAGATAGGCACTGCAGTGGAGTCCACTACCACCCTGTCTGACTTGGGCACTGCAGTGGGGAACCTGTCCACTCCATCTGCATGGCCCACTGCAGTCGTGCCGGCACCCATACCCTCTGACTCAAGCCCCCCAGTTGTGCCGGCACACACCATGTCAGACACCTCCACTGCAGTTGTCAGTGACTCTCCAGCACCCACCCTGCCTCCTTTGGGTGAGCCCTGATCCTGTCCCTGCGGTGCCTGGCCTGCCCCCCGTATGCCCCTCCGAGGGGAATGTCCCTGATGTGTAGCTGTGCAGGCATGCAAAGGGTGACATCTGGCACTGTCACCCTGTTTGGACTCTTGTTATGGACTGGCCATTGGCCTTTGTTATATTTCTGGACTTTCACTTCTTCACACACAAATGCTGAATAAAGCTACTTTCTGTTCTCTAGTGGTTTTGCTTCTGATGTACATGATGTTGATGTTGCTAACCGTGCCCTTGCTGCACTGATGGTGATTTTTGATATCAGGGAAATGAAGTGTTACTGTGCAGGACCCCATGTGGTCCAGGGGGAATGTGTCCTATCCTGGTGTGTATCCATGTCATCCTTTGCAGCAATATGAGGGTGTCATGTTTTCAATATTTGGCAATGGGATTTCCTACTTTTATTTGCAATATCACATCTGTGGCTTACACCCCTGCACATCTGTTGTGCTTGCCATTGTTCAATTTGTCTATTTCCCTGACCGTGTGACCATCTCCACTGGACATGCAAGTTTGGGCATCAATGGGGAAGGACTCATCTGTGTGATCAGTGCAACTTGCTATACATGTGTGTTGGATCTGTGCAGATGGTGTCGGTGACACTCCCATGACCAGGCTGATGTGACGAGAGCCTTCATTTTGTGCTAATTGTTGACTGAGTGACCAAGTGTACTGCTGATATGATAGAGCCCTGCAGAGACAACGTATGGCACAGCTTTCCTTACACAGGAGTGGAGTGCCCTCATGGCAGTGTGTAATTCCGTGACATTGCCTGAGCCCAAGGTGTGTGTTGTGTGAGCATGTCTGTGTGTGTTCACTTCCGTTTTGCAACACAGGCTGGGATCCCTAGTGATGTTCCTGTTTGTGATGCTTGCTGAGTTGACCTATGTACCACCCAAATCTTCGCACTGGGTTCTCTGGGATGTGGGTGCATGGCACATTACTGGTCATCAGGGTGTCATCCATAGGTGTGTTTGCTGTCAGGGCTGAGTTTGTGGGCAAACGCAGATGAGACACAGTCAGGATTCCCCTTGGCACTTGTTGGTTACACAAGTCATGTAATTTACAGTTTGTGTTAGCTTTCAGTGATTGTGACACGTTGTGTGTGTGACTGCTGCCACTCCTCTGGGTCAGAGCTGCAATGTTGGAAGTTGTCTATGTGTGTTCTTTGTGGGTGACCTTGACTTCTTCATTGGTGTGTGACTGTGTCCGGGATCACATTGATTGTGGTGGATTTCACGTCATGCCCATGTACAGCGTACTGTGCAGTGTGTCAGACATTCACGAGTCTTGTTGACTGGCCAGGTGTGATGGGTTTCTGCACCTTAGTTCCCACAACCACCCCTGGGATTGTCATGGGTGCATGTGCAATGTCACCAGTCCATGTGAGCTTCACTGCTGCACATTGGTGGAGATCAAGGTGTGTGGTGTTGAGTGTGTGCAAATGAGAGTTGTTGCACGGCTAGACCCCTACCTCCATGTTGGCCTTGGCTGACAGGCCGTGCTGATTGATTTGTGCTTGTGTAGGTGTGATGGTAGTTTGTTGCTCAGGACACATGACTGTGGTTCACAGTGTGAACGACATCTAGCTTTGTCATCACAGTGGGATTATCATGCAGGCCACGGTCAACACGATGTGGGGTCCCTGGGGGTAGTGCTGTGGTGGGTCTGTCTCTTGCTGTGTTATTTGCTGTTCCGACAAGCTTGTGTGACATGTGTAATTTGGGCTCCCTCTCATCTAACAATGCCTGTTTGCCCACATAGGGGAATCCGATCCATGAGTTACTTTTGTGTGGCACTGTATACACATCTGTGTAATTGTGATTCAGGCCTCCTCATGTGTTGTGTGGTTGCCTGGGGACACTGGCACACCCCCCCATCACCTGTTGTGTTTGATCTGCAGTGTGAGGCTGCCTGTTTGTGTTTGTGCATCTGCACCACTGCATTGGCATATCTTTAGTGTGCCATTGGCTGTATGTTGTTTGTTGGCTTTCCCCTGCTGTCCCTGGGACTCCTAGGTCATCAGTCAGCACAATGATCATGGTTTGTATGTCCCTTTGCTGCCATGGTATGGTATTTGTTCACCTGACATCTACAGTCTCCAAAGGATATCTACATTTGTGTGTCCATTGGTGCAGATATGTGCGGCTGCATTATGATGGTCATTTCTGTCATTGTGTTATTGAGGAATGTTGCCAATGTCAGCCCCCATGGGTGATGTTTGTCTGCACATGGCCAAAGGTACATCTTATTGGCACTGCACTGTTTGCCTCACCCAATGTATGTTGCTATGGGACACAAGCACTACTTTGCCACTGATGTATTTGTTGTTCTGTGACCAGGGATCATCCATGCTGTTTGGCAGTTGCAGCTCTTTCCATGACAAGACTTACCTTTTGGTCACTGTGATGATGGGGGTTTGGACCCCATTGCCACAATGTTCAAAATGTGAATGGCGTGGTTTATACAAAGACACCCGTACTTATGTGCTTTCTTGTGACGTTTGTCAACAGATTAAGCCTTCCATGGCTACACGACCACCACAGACCCCGCTCTGCATTTCTAACAGACCCTTTGGGTGTGTTTACCTGGATCACTGCGGTCCATTTTCATCAGACACTGCCTATAAATATATATTAGTGGCAGTGGACTCGTGCACATGTTTCATCTGGGTCTGGCCACAACGGAGTGCTGACGCTCGAAATGTCATCAGGGATTTGCGTAGTCTTTGTGGGAATTTTCGCTTGTGGCACCTTCCATTCTGACCAAGGTCCAGCATTTGCCTCTAAGGCTTACAAGGACGCAATGGGTTCACTGGGGGTGCGGGTGAAATTTTCGTCTCCGTATCGGCCTGAGGGCAACTCGATCGTTGAACGAATGAACCGTGACTTAAAGCAATCCTTGACAGCTAGGGTCTTAGGTACTGGCAGGAACTGGCTGGCCCACTTGTATGCTGTATAACGTGCACTTAATAATCTCCCTAGAAGACCTCTGGGTGGGCGGACCCCATACGAAATGCTCTTTGGCATACGAATGTTTGTGCCTGACCTTGATGGTCTAGACATGGCGGCGCAATCCGCCAAGTTTGATGTAGATAACCATTCTACTATGTTACAGGACTTACAAGAAGCCCGAGACAAACTTGCAGTCGCACATTTACCTTCAGCCACAGACGCTGCTCTACAGATTCCGGTTGCCGGCTGGCTCCCGAAGATTGGTGATCTGGTTCGGGAGAAGGTGGAGAACAAGAAAGAATTCGGCCCCTCTTATCGTGCACCGGTTCCAGTCCTGGGCTTGAAGGGAACACGTACAGTCATCTTACCACCGCTTCCTGGTCGCAAGGAGAACAGATACATCTCAGTGGAAAATGTCAAGCTTCAACATCTGGCCGATCCTGAATAGTGTTACACCAGCGGTCTCTTGTCCTGCCATTTACCGGACTTGTGTTTGTGGCCCTCCTGCCCGAACGGTCACTGATGTTACAATTGAGATGGTTAATTTGCCTGAAAGTATACTCGAACCCCCTGTCTCCCCCTGCATCGACGAGAACGAGTATACCTATCCCGATACCGAATCGGTGGCACACCTACCAACAACGCCGCTGAGCCCAACACGTTATTCCTTTGACTCGGATTCCACCTCATCCATTGTCCCGTCCAAGTTCAGTATTTTTGTATCCTGGTTCAGATACAATTTTTTGATTCCCCCCTGGACATACATCTGGTTGGTGCTGTTCCTCACTTTTTTGTTCATGTCCATTGGCTTTGTCACAGTGTTTTTTCTGCTCATCAATGGTCATTATCTACCGGAACGCTCTGCTGTGAACAGTGTTGCTGGAACTTTGGCTCCACATTCCTCATCTCACATCATGAAGCGTGATCACACATTTGTGAACATTTCAGCTTTTCCAGTTGCTGATGGCATCGTATGGGATGCGGTAAATTTTCAAATTCATGGACCGACAGAAATCATTAATGTACCAAATGTCCTTCGAGTTTCGATGGGTGATGTAGTACAACGTAATATCCATTTTGACGATTGGGATGTGCATGCAGTTGAAGCATTGTTTGCTGATTTACAATATTTTGCTTCCTTTAATGCTGAAGATTTGTACATGAATTCTGCGAATTATGCCGATTTGTATTGCTACCAGCATTGGGGCAACCATTTTGTCCATAAACCAAGTGCACTACGTGGTCCTTTTGCCTACACCCAATGGGAACATTGTCCGAACCCTTTACCGGGTAGCTCCCAGACTCTTAGAAATAAATTTACATATTTCACTGATTTTAATAGAGCACCTTAGCTGTGGGTGGTTATGAATACTGGAAGGACACTGTGGATTGAAATCAATCTGAGGCTCAAAACCATGGAGGTGCAAGGCACCGAGGCCTTGCATCGTGCTTGCCTTATCCCGGCCCAAATTATATTTCTGAATACTTCCATATATCAGACTACATGTTGGGGCTTGGCTACCACCAAACAATTAAACGCACCTTCCATTCCATCCCTGTCTTCCACTACAAACAATAGCTTGCACCTTAATATGTCCCTTGCGACTTTGCAGGTTTTGTTACAGAACAATTCGTTTAATGTTTCTACGCTTGTTCAGTCACCCTGGTTGGCTTGGCCCATATCATCTATTGCGTGCCAATTGCGTTTTTACGACTCAGTCCCTGGCTACAAACAGGATAGGCCCAATCCTAGGTTTTCAGACTCCCGTACAGTCACAACATATTCTGTTGGTAAATTATGTAAACAGTGGTTGCAGCATTCTTTCCTAGACTCTGTTAAACAACATTTGTCCCTCCTATCAGGCAACTATTGATCTGTCCGACTTTATATTGGGACCTCGTGGTCCACGACCGAAGAGGTTCATTTATGAAGCTTATAATGAACTCTGGAAGCTGTCGCAGATGGAAGCTGCTTCCCGTCTACGAGAAATAGACCAAGCAAATATGGAAAAGGTGCTTGCTGTTGTAGACAATAGTATTAATACCCTGTCTTCCCGCATTTACACGTTTGAGAATATTGTGTCCTCTGTTGTTGATATTGTACAAGATGATGTTTCTGTGTTGTATCATGGTCAAAATCAATTACGTTCAGTTATGCAGTTTGCGTGGACTTTGCAAACACTTAAATTGGGTAAAGTTCCTTGGCATGTTTTGAACACCACTGCCTTATTTCTGCCTTTTAATTTAACTGACAAACAGCAGTTTATGTCCATGAAAGATGCAGCTTACACTCTGTTACATATCGAGAAAGTGGAACCCTTACCATTCTCTGTGGCGGAATTTGATTCTGCTGTGTGGCTAGTTCATGGGGTTATCGCTTTGCCTTTTTCCTTGTTTGAATTTAGCTCGTGCATGAAACATTATCCTGTGGGCCGTTTCCAGCCCTTGGGTAGTGCCTTCCTGCATGAACTCTGGTCCCTGCCTTTCATGTATAGATGCCTTAGAGACGGCAAGGAAGTTTTTCTCACGGGGAGTCATGCGATTCAACTGTGGGTCATTCCCTTGTTTGTAAACATATTAAACTGCACGGAGCTTGTAACGTTTCTGCTCCGAATCATGCTTGTGTGTTAAAGGGCATTCCTGCTCCTGCTATTTCTCCTACTTTTACTTTGCTTACTAATGGTAGCTATTTGCTTTTGAATAACGAAAACTGCTGTGGCATGCAGGCCGGCATACCCTATATTGTTACGGTCTCGCACAGGGTTGTCTGCTGCAAGAATGAGCTTTTTCCTCCCCTCACGACATCGTAGATAATTCTATTTGGCCTTCCATTCCTACCATGAAGGAGGATTTCAATAAACTGAGCAGAATAAAGGCGCTATTATTGAACCAGGAGGTTATGCTCACATCCGCCCGGGAGACATTCATTCTCCAGGTGGCAAGTACCCACAGTGAAATACAGGCCCTTTTGAACACTAACCTCCCACAACATTTCGGTGAATTGATTCACCGTATTTTTAACGCATCTAGCACTGAAGGTCTGGTGCACTTTTTTAAGGTGGTGGGGTCAGGCTTTGTGTCCACTTTCCAAACTATTTTTGGTGTGATACCGGCATTTATTCATTCGATTTTTTCCAGCGTCTTTGGTGGCTTTCCATTAATCCTTGCCTTGGCGGCTGGTGTACTGCTGTTGGTCTGCTTCCTCCGCAATGGCTGCTCCCCAATGGGCCCTTCTCGACCCCGGACGCCTCCAGCTGCTCCGTGAGCGCCTCCTGTCTGGTTTCGGTGTTCTGCCATTGGCGACACTGAGTGTGTCCTATACCCTTTCTTTTCGCTTTGCGTATTTCACTTGCGTGCAACCTGTGATGTCTTGCATCCGCTGTCCTTTCACCTGGACTATGGATTATTGCCTCTCCAATTCGTCATTGTCTGTCCCGGATTTTGTTCGGTTGGTGGGTCCCTTAGAGGCCCATGAACGGGACTTTTCCGCTGCAGGGTACATGACGCGTGCGGCTGCACTGGGGATTTTGGCGCAATGGGATATCTGGGCGGCTGCTCAGAATCTCCTCCAACAGAGTTATATTGAGTATCACGCAAGTTGTCCCGCATTGCTTTTGGATGCTCCCTCCTGCGAGGAGCATTCCTGCTGCTTTGATCTATTGGACTGGATGGCGTCTATGTTTTCTGACGATTCCAATGAGGTCCTCTTGGATGCTATAGCATTTTTCTGCACGTACACGCTGTTGGATTGACATGGCCTTCGTTTCCTGTGAACTGCCTCGCTGGCTCTCTTTTTTCATCGAATTTTTTTTCTTCCCTCTCTCCCATTCGTTGTCCTTCATGAGGACTACCTCCACTATAGACGTTTCTGTTCTGCTCGGTCCATTTGAACTTTGTCTTGGCCGATGGACTGTCCAGGGGAGGGTGTCTTGTGGTTTGTGGCCTCCTGGCCTGCCTTGCTACGTTGCCTTAGGCCTGGCTGCCATGATGCTTTTCTTTGCACACGTTACTCTGGGCCGTTGTTTTACCGACCTCTGCTCCTGCCAAGTTATTTTAGAACTGTCTGCGTTTCTGTTTTTCACCTTTTCTCCTGTTCCCTTTGGGCTACGTCTGCACGACATGTACAAGGTCGAAAAACAACGTCCCTTGTTCCTGCTGATCTGGCCAGTCCCTCGCACCTAGACATAACACTGTGTACAGCTGCCATGGAGAAATTTGTGTGCTTTTAATATTGCGGTTTTCCCGCTCTAGAGACACTTGGAGAAAAACCTTTCCAGGGAGAAGAGCTGTGATTGTCTGCTGATGTAGTCTTTGCATCTAGAGACTGAGGTATGGGGGTTCGCTAGTCAAAGCCCAGAGGTCTTCTATTTTTATAATAAACTAGCTTCTAGCACAGGGAGGGTGGTAAGGTCATTTAGCCCTATATCCAATGCTTTATGAAATGCTTTCCCCGTTTGTATTCTATGGAGTTGTAACTATGCTGATTATATTATTCTTATGCATTATGCTGATAGTACTGACACGTGTACTGTATCTTAGAGCACGTAAGTTGAAATAAACATCTTAAACTATACTGTGTCTCTTCTTACGCACGTTGTGGACAGGTATGAGTGAGTGACTAAAGAGTGTTCTTGCTTCTGCGAGTCCTGAGAGAGAGATACCGTGTTCTGGGTTGTCTAATCATTGGTACATTGTTGCTAATGGGACGCTAAGGCTAGTTGGGTTGGGGTTTTAGGTGCTACGGCTTATGGTAGGCTCACCACTATATTCCGAGGTCCTATCATCCTGTGCATAGCTCTGTGTGTGCAGAATCCCTATAACAGTGGTAGTAGTAGGCATCCAGGCCCCCCTGAGTAGGGGTGGTGGTAGTGGTAGGCATCCATCCCCCTAAGGGTGGGGATGGTAGTAGTGACAGGCATCCAGCCCCCCCTGAGTGGGGTGGTGGTAGTGGCAGGCATCCAGCTCCCTATGGGTGTGTATGGCATTGGTGATGGCCATCCCACCCCTATGGTTCTGATGTTGCTAGTGTACGTCATTTGTGCATCCCTATGTGTGTGTGACATATTTCGGGTACGTGTCGTTTGTTTGTATTGTTGGTGTTTGACTTACCGTCTGCGCCGTACGCGTCCGTGCCGGTCCCGGTAATAGATGTAGAGTATAGGTAGGACCTGCGCAATGGGATTCATGCTTGGATCGTCTCGTTCGGGTTTCTTGTGTCTTCGACTCGTACTCGTAGCAGGCTTGTTCTTCTCGTAGCCGTGGATCGTCTTGTGGCGCGAAACGGAGCTTATGTACGCATCGCCCGGATGCTCAAACGTCCCGGACGTAGCGACGGGTTCGGCGCGTACGGAGTGCGCATCGTACTCGTCCGGCCGGAAGGTGCTGTGTATTTGCTTCCATACGACTCGATTCGGCGTTTACAGATCCGGGCGGGGAACAGGAGCTGAATTGGGTAAGTACGGCTCGCTCGGAAACTGGGTTGTTATACGCATCGTACTTGTTCATCCGGACGAATGTTCGAATCGGTCGGGAAACACGCAATCGGCTGGTTTTTTTTCCGAACGAATACTGTTAGGTGCGCTTCCGGCCGGGATCGGAATCCACCCCTAAGTCAGGAATCAGGAAACAGGTAGGCCTCTATCTGGAAACAGCAAACCGATGACAGCAACGATCTCCCGCTAGCTAACACCAGCAGAACCACCTTCTCAACCACACCCACCGGGGACTTTCAATTATACCCTAAACCCTAACTGTCCAACCCGCATATGTTTCAATATGAGCACAAAATCCATCTCTTATTGGCTAAGGATGGGGGTGTTCTGTCACACCACTCTCATCATGGCCATTTTATTAAACAACTCTTTGTCTTAAACATTAAGCATTATGACAGGTTCATCCCAGGAAACAACTTTGAACACAATCATAGTAAATATTTCCTGCAGTTCCTTGAATGTTGCAAATCTCTACGCTTCTATTATTCGCCTCTGCCATCTCGTGAAGGAAACTATTCACTTCCATTTGTAATCTTATTTTTCTTTCCCGCAATTTGGCAGACATTCAGTACTCCATGAAGGTCGCATTTTTCATGCCTTTGTGCTCTCTTCTCAGTCGAATCTTTCTTTTGGGACATTTAATAATTTTCAGTCAAATATTAACCCTCAAACTGACATGCAGAAGTGTAGGCCCATGCTTGCCTTTTCTACAGAAAACAAATACAAACATTTATTATTTTCATGAAATGTAATTTTATTTTACACACTATCCCAGCATTGCACTAACCCATGCACAACCCATGTTATTCCTAGCAAAATATTATTAACGTGCACAAAAGCAGCATTCGTTTTTAAATCAAAGCAGTTTGCGGCCTAGTTCCATGTATTAATACACGCATTCGTTTTACGCATGCGCAAAAGCATTTCTCCTTATTTTAGCGTTTTTAATAATATTTTTCACAGCACACTGTTAATTAATGTTACTGAGGGTTCAATCTGAGCAGGTTTTATTTTCTCAAAACCCTGCTCCATCAATCCCCCCTTTGATGGTGTTTTTGAGCCATCATCAATATACCCATCACATACAAGTTGCCACCTATTTTAAAATACTGTACTTCTTTCTCGTTTTATCATTCTTCCATCTACGTCTTTCATGATCTCTTAGTAATTTCCTCTCATATTTTCTAATTCTATCTCTTCTCTCTTTCTCTTTCTAGCTCTACGTTTAAGATCTGATGTCTCTTTCTTTCTACACTTGCATTTGCAACATTTGTAAATCATAATAATCATTAATATTACTGTAACTACTGAAGTAACAGGTATTAATATTTTTCCTAACAAACTATTCCCTAAGGTAGAAAACCAATTTCCCACTGAGGAAAAACTCTTACCAAGTTTCTCCCATGCACAGTCAACTTTCAGTTCAGTCAAATCTTCATGAAGTTCTGTAATATTTTTAATATACCCCTCAAGATTTTTACTTTTGTCAGGGATATAAGTACAGCATTGTTGTATTTTCAACATGCTACAGACTCCACCCTCTTTTGCTAATAATATATCAAGGGCTAGTCGATTTTGCAAAACCATTGATCTAATTGCAACCATTTCAGCATCAATCATCAAGAACCCACCAGCAGTATCTGTTGATAAACGATCAACCACTGCGGACAATTTTCTAATTTTATGTGAATTCAGAATAAATCCAACTGAAGGTATCAGTGCTCCAAAAATATCCCCAATTATTTCAGAATAACTCGCTCCTCTCTTATTACGTGTTAGTCCTTGTTTTATTTCATTAACTCTATTAATCTTATCTACGTGGTAAACCTTTAGAAATACTATGCCTAAATAACAACATCCATACCAACCTGTAGATAACCTATAATAGGCATTCTTACCACACACATAATAAATTCCCAGGAATACAGGATCAGTCCCTCCTTTCAGTCCCCAATTTCCTTTTATCAAGAAAGTATGCTCACATTCACTAGAACCAATGAAGTAACTATTAAGTTCAGTCTTTTCTCTAAACACACAAAGCTTTCCTCTATGTTGAAAATCTAGAGTCATGGCAGCGTAAGTCTCACCCTTTTTATAATCACCTTCTCTGAAAGCCCATGGAGGTACATGAGACTTTTGCTCAGCAGCTTTCTTTTGAAGTCTCGTCTTCTATCTTCTACCATATTCATAAATTCTATTTCTTCATGTCGTAGTTTACAAGTTAAGTTACTTCTATGAGCATCTATTGTATCTATCGGTTTGTTACTAATGAAAAAATCTCCCATGTAAACTGCATAAACAGGACCATAAACTATTTTTAAATCTCTCCTAATAGGAATTTCAGAAAATATTAAATCAAAATTAGAGTAATAATACTCTAATCCTTCCCTCTCATAAAACAAACTGGTTAAGACACTACAAGACACACCATATGTTAAAGGTAGGTGATGATAAGTCACCCCCTCTGAGACAGACGACGGTAATTGCATGCACACATAACAATCTCTCGCATTCATTGTGTTAACATATTCATACAACAATTTAGTAAAAACATTTCACGAAAAATCATTAATTGATTTATCATGATGATAAACACTATCATCTTCTATCTTTTCTATATTAGTATTTAAATCTTCTCTAGTATTAGAATCAATTCTCTCACTTCCCACATCATTAGTATTATTTTTGTGATTAGTCACCATTAGAACACGGACAATAACAAGCAGTGTTAACCACATCAACGTTAATAGTAAAACACTACATAAGCAAGCATTAATACATCTACGTTTAAAACGATGATTTTGATATCCAGTCTCTGTTACCTTTGCCATTTTAGACACTATATAGAAAAATTAAAAATCTAAGAAAAAACCTAAAAGCTTTAAAAACTTTTGAAAAAACGTATCTAAAAACCATCTAGAGTAGTGTATCCTTACACCTTATGCCTCTCACCCCCTCTTTTTCTTTTTTTTTTTATATCTTCTTCTTCAAATCTTTTGGAATTTTCAGAATACTCTTCATTGAAATTGTTGCACCTTTATTTTTGCAGTTCTCTTTTAAGGTGGTTTCAGTTTGCTTCGATCACTTTGATCAGTACTAGCTTCTTCTTCTTTTTGATTTGTGTTCTCAATCTCTTCCAACACCACATATGTCCATTCTGGAGCTGTGTATTTCTTACTCGGAATTCTTATTCTTCTTGTTTTTTGTACCAATTCTTCTTCTGAATCACTTTGTCCAGTTTGAATTGATATTTCATTTATTTGATCTGGCCTTTTCCTTTCTAGAGTGTATTTCAGTCTTTTCACTCCTTTTGGCCACACATCACCTTTTCTTGCTTTCTTAACTTGAACTGCTTCTTCACCTTCGTTGTCAAGTTGTCAAGTTCTTTTATTCAATTCTTTTCTTTGTTGTGCTTGCTCTTGATTTTCATCAGTCACTTTCTCTTTTTCTTTCTCAACAGCAGTCTCTTGAGTCCCAGTAGCTGGTGCCCACTTTATTCGACTTGTACTTGGTTCTTCCTCTTGTTCAGCCTTTTCAGGATCTGTAACACTAGATTCTATAGCTTCATGTTCTTCAGCTTCTGGTTCTTTTCTTTGCTTTACTAGTTGCTGTTCTTCTTCTTGTCTTTCAAGTGGACTTGGGACTCTTCTTGTATGACTTGCATGAATCCAATTTGGCAAGCCACCACACTTTACTGCTGTCGTTGTTACCAATATGATCTGATATGGTCCATTCCACCTGGGTTCTAAACACGACTTCCTCACGTGTTTCTTGACCAGAACCCACTCTCCTGGACTCAAATCATGTGCTTGATCCGGTTGTGTTGTGGTTGCAATTTCTCCAACCTGATGAGACACAGAACGCACCAGATCAGCCAATCCTTTGCAATAATCAAGCACTAGATCATCAGTAATATTCATCAGTTTCTTTGCTGGTACAATCGCTTGTCTCATGGCTCTCCCCATCAAAATTTCGTGAGGACTAAATCCAGTCTTTTTATCAGGAATGCTTCTAAGACTCATTAATACCAGGGGTAAAGCGTCTGGCCATTTCAGTGTTGTAGACGCACATACTTTTGACAGTCTGGATTTAATAGTGCCATTAATTTGTTCGACCTCTCCAGATGCCTCTGGTCCATAGGCACAATGCAGCTTTTGCTCACTTTGTAATGCTACGCAAATCATCCGAATTATTTCATTATTAAAATGAGTTCCTCTATCTGTTTCTAAAGAGACTGGAAATCCAAATCTTGGAATTATCTCTCTTAAAAGCAATTTAGCAACAGTTAGACTGTAATTTCTTCTTGTTGGATAAGCTTCTACCGAGCGAGAAAACAATCAAACAACCACCAACACATATTTCAGTCCATTACAAGGGGGAAGTTCTATAAAGTCTAACTGTAGTCTGGTAAATGGTCCTGCTGCTTTTCCAATCCGACCCCAACTAACAACTGTCTTTTTACCTGGATTTTGCTGCTGGCAGACAATACACCTCTGGCATAGACTCTCTGCAATGACCCTAAACTTTGGGTTGTACCATGACTGCTTGAAGAGCCTGATCATAGCATCTCTTCCAACATGTGCAATTCCATGGAACATCCTTGCCATCTCAGACAGTAAACTATCTGGCATTACTGGTCTTCCATCAACATACACCCATACTTCATCTTCTGCTCTCTTTTTACAACCTGATTTCTTTCTCTTCCTCATTTGCTTCTTCCTGAAGCTGCCTAATTTCTTCCCATGTTTCCAAAGAAGAAAACATCAAGTGGCAATTTGTATGTTTTTTCTCCATCTCTCTGTTGATTGAAATTGAATTTTGTGCACAGAAACGAGCCACTTGGTCTGCGTATCTGTTTCCATTTATCACATAGTCATTTCCTGACTTGTGTGCTGAACATTTTACCACAGCAATCTTTTTGGGCATTTGTAATGCATTCAATAGATTCTTCACATTTTTACTGTTCCAGATCGGGGATCCTGAAGAGGTCAGAAATCCTCTTTGCATCCACATCTGACCATAATCATGCATCACCACAAAACCTTATTGTCTATCAATGAATATGGTTATTCTCAGATTTTTGCCAATTATACATGCTCTAGTTAAAGCAATCAGTTCAGAAATTTGAGCAGAATTTATCCCCTTTAGACAGGATGCTTCAAGAACCATAGACACTGTACATACTGCATAAGCAGCACTTAATGCACCTTTTTCATCTCTCAGACAAGATCCATCCACGAACATCACAATATCTGATTCTTCTAGTGGTGTATCCTTTATGTCAAGTCTTGGTTTCGTGCACAATTCTGTCACATCCAAACAATCATGATCTGCTTCATCTTTCACTTCTTCACAACTTGAACTTGGCAACAATGATGCTGGGTTCAATATTGTACATCTTGTCACTGTCACATTTTCAGCTCCCAAAATCACTCTTTCATACCTAGTCAGCCGACTATACGTCATATGCTGAGTCCCAGTCCTTGTTAATAGGAACTCAACAGAATGTGGCACATATACTTTCACTGGATATCCCATAACAATTGTTTCACTCTGCTCAAGACTCACACAAGTAGCAGCCACTGCTTTTAAACAACCTTTTAATGCGGCAGCCACCGAATCCAAAGTAGCAGAAAAATATGCCACTGGACGACGTGCCATTCCATGTTTTTGTGTTAGGACTGAAAGTGCACACCCATCTCTCTCACAACAGAATAATGCAAAATCTTTTCTGTAATCCGGCATTCCCAAGGCAGGTGCTCGACAAAGACTATCTCGCAATTCAATAAAAGCTTTCATACACTCTTCATCCAAATCAATCGGATCAACCACATCTTTATGAGTCAACCTCTGTAAAGGTTTTGCAATCAGTGAAAACCCACTGATCCATTGTCTACAGTATCCAACCATTCCCAAAAACATTCGAACTTCTTTTTGAGTCTTAGGAGGACCCATCTGCAAAATCACATTGATTCTGTCTTGTGTTACTTTTCTAGCTCATTTCTCAATTTTATGTCCCAAATACTGAACCTCTTTTTGACAAAACTGTGATTTTGCTGGTGACACTTTATGCCCACCTTCTGCCAAATGATTCAGTAAGGCAATTGTATATGTCACACAGGCTTCTCGTGTTTTTGATGCCACCAATAGGTCATCAATATACTGCACTAACACTGAATTTTCTGGCATGATCAATGACTCCAAACATTTTTTCAAAATCTGATTAAAAATCGAAGGACTCTCTGTATACCCTTGAGGAGCTCGGCACCATGCCAAAACACGGTTTCCAAACCGGAAAGCAAAAAGATATTGGCTATCCGGATGCAGAGGTACCGAGAAAAATGCTTGACAAAGATCAATTACTGTGTACCATTCAGCATCACAAGGAATTTGATAAAGAATCACTGCTGGATTTGGCACTATTGGACAGCAAGGTACTATGATCTTATTAATTTTTCTCAAATCCTGAACTATTCTATATTTTCCACTTGGTTTCTTAATCTCCAAAATAGGTGAGTTACAAGGACTACTTAGTATTTCTTTTAGAATACCTTGCTCAATCATTTGATCAATTACAGGAATCACTCCTGCTGTTATTTCAAGACTCATCTTGTACTGAGGTGTGTTTGAATATATTGCACCTGGTTTAACTGTAACCTGAATAGGATCCACACCCTTCATCAAACTAATGTCTTTTCCTGTAAAATCCCATACATCAGGTCTTACTACATTTCTCAATTCTGCAGGTAAATCTTCTTCTGTAAGTAATGAATATAAATCATTCACTTCTGTCCCTTGCTTCGCTAACATCATTTTAAAAGTAACATCCTCATCTGGTGTTTGAAAAGCAATACCATCTGGCGTACAATATATGGTGCAATTCATTTTACAAAGCAAATCCCTACCTTAAAGGTTCACCGGACTTGTATCACATACCACAAACCAATGCATGTCTCTGAATCTTCCAATATGAACTTCTATTGTTATTGGAGTCTTAATATGTTTATTTGAAACTCCCACAACTTGAATAGTTTCTCCTGAGAGGGGTAGGTTTGGTATTTCTGCTGCTCTCACAGTAGAATGGGTAGCACCAGTGTCAACAAGGAATGTAACATTATAACCTTCCACTTTTCCATCAACAAAAGGACCTGATTGATCTACCTCTAGAGATGCGCCAAGCACGCACTCTTCCTCCCCCCTCAGGCACCGTCATTGAGATGAGTCTGAGTCACTCTCTGAACATTGCAATAAATACTGTGAAACCACTTGTACATTTTGATTCTTACCAACTTGTTCACCTGCGTGAAATCCAGAATTCGCACTGTATCTCTGTACTTGAGCAATCACATTATTTGGCATAGGAGCTTGAGGCACCTGTACTTGTTGTTTCTGTGGTGTAACTACCTGCTGCTGCTGTTGTTGCTGTTGTTGATTCACAACCACTTCATTCTGCATCTGCGGATTATAATTTTGATTCATTCCATTATTCTTCAGTAAAGATCTACACTCATTCCTCCAATGTCCAAACTTTCCGCACGCATGACAAGGACATTTCTTTTTCAATTCTTCTCTACTCATCTTACCTCTACCTCTACCTCTATTTGGTACCTGACCATTTTGATTTTGTCCTTTCATCTGAAAATCTGTTTGAGAACCATTGTTTCCATCTTTCTGTTCTGCCACCTTCACCTGTGCCCACATCATTTTCTCTTTCAGTTTTTTATGCCTTGACTCAATATCATCACTACAATATTTAGCATATCTCAGAATCTCATCAACTGTTTTACTCTGCCAACAAATCAAATGTTGCTGAATCATATTACTAATTTCGGGTTTTAATCCAAAAACAAACCTATACACAAAATGTCCCATATCTTTATCACCAATACTTTCAAAAACCACTATACTGTTTGAACACCTGTAACAACCTTTCATAATAAGCATGTACCGATTCTTTAGGTTCCTGGGTTGTCCTGTCAATTTTAACCCAATCTGTTTCTTTTGGAGAAATGTTACTTTTCAAGAAAGTAATGACTTGATTATATTGCTTCATCACTTCTTCTGAAGGTGCTCCTGTTTTTATATCTCTAGGATATTCTTCTTTTGGCCAGTCAACAGTAATTTTACACTCAGTCCATAAGTCAGCTGGAACTATAATCTCGAACAAACCATCTAAATCTTTTAACAAAACTTTGAAACTTTACAAACCTCTCTACCTGTTTGTACCACTCGACAGGTTTCTCTCTCAACCATTAAAATCATTTGTAAAGGATAATATATCCTGTTTTGACCAGGGAACGTGAACATATCCACCACCTGGAACTTCTCTCATTTGACATACCATTTCGGGCTGTTCTGTTTCTCTTAATGGAAATAAAGACACATTTTTACTTGCAAGTATTTCTTCCTTCTTTTTCGCCCATCTACCTTTCCACCATTCTAAATCACCCCATTTCTTCAAAGTATTCATTAATTCTTTTATTTGCAATCGTTTGCCAGACGTATTCAAACTCTCCAAATCTTTATCAGAAAAATCCAATCTATATGTTTTTTGCAAAACGTTAGACTTTTCTATGTCTACTCCATATTCTTGTGCAGCTTCTGCCAACCTCTCATGTAGATTCCTTGCTTTCCATGTAATTTTCTTACACAAAAATAACAACTCTTCATCTCGGTACGTACTCAATCTTTCTGGACTTATTGTACCAATAATCATTTCTTCCAGATCCTCTCTCAATCTAGCTACATCTATACTCAATTGTGATTTATTCTTTTCCATTCCTCTTATCCAGTCATCTAACTCATCTGGCGAAGGACCCACCGAACTCCCTGATACTGGAGTTGTTCCACTGACATTCTGCACTATTTTTCTAGGATCCATCTGTACACTTCTCTTTGGTGTTTCAGTTACATTTTCACTCACTGGAAGATCAATCAATGAAGTACTCATCTCAACTTGTTCTGATCCACTAACATTCCTGGCATTATTCACAGGAACTGTCAATGCATGTACTCTTGATATATTCTGACTCTCACCATAGAATGGAACTATAGGACCAATCGTTACTGGCACCGATAATGCTTCTGCATTCAGACTCATCTGACTAATTCTCTGGGTTAAATCCTCTCTTGCCTTATTCAACATGTCAATCTCATTCTCCTGCAACACTCGAGTGTGGAAGCTACCGGAACTTGTGTAACCTGTGAAACTTGTGGAGTTTGTGGAGCTTGTGGAACCTGATGAACTTGTATTTCAATTAGTGGTGCATTTGGAATTGTTTCCCTTGAACTTTCCTGATATGGTGGAGGTCTCTTTAATAGTATTTCATCCAACAACTCATCATCAATCTCATCCGAATCATTATCTAGTTCCGAAGTCTCTAAATTATTCTTTTTCTCTTTACTTTTGCCTCCAGTCTGATCCTCAGCAACAATTACTGGATATAATCCATCTGCAATTACATCCCTCCTCCATCTTTTCTTTTGATCATCCCATCTAGCCTCAGAATATCTCGTTATTACATTCCTGTATTTAATTCCATTCCTGTCTCTCTCCCTTTTATAAGCCTCATATTCCAATTCCTCAAGCGCTTCATACTGCGTAGGTCTAGGACTTGGCTTTAATGAATTCATACGTCCTCTCAAGTTCTCCAAAATCCTTACAATAAATGTACCATGTTCTGGAAAAGCTAAAACTCCATCATCTTCCGTATAACTCATCCAGTTCTATAACCATGTACACGTATGATACCCACGTTCCAACATCATAAAAGAAGCAGGCGTTCTTGGAGGAGGTATAGGAAGTCCCTCTCTAGTAACTATCGGCTTGTCTTTTTTAAATAAATCTTTTATTCTTTTTACCAATTTCATTTTTAAAACACTTTTTTTCTCGCTAAAATAACCAAAACAAACAAGAAAAAACTTCCGTAAATCCTCTCACTCTATTCGCTAAATCCCAACCAATACCAGCGCGACTCACAGCAACCAACCAATCGCGGCTCACTACGTATCTGCTATCTCAACCAATGCTAGCACGGCTCACAGCAACCAACCAATCATGGCTCACTACACGCCCACTGCCTGACCAATGCCAGCGCTGCTTTTTGTGACGTCAGTATTACTCCTGCTACTGACCCTCCCTTTACAAAAATAATCCGGCAATGTATTTCTAGGTTTTCTTAACTATTTCTTGTTAGAATCAACACAAAACAATGCTACTTTGTCTGCTCCACTAATAAAAGAGATAGTTTGATTCATTCGAAGAGTTTTTCTTTTACTTCTAGTAAAATAACGACCAGCGCTACTCTACTTTCAATCAAGTTAAAGGAGGTCTTGGTACTCCTCTGGGGATACTAGCCAAAGTTTCGGAAGAGGACTTTCCTTTCAGAAAGAGGTCTTGGTACTCCTTTGGGGATGTAAGGCCAGGGTTTCGGAAGCGGACCTTTCACTATTTCATGCAGTCTTCTTTCAATCGAATATGTCCCTAAAATAACATCGTCAGCCTTTCGCTGTTCGATATTACAACAACAGACAAAGTACTTCTGCAGTGTGATACCTTTCCACACTATTCTTCTGCCACTTAGGCTAAAATAACATTATCCTTGGATCTTAGGTAACTCCGTACCTGTACTTCCAAACAACATAAAACAAAAACACTAACTTTTCATGTTAATAATCAATAAATCAATAATCAATAATTATTGCCAAACTAATCAATAATTAACCATCCTCTGCTACCAAAACTGATCCAGCAATCAGAGATCGATAATTTTCACTAACAAAGGCCCATATACACTACCCAACTAATCCCTTCACGCTGGGGTTCAGTGTGATGCAAGTTTATTCCTAACTCACTAAATACACTTTAGAACCTGCATTTCTCCTTACAAATAAATGTGGCGACGAACCTTTTTGATGTTGAGAAGTTGATGACAATAATTATGTACTTATCTATGCTACTAAATAATAACAAACTCAGTGTGCAGTTTATGTTATTTATCGTAAAATAATGTGAGAATAAATGCTCATGGAGTACAGTTACACAAATGCAAATCATAGATTATCACAGAGAGAAAACATTGGCAATGTATAAAAACAAACTCATGTCAAATAAACAATGCATTGAAGGAGTGGATAGGCGTAGAGAGAAAGGTTTCAGTGACAAAATACATTTCCAAATGAATATGCAAATTTTAGGAGATTATCTATACTAATCCAAGTAAGAATCAGGGAAATCTACCCCTCTGGCCAGTCAGGGCAGCAAGGCCACTCAAGTAGAGTCGAGTGACAAAGATTAAGTCAGGAATCAGGAAACAGGTAGGCCTCTATCTGGAAACAGCAAACCGACGACAGCGACGATCTCCCGCTAGCTAACACCAGCAGAACCACCTCCTCAACCACACCCACCGGGGACTTTCAATTATACCCTAAAACCTAAATGTCCAACCCACATATGTTTCAATATGAACACAAAATCCATCTCCCATTGGATAAGGATGGGGGTGTTCTGTCACACCACTCTCATCATGACCATTTTATTAAACAACTCTTTGTCTTAAACATTAAGCATTATGACAGATTCATCCCAGGAAACAACTTTGAACACAATCATAGTAAATATTTCCTGCAGTTCCTTGAATGTTGCAAATCTCTACGCCTCTATTATTCGCCTCTGCCATCTCGTGAAGGAAACTGTTCACTTCCATTTGTAATCTTATTTTTCTTTCCCGCAACTTGGCAGACATTCAGTACTCCATGAAGGTTGCATTTTTCATGCCTTTGTGCTCTCTTCTCATTCGAATCTTTCTTCTGGGACATTTAATAATTTTCAGTCAAATATTAACCCTCAAACTGACATGCAGAAGTGTAGGCCCATGCTTGCCGTTTCTACAGAAAACAAACACAAACATTTATTATTTTCATGAAATGTAATTTCATTTTACACACTATCCCAGCATTGCACTAACCCATGCACAACCCATGTAATTCCTAGCAAAATATTATTAACGTGCACAAAAGCAGCATTAGTTTTTAAATCAAAGCAGTTTGCGGCCTAGTCCCATGCATTAATACACGCATTAGTTTTACGCATGCGCAAAAGCATTTCCCCTTATTTTAGCGTTTTTAATAATATTTTTCACAGCACACTGTTAATTAATGTTACTGAGGGTTCAATCCGAGCAGGTTTTATTATCTCAAAACCCTGCTCCATCACCAGTATAAACTTATTTTGGCCAGTGTGTCACTAGTTTGGAGTGAGACAATAAATCATTTGAGTAAACACTATCCTTAATTTGTGCCATTGTTTACAAGTATGGACAAACAATTAATGCAGTTGATAAAAAGAAATCTGTAATTCAGACACAACAATGGTACATTTGTCTTTTATCATCCGTAAGGGCCAAGAGTAATATAAAAACAATGACGTGCTGAAAATTATTGGCGGCTTAAAATCCTGTCCTAACGCTTCTCCATTAAGCTACATACATTTCTGGTCTAAAAAAGTGATTAGCGTAGATTCTGAAATCTTTACATCTAGTAGTGAAAGCAGTTTTTGATCTCATTTTCAGTTCTTATTTTCAAATATGAATTACACAAATACACTTAAAAAGAAAAGCACTGTTATCAGCAGATAGGAAACACAGGTTTAAAATCATTTAGGCCAGGCTCCCACGTGGATAAAACACTCCCGCAGATGCAGATCAAGAGAGGAGGGAGAGAAAGGCAGCTAAGGCCTTCATATCTAGAATACACAGCATCTGTCAAAAGAAAGCAATGACGTCCAGGTATGCAATCTCAAACTGACACCGACTGTCCTGGACTCCATCTTGCTCTCTCTCTCTCTGAGGAATTATCCCTTGGAGGCCCTCTGGAGGCTGTAGTTCTAAATAGGCAGGTTCCAGCAAGAGGAACCGGGCTATGGACTACACTCCCCATAAAGCTCGGTCACTCTGACGAGCAAACCGAGCAAGTGCTGTCTGTCATAGTGACAAGCTCCACTCGGTTCGGCTTTCAATGCTCTGCGTGCTCTGTAACACTCTCCCCTCCTGCGCTCAATCTGCTGAAGTGGAGAGTTTAAAACACCACTGCTCTGACAGGCAAATGCTATGTCAAAGATAGTCGTTAGATAGCTTCTTGTGAAACACTCTGCCCATCCATTCTGCTATTTAAACCTCAGCTTTTCCCTACCACGCAACGTGTCCCAAATTGTCAAGTCAATTTGCCTCTTTATGTTCTTCTCTTCTCTTTAAGCCTCCTCTCATACTATTGCTTCATGTTATGTAGCCTTCTCATTGACACTGGTCTTACTTCATACATGCCAGTAGACCCATTCCAGGTGGGAGACTCACAATTCTTTAAGTAAAAAATGGCTTTATTTTAGCCGTCTCCCCTCTAAAATTGCCTCTGCTTCAATACACCTCAATGGAAAAAATACATTCACCTGATTAGTTTTCCAAAATCTCCGACTTTCCAATTTTAAAATGTCGGCATCTATGTTGCTTAAACTTCTGTAGTTAATTTGACTCAGTGTATATTACAACTAAGATACCTTATGTCTTCCTCACATAATGCTGTATACTATTTTACCCTCTTAAAGACAGTGCATCATTCATAATAGTCTGCTGTTGTACTTGTAAGTAGTTTCTACTGCCATCCCCGGATGACATTTAATGGAGTGGGCAGAATCAATATTTATGTAGAAGGCTAGTGCTTAGATGGTAAGGCAATGTGATATTTAATAGAACTGTGCTCTGATTCACTAAAAGTATAACGTTTTCGCTCACACCATGATGATTTTGGAGAAATTAGTGCTTGCCTATGTGAGGCAACTGTATATAAACCCCAGATTTTGGGGGTGAGCCAGAGAGCTTTCCTGAAGGCTTTCCGGTGCTACTAAGGGTGCTGCCTGACTTCCTATCCATTTTGACGCTCATTTGGGACTTTGCAACTTATCGTGTATTGCTCTATTTGCTGAGAGCCTTCATGGCAATAGCTCCATGTATTTGCATTTACAATTTCTGTACCACACCTTTTGAATTTTTGTATTAAATCTTTAAATTTCTATTCTTACCTTAGAACTCAATTATTGAGACTGTACTTACTTAATTAACTGTATGTTTGATAGGTTATATGGTGCCTTATCTCTGGGATAAATTGCCTCAGGAAACTGAGGTTTAACACTGTCTCAGTGTTTTCCACCCGAGGGCATGCTGGTGAGGTATCATTATGGGATGTACAATTTAAGGAGTTGTCCCCACCCCCAGTAGCATTTAAACACCCTAAAGATTTGATTCCTTTTCCTCCTTTTAGTTGTGTTACTGTACGTCATTTTTAGCTATGTGTTTGCTTTGCCTCTCTGTCTGATATCACTACAAAACCTCAACTAAAATACAATGAACAATAAAGCTTACAGCCCCATCAAACGCTTCAATGAAACAAATTATAACACATGAACTGCATCTCCATTTCCCAATATACAATTAATTTTCTCAAAAACAGAAATTAAATTACATTGTTAGTTTAATTTTTCACAGGCTAATGTTCATAAGTCTTGTGTGTTACACGCAAAAAAGGCTGATGCGTGGGGAGCTCTTTGAGGGGGAACATTGTTAATGCGCAATCATGTGTCCTTTCCTACTGAACTTAGCTGGCACATTACTACAAATAAGCCCAGTTTCTTCTGTGTGTATAACCTAAATTCGTTCACCTAATTTCACTTATGAATTCTTCCAGCACTTCATTTGGAACTGAAATTGGAACTGAAATTGAATTAATTCAAGGTTGGGTGTCCCAACGTATTTGAAGATATGAGCCACTCTCCAAACTTATGGTGCACCGCACATCAGTAGTGATTTCTCAACTTTTATTTTTGACATTTCTGAATACCCAAAACTTGTCTTACAACCGTATTACTCGTTCTTCATCTACCCAGGTAGAACTCCCAGTAGAAAAGTTACAAATTGTGTCTGTCGGATCCAGTTGAGACATATGGGGTTTTAGGCATTTCACTATATGAACAGTTGATCAAATGAGGTGCTCAAGTAAACAAAATTTCTCGCCATAGCAGCTACATAAGAGTCCAAAACCCTGTAGAATCTCCCTGTAATTAGTCATCATGGATGTCATATAAAGCAGGTGAAGAAAGGAAAGAGCCTGATATCCCGACCTACCATTCTAAGCTTATTAGTAATTCAAATAACATCTTGTGATAATAAAAAGCATATTTCAGAAATTGATGTTTTTGGGGAGGGTTTCTTGCTAATAATTGATATAGTTGTAATTTTTAGATTATTTCACTAGAGCAAGGAAAGGTTATATCCTGTTCTCTTTCTATTTAAAAAAAATAAGCATACTATTTACTGTGAAAAAAGAGGTGTTTGTGTTATTTTACTGCAGTATAGGAACATATTATTAAAAGGTAATATTAGGGAGGGACAGGGTCAGTAAAATGGCTTACAGGACTTGAGCTCAGCATCCTCTGGTAAATAACCCCTTCCATCAGTCCATAATCCGCAACATTGGCAAAGAGAAAGCTTTTGAATCCACTGTGAACACTCCATCAATATTCCAGACTCCGTTGACAACCCTCCTCCTGAATACATATGGTCTGCCCACAGCAAGATGGGGCAAAAAGAACAATTGATGGACAGAATGCAGAAAATTGTCATACATTCACCCCAGTACAGAGATCTGGGCCTATATCCATCGTTTTTTTGCTCCCCATGCCATTCCAGTTTGAACCCAGCCATATGCAAATCAGTCTTGACCCTGCGCCCATTGGGAACAGTCCAGCCCGAACTGCCAGGCCAGGTCCTCCCTGGACTGGGAACAAGCATCCTAGGACCGGTTTCGGAGTTTCACCCCTCATCAGCTAGGATAGCTTGACTCCAGTGGCATGGAGAGCACGGGACCCATATCTGGGCATACCCGTCCCACTCGGGGTGACAAATGCAAAAAGAACAATTGATGGACAGATGCAAAACATTGTCATACATTCACCCCAGTACAGAGAGCTGGGCCTAAATCCATTGTATTTTTGCTCCCCATGCCATTCCAGTTTGAACCCAGCCATATGCAAATCAGTCTTGACCCTGCACCCATTGGGAACAGTCCAGCCCGAACTGCCACGCCAGTCCTCCCTGGAATGGAAACAAGCATCGTAGGACCGGTTTCGGAGTTTCACCCCTCATCAGCCAGGATAGCTTGACTCCAGTGGCATGGAGAGCACGGGACCTACGTCTGGGCAATCCCGTCTCACTCGGGGTGACAAATGCAAAAAGAACAATTGATGGACAAAATGCAGAACAATGTCATGGTGGCCATCATTGTGATACGAGAGAAAGGTTTGTGATTGTTGTAATGCAATGCTTGTTGTATGATATGGTGTCAGAGATTTGACATGTCTAGGTTCCAGAATGGAATCTGACATTAACTGAGGATTCGCCTGAGGGGCGGTTGGTTGGGATTGATGTGGAGACTCCAATGCTGTCAGGACGAGTCTGGGGCTGCATTACTGCAGTGATGTCTGTAGAGTATCAAAGCTGCGAGGTGGAGTTGTCTAGGTACCATATTGATGCAGCATTGGTGATCAGAGACTGGGAGTGGAGTGGTGCCAAGGGAGCTCACTGGGAAGCCTTTGGAAAGAGTGCAGTAGGACAGGCCTGAGGGCGGTTGCGAGAGGCAGCACATTAGTAGCAGGCTGATGAGGGGTGGTGGGAACTGGAGCAGAATCTACATAATTTCTTTCTGATACCAAATGGCCTCTTCCTTCAACACCTACCCCTATCTTTGGACTGATACAGCTCTGGACTCGGGGATCTTGCCCAGTTGGGTGGGGGCTGTATTATGGAGAGTGCCCCAGGAGCCAACGGGCATCTGCGAACCCGCTTTGCACGCCCCCGGGGTATTACAGAAAGGGCTGCAGATGCTTGTGTGGCCCTTTCTGTAATACAGAGCGCTATCACTAGAGGGTGTTCCCTCATTTGCATGGGGGCATGGTCCCATGCAAATAAGGGAATCCCTTTGCCCCTGCACCGTATTTTAGACTCAAGCGCAGAGGCAAAGAAGGTGGCACACTATCAGGGCGCCCCCTGATAGCAGCCCGCTGGAGGGGGGAAAGGTGGTCTTATGGACATCACTTTGCAGGTGGGTGCAGTCACTCAATGCACCCGTCTGTAAGGGGATTTCTATTCCCCCTGAAAAGTGCAGGAAGGTTACCGCCTGCACAGTGAAACACGGCGAGCCTGCTTTCAAGCGGCAGTGTTTTTTCACTTGAATGTGCTGCCCCCAGGACAGCGCGAGTTCGTGCTGACCTGGGGACAGCGCATTCAGTGGAATAGGGTGCACTTTCTCTGTTTGTGCCCTGCGCACCTGTTTTAAGGTGCGCCGTGGCGCAAACAGAGTAAGTGTGCCCTATCTATGATACGGCCCCAGGAATACAAATATTTTCCTGCTGGCTGCTAGTGATTGGCACCCTCCTGCCCCCTTCCCTCATCTCTGAAGCCACACATTGGTGGAGACATGCTGTATGGCGACCATAAAGGGGTGCCTGTACTTTTGGAGATGCATTCTCTGCAACCACTGGGCAGGCATTGGAGGGGAGAGAGGATAAGACAGAGCCTGCCTCCAAGGGTCGCTAGTATGGACGGACATCGAGGCCCTCTGAAGTATCTGCCCTGGACTGTTGATTCCAGGAAAGCTTGGAGGCACTTGACTGTGTGTAGGTTGGCAGCTGGTGGTAATGGGCACGAAGGGCATGGGAGAAGATAGCTTCGACCTGGTATACTCTACATGCCCGTCTGGTTACTGAGGTGCTCTCTGAGTGACCGACAATTTGAAGATTGTACTCTAGCCTTTAATCACAGTAGACACTATTCTTCATATAACCCAAAAGATAGTGTGCAACCACATAATCTACAAGCTTGACAGTTCTGCCTGTCTGCATCCTCCACAGTGGCATGGGGAAACCCAAACCCGCTCCTCAAGGAGTGCTGGTAAAGGGGACCACACAAATACAAAGCAGAAGGAAATTCACAGATGAAACTTGAAATGCAGAAAAATATGTCAGACACTGCGTTTTGACTGCCATAAAAGAAACGTGCCCCACATTGAAAGCAAAGATAGATACGGCGCTGATTAATGTTGAGTTACTTAAAGCAAACCTAAGAAAGATGGCGCCAAGTTTACCTTATACTCAGCTCAGAAACTATTGTTTGATGAGGCTTACATGAAGGGTCCTTTTGTCTAGTCATTGCTTTGAGGATGGTCTCATGGATTTCTTGGCCTGAGAGATCGAAACATCGACTTGTACTCCACATCAATATTCTGAAATTATGTATACAATAATTAATGTACTCATACTTTCGAGTCTATGTAATCAGGCTGAGTGGTGCTTTGCATCGAACAAGAAACAAGATCACTTGTTAAAAGACATTCAGTAAGCTTCGTGCCCTTGTTGGTGTATCTTTATTTGGCCAGCCCTGTACATATGTTGTAACTGACTGCGAATGTACCCTTGATCTCATAAAAAAAGATATTAATCATTATTTGGTTGTTGTTAGTGTTGCATACATTTATTATTTTTCCAGTACATCTATCTTCGATTAGGCACACGAGCGTTCCTATTTATTGAAGTTCCTGTCAAATTGGAATAATCGCATTTGTTGACATTTTCATGGTTTGGAGCTCATTGAAAAACCTCAACTTATTGAAGCGCAATAGAATCTCATAAAATGAATTCTTCAGGAGTTCTTTGATATGCGTGTTCTTTACCCATCTCCTTTGAGAAGACTGGGCTGCCCTAGTGTGTTTGCATTGTTGAAGAGCCATGGCAAACATATGGCCCTGCAGTGGAACCATTCCCCATTTACAAAAGACTAACAGAAATAACATGGGGCTGTCAGCTTGACCAACCACCACTGGCTCGGTACTTCGGGCCCTCCTGACTCTGAGTGTGGGTTGAAATGCAGATACTCAGCTAAATAGGATTTTGGAAGTGGGTAGCCTGGAGCTAAATAAAGGGGTCAAGTCACGGTTGAAGAGCAATCTGCAAGCAAAACCCTTCACATGAAGAAAGGTCCAGGATGAGAAACCTTGCAGTCAGTGTCTCCCAAATCTAGTTTCAGATACATTCAATTTAATTAACTCCACCAAACACATTTAGTCTCCTGATACCAGCATAAATTATACCCTAATAGCCAGGCATGTGCCCGAGGTGCATGGCAGAAGACACTATAAGGGGGTCATTACGATAGCGGGCGGATCGCCACCGCCCGTATAGCGGTGGCGATCCGCCCGCTATTTCCCTCCGCCCGCCACACATTTACCCCCCGCCATATTACTATGGCGGGGGGGACCCCGGCGGACGGAAAAACCATACGCCGCTTTTCCGCCGGTCGACTCGTCGACCGGCGGAAGAGGCATTATATGGTGGCGGTGTCTGCAAGACACCGCCATCCATATTACGATGCTGGCGGAGGTGTGCCTTTCCATGGCGGCGTTGCCGCCATGGAAAGGCATACGGTGATTGTACAATTGGGGGCCCGCTGCGGGCCCCCAGGGTGTTGGGGGTGCACATGGGGGTACCTATGGTACCCCTGCATTTGAATGCACAAGGTGGCAGGCACCACGCGGTTCCTGTCACCCTGTGCATGCAAATGCACAACATGCATTTCCAGCATTGTGGCGGGCGGTGCTGTGAGCACCGCCCGCCACAATGCTGAGTATGGGGGATGCGCCCGCCAGTGTGGCGGGCGCATCCTAATTCGAATCGCGGGACCGCCGCACATGTGGCGGGCGGTCCCTTTCTCCGTTGCGATGGCGGGCGGACTTTGTCCGCCCGCCATCGTAATGGACCCCTAAGTTACTGGTTTTGTACACTAGGTATTGGAATGACCGGGGTTGCTCACATAATGGGAAGAGGTCACAATTGCATTGACTAGTTTAATCAGCAAGGCCAACTTCAATAACCCTAGAACGTGTTTGGTGTGGGAGATGCCATTGAAGGATGAATGCAAATTTATTGTCCTTGCTCTGTTGCTGGCCAAGAGACAGATTGGAAGGGTCCCATCACCCTAAGATAAAGGGTTGATGGTCTGAAACAAAACACTGGGTAGAGGCTAAAATCAACATTATAAGGAAATGTGACAAAGCGCCCAGGTAATACAGAAGCGGAATTGAACTGAGATGTCTTGCTGGTACGATTTCTCAATGGGGATCAGTTGCCACCTTGAGTTTCATAATTGATATGCATATACTGTGCATCTGGAAATGCTGTTTTGGATATTCTGACAACATGCGGGGTGGAGGGCGGTGGCTTGGATGTGGATGACTTATAGACCCAGATTTACTACAAAAAGAGAGGACACAAGATACCATGGGACCTGTTGCCAGTTCAAAGCGTCAAAGTTTGTAAATATTACTGAATATTATCAATGCTTAGAAATTAATGTAGAGTATTCTTGCAGCATTAATGTTGCTTCTCCATCCCCCTTTCATGTCACACTCTGTTTTTTTGATTGAAGCATAACAAATCTACAATAAAGCTGATGATACAAAATAAGAAACCAAGATAGAACCATAAAAATCAGGTAATATTTTAAAACTATCTTCTATTGCAGGCTTCTTACATTTGCAATCTGTCAACAAAATGCTTTAAGAATCATTGCCTATAAGCATATTGCCAGCTTGCCAAGGATGGTGGTCACAAAACAAAATAGAGGAGATCTCACCAAGGCCCTTGAGGCGGATACATATCTTGTCCTTAAGAATTTATCCTGGCACTGCGCAGTGCTAGCGGGCCGTGTATTCCCGTGCACAGGCTGGTAAACCTATAGCTTGGCAGCGAACTGCTGTCGTCGTGCTGCATGGTCTGGGCAGAGGACCGGCCTGTTAAGGTTGCAGCCTTGATTGAGAGACACTCGTGTAGCATTGACCCCCGCCGTGAAAAGAATGTGTTGGATGCCCCTTCTCTTCCCTTGGGCAGGGGTGGATGAAGACAGATGGGAAGGGCCTGCAGAATTTACACAGGAGAGGCAGTCTAAGGTTGCCACCGCATGGCTATGCTAGCCGATGCTTGGATAAATTCTATTCAGGTGCTTAATCTGAGCGGGACGATCAAAGGTTACTGGTCCCTCCAGCAGATTGGGCGGACGCTGGGGCCTTCAGTGGACCTCCCCTTTTAATTGTGATTTTTGTTGGCTCTATCATCGTTGTGGAGCTAACAGATGTATTCGCTCCCCCCCGATTAGAAGTAAATGATCAATGGGCTGTGGCTGCAACCCGAAACCCAGGGAACGCCACGCTGCTGTGCGATACTCCTCCCTCTCACCTCCCCTATAACCATGATACTGATGAGTAGAATTTTTGGGGCCTGAGATCAGACTACTGAATATGCCCTGGAACAAATCTCGTTGGAGTGACAATCGTTGACTCAGGCTAGTGCCTAGACATGCAGCACAAATGGTTTTATCCTCAGGGGAATGTGACATGTATGTTGCCATTCCTGCACAGAGCATGGAACTGCACCGTCTATGTGATAATATTAGACGGAGGCCACACTCAATCATTGTGTGCAGGGAGTGGCTGTTGATACAAAGTAGTGGAACCCAGATTTACAAAGTTGTCAAGCAATGCAGCACAGTAAGCAATTTTCCTGCGCTGCATTGTGTGAGGGAAAGAGAGCAGGAAAGCACCACATCTCCTACAGTTTGTCACTGTCCTGTTCTTTCCCTAGTGCTGGCACACAATCAGGCTGCCTATCGCCACACACACATCTTTGCACCACGGTGCAAAGGTGTCTGCATCATGCCTAGCCAAGCTTTAAAACTTTTCCCACTTTGGATGCGTGTTGTACAGTGCAGCACACATGCAATGTTGGAAAGGTTTGGAGAAATAAAAGCATTTCTCCTTTTTACACCGGCCTCAAAGAGGCATTATGTTTTGATGCAAAACTCTATCTCTTCTTGTTAGGTATGGTTTCATATAAAAAAACAAGGGTGGTTGCATGAGAACACCCATGTATCTCCCAAGGAACAGCTCCCTGACCCAAAATAATGCAAAGCAGTTCATTGTAAAACTGTTTTGTGCTTGAATGTTCATTCAAAATCAACATTTTACACAAGTTTGTGTTACTTTTGTGATGCAAACCCACTGCAAAATGTTAGTAAATATGCCCCAAAGACTCTTGGTGCTCTGCAGGAGATTCTCTGATTCAGAAGGAAAGAGTGAGATGAAACCTGCAGATAAGCTAGATATGATCTTGAATGCTATGACCACCACGCGGGACTCACTAGTAAACAAAATTGATGCAGTGGCAATAGATTTAGGATTGTTGATGAAGGACCAGCACAGGTTAAATGAGGGGATGTCATAGACTGAGAACACACTTATGGAACTCTATCCTCAGACCACAGAAATGCAGCAGCAGATCAGGGACTTCATGGACAGAGAACACTTCCAGGAGGGGAGAGTGGAGGATCAGGAAGGCAGGTCCAGACTTAGTAACAATTGTATATTGGGCATGCCAGAGGACATAGAGTACAAAGATGTACTTGTCTTCATAAGAAAATGGCTCTCGGATGTGGTGGCCCTGCATGGCCTTTCTCCATTCTACTTGATTAAAAGAGTGCATTGTGTACCATTGCGGCACCCCCCACCTAGAGCTCCACCCGGCCTTTTATGGCCATACTACTCCAATACAAAGTTGCAAAATTATTTTTCAAGCAGTGAGGAAAGTTGGTCATTACGATGACAAAGACAAAAAAGTTCTATTCTTTCCTGATTATACTCTAACGGTGCAGAATCATAGATCCTCATTATCAGCAGTGAAGAACAATTTGCAAGGTCAGGGAACACATTATGCTTTGATTTTTTCTGTCAGATTGAAGATCATGTGGGACCAATGTGTGTTATCATTCACTGATTTTGAGACAGCCTGGGCATGGGTCCGACAATTTAACCTAGCTATGTGCCTGATCGTCCCGTAGTAAGGGAAGCTGCAGAAGAAAAGGAAGAGGTGGCAATGGCAGAGCCCAAGGTGTCAGGGCACATCCAAGTTGGCCTCGAAACCTACATGTCGGCAGGTAAGGGAATCAAAATAGGATGCATTGGATACTACAGCAGCCTTTGGCACTCAACTCCAGGCCAATTCTTCAGATAGCTCAAGTGACACTGATGGAGACAGCATTGCCTCCTCCTCCTTGAACCTGGAAGTTCAGAAGTGTGGCTGGTATGAAGGACAGCAGTCATAGGACAAGTTGATTTGCCTGCTATACCCATGAGTAAGGTCAGGAGACCAGAACGCGTCAGGGACGCACCCTGTGTGTTGTGTTCTGGTGAAAATAAATTAGATTGGATGCTTTCAGTCGAGTGCCTCCCCTTTTCTCTATTAGTGTTGGAGAAGTGGATTTAGAGTGGGTTCATTTTGCCTTAGAAATTATGGTTAGTGCTGCAGAAAGAAAATTTAGGGCATGTTTTAAGTGAGATCTCAAATCCTCTTCTATTTCATTAGAAAATTCTGACATGCAGACTGAAACAATCACTTTCAATACCAGCAGTAGACTTCCAGTTAACTCCTTGGTGAGCAGTAGCTTTACTACAGTGATCTAATGAACAACTAGAGTGCTAACATTCTGAATTGATGGCAAATGTGTGACAAATCTGAATGCCTTCTTGATGGAATCAAAGTAAAAACTGAAAGCATTTCCTACTGAGGAGACTGCAGTAAATGACGAAATTAGGAAACCTCATAACAAATAAGTCTCCCAAGATGGCCACCAGAGAAAAAAGAGCCCAAATGTAGCACAAATATCACCCAGATGTAGCCCACATATAGCCCAATGACAGTAGTGTGCAAAACACTTTTTATTTTTAGTTTTTCTGCAGTTTTATATAGTGCAAACAGGTCAGGTATTGGAGCGTTACATCTTACTTGGACCCCTTATTGCGTATTTTGCACGAAGTACATGAGATTGATCTTGCGAAACATTGAACTTTACGATTCTGTTAACCTGAAGTTGCTCTGAACCGGGCTTTGTAACACCCGTTTTTACCTACTGGTTTTAATTAATTCTCACTGTATTGTATTAGGAAAGAGGATTTACTGTTTTTATGTACATTTTTATGATCTATGTTTCTAAATCAGATCAAATAAAGTTTAATGAATTCTATGGCAGGACGGAGGCGAGGATTATGCATATCTTTCCTCACTTTATTTGCATAGCAGTTCAAAGAAAACGTAACACAACAATCATTAAACAAAAGACTACACAACCCATGAACCATTAGGGGGTAGTCTCCAAGGCAACTATAGTCCAATCATATCACAGTCCATCATATATAATATTGTGACGTCCCTTCCGCTTCCTCTTTCTTCACTGCTCGTCAGTTAAGTGCATTCCTTACATTCTTGGCTTAATCTGACGTTGTTGCTGTTTGTATAGCGGTTTCTTGTGCACGTTATTAGCATTATTGCCTTGGTATTGTTTCATATTCCCTGCGCAGCAGGCTCTTGCCCGAGCGCGTTCTCCCCCTCGCAGTTTCTCCCGCTGTATGCTCTGCGCGCAGTGAGATCCTCTCAGGCGCGTCTGGTCCGAGCGAGGCAGCTCCGTCGAGCGCTCCCGCTGGTCTTTACACGCGTTTGGCAATCCGGTCACTCCTTTAGTGTCCGCTTGATTCCCGACCAACCCCCGCCTAATTTTGACACCGCTACGCGGTGATTTCCCCACACGGCCACGTTAGTGACCAGCGCCACCTGGTGGTGGTAATTGGTATTGCGCCTCAGTCTATTCTTATAACAGCTTCGGGGAAAGCCCAGCTGTTGGAGCACCGGCGAGGGGGCTGTTAAGGATTTTAAGGGCATTTGTTCTGTGCTCACACCCTCTGCTATCATGTCTTCTCCAGAAGACCATTTTTACTCCTCCTACCAGGAAGTGGAGGAGGAATGGCCCCCCAACTTCTCCCTCCAGCAGTGGACCAAGCCCTCTCTCTGGCTATTTCTAGGGCGCTGGCTCCTCTTAGGGATCAGGTTGATAAGCTGGCGAAAAGCATCCCTGGGGTGTTCAGTGACCCAGATCTGGTGGTGGCGGGTCCAAGTAGCTCCCAGATGGGGAATAAAAGGGCCAAATAAGCATAACGCGGGGCACTTGGAAGGATTTGATAAACTTACGGAGACCTTCCTCAAGAGTGCGCGAACGCTAAAACATGCACCCTGCCGGGAGGAGGAGGGGCCCGGAGAAAATTGCGACACTGTCACCACTATTGTAGACCCCGACGGCGGGTTTCCCTTAGAGGGAGAGGGTGTATCGGAGGACGATTTCTCCTCCGATGAGGATAAGGACTCGGGGCGTCCCTGGCGTCCAGAGTCCCACTCCTCTCAGTCCCCGGTTGGGGACGGGGTCCACTCGGACATGTTCGAGCCTACCCAAATTTACCATCCTAGGTCGGCAGAGTGGACACCTGACGCCAAAGTGGCAGAGTATGTGGTGGGGAAAATCCATCAACCCCTTGAAAGGGAGGTCAGGAATAGGATGAGGGGAGAATGCCCCAGGCCCTCACTGAAGGGGAAGGTGGCACACACGCCTGAAATTGATGAGAAACTATGTACCTTTTTCTCCAAGTATATGAGGGATCCCAAGAAAGGAATTGATAGGTCTTGGACGTGGTAGGGCCCTTGACGCAAATTATTCAATTGACGGAGCGTTCCAAAGAGTCAGGATCCCCTTTGTCCACGGATATTGTGGCTGGTTGGGCGCACTACCCTAAACCCTAAAACACTACCCCTCCACTACCCAAACACCACTGCACTACCCTAAACCCTAAAACACTACCCCCAGCACGACTCCCTACACTACCCAAACACCACTGCACTACACTAAACCCTAAATATACCCCCAGCATGACCTCCCACACTACACAAACACCACTGCACTACCCTAAACCCTAAAACACTACCCCCAGCACGACCCCCTACACTACCAAAACACCACTGCACAACCCTAAACCCTAAAACACTAACCCCAGCATGACCCCCTACACTACCCAAACACCACTGCACTACCCTATACCCTAAAACACGACCCCCTACACTACACAAACACAACTGCACTACCCTAAACCCTAAAACACTATCCCCAGCACAACTCCCTACACTACCCAAACACCACTGCACTACCCTAAACACTAAATCTACCCCCAGCACGACCCCCTACACTACCCAAACACCACTGCACTACCTTAAACCATAAAACACTACCCCCAGCATGACCCCCTACACTACACAAACACCACTGCACTACCCTAAACCCTAAAACACTACCCCAGCACGACCCCCTACACTACCCATACACCACTGCACTACCCTAAACCCTAAAACACTACCCCCAGCACGACCCCCGACACGACCCAAACACCACTGCACTACCCTAAACCCTAAAAACTACCCCCAGCATGACCCCTACACCACCCAAACACCACTGCACTACCCTAAACCCTAGAAAAGAAACCCCCACCCCTTGCCCAATCCCTTTACCTCTCACTCCTCATGGTTCCTCTCTCCTCGTGGTTCCTGCTTCACGTCATCTCTGAGGGGCGGTGCACGTCGTTGTGAGGAAACGGAACAGCCTCTGTTTCCTTACAACGACACGGATCGTCTACATGTTTTTTAGAACGCATGGTCATTTACCATACATACCTTTACAACAAAACTTGTTGTAAAGGCATGCGTGGTAAATGACCATGCGTTCTAAAAAAATGCATAGTAATGACTTCGTGATGTACAACGCATGCGTGGTAATGCATGCGTTGTAATGGTATCGCAAAGTAAAAAGTCGTTGTAACGGCTGTTTACCGATCGAAGCTGGCCCCTGTTCTTCAGTGAGACGTTTATTTGATTAATTAGGAGGAAGGAATGTGTTTTTTTTACTGAAAAGTGCATTCCCGGCTGTTGTATTGTGAAAGTGTCCGCGTGGCCTGGTTTCACTTCCGGTGAGAGAGTGGAAGAGTCTGTTTGGATCTAAAGGAGTTCTGTTGGACGGGGCTGGCGCGACATGTCATCAGAAAACATAGCTAATGGAAAGCGTCCTCCCTGAAGTGTGGAGCAGTGCCATGAGAGGTCAACGAGTGTGTGTCCCACCGCAGTATGACCGTACCGCGTGACCCATGTGCCGCCTCCAGGGTACGGGAGGCAGAAGCGGCATCGCAGGTCCTCTAGAAGACCGTTGTAGCACTAATTCTACATTTTGGTACTAGGGCATTTTAACTTCGTTGTTCCTGCCAGATACAAAGAGAAGATCCTGTGTTATTCAGTGCCCTCGTTACCTTTTTTGTGGGTTGTGGTGCTTGTCACTTCGCTGCCCCGCCGGTGCACACGACTGGGCACCCCACCTCGTGTGCCATCTGCAGGGCCTCTGCCCTCGGATCACTGGTTTCGGTTTCTGGAGTGGCAACATAAACAGTTGCTCCCAAAGGACTAGCCTGAACACTTAGGTGAATATCCCCTGCACCAGCATTCCACGGAAATTCTTTCCTAGCTCTCCCACATCAACGAGCACGGCTCCGCTCGCGACACCGTATGATGTCATCGGAGCCATAAGAGGACCTCGTCGGTGTGCTGACGTCAGTTCCACCCACTTTTTCCGTGCCACCGAGGCAAACAGGGGACCGAGACATTTTCACATGTATACATAGTATAATAAATATATATATATTCACTGAAAAAACCATAGGTTTCAGGCACGTTATAGTTAGAAATTAGCATTTACAAAACCTTAGAAATTCACTGAAAAAACCATAGGTTTCAGGCACGTTATAGTTAGAAATTAGCATTTACAAAACCATAGAAATTCCCCCGTTATAGTTAGTTCAGCTAACTATAACTCGCGCGCCCGCAATGCACTGCTGATGACGTCACATATTACATCACTCATGACCTATGGTTTTTTCAGTGAATATATATATATATATATATTTTCACACAATCCTCCCGGTCAGGAGGAAAAACGGGTCGCACTCCCGTAGTACTTTTGCAATTTTTGGTTTATTTTCTTTTTTGATCCTTCATTTGCAGGGATATAAGGTGAGAAAACGCCAAAAATTGCAAAAGTACTACGGGAGTGTGACCCGTTTTTCCTCCTGACCGGGAGGATTGTGTGAAAATATTGAGCGGCGTGGTTCTGCCGCAGGGAATCGCACCCACACTGAGCGCTACACAACCCGGTGAAGGGGAACCACGCTGGAAATATATATATATATATATATATATTATCTACTGGCGGTCGCCAGTAGATAGTTATAGTTAGGACCTATTTCACATAGGAAATCCGCAACATTCTATTCCCAATAACTTTGGCGCCGGTTGACGAATCTTCGCGAACTTTCAAAACTTATGGCCCGCTCTGGTCCGCTCCTATCTTAAAAGTTTCGGGGTGATTCGTCAAGTGGGGGCCGAGAAAAAAGGGGGGTCCCAAAATGTGTTTTCCCCATGCAATTTTCCATAGGACCCTTTAGTCGCAGCTTTTTCCCGAACTGCTGAACGGAATTACACCAAATTTGGCAAAAAGGTAGCCCTTGGTTCAGAGTCGTGCCTTTTGGTTAAATGGTGTAAATCCGTTCAGTAGTTCCTGAGAAATTTGAAAAAGAAAACACATATATATCTGGGCGAGCCTAACCACACATGTCATCGTGAGATCTGATTGGCTGTCAGCACTTCATCCTGGAATTGCTGGCAGCCATCTTGGGACCAATATAAATGATAGTACCCCATTGAAATGCATTGTAGTGAATCGAAGATTTTGAGGGTTATCAAAAGGAGAACTATAAAGGGTGATAACAGACTTTAGTTACATTAGAATTCATTTGTTGATGGTACCATACTAATTTCAGGAATTGTGGTGTGTTCTAAGGTGATTTTACCCTGTGAAAAACCTTCTGCTGGGATATCATGAATCATGTTTGAGAGAAAACTATTTTCACATGCTTGTCCCATACAGTTTTGGAAGGTGCTCCAGAAGCTAAAATGAGAGCATATTTTCTGTAAATTCACATTATCTTTCTCAGTCATGTGAGAATGAAGTCTGACATTCTCAGTAAAACATATACATCCAACAAGGGCAGAGACTGTCAGTTGATTCCTTTGTGTTCTACAGCAGCTTCCCAGAGTGTTCTAAAGAACAACTAGAGCGCTAACAGTCTTACTTATGACAACATTATGGCACACCTGAAGCCATCTTGATTGGAATAAACTGGTAACTCTTAAAACATTTAATTTAAAAAGGAACAAAATGAGGGGGTTCATTTTGTCATAGAAATTATGGTTAGTGCTGTAGAAAGAAAAATTAGGACATGTTTTAAGTGAGATCTCAAATATCTTCCTGTTATATTTCAACAGGAGCAGCCTGTCAGTTGATGCCTTTGTGTTCTACTGCAGCTTCCCAGAGTGTTCTAAAGAACAACTAGAGCGCTAACAGTCTTACTTATGACAAAGTTATGGCACACCTGAAGCCATCTTGATTGGAATAAACTGGTAACACTTAAAACATTTAATTTAAAAAGGAACAAAATGAGGGGGTTCATTTTGCCATAGAAATTATGGTTAGTGCTGTAGAAAGAAAAATTAGGACATGTTTTAAGTGAGATCTCAAATATCTTCCTGTTATATTTCAACAGGAGCAGCCTGTCAGTTGATGCCTTTGTGTTCTACTGCAGCTTCCCAGAGTGTTCTAAAGAACAACTAGAGCGCTAACAGTCTTACTTATGACAAAATTATGGCACACCTGAAGCCATCTTGATTGGAATAAACTGGTAACTCTTAAAACATTTAATTTAAAAAGGAACAAAATGAGGGGGTTCATTTTGCCATAGAAATTATGGTTAGTGCTGTAGAAAGAAAAATTAGGACATGTTTTAAGTGAGATCTCAAATATCTTCCTGTTATATTTCAACAGGAGCAGCCTGTCAGTTGATGCCTTTGTGTTCTACTGCAGCTTCCCAGAGTGTTCTAAAGAACAACTAGAGAGCTAACAGTCTTACTTATGACAAAAGTATGGCACACCTGAAGCCATCTTGATTGGAATAAACTGGTAACACTTAAAACATTTAATTTAAAAAGGAACAAAATGAGGGGGTTCATTTTGCCATAGCAATTATGGTCAGTGCTGTAGAAAGAAAAATTAGGACATGTTTTAAGTGAGATCTCAAATATCTTCCTGTTATATTTCAACAGGAGCAGCCTGTCAGTTGATGCCTTTGTGTTCTACTGCAGCTTCCCAGAGTGTTCTAAAGAACAACTAGAGCGCTAACAGTCTTACTTATGACAAAAGTATGGCACACCTGAAGCCATCTTGATTGGAATAAACTGGTAACACTTAAAACATTTAATTTAAAAAGGAACAAAATGAGGGGGTTCATTTTGCCATAGAAATTATGGTTAGTGCTGCAGAAAGAAAATTTAGGGCATGTTTTAAGTGAGATCTCAAATCCTCTTCTATTTCATTAGAAAATTCTGACATGCAGACTGAAACAATCACTTTCAATACCAGCAGTAGACTTCCAGTTAACTCCTTGGTGAGCAGTAGCTTTACTACAGTGATCTAATGAACAACTAGAGTGCTAACATTCTGAATTTATGGCAAATGTGTGACACATCTGAATGCCTTCTTCATGGAATCAAAGTAAAAAACTGAAAGCATTTCCTACTGAGGAGACTGCAGTAAATGACGAAATTAGGAAACCTCATAACAAATAAGTCTCCCAAGATGGCCACCAGAGAAAAAAGAGCCCAAATGTAGCACAAATATCACCCAGATGTAGCCCACATATAGCCCAATGACAGAAGTGTGCAAAACACTTTTTATTTTTAGTTTTTCTGCAGTTTTATATAGTGCAAACTGGTCAGGTATTGGAGCGTTACATCTTACTTGGACCCCTTATTGCGTATTTTGCACGAAGTACATGAGATTTATCTTGCGAAACATTGAACTTTACGATTCTGTTAACCTGAAGTTGCTCTGAACCGGGCTTTGTAACACCCGTTTTTACCTACTGGTTTTAATTAATTCTCACTGTATTGTATTAGGAAAGAGGATTTACTGTTTTTATGTACACTTTTATGATCTATGTTTCTAAATCAGATCAAATAAAGTTTAATGAATTCTATGGCAGGACGGAGGCGAGGATTATGCATATCTTTCCTCACTTTATTTGCATAGCAGTTCAAAGAAAACGTAACACAACAATCATTAAACAAAAGACTACACAACCCATGAACCATTAGGGGGTAGTCTCCAAGGCAACTATAGTCCAATCATATCACAGTCCATCATATATAATATCGTGACGTCCCTTCCGCTTCCTCTTTCTTCACTTCTCGTCAGTTAAGTGCATTCCTTACATTCTTGGCTTAATCTGACGTTGTTGCTGTTTGTATAGCGGTTTCTTGTGCACGTTATTAGCATTATTGCCTTGGTATTGTATCATATTCCCTGCGCAGCAGGCTCATGCCCGAGCGCGTTCTCCCCCTCGCAGTTTCTCCCGCTGTATGCTCTGCGCGCGGTGAGATCCTCTCAGGCGCGTCTGGTCCGAGCGAGGCAGCTCCGTCGAGCGCTCCCGCTGGTCTTTACGCGCGTTTGGCAATCCGGTCACTCCTTTAGTGTCCGCTTGATTCCCGACCAACCCCCGCCTAATTTTGACACCGCTACGCGGTGATTTCCCCACACGGCCACGTTAGTGACCAGCGCCACCTGGTGGTGGTAATTGGTATTGCGCCTCAGTCTATTCTTATAACAGCTTCGGGGAAAGCCCAGCTGTTGGAGCACCGGCGAGGGGGCTGTCTTAAGGATTTTAAGGGCATTTGTTCTGTGCTCACACCCTCTGCTATCATGTCTTCTCCAGAAGTCCATTTTTACTCCTCCTACCAGGAAGTGGAGGAGGAATGGCCCCCCAACTTCTCCCTCCAGCAGTGGACCAAGCCCTCTCTCTGGCTATTTCTAGGGCGCTGGCTCCTCTTAGGAATCAGGTTGATAAGCTGGCGAAAAGCATCCCTGGGGTGTTCAGTGACCCAGATCTGGTGGTGGCGGGTCCAAGTAGCTCCCAGATGGGGAATAATAGGGCCGTTAAGCATAACGCGGGGCACTTGGAAGGATTTGATAAACTTACGGAGACCTTCCTCAAGAGTGCGCGAACGCTAAAACATGCACCCTGCCGGGAGGAGGAGGGGCCCGGAGAAAATTGCGACACTGTCACCACTATTGTAGACCCCGACGGCGGGTTTCCCTTAGAGGGAGAGGGTGTATCGGAGGACGATTTCTCCTCCGATGAGGATAAGGACTCGGGGCGTCCCTGGCGTCCAGAGTCCCACTCCTCTCAGTCCCCGGTTGGGGACGGGGTCCACTCGGACATGTTCGAGCCTACCCAAATTTACCATCCTAGGTCGGCAGAGTGGACACCTGACGCCAAAGTGACAGAGTATGTGGTGGGGAAAATCCATCAATCCCTTGAGGTCAGGAATAGGATGAGGGGAGAATGCCCCAGGCCCTCACTGAAGGGGAAGGTGGCACACACGCCTGAAATTGATGAGAAACTATGTACCTTTTTCTCCAAGTATATGAGGGATCCCAAGAAAGGAATTGATAGGTCTTGGACGTGGTAGGGCCCTTGACCCAAATTATTCAATTGACGGAGCGTTCCAAAGAGTCAGGATCCCCTTTGTCCACGGATATTGTGGCTGGTTGGGCGCACTACCCTAAACCCTAAAACACTACCCCCTCCACTACCCAAACACCACTGCACTACCCTAAACCCTAAAACACTACCCCCAGCACGACACCCTACACTACCCAAACATAACTGCACTACCCTAAACCCTAAAACACTACCACCAGCACGACTCCCTACACTACCCAAACACCACTGCACTACCCTAAACCCTAAAACACTACCCCCAGCACGACTCCCTACACTACCCAAACACCACTGCACTACACTAAACCCTAAATATACCCCCAGCATGACCTCCCACACTACACAAACACCACTGCACTACCCTAAACCCTAAAACACTACCCCCAGCACGACCCCCTACACTACCAAAACACCACTGCACTACCCTAAACCCTAAACACTAACCCCAGCATGACCCCCTACACTACCCAAACACCACTGCACTACCCTATACCCTAAAACACGACCCCCTACACTACACAAACACGACTGCACTACCCTAAACCCTAAAACACTACCCACAGCATGACCCCCTTCACTACACAAACACCGCTGCACTGCACTGCCCTAAACCCTAAAACACTACCCCAGCACTACCCCCTACACTACCCAAACACCACTGCACTAACATAAACCCTAAAACACTACCCCCAGCACAACCCCCTACACTACACAAACACCACTGCACTACCCTAAACCCTAAAACACTACCCCCAGCACAACTCCCTACACTACCTAAACACCACTGCACTACTCTAAACCCTAAATCTACCCCCAGCACGACCCCCTACACTACCCAAACACCACTGCACTACCCTAAACCCTAAAACACTACCCCCAGCATGACCCCCTACACTACACAAACACCACTGCACTACCCTAAACCCTAAAACACTACCACCAGCATGACCCCCTACACTACTCAAACACCACTGCACTACCCTAAACCCTAAAACACTACCCCAGCATGACCCCCTACACTACCCAAACACCACTGCACTACCCTAAACCCTAAAACACTACCCCCAGCACGACCCCCTACACCACCCAAACACCACTGCACTACCCTAAACCCTAGAAAAGAAACCCCCACCCCATGCCCAATCCCCTTTACCTCTCACTCCTCATGGTTCCTCTCTCCTCGTGGTTCCTGCTTCACGTCATCTATGAGGGGCGGTGCACGTCATTGTGAGGAAACGGAACAGCCTCTGTTTCCTTACAACGACATGGATCGTCTACATGTTTTTTAGAACGCATGGTCATTTACCATACATACCTTTACAACAAAATTTGTTGTAAAGGCATGCGTGGTAAATGACCATGCGTTAAAAAAAAATGCGTAGTTATGACTTCGTGATGTACAATGCATGCGTGGTAATGCATGCGTTGTAATGGTATCGGAAAGTAAAAAAGTCGTTTTAACGGCTGTTTACCGATCGAAGCTGGCCCCTGTTCTTCAGTGAGACGTTTATTTGATTAATTAGGAGGAAGGAATGTGTTTTTTTACCGAAAAGTGCATTCCCGGCTGTTGTATTGTGAAAGTGTCCGCGTGGCATGGTTTCACTTCCGGTGAGAGAGTGGAAGAGTCTGTTTGGATCTAAAGGAGTTCTGTTGTTGGACGGGCCGGCGTGACATGTCATCAGAAAACATAGCTAATGGAAAGCGTCCTCCCTGAAGTGTGGAGCAGTGCCATGAGAGGTCAACGAGTGTGCGTCCTACCGCAGTATGAACGAACCGCGTGAGCCATGTGCCGCCTCCAGGGTACGGGAGGCAGAAGCGGCATCGCAGGTCCTCTTGAAGACCGTTGTAGCACTAATTCTACATTTTGGTACTAGGGCATTTTAACTTTGTTGTTCCTGCCAGATACAAAGAGAAGATCCTGTGTTATTCCGTGCCCTCGTTACCTTTTGTGTGGGTTGTGGTGCTTGTCACTTCGCTGCCCCGCCGGTGCACACGACTGGGCACCCCACCTTGTGTGCCTTCTGCAGGGCCTCTGCCCTCGGATCACTGGTTTCGGTTTCTGGAGTGGCAACATAAACAGTTGCTCCCAAAGGACTAGCCTGAACACTTAGGTGAATATCCCCTGTACCAGCATTCCACAGAAATTCTTTCCTAGCTCTCCCACGTCAACGAGCACGGTTCCGCTCGCGACACCGTATGACGTCTTTGGAGCCATAAGAGGACCTCGTCGGCGTGCTGACGTCAGTTCCACCCATTTTTTCCATGCCACCGAGGCAAACAGGGGACCGAGACATTTTCACATGTATACATAGTATAATAAATATATATATATTCACTGAACAAACCATAGGTTTCAGGCACGTTATAGTTAGAAATTAGCATTTAAAAAACCTTAGAAATTCACTGAAAAAACCATAGGTTTCAGGCACGTTATAGTTAGAAATTAGCATTTAAAAAACCTTAGAAATTCACTGAAAAAACCATAGGTTTCAGGGGCGTTATAGTTAGTTGGACATTTTACTCGTACAAAACCATAGAAATTCCCCCGTTATAGTTAGTTCAGCTAACTATAACTCGCGCGCCCGCAATGCACTGCTGTTGACGTCACATATTACATCACTCGTGACATGGTCAGTGACATCACTCATGACATCACTGATGACATCTCAAATGACATCACTGATGACATCACTGATGACATCATCCAGTGAATGTGTGTTTTTCTGAAAATTAAATATGTTTTATATATGTATATCTCAAGGTCGATGGAAGAATAAATGGGTATATAAGTGTCTAAATGGATGATTTGTTTTGTAAAATTGATTGTATAACTGACTAAGTGTATCTTAGTGAATACATGGGTTAGTGAGTAATGTTTAAATATGAAAATATCTGTATCAGTCTCTCACTTTGTGTATAAGTGGCTGCATGGGTTGGTGAGTAGCTACATGAGTGTCTATATGGGTTATTAGTTGGTTTTTTGAGTATCATGTTATGAGTGTCTGAGTGTCTGTATGGTTCGGTGGGGGGGTATTACTTAGTGCATAGATGCATGAATGAGTGACTCACTGTTTGTATGTGTTGAAGACAGCATGCATGCAGGACTGTATAGGTGGATGAGTATGTGTATGGGTGTGTTATTGAGTGAATGACTGTCTCAATAGTGTCTTTATGAGTAACTACATATGTTTTAAACTAGTATATGTGAGTATTGGTGTATATAAGTGAGTATATGTGAGAGTGAGAGATTGGAAGAGTTCCTGTACAAATAAGTAGGTGTTTCTATAAGTGATTGTTTAAGAGAGTAAGTATGTGTAAGTTTCTGTAGAAGTAAGTGTGGTAGTGTGTGTATAACTGTATATGCAAGTAAATGGATGTTTGATACTTTGTTTGCATGTGTGACTATGTATGTGAGTAACTCTATGGATGAGTGGCGGTGTGCAACATGATGTATAGGTGTATGAGTACATATGATGAGTGAGTACATGTATGAGTGACTGTATAGGGACTGTTGGCGAATGAGTGGATGTGTGTGTAGATCTTTGAATTATTGAATAGGTGTGTTGTAACTGGTATTGGTATGTCCATTGTTTTGAAAATGTTAGTTTGTATTTTTGAGTGTGTGTATCAAAGGTTATATTAGGGTGAGAGGAGGTCTGCCACTCTATCACAAGGATGATGTCATCAGTGATGTCATTTGAGATGTCAACAGTGATGTCATGAGTGATGTCACTGACCATGTCATGAGTGATGTAATATGTGACGTCATCAGCAGTGCATTGCAGGCGCGCGAGTTATAGTTAGCTGAACTAACTATAACGGGAGAATTTCTATGGTTTTGTACGAGTGAAATGTCCAACTAACTATAACGCCCCTGAAATCTATGGTTTTTTCAGTGAATTTCTAAGGTTTTTTAAATGCTAATTTCTAACTATAACGTGCCTGAAACCTATGGTTTTTTCAGTGAATATATATATATATACCTTTTGCCAACCTGAAATGAATAAAAGCAACCCCTGCCTGGAGTGGTAAAAGGCGTAGTTTCAGATCTCTAGTAGTGAGAATCTTGCGAGTTAAAGTTGATCCATCCCCCACTTTTACCCAGATCCAAATGTTCCTGAAGAGAGCCAGAATGGCCCTCTGAAGCGACTTGTTAATGTCCCATTCTACAAGTATGAGCCATAGTTCAATCCACTCTGTGGTGGTAAAAGCTGTGCTAAACTCGATAGAGCACGCAAAAATTTCTGGGGTAGAAGGGGCCTTATGCTTTTCAGTGCTAAAGTCCAACAGATTAAAACTGGTCAAGGATTGTGTGTCTTCCTGTTTGAAAAGAACATGATTAGCACTTCCGGCTGCACTTTTCCTATCAGAGCAGCACCTAGGCTTATTCGTATATGGTTGGTCCCTGTGACATAGTGAACAAATACAGATGGCCAGGAATGCGGCCTACGGCAAATACCAATGGCACTGATTAATTCAAGCATTCTAACAGTCACAATTTTGTTTTTCTTAGTTGGTACAAGTGTGTTCACTGCTGTTGTCCATCCCTTGCTGTCAGTAGTAGTTGCAGCTGTTGTCCCTGCAAAGGTAGCAGCTCTTGTCACTGCAGTGATTAGTATTATTGTGGCAGCTATTGTTGCTGTTGTCCCTGCTGTAGTTGCAATAGTTGTCAATGCTGTTGTCCCTGCCTTGCTGGCAGCTGTTGTTATGCCTGTCGTGATGGCAGCTGTGGTCACTGCTGAGTGCCTGCTGTGCAGCTTTGGTTACTACTGTTCTGACAGCTGTGGGTGCCGTTGTCCCTGATGTGTTAGCAGGTGTGCACCCTGCTGTTGTGTGCAGTTGTCACTGATGTGGTCTCTGCTGTGCTATCTCTTGTTGCTGATTTCGTCCCTTCTGTGGTGGCAGCTGTAGTTACCGTTTTAGTGTCTTTGCTGTAGTTACAGCTGTGGTGTTGCTGTTGTCCCTGTTAAAGTGACTGCTGTGGTCATCATTATGTTCTCTTTAGTGCTTTTGAGCTGTAGTGGAAGCTGCCAGCACTACTTTGGTCCCTGCTGCACTTGCAACTATTGTTGCAGCTGTTGTTGTCACTGTGGTGGCGGCTCGGATCCCAGCTGTTTATGACGTTCTGTTCTTTGCCATGATAGAAGCTGTTGTTCATGCTCTTGTTGATGCTGTGGTGGCAGTTATGCCTCATTCTGTTGTCTCTCCTATGGTTACAGCTCTTGTCCCTGCTGTGTTCACCATGTCGGCAGCTCCTGTGATCGCTTTTGCTGGCATTGCTCCTGTTGCTTCTGCTGTGGCCACTGTTGCTCCTGGGGTGGTTGTTGTTGTAGCAGCTCTTGTGGCGACAGATGCAGCCACATCTAAGTGATAGAGCGCTGATAGCACTCTATTTTGTATGAGTGCCCTATACTCGTGGTTTAAACGCACTCTCATGTATTCGTATTGTTTGCAGTGTTTTATGACTATTAAGAAACATTTATTTGAATCATTTGATGTTGAAACTAGTGGCAGCTGTTGTTATGCCTGTCGTGATGGCAGCTGTGGTCACTGCTGAGTGCCTGCTGTGCAGCTTTGGTTACTACTGTTCTGACAGCTGTGGGTGCCGTTGTCCTGATGTGTTAGCAGGTGTGCACCCTGCTGTTGTGTGCAGTTGTCACTGATGTGGTCTCTGCTGTGCTATCTCTTGTTGCTGATTTTGTCCCTTCTGTGGTAGCAGCTGTAGTTACCGTTTTAGTTTCTTTGCTGTAGTTACAGCTGTGGTGTTGCTGTTGTCCCTGTTAAAGTGACTGCTGTGGTCACCATTATGTTCTCTTTAGTGCTTTTGAGCTGTAGTGGAAGCTGCCAGCACTACTTTGGTCCCTGCTGCACTTGCAACTATTGTTGCAGCTGTTGTTGTCACTGTGGTGGCGGCTCGGATCCCAGCTGTTTATGACGTTCTGTTCTTTGTCATGATAGAAGCTGTTGTTCATGCTCTTGTTGATGCTGTGGTGGCAGTTATGCCTCATTCTGTTGTCTCTCCTATGGTTACAGCTCTTGTCCCTGCTGTGTTCACCATGTCGGCAGCTCCTGTGATCGCTTTTGCTGGCATTGCTCCTGTTGCTTCTGCTGTGGCCACTGTTGCTCCTGGGGGGGTTGTTGTTGTAGCAGCTCTTGTGGCGACAGATGCAGCCACATCTAAGTGGTAGAGCGCTGATAGCACTCTATTTTGTATGAGTGCACTATACTCGTGGTTTAAACGCACTCTCATGTATCCGTATTGTTTGCAGTGTTTTATTACTATGACTATTAAGAAACATTTATTTGAATCATTTGATGTTGAAACTAGTGAACGCATTTAAGTAGAACTTTGTATGTATTACGATTCTTTCATGTATAATGTGCAGGACGATATTATTTCTATACACCGTAATTATGGTTAGTTTAAGTTGCCTGAATTATAGGCCCAAAGTCATAGGTTTCGATTATCCTTGCTCTTGAGAAATAAATAATTAAATGTTGTTGTGTTCGAAATTAGAATGTTCTCATCCTACTGCAGGTGGAAGAATACACATCGTTATTTTCAGAGTTAAGGAGAGACCCGGAATGTCTTTGAAGATGGCTGGGAAGCGAGAAGGGAGGATGCCTTGCGTATCTGGTCTGTCTGAAAGCCAAGGCCACTGGAAAGAAGATATCATTAATTAAATTTGTTTCATGAAAAGCTACTGCATAGAGGTGCAATGGAAAGTTTTAAGAAGAATGACGTATTGTGGGTTGAATCCCATCTTTTGTATGATGCGCAGGGACAGCGAGATGAGACTTCTGCTAGCTTTCGGAGGAGAAGGAGCATCTTAGAGCAAGCTCCATAGCCATAAGCTAAAACGACCCATTTGACGTGAGTACTTCTTAGGAAGTCAACACGTGCTGACACCATTGGGGAATGATAGAAGAGAGACAGGAAGGGCCCTCATATAGAGCAGTGTAGGGAAAGATTTTGATTTCTTCCAATGAGCCGAGAACTGAATATCGCATCTATTCTGTGATGCGTTGTGATTTTGGAATTTATAATCATCTGTCTTTTGGGCTGAATTACTTATATTCGCAAACTTGGCTCTGTATTAATTTTTCTGTACCTCTATACTTTGCTATTGAGATGTATTTACATCCAATTGTTTTTGGCCTTATAATAAATATTCAAGCTGCACTTTGGAGTTGGTGGTCTTTACAGGCATGACGACTTTACTGATATCTGTTTGAGTTGTTTCCTCCCCACAACCACTTTTAGTAGGTAAATAAAAGGAATCTTCCGGGTCGGAGGACCTTGAGAGCTGCAAGAGTAGCGCCGGTAAGGAGAGTTGCCCTTTTGCTTTTATTCAATTACCAACGGGTTACGGGATTCACCTCAGTAAAAGTGATTGCTTGGAGTAGCAGCAGTGTGTATTATTTGTTTCCACGATGTTTTCCAATGAGGCGCTTCAAGATAGGGAACTAGCGGCGGAGGCCCTGTTTCAGAATTTACCGACTGTTACAAATGAGGAGAGAGCTCCCGCCAAAGATAATAGCAATAATGATATAAGATCGCTACTTAGAACTTTGGAAAAACTGCTCAAAAATGAACTTTCAAAATGGTGGGAAAAGAAATCTCTAGAAAAATATCGAGACGCCAATCGTGTTCCAAAGGGGTTGCGAGTGTTAATTGGACCTACATTCGAAAATCCCAATCCTTTAATGTTACAAGAGTGGGCAGAAAACAACTTGCAGGTGTCAATGAATATGATTCACATCCTTATCAAATATGCCGAAAGTGACCGTAATGCACTGCTCATTGAAATAGACCGCGTTAATGGTCTGTTAGAAGCCACGGGACAAACAGACTTGATCGCTAAAGGGCGTGGAGAGATTGATACTCGCATTAAAAATCATGAGCAAACAATTAAAGAACGGAAAATCTACAAATTCGCCCGTGATCAGAATGACTACGCCAGTGGTAGAATTTTCACATTTGCTCGGAAATATGATAATTACAAGAGGCAAGCTTTAACTAATGATGTATCGAGCATCAAACAAAGAACTGAAACAGGTGACATCAGAGTGAGTGATGTAGAATCAGATACGGTCTCTCTTACTTCAAACAGTGATTCAGATGATGCACGAACAGACACCTCTGGGGCCTCTGCAATGGGGCCTAGTAACTTCACCCCAGGTGAGGAACTGAATTTTATCAGCGAGGACCGGAGGTACTCCCTGCGCCCCCGCAAACCTCAACAGAAGCAGGGAGAACAATCAATCAGCGCAGGTGTGAAAGGAGGCGCAAACTCCGCAAACACCACTGTGAGAGGGAACTTTCGAAAGAATTGGAAACGATAAGCAATGGGGACTATAACACTGTCATTAATTTAACGGATGTTACTTTATCAAAAGCTGAAACTCAACTTCTTGCTCTCGGCCTGTCGTATTGTCCCACTAACCAATTCTCATATAATTCCACCAGGATTGACATTTTTAAATTCATTCGAAAAATTAAGCTGATTAAACACTTCCAACTAAATAAATTCACCACTCCCTCTGCGATTCAGGTGGCTGTACCTCCTGACAATGTCACTATGAATGGGACTCTCCAGGTTAAAGATTTACCCAATTTACAAACATTGCATGCTTTGTCCATGGAGACACAGAGTGTCGGTTCACAAATCACGGCAACCGCATTTGGTATTAGTGGTAACAAAGCTGCGCCAAGTCCGTTTCGTCCTGCATCCACGTTCCTGCCTATAATGCCGAAGGATGCTGTGGATGTGTTCAGTGAGAGAGTCATTACTGAATTGAAAAATCTGAATAGAACTGTGCTCGCCACTCGCAAAAAAAAGACTCACTGTGGTGGCGGCTCGGATCCCAGCTGTTTATGACGTTCTGTTCTTTGCCATGATAGAAGCTGTTGTTCATGCTCTTGTTGATGCTGTGGTGGCAGTTATGCCTCATTCTGTTGTCTCTCCTATGGTTACAGCTCTTGTCCCTGCTGTGTTCACCATGTCGGCAGCTCCTGTGATCGCTTTTGCTGGCATTGCTCCTGTTGCTTCTGCTGTGGCCACTGTTGCTCCTGGGGGGGTTGTTGTTGTAGCAGCTCTTGTGGAGACAGATGCAGCCACATCTAAGTGATAGAGCGCTGATAGCACTCTATTTTGTATGAGTGCACTATACTCGTGGTTTAAACGCACTCTCATGTATTCGTATTGTTTGCAGTGTTTTATGACTATTAAGAAACATTTATTTGAATCATTTGATGTTGAAACTAGTGGCAGCTGTTGTTATGCCTGTCGTGATGGCAGCTGTGGTCACTGCTGAGTGCCTGCTGTGCAGCTTTGGTTACTACTGTTCTGACAGCTGTGGGTGCCGTTGTCCCTGATGTGTTAGCAGGTGTGCACCCTGCTGTTGTGTGCAGTTGTCACTGATGTGGTCTCTGCTGTGCTATCTCTTGTTGCTGATTTCGTCCCTTCTGTGGTGGCAGCTGTAGTTACCGTTTTAGTGTCTTTGCCGTAGTTACAGCTGTGGTGTTGCTGTTGTCCCTGTTAAAGTGACTGCTGTGGTCACCATTATGTTCTCTTTAGTGCTTTTGAGCTGTAGTGGAAGCTGCCAGCACTACTTTGCTCCCTGCTGCACTTGCAACTATTGTTGCAGCTGTTGTTGTCACTGTGGTGGCGGCTCGGATCCCAGCTGTTTATGACGTTCTGTTCTTTGCCATGATAGAAGCTGATGTTCATGCTCTTGTTGATGCTGTGGTGGCAGTTATGCCTCATTCTGTTGTCTCTCCTATGGTTACAGCTCTTGTCCCTGCTGTGTTCACCATGTTGGCAGCTCCTGTGATCGCTTTTGCTGGCATTGCTCCTGTTGCTTCTGCTGTGGCCGCTGTTGCTCCTGGGGTGGTTGTTGTTGTAGCAGCTCTTGTGGCGACAGATGCAGCCACATCTAAGTGATAGAGCGCTGATAGCACTCTATTTTGTATGAGTGCACTATACTCGTGGTTTAAACGCACTCTCATGTATTCGTATTGTTTGCAGTGTTTTATGACTATTAAGAAACATTTATTTGAATCATTTGATGTTGAAACTAGTGAACGCATTTAAGTAGAACTTTGTATGTATTACGATTCTTTCATGTATAATGTGCAGGACGATATTATTTCTATACACCGTAATTGTGGTTAGTTTAAGTTGCCTGAATTATAGGCCCAAAGTCATAGGTTTCGATTCTCCTTGCTCTTGAGAAATAAATAATTAAATGTTGTTGTGTTCGAAATTAGAATGTTCTCATCCTACTGCAGGTGGAAGAATACACATCGTTATTTTCAGAGTTAAGGAGAGACCCGGAATGTCTTTGAAGATGGCTGGGAAGCGAGAAGGGAGGATGCCTTCCGTATCTGGTCTGTCTGAAAGCCAAGCACTGGAAAGAAGATATCATTAATTAAATTTGTTTCATGAAAAGCTACTGCATAGAGGTGCAATGGAAAGTTTTATGAAGAATGACGTATTGTGGGTTGAATCCCATCTTTTGTATGATGCGCAGGGACAGCGAGACGAGACTTCTGCTAGCTTTCGGAGGAGAAGGAGCATCTTAGAGCAAGCTCCATAGCCATAAGCTAAAACGACCCATTTGACGTGAGTACTTCTTAGGAAGTCAACACGTGCTGTCACCATTGGGGAATGATAGAAGAGAGACAGGAAGGGCCCTCATATAGAGCAGTGTAGGGAAAGATTTTGATTTCTTCCAATGAGCCGAGAACTGAATATCGCATCTATTCTGTGTTACGTTGTGATTTTGGAATTTATAATCATCTGTCTTTTGGGCTGAATTACTTATATTCGCAAACTTGGCTCTGTATTAATTTTTCTGTACCTCTATACTTTGCTATTGAGATGTATTTACATCCAATTGTTTTTGGCCTTATAATAAATATTCAAGCTGCACTTTGGAGTTGGTGGTCTTTACAGGCATGACGACTTTACTGATATCTGTTTGAGTTGTTTCCTCCCCTCAACCACTTTTAGTAGGTAAATAAAAGATCTATCGCTTACGCTATACTTAGTAGGGAACATTAGGTATGCAATTTAGCGTAATCAAATGGTAGCAGAGGATGGTTTACCTCTAAAGTGGTTTATCTCTAAGGTGAGGGGAGTAATCAGGGGTAGGGTTGAAGGTCGAAGAGCCCTGAAGTAGAGTGGTAGACGGCGGAGACCGGCGGACGTTGATGGTGCGGCGGAAACAGTGGTGGCGTGAGTATGAAAGGAATTGTGGTGTTAGATTGCGGTGATGAGTAAGTGTGTGATGTCTTGCGGAGTTGAGATGTATGTTGAGTGAATGTGGTTTTTGGTTTACTGGTCTGGACACGAGCGGAGCAGGAAGTTTTGGTGAGCGGACTCAAGAGAAGTCCAAGCTCCCGGGATAGTTTTGTATTGTAATTGTCTGATCAAATGTGGGTGTTGTGAAGCGCTATCAACGATCCACTTGTGTTAGGGAACTTTGTGTGAATGAGGAATAGGTCGCGGTAGAAAGCCACAGGTGCCGGGGGTGGACTATGGCGATTGAGTGACCATCGCAGGTCGGGGGTCACAACAGCTGAATGTTCTTGTGAGAGTGTTCTATCGATCTTTAGTGACAGACAATTACTTGTTTTATGTGACTCTAAGTTATTGTAATTGTGTAGGAACAGTTACTGGGTTTAATAACTTTTGGATATACAGTTACTTGTGGTACGAATGTGTGTAAGTGAGTTTGCGGTGAAATTGTAACGGCGGGTGAGCCGCTGCAAGGAGTGAGAAGTGGCGTCAGGGTGCGCCGCGCTGTGATAGGTTGGTTGGTGTAACGCCGCGCTGGGATTGGTGGACGTTCGTTTGCAGTGGAATAGCGTATTTTGGGCTTGCAATTGATCAATTTTACCATGAGATGCTTTAGGGTATTGCGAGATTTGTGTAGAGGCGACACAGGGGTAGTGACTCAGGTAGGAGAAGAAGCTCCGCCAGAAGACACACCGGCACATTACATGGCAAAGAATGTAGGACTTCATACTATAGTGTGGCTTCAGAATTGGCATAAAATTACAGAGAAAAAGGGTGAATTGGCTTTCCCTCGTTATGGGTCTTTTCGTATGGAAGTGCTGACCCAGCTGAGGGGGGTGATGAATGCACTGAAACCTCCCCCTAGACCCACACAATTTGAGGCATTAGATGCATGGATGAGAGCTGCCCTAGCAAAAAGGAGAGAGGCTTCACAAGGAAGAATGAGGAAAGCAATGAAGGCATATCAGGATGCTAGATGGGATGCCCAGTTGAAAAGATGGAGAGTAGACACCATAGAGGGAGAATGCTTGTACCCATTTCGTATGTTAAAAGAGGGGGGGAAGAGAAAAAGACGACAGAGGAGGACAGTGATACAGATGACAGCTTCCTCGATAGATTGCTAGCGGAACGTCCTTCACCGTGCGACTCTAGATCAGAGACAGAGAGGTTGCGCCCATCAGAAGAGCTTTTAGGTGTGGGACAACCGGGTTCAGAGGAACAATCAGCAGGAGTAAGAGGCAAGATTACAATGGTACGCATTCCGAGAGGGTCTGGAGGAATGAGGTATCCAAACTCTGAGCCAGTACAGCCTGCAGGAAACATGCAGTTACCAGATGCTTTGTCGGTACCAGTCACAATAGGGCCGGTGGTTCCGATATATACTCCTAGAGAAAGAACCGATGACAGTCAACAGCAAATAAGTGAAGGGGAAGAGACAATGTCTGGAGGGAGCCTTGCAATGAGTGGGACAGGTTTAAGTCGGATGCCAGTGGAATCTAGTACTCCATTGCCAGCTACAGCTGATCCATCAAGAATGGATAGTGGGGCAGAACGAGGACGGACAGGAGCTCTAGCGAATTCTAGGTCTGACCTTCGAATGTGGGTTCAACCAGTGAGAGAGTCAATGATGCCGAGGGAAGAGGCAAGCAAGAGACAAGAAGCACCTAGAGTACTGTTTGGGCCGCAGGTTATTTGTGCAGGTGACCATTGGAGAAGCCGAAGCTGGGAAAGAGATAGACGCTCAGCTTCGGAGAGAGAAGAGGGTGCAGTTCCTAGGAGAACCCAAAGCTGTGACAGGGAAAATACAAGAAACAAGGAAATTCAGAAAGTGTTAAAAAGTGCAATAAAAGCGCCAATGCTAGATGTGGTACGATTAAAGGCAGAACTAGACGAGGTGATTGAAGGTAATCTACCTCTGAACAGAATTGATACGTATGACTCGAACGAACTACTGTTCGTAGCAAAGGACATGACAAGAAAGGCCAAGCGAGCTTATGATACATTGTTGCTTTTGGCACAAAGGTATGAGGTTGATTTGTCAAAGTCCAAGATGATACAGGGTTCTTGCAGATTAAATTACACAGATAAGGATTTGGAAGAGAAGCGAACGATTGGATTAAAAGCACAAATTAGAGAACTAGTGTTAGGGATGCGGACATGGAAAGAATTAGACAGATGGAAAGAAAGATGGGCCAAAAAGAAAAGCTTCAAGACTGGAATAGGAAATACTCCGCCTCCGGGTGGAGGGACGGGAGCTGCAGGAAATGTCCCCCTCAGGGAGGTACAGAATGGAGGGTATGTACATGTGCCATGGAACAGGGGTGATTTAGCAGCATTTACGAATGATTTTCCTCGGCTGAGGGAAAAACCTGCTGAGTGGTACAAGCAAATAGATCGGTTTGTAAAGATTTTGAAAGTATTGTGGATTGATTTAAACACCTTGTTTGATATAGTAGTGCCAGCGGATTTGTGGGCGGCATGTAAGATTGCCATTGAGTGGCCTACTGCAGAGCCACCTAGAGATTCATTGACTCATGGTCCTTCACCTGATGTAATGAGAAAATACGAGCAAGTGATTACATGGTTGCAATCGAAGGTAGCTCCTCAGATTGTTGATTGGTTGAAGATTGATCGCACCACTCAAGACTCTAAGGAATCAGTACATGATTATTACGAAAGATTGTTGTTAGCTTTTAAGCAGCATAGTGGATTGGATACAATTGAACAGAAAGATATGGGACAATTTGTCTCAAAGTTTGTGTTGGGACTGAAATCTGATATTAGTTTGATGATACAGCATCATTTGATATGTTGGCAGAATAAGTCGGTGGACGAGATTCTGCGTTATGCTAAATATTGCAGCGATCAAGTGGAGTCGACACAGAAGAAATTGAAGGACAAGTTGATGTTGGTGCAGTTGAGAAATGCTGATATGACGCAAGGGTTTGGAGGTGGTCAAGGTAGAGGTAGAGGAGGTGGAAGAGGAATGGGACAACAGATGGTGACCCAACCTGGTCAGGGTAGATGAAGAGGAATGGATCCAGGTGCAAGTGACTGGGTGGCCCAACAGAAAAGGGTCACTGCCTGCCACTATTGTCACAAAATCGGGCATTGGAAGCGCGAGTGTAGATTGAATCCAGTAAATCAGATACAGATGGAAGGAGAGGGACAGCTGTCCGAGACTGTCAATACTGTGACAAGACCCAGGTCTATGTATGGAGGAGGATATGAGCCACAAGTTCAAGTACCTCAACCTCCTAGGATACCCATGCATAATCAGTTATACCATCAGATGCCTTACTTTGAAATACAAGATAGATTTGATCAAAATCAAGATTTACAAGAGCGTCAGAGGGGGGTGCACGAGGAATGCACTTTAGATGCGATTCTAGAAGTAGATCAGAGTGGGCCGTTTGTAGACGCAGATGTGAATGGATATCCTGTTACCTTCTTATTAGACACTGGAGCTGCTCGCTCCACGGTGAGAACTGAAGTAGTCCCAAATTTAACTCTTTCGGGACGATCGATTCAAGTAGTGGGGTTTAGTAATCAGAAAATGACCAATCCATTGACAAACGAATTACCTGTGAGAATAGGACCATTTCGGGATAAACACCAATTTGTAGTGTGCAATTCAAGTCCGGTCTGTCTTTTGGGACGAGCCCTTCTGTGCAAGCTCAATTGTACTATATCATGCACTCCGAGAGGTGTGGAATTGCAAACATATGATGATGATGCTGATTTTAAAATGGCTAACATGAGTCTATGTGCAGAAATGTTTGTGGTGCTCACAATAGCAGAATTGCCACATGACTTGAGAGACTCAGTTTATCCGAAAGTGTGGGATTTTACGGGCGAGGATGTAGGTCTGATGAGAGGGGTTGAGCCAGTTAAGATACAGGTCAAACCCAATGCTGAATTCCCACGTACGCCACAATATAAAGTGACTCCAGAAACTGTGGCCGGAATAAGACCTGTGATTGAGACTATGATTGCCCAAGGTATCCTTAAGGAGATAAGAGGAAGTCCCTGCAACTCACCTTTCATGGGACTGCAGAAGCCAAGTGGCAAGTACAGAATAGTGCAGGATCTGCGTCGGGTTAATGAAATTGTGATCCCATGTTGTCCTGTGGTACCGAATCCAGCTGTTATTCTATTCCAGATACCATGCAAAGCAGAATGGTTTACAGTGATAGATTTGTGTCATGCATTTTTCTCCATACCATTGCATGAAGAAAGTCAGTTTTTATTTGCATTTAAGATGGACGATCGTGTATTAACATGGGAAAGAATTCCTCAGGGGTATACAGAAAGCCCCTCCATTTTTAGTCAATGTCTGAAAAAGAATCTTGAAGGACTGGTGATGGCCCAAAACTCAGTCTTAGTGCAATATATAGATGACCTTTGGTCGCCTCAGAGACTGAGGATGCTTGTAGGATTGACACTGTGGTGTTGCTGAATCATTTGGCAGAGAATGGACACAAAGGGGCCGATTCCGATCTCGGCCGGTAGGGCTCCGAATCGGATTCGGATTTACCGGATCCGATTCGGAGCCCTGTTTCCCGACCGAATCGTACGCGGGTCCGGCCGAGCGAGTACGATGCATGCTCCCGCGAAATCGCCGACCGACTCGTACGCGGCTTCAACACGCTCCGACCGACTCGCACGGACACGTCTCGCACCGCGCTATGGAGACGTTTCCCGGCCGGGAAAGTACGATGCGCGCCGCAAGCAGTCCGACTGACTCGCGCCGTCCGGCTCGAAAGAGCTGTCGGAGCCGGACTTTGGGGGTCCGCGTCGGACCCCCCTGAACGCGTAGGCGCGCGAGTCGCACACAGGGGGGACCCATGGGTCCCCCCTACCTGTGCATGTATGCCGCGATGCGCATGGACGCGTACCCGCTGTAGGGGGCGCCCTTGTTCGCCTCACACCCATTGAGTCAATGGGAGCCCGCGTACGCGTCGTATGACCGGCTCCCATTGACTTCAATGGGAGTCCGACCGAATCGAGTCGGGCAGCATACGGCCGCATCGTACTCGCTCGGTCGGACTGCTGGGGTCCGATTCGGTCGGAATTCTCTCCGGGTTTGGCTCGGTCGGAGAGATTTCCGGCCCGAATCGGAATCGGCCCCAAAGTGTCTCCAAACAAATTACAGTATTGTTTGTCTGAAGTTCAGTACCTAGGTCACCGGATTGAGAAAGGAAAACGAAGGGTGTCACCAGATCGCATAGAGACGATTCTGCAAATGGGAACTCCGAAAACACAAAAAGAAGTCCGCATGTTTTTGGGAATGGTTGGCTATTGTCGACAGTGGATCCCAAATTTTTCCTTGCAAGCAAAGCCTCTGTTGAAACTGACTCGAAAGGATGTTAGAGATCCGGTACCATGGGATGACGAGTGCTTGAAAGCCTTCCGTGAGCTGAAGGAAAGTATCTGTCCTGCTCCAGCTCTTGGAATGCCGGATTATAACAAAGCGTTTTTGCTCTTTTGCTGTGAAAAGGAGGGATGTGCGTTAGCAGTCCTTGTACAGACACATGGGGGTACCCGTAGACCAGTAGCTTACTTCTCAGCTACATTAGATCCTGTAGCTTCTGCGTTGCCCGGATGTCTGAAATCCGTTGCTGCAACCGGTGTCAGCATTGAAAGATGTGAAAGCATAGTGATGGGTTATCCGCTCATTGTTTATGTGCCCCATTCAGTAGAATTGTTGATGACCAGAACGAAAACACAGTATCTGACCAACAACAGACTTACCAAGTATGAGCAGGTTATCTTGGCCGCTGAAAATGTTACCCTGAGACGTTGTACCACCCTGAACCCTGCTACATTGTTACCTGTTCCGGCAGAGGAAGGAGATGAGGATTGTGAAGAGCATGACTGCCTAGATGTTACTGACCTATCTACCAAACCCAGACCTGACATTGTCGATGAACCTTTGCCCCAATCTGATTTGATCCTTTTTGTTGATGGTTCGTGTATAAGAGACAATGAAGGGTATTTGAGAGCAGCGTTTGCTGTGTGCACCATCATGGGAGTAGTGGAAGCTGCCTGTTTAAATAGAGTATTCTCTGCTCAGGTGGCCGAAATTGTCGCTTTGACACGTGCCTGTATCATTGCAGCTGATATTCGAGTGACTGTGTATACAGACAGTCAGTACGGATTTGGTGTAGTTCATGACTTTGGGCAGTTATGGTCACAGAGGGGGTTTCTAACGTCCTCAGGGTCACCTATACGTAACGGCGAGTATGTGCGCCAACTATTGGAAGCGTTGCAGAAGCCCAAAGAGATAGCAGTTGTTAAATGTGCAGCTCATGGAAAGGGAGAGGACTTTGTCACTAAGGGCAACAATTATGCAGATGAAGTATCACGATTTTGCGCTGAACATGCTTGTATTCAATGGAGAATATATAGGCGAGAGTACAGAAGAGACCGAGCTCAGCATGAGGTTAGCTATAGCCGATACTTGGGATGAGGTGAAGCGGTTGCAGGATGAAGTCCCAGAAGAAGAAGCTGCTTCATGGGTCAGAGCAGGTTGCACAAAAAGAGACAATGGCATTTGGGTGTCCATAGATGAGAGAGCAGTATTACCCAATTGTCTACTGAGCCCAATGGCCAGGCAAATCCACGGAGCAGTTCATCTGGGAAGAGATGCTATGGTGCGAGTGTTCAGGCAGACGTGGTTTAATCCACGCTTTCGTGTGTGGGCTGAAGCAGTATGTCACAGGTGTGTTACTTGTCAACAAATGAATGTTGGAAAGAGAACTGTGGTTGCAATGAGTCACATTGGAAGATCTGGAGGTCCCTTCAATAGGATACAATTGGACTTTATAAAGATGCCGAGGTGCAATAGGTTGAGATACGTTTTGGTGGTGGTGTGTATCTTTTCGCGTTGGGTGGAAGCATATCCAACTAGACGATGTGACAGTCTCACAGTAGCCAAGTTGTTGTTAAGAGAATTGATCCCGAGATATGGATTTCCGACATCAGTGGAGACAGATAGAGGAACTCATTTCCACAGTGAAATCATGAAATTGTTGTGCTCTGCTTTGAACATTGATCAGAGACTGCATTGTAGCTACAGGCCAGAGGCTTCAGGTCTTGTAAAGCAGGTTAATGGCACCATCAAGTCCAGAGTGGCAAAGGTGTGTTCGTCAACTTCATTGAAATGGCCAGATGCGCTGCCACTGGTGCTCATCAGTCTGCGTAGCAACCCTGATAGGAGAACAGGGCTTTCTCCCCACAAAATTTTGACCGGAAGAGCTATGCGTTTGACTATGGTGCCAGCTACAGCATTGATAAACATCACTGATGATTTAGTGTTGGATTATTGTAAGGGACTGGCTGATGTGGTTACTTCTGTATCCCACCAGGTCGAGGCTGCGACTGCATCCACCTCGAGAGACCTGCTGCATGATCTTAATCCAGTTAATTGGGTACTAGTTTGCAAGCACGTGAGGAAGAGTTGTCTCGATGCTCGCTGGCGAGGACCATATCAGGTGATATTGGTCACAAGTACCGCTGTGAAGTGTGGAGGATTGCCGAACTGGATCCACGCTTCCCACACTCGCCGAGTTCAAGCACCTGCGGAGGAAGAGAGTCCCCTGGTTCCGAGAAGCATGTGTGAACCTGCCACAGACAACGACGAAGGCACAGGCCCAGCTGTAAGAGTTTCGGATGAAACAGAACAGCCAAGTGAGCACGAGAGCTGAGTGCTCCTGAATTGAGCCCAGATCCTGAAATAGATGGCATTGCGGATGTGCACTTTGCACCAGATCAAGGTGAGAGGTCTATTGCAGAAGGATCAGATCAAGGGGAAGAGAGGAGAGCAGATGCCAGAGCGGAAAAGTGGCCAGCAAGAAAAGAAAGGCTGAATATAAGGCTTGCATCCGAGAAAACTCTCGCTCCGATTCCTGAAACATCTGAATCAGATCAAAGTGACGCTGAAGAAAGACCGGATGGTCTGAGACGCTCCAGAAGAGAAAGAATAGCGTCTCAAAGATACGCATCTCCTGAGTGGACGTACCTGGCTACAGATGCAGAAACCAGCGAAGTCCGGGAGGTTGGGAGCTGGTACAGTGAGCTACGGAGGGAACACCCTCTCGATTAAAATACAGTTGCTGGTCCCAGGCGTAGAAGCGTTTGGAATACTAACTCTGCAAGTTCCAAATCCCCCAAGGCTGAGTGGATTGCATTATCTGATCCTCACTCAGGTTGTTTTCCCTTCACTTGGCCGACAGCTCGCCGCGCAAGAATTAGGAGAAATTCGTGCGGAGATTCTGCAACTTGTCCTCGAAATACTTGGATCAAATATCATTAACGATGAAGTTTGAATTATAACCAAAGAAAGTATTAGGCCTTAGAAAGAAGATAACTTAGACCCCAGTTTAAGAAGATTTAAAATTAGAAATTTCCAGTAGATGATGGAGTGAGGAATAGGGCTGACTACATCTCTTCAATAGGTTTAGTATCAATCGAAGGAACTTTGACATTAATTGCATGGGAGGAGAGAAGTGAGAAAGACATTGTTAAACAAAGAAAACAGAAAGAGACTGTGTTTTTCCCTTTTGTGCTTCGGCACGGATCAGTAGAAACCCTGGTGTCTGAAAAATCAACACGCAAACAGAAGTACATCATTGGCACCCTCATTGTAGTGGTGCTTATTGTTATAACTGTGGTGATCGTTACATCTCTAGTTGGATCTCAGAATGTCGGACAGAATAGGGTACAGGCAACACTGACTACACCAATCTCTGAGATAGATGAGGATGCATCCGCAAGGGATCTAGAAATGATTAAGGAAACCAGTTGTAGATTACATGTTGATTTGTCAAAGGGTGATTTCACTTTGTATGCGTATGCTCGATTATTGTATGAGTATGTGGATACCATGGAAGCGAAGGATTGCTATGTGTGTATGCAATTACCAGCCTCAGTAGAAGAAGGCATTCGATACCATCATTTGCCTTTGACCTATGGCATTACATGTAGTGTGTTGTTGAGCATGTTTTATAGCAAGGCACACTTCGAGTACTATTTCTCAAATTATGATGTGGTACTCTCGGAAGTCCCAGTTCTTAAATACATGAATAAATATGATTATTATAAGGAAGTAGAGCGAATGTCAAAGTATTTCGTGCCTACCATTACTTTAGATGCGTCCTATGCCCATAGACACAATTTAACCTGCATGTTAACTGATGTTGAAAAGAAATTTTATAGATCAGATAGAAGATCGGCATAGACAGACTCTATTTAGACCAGATGCAAAGCACAAGGTTACCCCTGGACTAAAGAAGAACTAGAACATAAAGCAAAGGGGAGTTTTGGACCCATAGCATTAGATTTCCAGCAGAAGGGGAAGTTGTGCATTAGACACCCGACCACATCCTATGATAAGATATTTGTGTGTGAAAGTGATTGTGAGCACGTCTTCTTGTTCGAAGAATCAATTAGAAAAGCATTATTGGACAAAATAACAATAGTGCCCAATGTGTATTTTGTGTGTGGAAAGAATGCCTATGTGAAGTTGCCCAAAAATTGGTATGGCACTTGTTATTTGGCTGTGATATTTCCTAAGATTTTTCATGTGAATGATTTATGGCCCCTAGAAAGAAAAACACCTCACAGAGGAAAACGTGGTGTGAGTGCAGGAGAAGTGATTGGAGACATATTTGGAGCTATGATACTGAGTATGGGTGTGATTCTGAATGATTTGAAAATCAGAAAGCTAGCAACATTAGTGGATAAGCTCTCAATAAATACAGCTCAGATTTTATTACTTGTAGATGGGGAGATGGTTTCGATAAGGGCTATGGTTTTGCAAAACCGTCTTGCCCTAGATGTGCTGCTAGGAAAAGCCGGAGGAGTCTGCAAACTATTGAAAGTTCAACAGTGCTGTACTTCTATTCCTGACAACAGTCGGGATATAAGGAAATATATCAACAATATTTCAGATATACACCAAGAGTTACGTGAGATGGCTGCTGAAGGACTCTGGGAACAAGTGGGGAAAGGATTTGGCAAGATAGGCAGTTGGTTTGGAAGTTTGGGGCAAGGAATAATGGGATATATCTTGAAGCCTATTATAATAGCTGTCATTTGTATAATTGTCCTACTAGGAGCCATCAAGGCTTACAAATGGCAAAGGGCACGACATCAGGAGACTGTTTCGAAAAGCGAGAGCTCCAACTTGAACGACTGCAGGACAGTCATTACCAGCACCTTAAGGGGTTAGAACGATTCAGACAGGGACGGCAAGCTACAGCTTCTGTTTAGGTCGGTCTCTTCTACAAGGAGAAAAACTACAGAAGAATAGAAAGTTGGTGTTATGACACTAGTCATAAGAGGGGGGAACTGATAGAGCGCTGATAGCACTCTATTTTGTATGAGTGCACTATACTCGTGGTTTAAACGCACTCTCATGTATTCGTATTGTTTGCAGTGTTTTATGACTATTAAGAAACATTTATTTGAATCATTTGATGTTGAAACTAGTGAACGCATTTAAGTAGAACTTTGTATGTATTACGATTCTTTCATGTATAATGTGCAGGACGATATTATTTCTATACACCGTAATTGTGGTTAGTTTAAGTTGCCTGAATTATAGGCCCAAAGTCATAGGTTTCGTTTCTCCTTGCTCTTGAGAAATAAATAATTAAATGTTGTTGTGTTCGAAATTAGAATGTTCTCATCCTACTGCAGGTGGAAGAATACACATCGTTATTTTCAGAGTAAAGGAGAGACCCGGAATGTCTTTGAAGATGGCTGGGAAGCGAGAAGGGAGGATGCCTTGCGTATCTGGTCTGTCTGAAAGCCAAGGCCTCTGGAAAGAAGATATCATTAATTAAATTTGTTTCATGAAAAGCTACTGCATAGAGGTGCAATGGAAAGTTTTAAGAAGAATGACGTATTGTGGGTTGAATCCCATCTTTTGTATGATGCGCAGGGACAGCGATACAAGACTTCTGCTAGCTTTCGGAGGACAAGGAGCATCTTAGAGCAAGCTCCATAGCCATAAGCTAAAACGACCCATTTGACGTGAGTACTTCTTAGGAAGTCAACACGTGCTGACACCATTGGGGAATGATAGAAGAGAGACAGGAAGGTCCCTCATATAGAGCAGTGTAGGGAAAGATTTTGATTTCTTCCAATGAGCCAAGAACTGAATATCGCATCTATTCTGTGTTGCGTTGTGATTTTGGAATTTATAATCATCTGTCTTTTGGGCCGAATTACTTATATTAGCAAACTTGGCTCTGTATTAATTTTTCTGTACCTCTATACTTTGCTATTGAGATGTATTTACATCCAATTGTTTTTGGCCTTATAATAAATATTCAAACTGCACTTTGGAGTTGGTGGTCTTTACAGGCATGACGACTTTACTGATATATGTTTGAGTTGTTTCCTCCCCTCAACCACTTTTAGTAGGTAAATAAAAGATCGATCGCTTACGCTATACTTAGTAGGGAACATTAGGTGTGCAATTTAGCGTAATCATAAGTTAAGATGCAAGATACAAGAGTGGAAAGACTTATGAATAAAAGCTGAGTCATTCTTTCCAGGCAAGAAGAGACTCAAACACTCTCAGTTCCAATAGCTAGCTCTCTTGTACTATCTATTACAAACAATAAAAATGCCATCAGAAATAAGAATTTATTTTGTATACTTTGAAACAGGGCCAGTTATAGAGTGTTTGGGGCCTTGTGCTAGAATGCTCAAGGCCGGACCCTCACATCTCTAACTTCCCCTTTCCAACATGTGCGCACTCCCTCACATACACATGCAAATCCAATGCCATTTTACGTGTTGTAAAACACATGCATGCTTTCACATGTAAACAAATAATTAATCTTAAAACTCACTCAAAGTGAAAACATTTTTAAAGAAACAGTAAATTATCTTAGTTCGCACAAATAAAAGGGACAGCATACTCTGTGATGAAATGTTCCCCGTGTATTGCAGTTTAAGTTAATGGGTTGTGTGTTAAGAGTAAAGGATGACTCACAAAATGATTAACTCGTTTAAGGCATGCTGCAGGCTGCTATTGAATAGATATACCTTCTTCAGTAGCCGGTTTCAGCGTGCTGATCAATTTTGCCTGTTTTTTGATAAATAGGCTCCAGGATCATAAAGCAAGCAAGCTCGAATGACACGGTTTCTGTGGAGGAAAGGATTCTGCCCCTCCCTCAGCTCCTGCCATCTTGTGCAAATTTCTGGGTGTCCTAGATAGTAAGGCCAACCTTGTTATGAAACAAAATTTCATGCACTTAAAAATTAAGCTGAGAGAAATAGAAATCACTACCATTTAAAGGACAACGTTTGCAATTTTCGACCTAAATAGATCACCGAACTTGCAATCAAGATGGTCACTCAAGATATGGGCCATGCATCTTTTCTATGTCAGTGCACTTTGCAATTGTTCAATATGTGCTAATTTTTCTTAATGTATGGACATAGCTGCCAAGTTTCCCAGGTCCATGTGTGATGCACATGTGCTCCAGTTCAAGTTTTTTAGAATTCTGGGACTTGTAGTCTTGTTAATTTCAGTATAAAACTAGACTACAAGTCCCATAATTCAAAGGTAAAAACCTGGACTGGAGCAGCACATCAAGCATAGACCTGGGAAACCTGGCAGCTGTGTATGAACTACCTTTGCTTTTAACTTTTTGCCCACTCCTAAAGCTCAATGGCTGTCCTCATCAGCCCAATTTATCTACCTCTCATAGCTGCCAGGAAAATGTATAATTGCTCCAGTTTGATCAAGCAGTCAAAGGCTCAATCCAGCCATTCCAAAGGTGTAGGCAGTTTAATTCAATATCACCTTTTTAATTAGGACCTTAACCTCCCCAAATTGCGTGGTCCACATGGGAGTGCCTTTGGACCTCAAAGATCTGTCCCCCTGGATGCTAAACTTGACTATTTTCCTACCCATTCATCCGATTAACAGTGGTAATTTTACCAGACTTTGGAGTGTTTTCTGTCACTGGCTAACTACTTGCTTTGGCACCATTGTATGGACATGTAATGGCCTCTGTGACTCTGCAAAGCTGTCCATGCTTTGTCTTTGTGAAGCAAAAATACTTAAATGGCAATATAGAATTGAAATAATGTGTTTTTTAGAACCACACACCCGACTAGATTATTTAAGACATTTGCACTGATCCTGCAATGACTTTCTGTCACGTGATTAGGTACCATAGACTTGTATAGAAAGAAAACATTTATATACTGCACTAAATGTCATGCACTTTAGCATTAGGCTCAAACAGACTCTTCTCTAGCAAGAGGGCTGGTCAGTTGAAATGGCAATTTTTTCACTTATTTTGTGTGCTGCTTAATATTTTTGCATTAAACACATTTGAAACTGGAGGGCTTATCGATGTTTCAGTTTCAGTTTCAAACACTTTATTTGGAAGAAATTGTCATCCATAAAAGTAACTTACATATGACAAATAAACGTTTCATACAGATAAAATCATATTCATAGAAAATTGGAAATATCAGATAGCAGCAAATTTTAAAATAGTAAAATGCCACGTGCCCTTACACCAGGTGTTAAAAATGAGGCTACATGTAAACAGGTTTCCATATCTGACAGTTGCATAACCAATGAGAACACAGCTCTACACTGCCTGATATTATGATACTTCTTTTTAAAAAGGGGAATTAAAAACAACCTAGTATAAAATTCATTGAATTTACAGAACAATTAGAAGTGTATCATTGTTTGGCCAGTTTTGCCATCACACAGGCACGGAACAGCAGCAAGATTTGAGAGATACCCAAGCAGAAAACACAATAGGTATTTAACAGTATCGGCTCGAAACCTAAATAACAGAGAGCGTTCCCATCTCCCACAAGGCTTCCGCCTATAAACAAGGAGACAATCTAGGACTCTCAAGGACAGATATGTAGTGATCTGAGGTTTCACTTCTATACTTCTAAGATGCCTTTCCTGCACAGATTCATAAAAAATTGAGGCTACTTTTCTTTTGTTAAAACTTAAACATTGATTTGGGCTCACTGAAAGCCCTCTGCATGTCAATTTTACCCATTTCTGATTCAACATATGCCAACCACGGAATTCGGAGACCGTTGTCACAAGAGAGGCAATCAAGTATTATATCATTTGTTAGTGATGCCTTCTCATTGCTCCAAATAGACAGCCAAAATATTAAGGGTCTCACCCTAATAAATCAATTATGTATTGTAAATTCAATTCTTCGTGTATGATTCTTTGTTCGATAGCTGACTGTCAATTTCCCCAATATAGTAATCATTTGTCATCAATACTATATTGCCCCCTTTATCCGCTTCTTTAATGTCTAGATTGGGACACTCTGCTAATTCATGTAAGGCCTTTCTTTCTTCCTTGTTAAGGTTATCTTTGAGTCTACTAGGTGCACTTAGTGTCCTGTCCTCAAGTCTATACAAATCCTTGGTTACAGCCTTGTAAAAGCAATCGATCATATTGTCTGGGGTCAGTACAGGCGTGAAGGTGGACTTAGTTCTCAGTCCACTGTCAATCTGTGAGTTGGTCCTTATGTCAAGATCTTGTAATATATCGCCTATACTGGGTGTAATGTCAACACTGTCGTCCAATGATAGTAGCATTTGTATGTTTTCAATGTCCTTGATCGTTTGTCCACTTTCCTCAACTGTATATATAGGAACTGGACACAGTTTTTTATTGCTGTCAAAAAATTTCTTTAATTTGAGCTTACGAACAAATTTAAACAAGTCTACATGGATTTGTTTAAAATTTGGTTTGGACATCGGGCAGAAACTTGAACCCCTTTTGAGTACACTCATTTCAGCATTAGTTAACATTTTATGCGATAAGTTAACAATGGATAAGTCATTTTGTAGTTCTAAGCTTAATATATTAGTGACCACTGATGTTGCATCTGCTTGGCCCATCAATTCTTCTGTATGCGTGTTACTGACCTCGTCACTCTTTTGTTTTCTCCTTGATCTATTCTTTCTGCCCCCCGCCTGGTTCTCTTCCTCCTGCGTTCTTTTTGTTGTACCCTAGCCGTGTTCCCTTCCTGTACCTCTCCAACTCGGATAAAAAAGATGAACCTGTGGCATTTGTATCATTCTGTCCTATATCAGACACTGTTTCACTTCTAGCCTCGCTTGTTTCGCTCATAAGGCTTGAGAGATCCGACTCACTTGCTGATACCTCAATCTCGGATCTCTTGTTATTAAGGGCATTGACCCCCCCTCTTGGTTTTATTTCATCAAATTTTTTCGCAAAGGTAAAGATTCTACCACTTTTGTAGTCGTTCTCATCTCTCTTTAGTTTGCGAATTTTCTTATCCCTGATATAAGTTTGGTGTGAATTGAGAACTTCTTTTAATATTTTGAAGTTCTTATCCGTGGCTTCTGTAAGATTTAATCTCTTAATTTCCTCCTCCACTTGTTCAATTTCCTCAAGTAATTTGGACCTTTTCCTCTCGGCATGTCTAATGAGTAGGTCCATCATGCCAAAGGATGAGGGCTATTTCAGCTTCTATTGATATTATTCACATATTCTCATCTTTAAAAACACTTCATTGGTGGGTGTTTATTTTTCGAGCACTCATGTTTTGAGCACTTGTGCTAACCAAGCACCAATTTTACTATTACTTTACTCTATTGTCGTGTATGGGATTTTTTCCATCTGTTTCTTTCCTCCATCCGATGTTCTTTCTGGTACACAATAATGTATCATAGTGGAAGTGACTTTTCTAATAAAAATGTCTGGGCATTTCATAAGTATCTATTTAAATCATGGATTTTACTCAGTGTAATTGCTCTATTCACAAGTAGGTTGTGGGAAACACCAGTTTTTTATTCTGTGTAAATAGGACAACCATTGTATTTGTGCATTTTGTATGAAATACTTATTATACGTATCTACTTTTCCAGCCTTGAAAAAGTCTGAGTACAGACGAAACACGTGTCAGCTAGATCGTGTGCTGGGAATTCTTTTAAAGTTAATAAAGACAAGAATAAAGACAAGAATCTGCAAATTTGTTTGACTTGGATTGGACTCTCTGTTGGATATGAAGAACATTAATTGAATTGACCATTTCAGAATTGCATGTACTGATGAGTACACTGTATTTGCGTTTTCTAATCAACTGTTACTAATGTTGGACTGACGAATAGATCTAAGGGTGTGCGGTTAAAGCTTATATGGGTCTTGAGTGTATGCATGTTATTGATTTAATGTGCTGATGACGTATTTAGGTAGTAGATGTTGATAGCTGTTCTAGCACCCCGATTTAACTCTTAGAATATTACGCAGGACGCCAAGGACTTTTGATATATACATACTACCACATTCTGATGTGCGGTTTTTCCTTATAAAGGAACACTACTACCTATCTTATGTTTAGAATAAAGAACCAATTGCCTTTGAAAACTGCATTCTTCGATGTACAATACTGGGTGCCCAAGCTCCTGAAGCGGAAAACATGACTCCCAAATAAACTATTGACACTAATTAAACAGTTTTCGTCCACTTTCATAGAAGGAAGTTGAGTGCAACGTGGACCACACCCCATGATATGAGACTTCGAGAAATTAGTGCGAAGGTCACAATTAGCGATATATTCAATGAAGGCAAATACTAGGAGGCGCACTGCTTTAGGCGTGCGAGCCATAAGCACAGTGTCCTCTGCGTATAAAAGTGTAGTTAAACGACCCCCTTTGACTGTGGGAACATCAGTGGTGACCTTTGCTAAAAATGGGTGCAAGTCATTAATGTATAAAATAAACAAGAGAGGGGCAAGCATGCACCCTTGGTGGTCGCCCCTGCCGATCTCAATATCATTGGACACATTTCCATTGTTGCTAATTCTAACCCTAGCTCTCATGTCTATATGCAAGTATGCAAGGAAATGAACAAGAGAGACATTTAAACCCCGCAACAACAGCATGTGCCATAATTTTGGTTGGTTGACGCAGTCGAAAGCGGCACTTAAATCCATAAAAGCCAAATACATAGGCATGCGCTTTGCAACGGTGTATTTGCCTATTACCAAATTCAGGTTAGCACATTGTTCAATTGCCCCAATCTTGCTTCTGAACTCATGCTTACCGATGTATCATGTTTTATTTTTGACACTGTGCCATGGTGACATAGGAAGCAAGACCAATACATTAGTCACGTTTTGGTACTCTGGAAGTTGAAAGAGCTATTTCAGGAGTGAATTAATGAATGTGGTTTACAAATTTAGTTAAGTACCTGAATAGCTTCCCTTCAAATGTGTGGCAAATAATTTTTTTCTTTGACAGAGACTTAAAAAAGCTGGTCAACTGGGAGAGTTCAGATAGTGTGGCTTGCAAGAATCCCACTACTTTTCCTTGCGTAGAATGCCCTGCAAATGTGAAACTTTAGCTAAAATCACAAAATGTTCTCACATTTGTGGGGCTGAACAGACATCTTATCACCCAGCATTCTCAGACTTCTCTCAATAAAAACAATACTCAATTGCGTAATTCTTGGAAACATTGGTAGCTATGGTATTTGGGCACTGTGTCAGCTGGCACCCAGGAAAACCTACCCACCGTAGACAGTTCAGAAAACTAGCCACATGGAGAAAATCCAATGTGATGTGACTTGCATGGATCCCACTACCATTTCTTACTTCGAATGGCACACAGACATCAAAACTATACCTAAAGATACCATTGTCCCCACTGTTTCCATTGGAGAGGGCTGCACTGTTTGGGTCTGGCCCTGGATGTTTCCAATAAGCAGACCCCAAGCACAATCTAGGGTGGTGTGGTTTGTGTGAATGTCAGCATCTCACATTTTCTCTTCTTACATCTTCATCATTATATCCTCCCATTGTATCCTCCCGCTGTATCCTTCATCATTGTATCTGTCCATTGTATTCGCCAGTGCTACATGTATCCTGCCATCTATCTCTATTCAACTAATTTTTGTTGTGCAGTGTTAGAAATGGGGTGTCTGGTTGGCTAGGATATGCACCTAAGCCAGGCAGAACCCACCACTCTGGTCAGGGAAAGTAAGTTACACACAAAAGATAACCTGTGCTCACCCCCTGGTAGCTTGGCGCAGAACAGTCAATCTTATGATCAGAGGCACTGTGTAAAGCTTTTGCACCACACACTCACACCAGCATCCCAATGAATACACCACAAAAGATACTCCACAGAGGATTATATAAAAATATGTTTCTATTTTGTAAATATATCATAGACCAAGACATAAAACATGTATATTGTGCATATGAAATAATTACTAGAAGACGATACTTGTTATCCTGAGTAAAACAATAATCCTCAGAGACATGCAACCCCCTGTCTGTGGAATTTAGAGCATGTAATGTATCCCACTAGAAGATACATACCCACATGAAGCATAATAACTGTTAGAAATGGGGGTCTCTAGTTGGCAAGGGTTTGCACCTTTGTCCAAGTAGGGACTCTTCCTTCTAGTCAGGATAAGGGAGTTACACCTCTAAAATAACCCCTGCTCACCCCCTTGTTAGCTTGGCACGAGCTGTCAGGCTTATCTCAGCGGCAGTGTGTAAATCATTAGCACATAACCAACAGTAATACAGTGAAAACACAACAAAAGGACACCACACCAGTTTTAGAAAAATATCCAATATTTTTTATGTACTTCAAATAAGACCAAAACGGTAAAAATCCACAATACAGTACTTAAAAAGGTATACTTGGCAAGAATACTTGAAAAACACAGTTCGTATGAGTCGGTAGCTCTGTCCGGGGCTACTGCGATGCTGAAAAAAACAGAGTCTAACAGTTCCAGCCGACGGGGTCGGTACGGGACAGCGAAAGCGTGAACAGACTCCGTAACAGTATCTTTCTCGTTGCGGCTGACACGTTGGTGTGAGCCGGTCGTGGCAAACGTCGCGGTTGAGTTGCAAAATGGAAGTGGTGCAGGGTGCGGTGTCCTCTCGATGCGGCGCAGGCAGTGGCTCGGTTACGATCGTCCAGCCGGCGTCGGCGTCGGTGAGACCAAGGCTTACGGTGCGGGGCGAGACGGTGCTCGATGCCGTGCTGGGAGGTTGCAGTGCAGGCGACAGAGCTGGTTAGCAGGAGCTGACGTCAATCGGCCCAGACGGCTGTGTGGGACGAGGCGGTGCGTCGTGAAACTTACGAGCGGTGCCTCCAGCCACGATGCGGTCATGGGTGTCAAAGCCAGCAGCAGTGACGGCGTCGGTGAGACACCAGGATGGCGAAGTGAAGCGAGGCGGTGCGGAGTGCGATGCCCACAGGTCACGGTGCAAGCTGCGGCTTGGTGTCAGCAGCGTCGGTCGTCGTCGGTGAGACCAGGGTTGCGGTGTGAGATGCGGACGGTGCAGTCTGCGGTGCCATCAGGACACGGAGCCAGAAACGGAGTCAGTGACAGAGTCGGTTGCGTTTCCCTTCTCTGTGGCAACTGAAACAGTGGTTCCAGAAGCGGTACCTAGAGGTTGGTGAAGTCTTTGCAGTCCCTGAGACTTCAGAACAGGAGGCAAGTTCTATTTCAGGCCCTTGGAGATACTCAATAAAGAAGTTGCAGAAAGTTCAGTCCAGTCCTTTCACTGCCCAAGACAGAAGCAGCCACTGCAGGCCAACACAGCAAAGCATTCAGAAAAGTGGTAGTTCCTCCTCACAGCTTCTCCAGCTCTTCTTCTTGGCAGTCTTCTTGGTCCAAAAGAGTTCTAAAGTTCTGGGGTCTGGGCCCCAATATTTATACCACCAAATCCTTTGTTCTCTGAAGGCAGAGAGTTTCTGTACCCAGCCCAAACCAGTTCTGTCCTCACTGGTGCAGCTTCCTGGCAGGGGGTGGAGACGGCATTGTGCAAGGCAGACCAGGCCCATTCATGTGCAAGGAAATCTCCTCCCACTACTCTAAATGCAGCCCAGGTCTATTCAGCCCAGATCTCACCCAGCAGGCTCTCTATAGCCACTGCCCCTAGCCAGACAGTCAATCCACAACCCCAGCAGAGGCACACAGGATGGCTAAGCAAGAAAATTCCTACTTTCTAAAAGTGGTATTTTCAAACACAGAATGTAAAAATCATCTTCACTAAAAGATGCATTTTAACATTCTGAGTCCAGACATACTAAACTCTATTTTTCTACCTTGTTCAGGGGTAGTTATGTTTATAAGATGTTATAAACAAACTCCTCATTCTGTCCTATGGGAACAGGCAGCCTTGCAATGGTGAAAAACGAAATACACTGTAATTCACCACCAAGACATGTCACACACATCAGTACATGTCCTACCTCTAACATACACAGCACCCTGCCCACAGGGGTACCTTGGGCATACCTTAGGGGTGACTGACATGTAGAAAAAGGGAAGGTTGGGGCCTGGCAAGTGGGAGCACTTGCCAGGTCGACATGGCAGTTACAAACTGCGCACAGACCCTGCGGTGGCAGGTCTGAGTTACCTTTTCAGGGCTACTTCTGTGGGTGGCACAACCAGTGCTGCAAGCCCACTAGTAGTATTTGATTTACCAGCCCTGGCACTCTCAGTGCACTTTACTTGGGCCTCACCAGTAAATCAAATATGCCAATCTTGGAAACACCAATCCATAACATAACTTACCACAGGAGCACTTGCACTTTAACACTGAACAGCAGTGAGAAAGTGCGCAGAGACACTAAACCAGCAAAAACAGAGTCAAAATAGGGAGGTCAGAAAGCAAAAAGACAGGGGAAGCACGCCAAAAGGTGACTAGTCTAACAATAACGTCATCATAAATCATAAGTAGTTTGTACATTTTGCAGTTTGCTGACATAGTACTTGTTGTTCTAGAAGTGCAGATATCAAAATGATGTGCCTTATGACATCAGACCATTAGACGTAATAGCAACACACAGGAATCATCCCAATCAGCAATATCAGCATGGATCACAACATATCCCTCATTAGTACATATGGTACAGCCCACCTGCACTCATATTGTGCATGTTACAATAAGCATTCTGAACTGTTGGAAACATATGCATTAGCGAGGGCACAGAGGCCTCTGCGCCTATGTTAGCTTTTATACAGTAATCCATAGGGCACAGCAGTGACTGTACACCTACTATCGAGAATATGGTACTTCTAGGATGGGAACGCAGCTGTGGCCCCATTGCGGATCAGCCCCCAGCCCGGGAGCAGGGAGAGTCGGGACCAGCAGCCTCCAGGCGAGAGACTGGACAATGCTTAGGGTAAGCTCCGGCTTCTATCAGGACTTGTGGTACCCCTGCAGGGCATAGGGGAAACACAAACATACTGAGGATTTCAGCTGGAAGACCTCCAGAACAGTGCTTGCCTCTGCCAGTCCCAGCCTTGAGTTACTGGGCGCACACTGTGCTTCTCTCGGGGCAGAGCCGACCCTAAATTGCCAGGTGATGCGTCCGAATCCAGGGAGCCCTGCGAACGTGCAGCAATCCCTTCCTAAGGTAGGGAGGCAGGTGCTGTTCCTACGGCAGTGTGGGCAATTGAAGCTGGATTTCCTCAGCAGGGCAGAGGTATACGCTCATCCTGATTTTCCAGACGGTCGCCCCCGGTAACTGGGATGACGCATCTATCTGCAGGGGCACTTTCACTCCCACGCCGAACTTGCAGAACCCAGGAACGGCAACCAGCGCTTGCGCTGCGCTGCGCTGGGCTACAAACAGAAGTGCTCCCTAGGTGCAGGCAGCCAGACAGTGAAAAGTGAAGTGCACACCATGCGCTAGAGACATAAAGTAAGGTGAAAAAGTAAATCTCTCTCTGTGCGCTATTTTACAGAGATAAGAGTTGTCAGCCTCAGAGCCCCACAAACACGGGGACTCTGAGGGACCAGGGATCTTCCAGCCAGCCCCTGGAGAACACTAGTTGCAGGGCACAGAGGGGGCTAGAAGGTAGCAGGCCAGAACACAGGGCAGGTAATCCTGATGGCGGTTCCTCCTAGTAAACAGCAGTCCTCTGGCAAACCAGAATCAGGGAGCAGCTGGCAGCAGGGCGACAAACAGAAAAGTAATCCAGTGAGTCATTTAGGCCAACCAGTAGATAACAGGCAGCAGGGCAACAGCAGAAGACCAGTGCAGATGAGTCCTTTGTGCAGCACAGCAGTCCTTCTGACAGAGGTTCAGTCCCAGTTCCAAAAGTGCTCTAAAAACATGGGGTCAGAGCCCCTGTACTTATACTCTAAAATGTCTTCGTTCAAGGGGCAACTTCAAAGAAAATCTTTAAAGTGTAACACAATCCCCTTTCAACCCAGCCCTGGCTCCCGACATCTGTAGGGGGTAAATCAGCCCTTTGTGTGAGGGCAGGACCCGGCCTATACAAATGTAAAGTGTGAATGCCCCTCTCTCTCCCAGTCCAGGAGGACTGTCAGTATGCAGGTGGGTGCAGATGCCTCTCCTGTCACACCGGGCCCTTCCTGTGTTGTGGCTGTCTGGAAAGTATGCACAAAATGTAACTGTCACTCTGCCCTAGACGTGGATTTGCGTCAGGTTGCAAAAGACTAGAGTTGTAAGCATAGAGAAATGCCCACTTTCTAAAAGTGGCATTTCTAAAATAGTAATGTAAATTCCAACTACGCCAGTAAGCAGGATTTCTGACTACCGTTCTAAACAAACCAAACATGGCAACACTCCTCCTTTCAGATCAGGAATTACCACTTAAACACATGTAAGGGAATTCCCAATGCTAGTCTATGGGAGGAGTAGGCCTCACAGTAGTGAGAAACAAAACAGACTGTTTGTCACTACCAGAATATGCCACAAAATAAAGGCACATGTCCTACCTTCTAACTACACAGCACTCTACCCACAGGGCTACCTAGGGCCTACCTTAGTGGGTGACCTATATTTAGTAAAAGGGGAGTTTAAGGCTTGGCAAGTAGTTTTAAATTAAACACACTCTAGAAAAGAGAAGGGACGAGAGGAAACAGACCTTCCCTAGTCCTCCCTCAAAAATGTCTAACCACACACATAAAGAAGGGAAGGCCTTTGAATTCAGTGATTACATGGTAGTCTGTTTTCTGGGAAAACCCTCAGGATTTTTACTACTGCCCTGACCCACTAGATAGTGGCATGCTTCATCATAGGGCCGCTTCTACACCCTGCTGCAAGCCAACATACAGGGTGGAGCGAAAATATATTTTTTGAAAAACTCTAGGGATACGTTTATGCAGAGGCAGTGGTTTTGGTTAAAACTATCTAGTAGGGTACCCTCTATATTCTTGGGTCCTTCCTGATAGGGTTAAAAATGTATATTATGGGTGTACTAAGGGAATCAGCATCCCCATCACCCTCTCTGCTTCATATCATCGACATATTTCTTGCCAATTTTTTGAGCCCCGTAGTGGTCTATGGCATTCCTAAAGATGTAGATCCCGTATTATCCTCCCTACTATTTATTTCCTAGGTGAGGATTATTGTGTATACTTAACTGTCCCGTTATAGTAACACATCGGGAAATTCCCAAGTTTCATCTATTCGCTCCGGAAATCAGGAGAGAGTGGGACATCGTCCTAATGTCACACTTACTTCAAGGATCGATCGTTGCCCAGTCGGACCTCTCTTCTCCCTGTGCCGGCCAAGGGAGAAGAGAGGTCTGACTGGGCGACGATTGATCAACTGAATTTGCTCCACAATGTTATTCCTGTGGTGGAGGATAAACTTCCAGTGGCATCTACTCAGTATTGAGTTTCCTCCAGAAACTTGAGAATGTCCAGGTTCCTCTTAACTGTAATTGAGGCCAAGCTCCTGCTCACCTGCGACCTCTATAGAATGACTCAGCTTGATGTCACATCTCCAATACAGGGATTATAGGGTGGCTGACCTCTACCCTTTGCGCTAGTCACCCATGTTTGGAAGGACGAAACTTCAATTTAATTGTATCAGCTGAAAGGCTTTTTTTACGTGGTTTGACGAGATCACTGAGTGCCAGGTTTTTTTTTGTTTTTTTTGCAGATCTATATAGCGTGAACTTGAATATTAGATCGCTTTACATTAGCACTAGTTACATTACACAATGTCACATTCATTATTGTTTTGGGCATTGGGGAGACTAAATGATTTGCCCAGAATCACAGGAGGTTGAGCGATGCTGAGGCTCAAACCTGGGGGCATATTACCAAGGAGTTGCGATAATTATCGCAAAGCGCGCTTAGCGCTGTTTTTTTTATCGCCGGCTATCGCTGGATTTCATCGCGGAGATAATGCGTTATTATCAACGCTTATCTCCAAGGCGATAAAAAATCCAGCGATAGCGGCAAAACCCAGCAATAGCGCGAGAAATCCAGCGATAAATTCACTGCGCTAATGGAAAGCTCGCTAATAGGCAGGTGAGGACTTAACCTTACAATCCACCTCCCATTGACAAGATGGTTAAATCAAGTTTTTAGCAGGTGTTAAATTCCAGCGATAATCGCGGTTAGCGTGACTTTCTTTATCGCTTCGTGGGCATTGATAATAGGGCGAAGTTGTGTTTGCGTCCTTGTCTGTGTGCTTTTAGTCAGGAACGCCTACTTTGCATGTCATTAGCGATATATATCGCTGACATGCAAAGCGGCACCAAAACGGTCGCTTTCGCCATAAAGCTGTCGCTAATAGGGCGATAGAAATATCGCCGCTTTAGCAGCAAAAAGTGCCGCTAAAGCGGCGATACTGCCCTTGCTAATATGCCCCCTGGTTCTCCAGTTCCAAAGTCGGCAGCTCACGCCGTAATCTCACATACTTTTAAGCACAAGGAGGAGGGTTCTCTGTCCATCTCTTAGAGCTGTCGGGAAGCAGTAAAGTACGTATCTATTTCTTATATCTAACTATGTGTAGCAGGGTTGCAACTAGACCTGAACTTCAGGGGCAGGGGGTGGGAGAGGACTAACACTTCTGTCAAGTGTTTGGTGCTAAATGTCAGGCAAGGGGTGGCTCTAACTCTTCAAGCAATGGGGCAGAGCTACCTCAGAGACAATATGACAAAATGGAGTAATACACTATGCTTTGTACACATAGTGAACAAAACTGATAAGATTACAACAAACGTGTTTTTTGGGGGAATTGACACCTTATAGGCTACAGTAAGTGATCTTTGAAAGGAGATTTAGTGCATTTAAAACTAAAAAGCACATTCTACCAATTTTATTATAAGCATATTAGAACCATTTTTTGGAAAGTTATTTAAAAAAAGATGACCCTTTTTGCCAATTCTCACACAATTCTTTCTGGGGCAGGACAAAGTTCTTGTGAAATATTTATAACTGCTGGCACTCCTTCCTGATTGTTGACTGAACACATGTTTTCAGTCTGTCTGTAAGGACATTCAGCATTTCTTTGTTTGATGCTGCACAAAGGTGTGCATGTCTCGAAATATTGAGCTAAAAGGGTTAACACACATGATGCTGGGGGAGGTGACTAGCAAATTACCAGTTTGATTTTTAATACACCTTTCCTTCCTCCTGAGATTGAGTGAGTGCCAATTAGTTGTCAATATTACTGATTGTTACTTAGGGCCTGATTACGAGTTTGGCGGTCCGACTGCGAGAGAACCACAATCGCCACGTCTCCTACGCTGGCGCTGGTGCCCTGACCGACTGCTGTATTAAGGGTTGTGCAGCCTGAAGCCCAGCCCAGACTGCTGGCATGACGGTTCACCCAGAGGTCCTGCAGTGGTCTTAAATGTTAGTGCTTCATAGGCGTGGTCACCAGGGCCGCAGTTCTGCCGCCAAGCATATTACGACTACAAGTCGTACTGGCGGTCTCACAATGGTGCCCAACTGCAGCGGTTCACGCGAAAAGAAAAACACAACACTGACCATTGGATGGATTTGAAAAATAAATACACACCTGATGCGATTGGCAAGTGGAGACCCTGGCAAATCACACTATTAAACACACTTCATCCCTGACCAGCATCCTCTGCTTCCAAACTGCAGCACAGCAAAGCAGACAGCCATTTACTGAACTTTTTAGATAAAGCACCCCTTTTTTCTCTTCACATTTAGCACTCTCCACCACCTTTAAGTATTTTTTGTTTTTTGCACCGTTTTGGCACATCCCTTGTCTGTATTTCTTCCTTAAACCCTCTCACACTTCATTTTGTTTTTTTATCGCCATGGCCCCAAAAAAAACAAAAAAAACACCTGCATTCACTGAACTAGAGTTGACAGCCATGGTGGATGAAATTCTTAGAGTAGAGCCCGATTGTTTTGGAGCACAAGTCCAGCATACTCCTCACACTAGGTAAGCAGAAATATGGGACACGATAGTCAACAGAGTCAATGCTGTTGGAACCACCCTGTGCACCCAGGGCGACATCAGGAAGAGGTGGAACGACCTCAGGGACAAGGTGCGTGGCAAGTACACCAACCACCACCAGGAGGCACAGAGAGTTGGCGGTGGCCCGCCCAGTGAACCATTCCAACCCATGCCCTGGGAGGAGAAGGTCTTGGCCATCCTGCATACTGAGGGCTTGTCAGGAATTCCTGGGGGACTGGACTCTGGCAAGTTACACTTTAACAACTGCTACAATATTACAATGTCCTGTGTGCTAACAACTCTACCTTTGCTATCGTCTCCTACAACTAATCATAGCATGCAACATAGAAAGTATCTGAGATGTCTGCTTTTCTGTGACAATGTGTATTGGTGCATACAACACCACTTGCCCACAAATCTTTGACCTACCACTTGTTGCAATGCTGCCTGTAAATGCAGCATCATCAAAATAACAACCCAGGACCCTTAACATGTAGCCATATGGAAAAGTATGGTCCGTCACAAATGCATTTCGTCAACAGTTATGGTACACTTAACGTTTGTCAAGTGTTGCAAAAGTGACTTAAAACTGACAACAGCTATCATGAGGCCTTGTCACTCCAACTCCGAATAAGATGCTAGACTGCTTGTGCCCCTTCTCACTTGTCAGCCATGTTACTCCTGATCTACACTAGTCATGCAGCTTACCTTTTCTCAACTGTTGCTAAAGTGATGTTGAACTGTCTACAACTACCATGAGGCCTTGTCATCCCAATTCAAACCAAGATGCTAGACTCCTTTTGCCCCTTCTCACTTGTCGGTCATATTACTACTGAGCTACACTAGTCAGGCAGCTTACCTTTTCTCAAGTGCTGGGAAGTAGAGCTAGAAAAGCTACCCCAACTTCCATGAGGCCTTGTCATCCAAATTCATACCAAAATACTAGACTGCGTGTGCCTCTTCTCACTTGTCGTCCATCTTATTCCAGATCTAGACTAGTCAGGCAGCTTACCTTTTCTCAAGTGGTGGGAAGTAGAGATAGAAAAGCTAACCCAACTACCATGAGGCCTTGTCATCCCAGCTCTAACCAAAATGTTAGACTACTTGTGCCCCTTCTCACTAGTCGGCCATCTTACTACTGAGCTACACTAGTCAGGCAGCTTACCTATTCTCAAGTGTTGGGAAGTAGAGATAGAAAAGCTACCCCAACTACCATGAGGCCTTATCGTCCCAATTCAAACCAAGATGCTAGACTCCTTTTGCCCTTTCTCACTTGTGGGCCATCTCACTACTGAGCTGCACTAGTCAGGCAGCTTACCTTTTCTCAAGTGTTGGGAAGTAGAGATAGAAAAGTTACCCCAACTTCCATGAGGCCTTGTCATCCAAATTCAAGCCAAACTGCTAGACTTCTTTTGCCCCTTCTCATTTGTCGGCCATCTTACTACTGAGCTACACTAGTCAGGCAGCTGACCTTTTCTCAAGTGCTGGGAAGTAGAGCTAGAAAAGCTACCCCAACTTCCATGAGGCCTTGTCATTCAAATTCAAACCAAAATACTAGACTGTATGTGCCTCTTCTCACTTGTCGTCCATCTTACGCCAGATCTAGACTAGTCATGCAGCTTACCTTTTCTCAAGTGGTGGGAAGTAGAGATTGAAAAGCTACCCCAACTACCATGAGGCCTTGTCATCCCAACTCTAACCAAAATGTTAGACTACTTGTGCCCCTTCTCACTAGTCGACCATCTTACTACTGAGCTACACTAGTCAGGTAGTTTACCTTTTCTCAATTGTTGGGAAGTAGAAATAGAAAAGCTACCCCAACTACCATGAGGCCTTGTCATCTCAATTCAAACCAAAATGCTAGACTGCTTGTGCCCAAACTCCCTTGTTGGCCATCTCACTAATGAGCTACACTAGTCATTAAATGGGTAAAGTACAGACAAAGACAATATTCATCACAAATACACATCTGAACACTTTGCTTGATGGTATCCTGGACACATCAACTCAAACTATTGTTGGCCTGAGTTACACCATAACTACGGAGTACCCCTAATATATGTCAGCTATGGAAGGCACACAGCTCATTTACAATGTCAGGTGACCACTTGACTATAGATTCCTAACAAAATGAACAATGCCCCTTATACAACCAGCATGCCTGTTTGTCTGAATTTGACCTAAAGATGTTTTGGAATCAATAAATACACATGATATAACTACATTGTGTGTGTAGCTGTGTGTTGGAGATGTTACGTCTATCCTCAAACCCCAAACCCCAAAGAACAGAAAGCGTCCCATCCAATGAGATGATGAATTCAGATAGCCAGATTGAATGTTAAATAATGTCTAGTGATCAAATACAACTCCGTACTCTTTGCTGACTGAAATGATAACTAATTACTCTTCATCTCTTCTAGCTCAACAACTAACCAGACACAAACCACTTCGATGTACATACCTCAGTTCGACCATTGATTATGTTTTTTATTTCTCAACAGGTGAATCCACCACTGCATCTGAGAAGAGGCATGAAAGCCTCCAGAGACCCTCTCCAACCCAGGAACAAGATGAAACCCTCAGTGATGCCAATGCTCCTGAACCGGTGGATGTCGGTGACCGTCCTGGCCCATTTGGTCAACCTGGGCAGACGCCTACAGTTAGGCTCACTGTGTCCACACCTCCCACCACTGCTGAAACACCACAGATAATCGCTGGCCCCACAACCAGTGCACCTAGCACTGTCGGTAACATCCATTGCCCACCAGTCCTGGCCTCTCAAATCGCCGCCACCACCACCCCCGTCACTGAGGAGCCAGGACCCAGTAGTAAGGTGCAGTCTGTGCCTAGGGCAGAGGGCAGTGGGGCTAGCCATTGTGGGAGGGTAAATGTGGGCCCCCAGAGGGAGCCCACTGAGGGTACGGACACCCAGGCTGCCATCACACAAGTCCTGGGACTATACCAGGACTCTCACAGCGTGTTGGGCCAGGTCATACAGAGATGGGGGAAATAAAAGTGCTGCATGAAGGCATATACCAGGAGATTGTTGGGATACAGGTGGAGGTGGGCGGCATCTACACAGAGGTTGCAGGCCTACACACTGAGGTGGCTGGAGTCTGCACCGAGGTGGCCTGCCTCCATTCCAAGGTGGCCTCTGTTAGGGGTGCTGCAGGACATTAACACCACCCATTGCAGGGCTTTTCCTCCATCATCTACCCCTCCCTGTGGGCATAGTATATCCACAGCATCAACATCTGCTGCAGCCACAGGGAGGAAGGCCATGACAGAGGAGGATACTCCTTCAAGCGCCCCTGTCCCAGCAGAACAAGATTCCCGCTCTGTAAGAAAGAGGGGACGTCCATGTAAGGATTCAGGAGCGAAGGATGGCAAGAAAGACACCACCACCAGCAAGAGCGGCTGTTCCTAAATTTCCCCTGTGTATGCGCAACACATTCACTTTGTTGACTTTCTGGCCTACATTTCCATTTCTGATGGGAGGACTATGTTGGACTTTGGGCTCCAGAAATAATGGACTCTACTCAAATGTTTTCATCCACCATGACTGAATCTCTCACTTTGTTATAAATTGTTTTTCACTCATTACCTTTTACTTGATTACTTTGGTGTGTTCACTCAACAAAAACTCCCATCACCTAAGCATTGTCTCCTGTTGTCATTCTCACATATGACAATGTGAAAGTACAAACATGTGAACTTTGCTATGTCAATTTTAGGGACTAATGAAAGTATGGAAATGTTGTATGTTTAAACAATGAACAAATCTGGAACCCTACCATGTCACAACAAGGCATATATACGAGTGTTGGGGCTTACAACATCTTTATTTCATAGGTCAATTCATAGACTGACATGCTGTCAGACACTTATAAAAAAAATACATGACTCAGTGATCCAGGATCAATAATCCTGCAACTTACACACCATGGTAGGAGGGGACACATCTGACAACATCCCACACAATAGCCAAAAACAAATTAGGTCTACATCATCAGCTTCAGGCATGTTGACAACCTCACAACAGGAATACTACATCAAATAAATGAGTGCACAGACATATGTCAGTACCACAGTTTCTGACCACAGGGTCTTTTCAATCCAGTGTAGCATGCATCTAGTGGAATGTCACAAACTATTGTCAGTGATGGGCTAGAAGCACTTTGCGCCAACAATGAGGAACACAGCACATCTTTATCCAGTTCGTAGACAATGAGAATCAGACAATGTAAAGGTAGGATAGCATGATTTGGCCACAACTCTACAATTTATAGAATCACATGATAGCACACATATTGCATTAGGACCAACACACAACAAGAAATATGTCCAATGGAAGCCAGGTAACTTCCATCCTATCGCTGTGCAAGCTGTCTTGGTGCCAGCTTTGTACATCAAAACTCTGTAACACACATTTCCAGGAACAATCCATTTCCACTTAGGATGGCTATACAGCAACATATACCTGCTGATGTCACAACTCTGAAATTTCCAAATAAAGATGACATGGTAAAGATATCTACAACAGACCAACACAGAGAGATTGGCTGTGCAAAAATACATATGACACACATCACTTTGTCAAGTTTTATGGAACACAGTCCTAAACAACATTTAAAACTGAACAAAGCGACACTACCAAAACATACACCTTTCCCAAGATGATTCCTAACCTACGTAGTACCAGTTACTAACTTCAAAATCAGTCTCAGATTACAAGAATGCCTAGACTGTTCGTTCATTTTTTTAAATTTATTTATTTGTGTTTTATAGAGCTCAAACTTGACCCGTTAGAGTATCAGAGCGCTTTACAGGAATGATAGCAATGTACAAAAAGGCTTGGAATCACAGGAATAAACAATTGATTAAGAGGGGAGGGGGGTGCTGGGTACATAGGGGGATAGAAGGGCACGTATGAACAGTATACAGTTACAATTTCTCAAGACAGGGCCCCATTGCAGGTTACATGGGGCATAGAGGGACACGTATGTATATTTTACAATTACAAATACTCAAGACAGGCCCCCGGTATCTTGGTGGGGTGACTGGGTAATCCGAGGGAGGTAATAGTCGGAAGTAGATCAGGGTCTCAAAGGTGTTTGAAGGCAGGATTTAAAGGAGGAATTTGCCCATAAGCAAGGTTTTGGCATCCTTTTTGAAGTGAGCAAAAGAAGGGATTCTTCTGATGGCGGGTGGGAGAGAGTTCCATATTCTTGGAGCGGCCCCAGTGAAGGCCCGATTGTAGTTTTTTTTTTTTCGAAAGCGTGCAGGCTGGAGCAATAGGTCTCTGGCTGACCGAGAGTTTCTGGTACCTCCGGAAACCACAAGTTTCTGTGCAAGATATGCGGGGGGAGTTTGAGTATAGAGCCTTGTGTGTAATGCAAGCTAGTTTAAGCTGTATTCTTGCCTTGAGAGAAAGCCAGTTCAGAGCTTTCAGGTGTGGAGAAATGTGGTCGAATTTCCTTGTGCCAGTAAGCAGTCTGGCGGCCGAGTTGAGGCAGGCTTTTAATGGTGCCAGGGAGATCTTGGGTAAACCCGAGAGGGTAGAGCAGCCATATTCCAGTCTAGAGATGACTAGTGCTTGGACTGCCATTTTTAGGTCGGGAGCATCGAGAAAGGGTTTCAGTTTCCTTAGGTAATTCAGGTGGAATCTAGCTGCTTTGACCATCGAGTTGATGTGGTCCCGCATGTTCAGGTTGCAGTCAAGGGTAATACCCAGGGATTTGGCCGAGTCCACGATGGTCGGTGGGAAATTTAAGGCTGTGATAGCCTTAATCCATATTTGGATCTCCGGGTTGGTTTTTGGAGGGGAAATTAGGAGAAATTCGGTTTTCTTTGCGTTGAGTTTGAGTTGATTGGAGGCAAGCCATTGGACAGTCAGTTTCAGGGCTTCGTTCAGGGAGAGGATCTCCTCAAGCGATGAGGTTTTGATGTAGATCTGAGTGTTGTCGGCGTACATATGGTAGGAGATATTCGCAGTGCGCAGTATTTCGGTAAGCGGTTCAAAGTAAAGGTTTGAGAAGAGGGTGGGGGACAGGGTTGATCCTTGGGGGACTCCAACCGTGACCGGAGAGGGAGCAGATAGGTTGCCGTTAATTAGGAATCTCTGTGATCGGTTTTGGAGGAAGGACCTGAACCATTCTATCACAGAGCCATCCAAACCCATCCTGAGTTTGAGGCGTTCGAGTAAGTTTTCATGGTTGACCGTGTCGAAGGCCGAGGATAGGTCAAGGAGGATTAGGAGACAGGTTTTGCCTTGGTCAAGGGCTTGGAGGGCATCATCAACGATGTGGAGCATGTGTGGTTTCAGTGCATCACATCTCACACCATAATTACTCAGGAGAAGTAGGTCTGGATGAGTTCCTGATACAAATCTGCTCCATCCTCTTCACCACTATCATCATTTTCAATTGGTGGGTCTTCATGGCCTGCATCCTCTACGATGTGAGGGATGTTCCGTCTCAAGGCAATGTTATGGAGGATGGGGCAGGCCACAGTGATCTTGCACATCTTCCTGGGTGAGTAGAGGAGGGCTCCCCCAGTCCTGTCCAGGCATCTGAATCTGGCTTTCAGAAGCCCAAAAGCCCACGCCATTGGCCGCAGTGTTTTTCCATGGGCCTAATTGAAACAGACTTCCCCTGGTGTTGTAGGATTCCTCAGCGGGGCAAACAACCATGGCCGATTGGGATAAGCTAAGTCTCCTAGATGGGAGATAGATAGAAGTGAAGCATGTAATAGCACACAGTCAGATCATACTACCTCACTTTCCCCAAAACAGAGCTTAAATACATCACACTTACCTAAAAGCCAGGCCCTCTCCGGAAGGAGTTGTGACATCAGATGTGGTATGGCGCTGTTCCGCAGTACAAAGCCATCATGTGCAGATCCTGGGAACCAGGCACAGATGTTGGAGATGTACAAATCGGCTAAACAGACAACTTGCAAACTGATAGAATGGAAGTGCTTCCTGTTCCAGTAGACTTTATCTCTGTTGTGTGGTGGTACTAAGCCAATACGTGTGCCATCAATTGATCCAATTACATGTGGAATGTGACCAAAACCATAGAAATTCACCTTTACAGTGGCTAACCTGACGTCTGGGGAACTGGATGTAGCTGCCCACGTGTTTCAACATTGCTGTTAGCACCTCTGGGAGGACACTACTGAACATCGGTTGTGACATTTCCCCTGAAAGAGCAACAATGAATTGAAATAAGCCTGTGGCCAGAAAATGGAAAACAGACATGAGTTTAACTAGTGGTGGTATTGAGTTAGAGTTATTGAGGTGAGGTAGGAGGTCAGGCTCCAACTGATGACTGACATCCAGGATTGTTTGACGATTCAATCTGAACTTCTGGATTATGTGACGCTCTTGCATGGTGTGTAGGTCCGGGAATGGGCAGAACAGTGGAGGCTGGTGTCTCCTCCTTCTCCCAGGGTACCTATGTGAGAAGTAAATGTAGCATGAATATTGGTCTCTGTTTACAAACTTACATATATGTGACCTGTAAGGTCAAAGTCATGTCTTTGTACATTTATGCATCAAAAAGCACTACACATCTGACTTCTTGACTGTACAATCTGACACGTCCACCAGTGATTCACAAGCAGACATACACAGGGCTACCACATTACTGGGCACCCCATCAAATCAAAGTAGAGAAAAGGCACTATAGTGAGGCATCCATGACATGTATAATCTGATTGCTCATAGCGCAGCACACATTGTACATATGTGCACAGTAATGCACTACACAGATGAAGTGTTGTACAGGACATGACATGGGAACTGAGATTTTCAATTGTCATGGTCTCTGCACTCATGTGGTGATGGTGCACTTCGGTGTGCCAACTACAATTTCTGCAAATGTGAATATGCCATTTGCAACACTGTAAACACGATTGCGACTATGGTGGATGACTGATCTCGCCAATAGGCCAAATAGAGGGTTCCTTTGGTGGCGGTTGATGTCCCTGCATTTGGCGGTTACTTGAATGGCGGTCTCTGCCATAAGCTAACGTTCGGGAATGAGACCCCGACAGGGCAATAGCTGTGTGCGTCTACGCACATGACCACTTAAACAACGTACCTGTACGTCGCATTTTGAAAAATAACACACTTGCCTACTGACACTGCTGCCATTAACACCTCTTCACCGTCAGCTGCTGTGTGCCACCTCTGGGAGCAACCATGCCAGGCCAAGCAGGTGAAGGGGCTCCTGCCTTCACATCAGAAGAGCTGGAGACGCTGGTTGGAGAGTTCCTACCCCTGTATGGCCAGCTCTATGGCTCACCAGAGGAGCAGGTAAGTTTTGCATGATGTATGAAGAATACTGCTGTCTCAACCTTAACTTATCTATGTTCGACTATATGCCTATGAGTTCTAGAGTGAAAGCACAGATACATTTGTTAGGATGTTTTCTCACTATTTAGGTCAGAGATGTGATGGATGATGGTGCTATATACATTTGCTGCAAACACTATCCGTAATTATGTTGCAGTAACACCATATCCTACCCCTGTGCCATGCACAAGCAACTGCATGCAGAGTGTGATGGGGAGTAATATGTGCTTCACATGGAGATATTATTCAATCTGCAAAGAAATGATCATGTAGCAATGCATTACTAGTGGAGTTAACATGTAAGGTGCAGCATTAGTTGAATGCAGGTATGTGTAGGGTCTCCCAGATCTCTCAGCACATATCAGTCTGCACCACCCTCTTGGCTGGAAGTGACGGAAAATCACAAACATGCCAAGTGAGCAACACGACGTTGTTGTCCTGTATTGCATGACCATTACATTTACACCAACCTATTACCCATCTGCAAATATGATGTTAATGTGGGTTCACTATGGTAAGCATGCAGAAAGCTAATCCTGCCAATGATTCCTACCCACTCTGGCCTAAGATGTATTTGAGGAATATGTGACATAGCACTGCAGCACATTGTCCTCTTCAAGGAGATCTGCCAATACAGAGATAGTGTCCAAAATAGTGTTCAAGGACCATTGGTGGCCCTAAGGCATTTTATTAAAACAACCTAAGAGATTAGACCTGACAGGAGCCCCACACCTGAGTGTACTTGCCATTTATTCTCATTGTCAATGTGTCACACTGCCTTAGGACAGGTCCCTCACTACCTCTTGACACATGCACTGTGCACAAAGTTGGTGATTCCAGCAGTCAAATCCATCACTGCATCACCAGGTGTGTCACATGAAGCTAACAGACCATCTGTACAATGGAATGTTGAGGTTTTCCCTGTGACACTGGCTGAAAGTGCCAAAGGGCTCAGCTCTGCTGCCAGGACATCGGCCACATGCTCAAAGATTCGTACAACGTTTTAACATAAAGTTGTAAACATGACTACTATTTTGGAGCTTGTGAGCACAAAGTGTGACACATGCCAGACCTTCCATGTTGAAGGAGGTTTTTGGAATGTATCAAAGTGTGTTCTAACTGCCATGTTGTGAACAGCATGTACAGAGTCACACGTCTGGCCTGTTAAAGTGCCTGTACAGTCAACAGAGTTTCACCAGCTGTCATGTGCTCCCAATGGTGTGTAGTGGTACATCTTGTGTAAATCAACAGGCCCTGGCCTCACTGTTGTATTTAGGTTGGGATAGGCCGTAGACTACCCAACCAGAGGGGGGCGCTAGAGGGCGCACTGCAAGATGGACGCTCTGTAGAGCTGCTCCGCCGGCCGGGCTCACAATCCGCCCAAAATCCGCATCATCCTGCCTTGTTTCCTGCTGCAACTCACAGCAAAAGTGCACGGACAAGTTGAGGAGTGTTCTGGCCGAAAACTGGGGGCTGCAACGTTGCCGCAAGCGGAGATTGCTGGCTGTGTGGCGCTGGGTCTGCGCTGGCAGCGTGGCGACGCGGGAAGCGCTCGGACCGGGCGCTTACAGTAGGCCGCGGCTGGCGCTGGTAGTGGGCCAGGAGTGCCGGGGGCGTGCTCGGCTCCCTGAGCCTGGTGCGGGACGGTCGGTGCGGCGGTGCCCTGGGGGCTGGTGGGCGCCTGACCAGCACTTGTTGTAGTGGCTGGCGGACCGTGTCGCCTCTGGGTCTACGCCCGCGTGGCCTTTCGATGCCGGACTCGTTAGGGGGCTGCGCTGTGTCTCCTGGCCTTGCGGTCGGCCGGCGGGCAGCTGCGGGGCTACTTGAGGCTGCGGTTGTGCGCTGGTCTGTGTCCCGGTTGCTGGCTTGTTAAGCGCTCCCCACTTGGCCAAGTCTGGACATCCGCACACCCCAGCACCGGGCCTCTGTGTTCTGGGAGGCCTCCCGCTGACGTCCACCCCATGCTGCTGTGATCGCTGGGGAAGTGGCGGCCTCTGCAGATTATCGCCAGCGATCAGACTGTCATCGCAGCGCCACTCAGCTCCCAGTTGTGGTGCATATTGCGGAGCGATCTTCATAAACTGCATTGTGGCGTAGCACGGAGCTGCCGACCTACCTACAATGCCCACCGCTTCTGCCCCCTCTGGTCTGCCCTGGCAGTGCTCCTCTTGGCTGTGCGCTTCCTGACCGGAGCTGTGCCTGTTCTATCTCCTGTACCTGCACCTCGTTGGTGTGGGTGCCCCACTGACTTCCAAGCCTGCCACACCACTTCGCCAAGTGGAGTCCCCCCCATCTGAACAGGGCCCGCATATAGCCATTTGGGCATCCGGAGCCTGATCTGCCCCCGGAGTTACTGACTCATTGCTACTGGGCGATCGCTCGCTGGGGGTCTGCTCTGCGCTTGGGCCCTCGGGGGGGCCGTGCCTATACGACAATCGGAGTGGCCCTACTGTCTCTCTTACAGCCCATCGCGTCGGAGGTGCTGCTTCCACTCCGGCTTGCTGGGGCCGCAGCTGGGTCGTGGCGCTGCTGAGGCCCGTGGTAAATAGCCATATCTGTATATTGGGGCAGTCTGGTGTATGGGCAAGACATGGGGAAGAGCCAACCTCGTCTCACCTTCGAACCCCGTAAAACTGGCAAATCTGCTCAGCATGCGGCGTCGGATTCGGAGGCGGACACATCTACTGGCCACCTCACTAACATCGACAAAACGCTCCTTGCGGTGCAGGCCAGCCTGCAGTCCATAGACGGCAAGATAGATCATCTCAATCTCCGCATGGATCACATGTCGTCTAAGTTAGACAAGCATGCACAGCGCCTAGGGGAGGCTGAGACTCGCATCTCAGATGCTGAAGACAGGCTACAGCAGGTCACGCACAAGGCGTCATCTATGGAGAAAGTACTAGCCGTCATACAGGCTCGTAATGAGGACTTAGAAGCCAGGTCGCGCCGTAATAATGTGCGCATTACGGGCCTGCCAGAATCCACGAATACGGGACGCCTCGAGACCTACGTGGAGAAGCTACTGCGGGACATTTTTGGGACAGAGCAGCTGTCGCAGCTCCTCATTGTAGAGGGCGCTCATCGCTCCTTGGCTGCGCGTCCCCCCCTGGGTAGTCCGCCTCGCCCTATAATTGCCCGCCTTTTAAACTACAGGGACAGAGATACAGTTCTTCGCCTGGCTCTGGAGAAGGGTACTATTACGCATAAAGGCAATACCCTGGCTTTTTACCCAGACTTCACGCTGGCAGTACAAGAGGCCCGTAGGGAGTACCAGCCTGCTAAAAAAACTTCTCCTTGCCGCACGTGTACCATACGCTATGCTCTATCCTGCACGGTTGCGGGTGGAGGACAATGGGAAATACAAGTTTTTCACCTGCCCGAAATCAGCATTGGATTTCGCTAAGTCTGTGTCCCGTCGCAGCCGGTCCCCCAAGCATGCAGAAGGAGATGAAACTGCGGGATCCGACGACGCGGCTGCTGGGCAGGGTGGATGTTGAATCCTGGATGTTGAAGTGGGGTAACACCCCGGGCTCTGCATGTGTTACTCTGCTGGTTTCTATTTGGTGGGACTTTTGGTGGGTTGCGACATGTTTTAGAATGTAGCATGAATGTAGAGGCTGTAACTGACCTCCAATTTGCATCCATCTATGCTTTACTGTAACTATGCCGATTTTTCTCCTTTTTTCTTGCTATTTGGAGGGTGCTCTTTAGTGTTTTCTGTGGATATGTAGTTGCAAGGGCTGGGTTTGGAAAATTATGACAGCTCGGCCACCTCCTACTTATGCTAGGAGGGAGTTTGTGCACGGTGCCCCCCCCCCCTATATGGGTGCTCCCCATCTTTGGTTATCTCCTTGGTACAGTACTGGGGATTTGTTACTAGATGTTTGGGATGGCTTTAGCGTGTTGGGGCTGCTGAAGTGGGTGGGGGGGGAAATTTGGGGATTGTTCATGTGGCTAAATGTTTTCCTATCGGGCCAGATGTCATTCATGTTTTTTGTCCACTGATTGGATATGAGGTAGATTCCATAGGCTATATACTCTGCTTTGGATATGCACAGTAATGGATTAACCGGTGAGCAGTCAAAATATCGAAATTTTAATGTCGATATACCAAAATATCGCATGTAAAATATCGATGGTATAAAATATCGATGTTTTGCATATCGACATCAAAAATTTCGATATTGGTATGTGTAGTAAAATATCGAAGTACAACATATCGAATGTCATAATATCGTTGTGATAAAATATCGATAAAGTGTAGTATTGTGTGATTTTTTGTATATTTTGTAATATTTTGTATATAAGTGTTTTAATATGTTATTTTGAATGTATTATAATTATGGAGGTCATTACGATGGCGGACGGAAAAAAACCGACCGCCATGGTAGCGGGAAAACACCGCCCGCCGCTACCGCGGGAAAACCGACGGCTAGATTAGGATCCTCGGCGGTAAAACTCCAACCGCGGCAGAAAGGAGACCCGAGAATCCGCCGTTCGCCTGCGGAAAGGGCCCAAACCCGTCCGCGGCTGTCGGTTTCGCAGCGGAAACAGCCCAAACGCCCGCAACCACAGCGGAGACACCGCCATCAAAATTATGATATTCCCGACATCCCCGCGGTGCAGTGCGCTGTTTCCGACCGCCGCGGTCGACAACATTGAAGAATCAGTGAGACGGCAGAAGCGCCATAGCCGAGCCACCACTGCGGACGCTCCGTTAAAAAAATGTCAGTCGCTAGAAAAACACACAACATGGCCACAAAGTGCACCAACCATACAAGGCATGCACCCAAAAATAGCTAACACAGCCCAAAGACACACCCCCATGGGAAGCTCCAAAACTACAAATTCCTCGTTCACACACACCACACCTGCAACCAATACCCCATCCTGACACACCCACAGACACCAGATTAAATCCAGCTCCCAACAGACCACAATCCTTTGCAAAACTCCACAACTGAGGGGACATCCACCACAGATGACAGGAGAGGCAAATCTGCACAACACACACACATCACCACCACCACCACCACTTCCACACCTGCACCTCTAACACCTTTGCACAGCACACACCATACACATCACAACCACCACTACCACTCCCAAACCTGCACCCTAAACACCTTGACACATCACACACCATGTCACCACAGAGAATGCCCAAATTCAGTGAGAGTGAGTTGAGGGTCATGGTCGATGAGATAATCAGGGTAGAACCACAATTGTTTGGTAACCAGGTCCAACAGACACCACTAGCAACAAGGACGCAAATGTGGAGAAGTATAGTAGAGCAGGTCAATGCAGTAGGGACCGTGCCACGCAATAGAGATGAAATCGTGAAGAGGTGGCACGATCTGAAGGCAGTGGTCAAAAAGAAGAGAGCCAAGAACCATGAGCTGGCCTACAGAACAGGCAGTGGCCCTCCCATTCCACTCAAAACATTCACTGAATGGGAGGAGAAGGTGCTTGGCATTCTACATCCAGAGAGTCTCTCAGGAATACCCGGGGAGTGGAGGCTGGTAAGTACAAACAAATGCCTAACATCACACAAATGTACTGTCTTGCACTATTACAAAATAATACCTCCTAGGTACAAATTCATTCATGTGCACAACACTCCCCCAACACATCTCTCACAGATACAACAGACACTCCCCCTGAAGCCCCCCAAAGGTAGTTAGCAACAACACCATGGGTACATGTGTACATGCTGCCAGCACTACAACTCCCACCAGGCCCCCTTGTCCCACAGCTGAGCAGGATTTAGCCCTCCCCCCACCCAGAAGCATGCCTCAGCCATTGTGTGCTACACCCTCACCTAACAGGTAGGTAGCCATCTTCACAGGGAGGTGGGTGGGTGTTTGGGAGGCCTGCACTACAACTCCCAACAGGCCCCCTTGGCCCACAGCTGAGCAGGATGGAGCACTGCCCCCACCCAGAAGCATGCCTCAGCCATTGTGTGCTACACCCTCACCTAACAGGTAGGTAGCCATCTTCACAGGGAGGTGGGTGGGTGTTTGGGAGGCCTGCACTACAACTCCCACCAGGCCCCCTTGGCCCACAGCTGAGCAGGATGGAGCACTGCCCCCACCCAGAAGCATGCCTCAGCCATTGTGTGCTACACCCTCACCTAACAGGTAGGTAGCCATCTTTACCGGGAGGTGGGTGGGTGTTTGGGAGGCCTGCACTACAACTCCCACCAGGCCCCCTGGCCCACAGCTGAGCAGGATGGAGCACTGCCCCCACCCAGAAGCATGCCTCAGCCATTGTGTGCTACACCCTCACCTAACAGGTAGGTAGCCATCTTCACAGGGAGGTGGGTGGGAGTTTGGGAGGCCTGCACTACAACTCCCACCAGGCCCCCTTGGCCCACAGCTGAGCAGGATGGAGCACTGCCCCCACCCAGAAGCATGCCTCAGCCATTGTGTGCTACACCCTCACCTAACAGGTAGGTGGCCATCTTTACCGGGAGGTGGGTGGATGTTTGGGAGGCCTGCACTACAACTCCCACCAGGCCCCCTTGGCCCACAGCTGAGCAGGATGGAGCACTAGTCCCACTCATAGGCATGTGACGTCTGTGCAGCCGCACATGACACCATGCCACTTAGTCCACAGTCACCAACACAAATAATGCAAAACAGTTGTGTTGTAGTCACCATGCACAAGTCTCTGTTCAAAATTGACCCACATTGTGTACACTGTGCCAGGCATCACACACTGCAACACTAGCAACGATCATGCTGCCCTGCAGCAGTGTCTGGCCGTTTGTATGGCAAAGTGTAAATCACCCATGTCATACCACAGTGTTGCAATGTAAACAGTGGAAGTGCAGTGCACCCAAAAACTACACTGCAGCTGGGACTCACAATGCTAAACTAAGCACATCCCAAATGTCCTGCAACACACCCAGCTACCACAGTGCTGCACTGAATTGCAGAACAGCACCTTGTCTGAATTAAATTGTCAAAGGTGTCTTGTTTGGACCACCAATGTGTGTATGCATTGACAATGTTCACATCTCACACTGTCTGTCTGAACAGTGCTGGTATAGTCTGGCCCCAAAACCACACATTGTCTGCACAGGGCTGAGTACATCTCACACACACACCACTGTTGACCACAACATGTCAGTGTATGGATGCCCTGGAACAACTGCTTCACCAGTACTGGGCTCATGTTCTCAGGTCCACAAATACCATGAAACCATGACAGTGTGGAAATGTATGCTGGGTGAGATCTTCACCCTGCTGTATGTCACCACTGTGCTACGAGACCATACCCCTTGCCCTATTGTGCCTTCAAATGTCGGGGAGTGAACCCCACAGCCAGATAGCTGGGACAACAGTGATGGGGGCTATACCCCATGACCAAATATAATCTGAAATCACTGGGTACAAAAAGCCACACACACATCATGCTCACCACACGCACATTCCATCCAAAGATTTCTACCAAGTCACATAGCCATGTCATTGCTCACCTTCACCTCAAACGGTAGTTAGCTATCTTCACAGTGAGACGGTGTAGTGTGTTTGGCTATCCATCCCACAAAATGCAACATGCATGCTGTTCCACCACTATGGAGGATGGGACACTACACCCCCAATAAGAAGCATGTGGCAGGCAATGTATGCTACCCACCCAACTCACAGGTAGATAACCGCATCTCACAGGTCGGGGTGTGTGGGGCTGGGAAGCTTGCACAACAACTCACACGGGCCCACCTGACCGCCAGCACACAAGACCCATTACTTCCTGGCACCAACATGCATGTGTCAGTCATTGCAATGTACACTTCAAAAGAACTGGCATGTGGACATATCATGCTGACTTGTCCCACACTGGACCAAGATGGAAGCCCTCATCCTACACACACACAGAGGTCTCACAAATACAAGGAAAACACAGCAAACACAACATATCAACAGCCACAACATGCAGCCAGATATGCATTTAAAAAAACATGTTGGCATAGGACACCAGGCCTCTCAATGCACAACTGCACACCCAGATAGCATTGGCAACTATAGTGTGCACACACCTAAGAAAATGAAACTGTGACAGCAACCAAAGTGTGAATGACTGAAACACATGTCGATGGAACTCCGAGCACAACCATGCATACCACTACATGCCATCTGACAGTAGCAGTGGTCCAGACCACCTAGGATCTAATTAAAGCAAACTTAAGCATGTCTGGAATTGCAAATACAGATATCTACACCACATTGAAAAGGTATGCATGAAACTACAATGCTCACTCACTGTGCAGAGAGAACCGTTGCAAGGGCTCTACAAGTGACACATACGCGTAAATGGATGACATATGATTGATCAATAACAGGATGCCAACATGAGACTGTCAATGTCAAAAAAATATATTGTGCATGTCATGTCTTGACAACTCCCAATATGGACAAGTAATGTATGTACCACAACAGCTTGTAATGCATCACTGGATGTCGGTCAATGCTAATTTGTACAGTGAACAACTGCTGGATGTACAAACAGTTGATGTAACACTGCTAACACAAACTTTGATGGGTGCAACACAATGACCATTTCTCATCTGACCCACAGGTGACCAAGAACTCACTGCAGAGGATGACACCACCCTGCAGAGCCAGTCCCCCCCGGAACAGAGACAACTGGATGAGGACTCCCTGGATTCCTTGGATGAGGAGCTCCACGCTGGCCCATCTGGTGTGGCAGGCTGCAACCAGTCCCAGGCACCCATTGTCCCCCAACCACATCAGCTGCAGCCCCTGACCATCCTCTGACAGCTGCTGTCACGGCCTGTGTGTCAACACTACCACCACCACCACCACAGCTGTCCGCAACACCCTCCCTGCCCCAGGGGTTGAGCAGCCCACCACATCGACTGCGGAGGCCAGGGAGAGGATGCAGCGGGCCAATGTGAGGACCGGACAGGACCGTGGCAGCAGTGCAGCTGGTCGGGACAGGCTCATGCAGAGGGGGACTGATCCTGGGACGGAAGCCCTGGGCCACATCGACAGAGTCCTTGGGGCATACCAACAGGCCCAGGGACGAATGGGCCGGTTAGAGGAAGAATCTCGGGAGCACCTCCTGCTGCTGAGGTCCATGGACACATGCATGGGACAGATTGTGGACCTCTTGGGGCAGCTAGTGGCGGTTCTGAGGGACAGGCAAGCGCAACATTCTACCCCTCCGCCTCCCCCTGTTGGGCAGCAGGATGACACTTCATCATCCTCCCCTCCGTCCACAGAGGGGGTGAGTCCTCAGACACCACTGCCCCTGCAGCAGTGGCCCCTCCAGTGAAGCGCAAGAGGGGCCGTCCAAGGAAAGGCCAGGGGGACTCACGTGCCAAAGCACCTGCCAAACGCTAGTCCCCGAACCAGCCATGATGGCAGACCACTGCACCACTGCATTGACCTTTTGGACTATCCTTCACCACACTGCCATGTGAATGGCATCCATCTGTTGGACTGGGTCTCCACATCATTGTGGGGACTACTCAAGTATCTCATTTACCATGACTGTCAACTCACTTCTTCAATTCCCCCTTCACATTTTCTCCACCCTCGCATGTCACAGTTGTAAATAAATACACCTTACACACATGTTGTTGTGTCTGCTCCGTCTTTAATACAGGATGTGCAACCTTCACCGTGTAGGACATGGTCCAGGGGAATGGAATGTAGGTAACAAGTGAGATGCTGAAGGGACCTAGGGAAAACCGCAGAACAAGAGTCACTTGTATGGGTGTGGCATTGCACACATCACACAACACTTGTCAACAAGGTACTCAGATCTACAAACTTTACACAGAGCAACAGTCACCATAGAGACAATCTGTATCACACTAACCAATCACACATACATTGGCAGGCAGCAATGAGTCAACACCAAGCTGCAGTCAGCAAGCTCACATACACCCACACAGCAACAGCAACACCATCAGACCATTTCGTCCCTTCTACATCGTCACTCACCTTCAAGTGAAGTAGCGGGTGATGAGCTGTCGACGCATGTCAACCCCTTCCTCCTCTCCACTGCCCTCGTCACTGGATCCGGCTTGATTTGCAGGCGGCGGCCTTGGCTGCTCATCATTGTCATCCAGGATCAGGGGTATTGCCTTGCGAATGGCCAGGTTGTGGCGCATGCAGCATGCCACCACTATCTGACACACCTTCCCTGGCGAGTACATAAGGGCACCCCCAGTACGGTCCAGGCACCGAAATCTTGATTTTAGGAGACCAAATGTCCGTTCTATCACACGCCGTGTCCTCCCATGGGCATTATTGTATCGCACATCAGCTGGCGTGACGGGGTTCCGCAATGGGCTCAGCAACCACGGGCGGTTTGGATATGCCGAGTCACCTGGGTGTGAGAGACAAAGATTAACCTTGCAGTCCCAAAATGCAACACAACAGCATGTCACACACACACACCACTCTAATCCACTATGCATACTCACCCACAAGCCATGCACGCTCAGGAAGCAGATTGGCCATCAACTGAGGAATGATGCTGCTGCGCAAGATGTGGGCATCATGGGCAGAACCGGGAAACTTGGCACACACGTGTGAGATGATCATGTCCGCCAGGCACACCACTTGAACATTTACCGAGTGTGAATGCTTCCTATTGCGGTAAACCTGTTCACGTGCCTGTGGTGGCACAATCCCAACATGTGTGCAATCAATTGCACCAATGACATGGGGGATATGTCCAAGGGCATAGAAATCGACCTTCACAGCCACCAACTCAGGCCCCCTGGGAAAATGGATATATCTGTCTTTGTACAGCATCATGGCCGACAGGACATCCCTCAGCACCATGCTGAACATCGGCTGTGACATCCCGCCTGCACTTGCGACCGTGTGCTGGAATGAGCCTGTTGCAAAGAAATGCAGGCATGCCATCACCTTAGATGTTGCGGTGAAAGCTGTTGGATATGTCCGACGTGGCTGCAGGTGGGGCTCCAACATGGCACATAGGTTCTGCAGGGTTTGTCGGTCCAGCCTGAATTTGCGGATTATATCCTCATTCTCCATGTCTGCCAGGACTGTGAACGGACGATGGATATTGTGCCTCCTCCTCCTAGGACAGATCACAGTGCACAGATGTCAATGCAGAAGACCATGAAATGTGCATCACATCAATTTTTTCTACAGACACATTCCCAAGTCTTACAACATGCACCATTAACCGACAGGGCACTTCACAAGTAGGTACACATCAGGCACACTACTCGTACACCTGTCCCCTTACCAGCAGCAATCATCTGTGCACCCCTCCGGCTCATTCGCATGCACAGTGTGATGTACTAACAGAAATGTGTGCATACCTGTGAGTATGACCCCCAGCATATGTCACTCAAAGCAATACTACCCGAACACATCATGTTGCTGGCCCTGATACACCTACCAAAACAGGTTGCACATGGCACACTTCAACTACACACTGACCACCAGCTGAGCGTGGGGGACACGTGTGTGCATGTGCATTGGACAATGTGCCAGTTGCTGATGCCCCTAGTTCAGTAAATGAGACGACAGTGTGCGTTACATTGCACACACAGACATTGACCATTATCTACATATGCTATGCAACACATTAACTGGACAGTCTACATTTCATTACACAGCACATGTGACATGTGCGAGTGTATGTGACCATGCAATGTACTGGCGACCCATATATGGTATGTGTTGGTGACATGGAGTGACAGGTCCCTTTTGTGCATTTGCCCTCATGAGGACCCTTCAATTGTTGAGACACTAGGCACTGTACATGTTGGCCTATGCAGAGAGCTGGAGGACACGTTAGGTGCAGCACAGCTACTCCACAACTCCATTAACGCTCACTCCAGGCACTGTCTGGCAGATATATGGCGGTGCCTACCACCTGGCCCCTGTGGTGTGGCACCACCCATAACCCAGGCACGATCGCGGGTGACACCGCCAGATTTGTATGTGACAATGGCGGTCACCATGCACCGCAACCCAAATCACGGTCCCTCCAGGCACTGTCTGGCAGATATCTGGCGGTGCCTACCGCCTGGCCCCTGTGGTGTGGCACCGGCATGGACCATGCCCTTGGCAGCCAATGGGAAGCAGCCTCGCGGTAGCCTGATGCAAGTTTGAAAATCGCGGTAGGCGTGCACCACCCCCGCGGAGGCGGTCACTGGAGGCATTCAAAAGATGCACCACCGCAGTAGCGCGCACATGCACCCTACGGTGTGTCACCAGCATGGACCATGCCCCTGCAGCCAATGGGAAGCAGCCTCATGGTAGCCTGATGCGAGTTTGAAAATCGCGGTAGGCGTGCACCATCCCCGCGGAGGCGGTCACTGGAGGCATTCAAAAGATGCACCACCGCGGTAGCGCACACATGCATCCTACGGTGTGTCACCAGCATGGACCATGCCCCTGCAGCCAATGGGAAGCAGCCTCGCGGTAGCCTGATGCGAGTTTGAAAATCGCGGTAGGCGTGCACCGCCACCGCGGAGGCGGACATTGGATGCATTTGAATGAGGCAGACCTGGTACACCAATTGCAGCACCCTTGGACCACTGACACAGCCCCAGGGGCCTATATATGTGTGGGAGGGCGCACCACATTCCCACAGCTACCAGGGACTGCTGACTGACAACCCTCCACCTGCTGCTGCTGCCTCAAGGGACTGCTGGCTGCCACCCTGCACCTGCTGCTGCTGCCTCAAGGGACTGCTGGCTGCCACCCTCCACCTGCTGCCTCAAGGGACTGCTGGCTGCCACCCTCCACCTGCTGCCTCAAGGGACTGCTGGCTGCCACCCTCCACCTGCTGCCTCAAGGAACTGCTGGCTGCCACCCTGCGCCTGCTGCTGCTGCCTCAAGGGACTGCTGACTGCCACCCTCAATGTGCTGCTGCTGCCACATGTCCATTGTGATGTCGAGGACTCAGAAGATCCGTGCCAGTCCCTTCACCAGTGAGGAGCTTGGGGTCCTGGTAGACGGGGTGCTTGCACAGTACCCAAGGCTTTATGGCGGCCCTAATGTCGTGGTAAGTCTCCCAGACTGTGAGTGAGAGTGCAGGGTGTGCACACGTGGGGTGGAGGTGCTTCGGTATGTGTCAGTGGTTGTGGGGCTCTGACATGCACTGCCTATCATGTTTACTACAGCGGGAAGGGCTTGGTGGGCTCTTTCACACGTTACCCTGCATGCCTATCCTGAGTAGAGGGACATGTCCTGTAGTGTCAGCCATACAGTGCAGCTGCATTTTGGTGATGCAGGAGTCTGGCCAGTTAGCGTTTGTGTGAATGGCTGTGTTGCTCCCAATTAACCCACTCAGTGTCAGTCCACCTGCCCTGCACAGTCCCCACTGAATGCCACATGTCCACATCACTGCATGTACAGTGTGTACCATGTGTGTTTGGCTCACGCCTCTTCATCTAAGTCCCATCTCTGCCATGTAGATTGCACAGGAGCAGGCGTGGGAGAAGGGTGTGTGTATGACAGTTGTTGTCACTCTATGTGAGTTCCAGGTCACAGTGAGGCTTTCACAGGGCTAGGACACTTAGGTCTGCGCAGTGTTGGACACAGTGACTCCAACAACATGACACATGTTTTGCTATCTTCTCTATGTGTAGTTGTAGGTAACTGCAGACAGTAGCTGCAGGCAGACTACACGTTGCTTGCTGTGTTGGTATCCTGCATGTGAATGGGATGTGGAGGTACTGTGTCCATCATCGAACATGCATGCCTGTACGTCTGATTGACCAATAACATTGCACCATGTTCAGAGCAATTGTTGGCTATGTGACAGGTGTAGCTGGAGTTTTGGATGAGTCACTGTCGTGCTACTGCATTTTCGTTGTGTTGTTATTGTGCACTGTGTCACTAGAACCTCACCCCTCTTGTCTCCCATGCCTGCAGCTGAAGGTCCACCAGCGTAAAGCCGTGTGGAGGGCCATTGCCTCCAGAGTCCGGGATCTGGGTGTGTCAAACCGAAGGCGCACCCACTGTCATAAAAGGTGGGACGACATCTGCCGGCTGAGCAAGAACGTGGCCGAGATGACGCTGGGGCTGCTCCCTCGGACTGGCAGGTTGGCTAGGCGCAGCATGACACCACTAATGGCCCGCATCCTGGCTGTCACACAACCTGAGCTGGACAGACAACAGAAGGAGCATCAGCAGCGAGCCAGGGGTGAGTATGTGTTGCAGGCTGCCTTTGGCTGGGAGTGGGTGCATGTGTCTACAGAGTGTGCAAATTGTCAGCTGTGTGACGTTGGTTGTGTGGTGCAATGTTTTGTGAGTGGCCTCTGTGCTGGGTGTATGTGCCATGCTTTTGCCCAAACGGCGCTCCATGAAGTGAGTTTTAGCACTGTGCATCTCTCTTACATTTGGAGTTGTGGCCTTCAGGTACCTTCTGCTGTGGGGTAGTGTGTGAATTCTGATGGATGGGAATGCCAGTGTGCCAACTGTGAATGCGTTTCAATGAATGCGTGCAATTCCAGACCTCAGATGTCTGCCAGTCAGACATCTGAGGCCAATGTGCAACAGTAGATGTGCCCATGGACTCGATATGGTGGATGGCATGTGTGCAGGGTCATTGTGGGCTGGTATGTTGTAGTCTGTGTGGTCCCCTACTGCTCCACACATGTAGGTGATGTGCACCATGTCGTGGTGTTCATCCTTGCCAACATCGGGACAGTGTGTGTGCACAGGCCATTTTGGGGCTGTGTCTGATGTGAGCCAACTGCAGGATGGTGTGCTGTGTGAATCACCTGGGGCACTTATGGCAGGACGTGTGGCGGACATGCACTGTTGTGTAGAAATTTTGGGTGGCAAGATATATGTGTGCACAGGGTGGCATGCAATGTGCTGCACACCTCTTTCTAGGATGCAGATGTATTGGCACGTGTTAGTTCTGTTGATGCCACTCATCTCACAGTACTTCTCTCTCCTATGCAGCAGCTCCCGGATGTGCAGAGGGAGAGGGGACGGACACCAGTGGTGAGGCTTCCACTGCAACAGCCGCACCGGAGCTGACTGACACAGATGTGACCAGCGCCGAGGAGGGGGACAGGAGTCTGCTAGAGGATTCACAGCTGGAGACACAAAGCTCTACCTCATCTGACGCCAGCGGTGACACATCCATGTTGGGGGGTACAGGGAACGGGGACTCTGCCTCCTCTTCCGCCACACAGCGTCCAGTGCCCAGCCTCCCTTCAACCTCCACTGGTGCTGCCCGTGTCCGCACGAGTAGGAAGGGAAGAGTCACCTTCACCCCAGGCACAGCTGCCCCAGCCCATGTCAGCCCTGCTGCCCTCAGTGCAGAAGCAGTCGAGCTATTGCGCCAGCTGTGTGTGGGGCAGACAGCACTTCTCAATGCCTTCCAAGAGCACGACAAAAAGTTGGGGCAGGTGTTAGCTTTCATAGAGGGCTTACATTCCGACGTAAGTGGGCTACACCGGACTGTGCAGTCCTTGTCATCAACTGTGACAGCAGCCCTGCAACAGGCACATAGTCAGGGAGCGGCTCCCAGCACTCGGTCCGGCCCCGTGTCACTGTGCACCTCTGACGACAGTGACAATGCCCAACGGACCCCAAAGTCCCGATACAGAACCCGCAGCACACAGGAGCAGCAGCAACCCAAGCGTACTAGGGCGCAGACACCATCCCCACATAAGAGTAAGGCCACCCCAGAGCGCAGAGAGAAAAGCCCATCAGGCGACAGCAAGGGCCACAAAGCAAAGAAAAAAGCATCAGGGTCACAGGCCTCACCTTCCTCCCCTGCCAAAGACTCCCCTGTCCCAAAGACGTCTCGCAGAGGCAAAAAGACATTTTCCACACACACTGAGAAGGTGTTGCCTACAAACATTACACAGGATGAGGGCCCCATGGATAATCCATCCTTGACCTCCACTCCCATCCCAAGCCCTGTGAAGCCAGCACGGGAGGACACTGTAGGGGGCAAAGCTGGTGGACAGAGGGAGGCAGGGCGGCGGCAAACACCAGGCAAGCGCACAGCGGGTTCCAGCATGTCCCCAGAGGGGGGGTCACCATCCACACCAGAATCAGCTTTGGTGTTGGGGTCACCTGTTGTGTCTGCCCCAGTTCCCCTCAATCCCCAAACAGGGAAGCCTTTCAGGATCCCCAAGAAGTGGAGAGGCACCCCTCCACAATCTCCGGCACACACTGTGTCTCACCAGGGCATGAGTCCACATCCCCGGGCCACCACCCCACCTGGTCCAAGCAGCCCCCAGCTACCACATGCACAGTTGGCTCTTCCACAGTTGTTACTCCCACTGCCCAGGGCAGTCCTCCAACTGACCCCAACACACAGTCAGCTCCAAGTCCGACAGACAGCCCCATCTGAGTGGTGGTCACCCTCACACACCTGTCTGTCCACAGGGGTGCGTGTGATGCCCATTGTCAGGCCCATTACTCTGTTGCTGGGCATGGCATGGTAGAGTTGCATACATTCCCTGTGTAGCTTCTGATGTAACTACTCTGCACATTGTACTTGCCTTGTGTTTCACTGCTGTTTGCCCCTTGCCTGTGCAGCTTCTCATGGACTCACTCTGCACTTTGTCCTGCCCACTGGCCTTTTCGTTCACTGCTGTGTGCCCCCTGCCTGTGCAGCTTCTCATGGACTCACTCTGCACTTTATCCTGCCCACTGGCCTTGTCGTTCACTGCTGTGTGCCCCCTGCCTGTGCAGCTTCTCATGGACTCACTCTGCACTTTGTCCTGCCCACTGGCCTTGTCGTTCACTGCTGTGTGCCCCCTGCCTGTGCAGCTTCTCATGTACCTCACCTGCACTGTGTCCTGGCCACTGGCCTTGTTGTTCACTGCTGTTTGCCCCTTGCCTGTGCAGGATCTCATGTACCTCACCTGCACTGTGTCCTGGCCACTGGTCTTGTTGTTCACTGCTGTTTGCCCCTTGCCTGTGCAGCTTCTGATGTAACTACTCTGCACATTGTACTTGCCTTGTTGTTCACTGCTGTTTGCCCCCTGCCTGTGCAGCTTCTCATGGACTCACTCTGCACTTTGTCCTGCCCACTGGCCTTGTTGTTCACTACTATTTCATGTGCCTCACCTGCACTGTGTCCTGGCCACTGGCCTTGCTGTTCACTGCTGTGTGCCCCCTGCCTGTGCATCTTCTCATTGACTCACTCTGCACTTTGTCCTGCCCACTTGCCTTGCGGTTCACTGCTGTTTGCCCCCTGCCTGTGCAGCTTCTCATGGACTCACTCTGCACTTTGTCCTGCCCACTGGCCTTGTTGTTCACTGCTATTTGCCCCCTGCCTGTGCAGCTTCTCATGTACATAATCTGCACATTGGACTGGCCACTGGCCTTGCTGTTCACTGCTGTTTGCCCCTTGCCTGTGCAGGATCTAATGGACTTCATCTGCACATTGTACTGGCCAATGGCCTTGTTGTTCACTGCTGTTTGCCCCTTGCCTGTGCAGCTTCTCATGTACCTCACCTGCACTGTGTCCTGGCCACTGGCCTTGTTGTTCACTGCTGTTTGCCCCTTGCCTGTGCAGCTTCTCATGTACCTCACCTGCACTGTGTCCTGGCCACTGGCCTTGTTGTTCACTGCTGTTTGCCCCTTGCCTGTGCAGCTTCTGATGTAACTACTCTGCACATTGTACTTGCCTTGTGGTTCACTGCTGTTTGCCCCCTGCCTGTGCAGCTTCTCATGGACTCACTCTGCACTTTGTCCTGCCCACTGGCCTTGTTGTTCACTGCTATTTGCCCCCTGCCTGTGCAGCTTCTCATGGACTTAATCTGCACATTGGACTGGCCACTGGCCTTGCTGTTCACTGCTGTTTGCCCCTTGCCTGTGCAGGATGTAATGGACTTCATCTGCACATTGTACTGGCCAATGGCCTTGTTGTTCACTGCTGTTTGCCCCTTGCCTGTGCAGCTTCTCATGTGCCTCACCTGCACTGTGTCCTGGCCACTGGCCTTGCTGTTCACTGCTGTGTGCCCCCTGCCTGTGCAGCTTCTCATGGACTCACTCTGCACTTTATCCTGCCCACTGGCCTTGTAGTTCACTGCTGTGTGCCCCCTGCCTGTGCAGCTTCTCATGGACTTAATCTGCACATTGGACTGGCCACTGGCCTTGCTGTTCACTGCTGTGTGCCCCCTGCCTGTGCAGCTTCTCATGGACTTAATCTGCACATTGGACTGGCCACTGGCCTTGCTGTTCACTGCTGTGTGCCCCCTGCCTGTGCAGCTTCTCGTGGACTTAATCTGCACATTGGACTGGCCACTGGCCTTGCTGTTCACTGCTGTTTGCCCCTTGCCTGTGCAGGATCTAATGGACTTCTTCTGCACATTGTACTGGCCAATGGCCTTGTTGTTCACTGCTGTTTGCCCCTTGCCTGTGCAGCTTCTCATGTACCTCACCTGCACTGTGTCCTGGCCACTGGCCTTGTTGTTCACTGCTGTTTGCCCCTTGCCTGTGCAGGATCTCATGTACCTCACCTGCACTGTGTCCTGGCCACTGGCCTTGTTGTTCACTGCTGTTTGCCCCTTGCCTGTGCAGCTTCTGATGTAACTACTCTGCACATTGTACTTGCCTTGTGGTTCACTGCTGTTTCCCCCTGCCTGTGCAGCTTCTCATGGACTCACTCTGCACTTTGTCCTGCCCACTGGCCTTGTTGTTCACTGCTGTGTGCCCCCTGCCTGTGCAGCTTCTCATGTAACTACTCTGCACATTGTACTTGCCTTGTGGTTCACTGCTGTTTGCCCCCTGCCTGTGCAGCTTCTCGTGTAAATACTGTGCATATAGAAATGCCCACTGGCTTTGCTGTTGCCCAAATTTGTTGTCTCAATATGCAAATTGTGAATAAACACAGTTGGTCCTGCAGTGAGTTGTGTCAGTGTCCTTCCTGAATAAAGTTGTTTCTGTGTGTGCATGGTTTACTGTGTCACAGGCTCAGTATGCCATTTCGACATTGCCAATGTGTTGTGTCACATTTCATTTTTTTGCAGGGGTGGGAGGCACTTCATTTCTACATGACTGTGATACTTATGGGTGCAGTGCAGGTGGTTGGCAATGAAATCTTGTAGTCATCTTCCTTCTTGGCTCATGTTATCTATGGTGGACACATGTCAGGTTTGTGGGCAATGGCAGCACAGGGTGGGAGTTTGGGCACAGGCTTACAGGCAGGCAGGCCAGGGTCATGGGGTCTGTGTGAGCTTCCTTTCTGTGTGCCAATCAGTGTCGGTGTATGGACATCTTGTGGTGATGAGTTATCCAGGTCCCATGGCTTACTTCCAATGTGTGCACTTGGGTGGTGGAGAAGTGTATGGTGTGAAGGGGGTGACTTTGTTGTGACTGTGGATGTGTGTGCACCTGCATTGTCAAATACTGCCATGTGTGACCCTGGAGTGGTGTGCCTGTATGTGTACTTGTTTAGCCCTGTGGTTGTGTTTTGTGCACATGGCAGTATTGTGTGTTGCTGTTGTGGGAGGAGGTTTGTGTGACATATCCTACTTGTGCTTGGCTGTCATGTAGTGTGTCACTAGACCCTGTGTGTTGTGCAGCAGACATTGTCTTGTCCAGTATTTGGATGCCTATGTGTGGCTGGTCAGTGTTTGAGTTCAGGGCCTTCCTTACATCCCTGTGCCTATACATGGGTGTCCTTGCTGTCTCCAGGAGTTGTTGCATTGGGGTGACCGTGGTTTGTGTTGACTGACTGTGTCAGCCATGTGTGCTGTGATGGGCTGTGTGTGTTCTCACATGTGTCTTGTCTTGCATGTGCATCACACATGCTTGATGGTTGTGTCACTGCCCTTCCATTTGTGGGCACCTCACTTTGGCTTTCCTATATGTTGTCCTCCATTACTGCTGGCATGTGGTGTGTGTATGTAGCTGTGAGTCAGGGTGGTGTGTGTGTGTGTGACTTGTTAGGTAGTGTGTGCAGTGAAGTGTTTGGTCCTCATCTGTGTGTGTGTACATTTTGTGCCTGGCCTCAGTGTTCTTGGCTTGTGTGTGATGTTGTTGTGGTGTGTGTGTTGGCTGGGGCCTGGGCTTCTTTGCTATGTGTTCCTTTGCAAAGGGTCCTGCTGTGGCTGTATATGCAGTTGTTGGGACGTGGGGCATGGTGTGGCTGTAGTTGTGTGGTTGTTGTGCAGGAGTGGCACTTGTGAGGCACATGTTGTGTCCCTTCAGGGAGGTAGCTGGTGTGTTGTGGATGGAGTTGTGGCTCTGTGCGATTTGTACGATGCCCTTGGCATGCGCTGGCCCTGTGCTCTGCGTTGTGTGCATGGTTTCATGCACACTGACCGCGGCGGTGACGTGACCGGGACATTTGTTCATGAATGCGGTACATGGGTGGGCAGTATGTGGCGAGATGTTTTTGTTACAGGTGGGACATGTGTGTGTGCAGTGATGGCTGTGTGCCTGTCCCCACAGGGGTGTGTGGTGTTCCCATGCAATGTTTTTCAACCCTGGAGCTGTGTATTGTGTTACTTGCACTGTTGTGTCTGTACGTACCTGCGGAGGCGTCCACGGCGGTGGATAACTTGCAGGTGGTGTATCATGTACAGCACCGGGAAGGCGTGTAGGGCAGGATCCATCGCGGTGTGTCCCGGGTGTTTCTTTTCTGTCTCCGCTGTGATGTCTCCGCCGTCTTTCGCTGTGCGGTTTCTCCGTCGCGATGCGCTGCCCTGTTTCTGGCATCGTGATATCTTCGGCGTACGGGACGTCATTCCGCACGGCGGTGTGTGGTGATTGGCTCACTCCGCCGCGGTGGCGGGCGCACTTTGATGGCGGTCGGCGTCGCACCGCAGCGGGCGGGAAATGTGCAATGTGAGGCCATCCTAATATGGCGGGCGTGAAGACCGCTGGCGGCGTGCGGTAAATGGGTGTTAAGGCCACCGCCGGCACCGCGGTCGTGTCTCCGCCCGCCGTCGTAATAGGCCCCTATGTTTTTAATATTTTAAATAATTTAATTTAAAAAAAAAAAACTTTTATATATAATTTTAGGAGCGGGATGTTGGGTTTATAGGGGATAAGGGTGGGGAGTGTTTAAAAATATATATTTTAAATTAAATATTAGTAATTTTTTTTAAATAATTTGAATTTATTTCTAAAAAAAGAAAATGTATATTTAAATTTAAATTTGATAATTAATTTTAGGAGCGGGATGTTGGGTTTATAGGGGATAAGGGTGGGGAGTGTTTAAAAAATTATATTTTAAATTAAATATTATTAATTTTTTTAAATAATTTGAATTTATTTATAAAAAAAGAAAATTTATATTTAAATTTAAATTTGATAATTAATTTTAGGAGCGGGATGTTGGGTTTATAGGGGATAAGGGTGGGTAGTGTTTTATAAATATATATTTTATAATAAATATTATTAAAAAAATTAAAATAATTGTGGATTTATTTATTAAAAAAATATTTATATTTAAATTTTAACTTGAAAATTATTTTTAGCAGTGTGTTATAGGTTTTATAGGGGATAAAGGTGGGTAGTGTTTTAAAAATATATATTTAAAAATAAATATTATGAACATTTTTAATACATTTAGAATTAATTTTAAAAAAAATTAATATTGAAATGTAAATTTAAAAATATTTTTAGGAGTGGGATGTTTGGTTTATAGGGGATGATGGTGGGGAGTGTGTTAAAAATATATATTTTAAATTAAATATTATTAATATTGTTTAAGATTTATAATTTATTTTAAAAAATATATATATATATGGAAATTTAAATTTGAAAATTATTTTTAGGAGTGGCTTGTTGTGTTTATATGGGATAAGGGTGGTGAGTGTTTTAAAAATATATATTTTAAATTAAATATTATCAAAATTTGTAATAAATTTAGAATTAATTTTTAAAATAAAATATAATATTGAAACCTAAATTTGATAAATATTTTTAGCAGTGGGATGTTGGGTTTTTAGGGGATAAGGATAGGGAGTGCTTTAAAAAATATATTTTTAATTACATATTATTAAAAAAATTGAAAAATTTAGATTTTATTGAAAAATAAATAAGTTTATAGAATTTTAAATTTGAAATTTATTTTTAGCAGTGGCTTTTTGGGTTTATAGGGGATAATGTTGGGGAGTTATTATAAAAAATATTTTTGGGGGATGTAATTGATAATGTTTAGTGATTAGTATATAGTTTATTTAAATTTATAGTGTAGTGGGAATAGTTAATTATTTATGTTTACTGTCCAGCACCTACTCTAATTTATTATAGACTGGAGTGGGAATAGTATATTATTTATCAATCAATCAATCAGGGGTTTGTTAAAGCGCGACTACTCACCCGTAAGGGTCTCAAGGCGCATGGGGTGGGGGGTGCAGGTTCCATCCATCAAGGAGGGGGTCTGTCGAAGAGCCAGGTTTTGAGGTTTCTTGCGAAGATGGGGAGCGATGTTGTCTGTCTGAGGTGGAGCGGAAGGGCGTTCCATGCTTTGGCCACGAAGAAGGAGAAGGAGCGGCCTCCCGATCTGGTCTTTCTGGTGCGGGGGACGACGGCGTAGGAGAGCTGGGCTGATCGTAGGGTCCTTTGGGGTGCGTGGAATTTGAGTCGGCTGTTCAGGTATGCTGGTCCGGTGCCGTGGAGGGCCTTGTGTGCGTGGGTGAGCATCTTGAAGGTGATTCTCGCCTCGACGGGAGCCAGTGGAGTGTGCGCAGGTGCTGGGAGATGTGGCAGTGTTTTGGCAGGTTGAGGGCCAGTCTTGCGGCGGCGTTCTGGATGTTCTGTAGCTTGCGGGTGAGGTTTTTGTTTATTCCGGCGTAGAGTGTGTTGCCGTAGTCGAGTCTGCTGGTGAACAGGGCGTGAGTGACGGTCTTTCGGTGTTCGAGGGGGATCCATTTGAAGGTCTTACGAAGGAGGCGGAGGGTGTGGAAGCAGGAAGACGAGACAGAGTTGATCTGGCGGTCCATTTTGAGCTCGGAGTCCAGGATGATTCCCAGGTTGCGTGCGTGGTCCGTGGGGGTTGGCGGGTTTCCGAGGGCGGGGGGCCACCAGGTGTCGCTCCAGGCATCGGGGTTTGGGCCCATGATGAGTACTTCTGTTTTGTTGGTGTTTAGTTGTAGGCAGCTGTTTTTCATCCATTTGGCGACAGTTTCCATGCCTTCTCGAAAGTTGCGTCTGGCGGTGTTGGGCTCGTTGGATAGGGAGAGGATGAGCTGGGTGTCGTCTGCGTATGACACTATGTTGAGTCCGTAGGTTCTGACGATGGGGGCGAGTGGAGCCATGTAGACGTTGAAGAGCGTCGGGCTGAGGGAGGAGCCCTGGGGGACTCCGCAGGTGGTAGGTGTGGGGTCCGAGAGGAAAGGGGGGAGTCTGACCCGCTGCGTCCTGCTGGAGAGGAAGGAGCGGATCCAGTCGAGGGCCTTGTCCTGGATTCCTGCGTCGTGGAGTCTGCGTATTAGGGTGCGGTGGGAGACTGTGTCGAACGCCGCTGATAGGTCGAGGAGGATGAGGGCTACTGTTTCTCCTTTGTCCAGTAGGGTGCGGATGTCGTCTGTTGCGGCGAGGAGGGCGGTTTCCGTACTGTGGTTTTTTCTGAAGCAGGATTGGGAGGAGTCGAGGATGTTGTGTTCTTCAATGAATGTGGCGAGTTGGCTGTTGATGGCTTTCTCGATGACTTTCGCTGGGAACGGGAGCAGGGAGATGGGTCTGTAGTTTTTGAGGTCGGTGGGGTCCGCTGAGGGTTTCTTTAGGAGGGGGTTGACCTTGGCGTGTTTCCAGTCATCGGGGAACGAGGCGGTCGCCAGGGAGCGGTTGATGGTGTGGCGGAGCATGGGTGCGATGGTGTCGGCGGCTCTGTTGAAGATGTGGTGGGGGCAGGGGTCCGTGGGGGCCCCTGAGTGGATTGACTTCATTGTCTTCAGTGTGTCTTCAGTGGTGAGGGCTGTCCAGTCGTCAATCACTGGTTTCCGGGTGTCGGGGGTGGTTGGTGAGGGTTCAGTGTGTTGGTTGTCTTCGTCGAAGTTGTCGTAGATGCTCTTGATTTTGTGGTGGAAAAAGGTGCTGAGTTTGTCGCAGAGGTCTTGTGAGGGAGGGATGTCGGTAGACTCGCTAGTGGGTTGGGCGAACTCCTTGATGATGCTGAAGAGTTCCTTGCTGTTGTGCGCGTGGGTGGAGATTCTGTCTTCAATCGCTTTTTCCTCGTTTCTCTGATGAGTTGATGGTGGGCGTTGGTGGCGGCTCTGAAGTTGTCGTGGGCTTCTGTGGATTTGGTGTTCCTCCAGGCCTTTTCGAGGCGGCGGCATGTTCTTCTGGACTCTCGAAGTTTGGTGGTAAACCATCTGGCTTTCTTGGCGCGGGTATTGTTGTTTTTCTTGAGGGGGCTATGGTGTTGGTGCTGTCCGAGATCCATCTATGCAGGGTTCGGGCTGCGGTGTTGGGGTCGTCGTTTTCTGCGATGGTTGGGGTGGAGTTGTTGAGTGAGGAGGTGAGCTGGTCGTCGGTGATTTTGGTCCAGTTTCTTCGTGGAAGCAGGTGCTGGTGTCTGTGGATGGTGGGTGTTCTGAAGGTGAAGTGGACGCAACGATGGTCGGTCCATGGGCGTTCGGTGGTGTGGCTGAAGGTGATGGAGTTTCCTGTAGTGAAGAGGGGGTCGAGGGTGTGTCCTGCTGAGTGCGTGGGCTCGGTCACGATCTGGCGCAGTCCAATGTTGTGGAGGTTGTCCAGGAGGGATGTGGTGTTGGGGTCCAGTTGGTTGTCGAGGTGGAAGTTGAGGTCTCCCAGCAGGGTGTAGTTGGTGGATGCGATGGCCTGCGGGGAGATAATGTCCGTGATGGAGTTGGCGAAGGGTCCGCGGGGTCCAGGGGGTCGGTAGATGAGGGTTCCTCGGAGGGTGGCGGTGGGGCTGGCCAGTATCTTGAAGTGAAGGTGTTCCATCAGTTCTGTGGGCTCGTCAGGGAGTGTGCTCAGGCGGAGGCTGGATTTGTGGACGATGGCGATTCCTCCTCCTGGGCGGGTGGGGCGGTCCTTCCTGGAGATCTTGTATCCTTGGGGGATGGCGATGGCGATGTCCGGTCCCGAGGTGGGGTTGGTCCAGGTTTCGGTGAAGAACGCTACGTCCGGTGTGGTGCTGTCGAGGAGGTCCCAGATTTCTGTGGCGTGTTTGTGGAGGGATCGGACGTTGAGGAGGATGCATTGCAGGGTCTTCGGTTCGGTTGTGGTCTTGTGGGCGGGTTGTGCTGGATCCGTGTTCTTGGCGGTGCTGCAGGTGTGCCGGCAGCGGTGACAGCTGAAGGGTCCGTGGGAGTCGGTTGGTGATGCTAGCTTGCAGTTGTTGTTGCAGCCGAGGTTGAGTGCGTGGAGTGCTGCTGGGTCGTAGCGTTGGCGGGGCGGAGGTCCAGGGTTCCTGGCGCTGGTCACGGTCGGATCAGCGGCGCGCCAGCGGCGCGCCCGCGGCCCGCGCCCGCTGCGAGGCCGCGCAGTGGCCGCCATTAAGTAGGGGTCAGGGAGGGCTGGACAGCTGGGAGGCGGGAGCGGGGAGGGGAGCTGGATTGGGCCGGTCGCACTGGGGGGGAGGGGCCGCGGGGGCAGCAGCGGCGGGGAAAGGTAAAGGGAGGAAATAAGGGATAAAGAAAAAAGGGAAAATAGGCAGAAATAAGGCACAAAAGAGCAGAGATGCAGAAAAGTGCAGAAAGGTGAAAGATAAAAGAGGGTAGAAAAACGAGTGAAAGGGCAGAGCGAGAGGAAGGGAAAATGAGCAGAAATAAGGCACAAAAGAGCAGAGATGCAGAAAAGTGCAGAAAGGTGAAAGATAGAAAAGGGTAGAAAAACGAGTGAAAGAGCAGACTGAGAGGAAGGAGACAGAGGTCCACTGGACCACCAGGGATGAGGCGCAGGGAAACCTGCGGGTGGAGGAGGGCCTCGATCACCAACACTCGAGAGTGCAGGGGCAGGCCTCACTTAATGGTGGAGCTGCGAGGGTGGGAGAGCAATTTCACTGACAATGAGTCAGTGGTCTTGCTCGCCTGTCCCCGCAGTGGCCGCCATTAAGTAGGGGTCGGGAGGGCTGGACAGCTGGGAGCGGGGAGGGGAGCTGGATTGGGCCGGTCGCGCTGGGGGAGGGGCCGCGGGGGCAGCAGCGGCGGGGAAAGGTAAAGGGAGGAAATAAGGGATAAAGAAAAAAGGGAAAATAGGCAGAAATAAGGCACAAAAGAGCAGAGATGCAGAAAAGTGCAGAAAGGTGAAAGATAAAAGAGGGTAGAAAAACGAGTGAAAGGGCAGAGCGAGAGGAAGGTAAAATGATCAGAAATAAGGCACAAAAGAACAGAGATGCAGAAAAGTGCAGAAAGGTGAAAGATAGAAAAGGCTAGAAAAACGAGTGAAAGAGCAGAGTGAGAGGAAGGAGACAGAGGTCCACTGGACCACCAGGGATGAGGCGCAGGGAAACCTGCGGGTGGAGGAGGGCCTCGATCACCAACACTCGAGAGTGCAGGGGCAGGGGCTGGCCTCACTTAATGGTGGAGCTGCGAGGGTGGGAGAGCAATTTCACTGACAATGAGTCAGTGGTCTTGCTTAGTGTCCAGCACCTACCCTAATTTAATATAGACTGGAGTGGGAATAGTAAATTATTTATGTTTACTGTCCAGCACCTACCACAATTTAATATATACTGGAGTGGGAATGGTAAATTAATTTTGTTTAGTGTCCAGCACCTACCTCAATTTAATATAGACTGGAGTGGGAATAGTACATTATTTATGTTTAGTGTCCAACACCTACCCTAATTTATTATATACTGGAGTGGGAATAGTAATTTGTTAATGTTACTGTCCAGCACCTACTTCAATTTAATATAGACTGGAGTGGGAATAGTAAAAAAATGTTGTTTAGGGGCCGATTCTGATGCGGGTTGGAAAAGCTTCCCGACCGAATCGGTTGGGAAATGGTGTCCGACCCACTCGGATCGGGAAAGTCCGACCGGCGGAGTAGGATGCATCCGGATGCTTCCAGATACGATTTGGTTGAACTACCATTGACTTCAATGGGAACATTTGTTCCTAACCGCATCAGAATTGGGCCCTCGGTCGGGAAGACACGTTCCCGATCCGATTTGGAAGGAGCAAATGCCGTTAGGAGGCCTTCCTAACCGCATCAGAATCAGGACCTCGGTCGGGAAGCTTTTCCAACCCGCATCAGAATCGGGCCCTAAGTGCGTAAAATATTTAAGATACTGGCCCCTTGATTTTTTTTCAACTAAGCCTTGCTCTTCAAATATTTTGTTGTTTGCTTTTCTTCCAGGAGCTCATGCCTGTTAGAGAAGCAGGTTTGGTGAAAAGAGTCTGGTTGCCACATGTTAACCCAGAAAGGAAGGGTATTTGTGGCTTTGTCTGCTACTTGTGAAAAGAAGAGTGTTTACATCCCTTTTCAGCTACGTGTTACCTTAGAGTCATGTAAAAGAGCTGCAGCCTGAATAAGGTGCCTTAAATAAATATTGCGTTTGTGTCAGGAAGCTTAGAAGAGATGAAACTATCAACGATCAGACAGGCCTGGTGAAAGGGCGAGGTTGAAACTCAGAGCCTCAGAAAATTGAAAGAATGTGGTACGTGATAACGTGGATTAGAAACGTTCATGAGTTGGCCCTGTAACTTCGACCGGCCGACTACTCCATTAAGCTTGTGATGAAAAGACGACTCACATTTGGGCAGAATATATCTACCAGCTAAACAGTACTGAAAGAGGACTTTTCACGCGTCCCTGTTATTTACTTAATGGCATCTGTTTAAATGTCCTACGCGTTAATTCATATATGACTGAAGTATGGACATTTATGATGAAGCTTTGTGCTCCTGTAGTGTATGTCTGTTGGCTGCCTGCTCTATTTTTACCACCATTTACGTTTTTTTTTTCTTGGTTGACACTAATCCCTGATAAAAAATGTTCTGCGAAATGCAGCACATACAAGCCTTAATATGCAGTAAGTAATTTCATTGGAAGTGGCTGTTCATGAGTCTGCCGGCCAATAGCACATCATTTCTGCTATTTACCCAGTGCCTGGTAAAATAGTACATAATCTCTACTATTGAGTCAGCAGCAACTAAATATCTGAAACTTCACTATTTATCCAGCCACGCATTGAATATCAAAGATGTAGTACCATTTAACCGGCAACCAGATAAATAGGGCGAAGGAGGTCTTTATTTAGCATGACATGAACAAAAAAATAACAATTTGGAACAGGTACATTATTGCTGGTATAAAATTAAAATAAGAGATGAAGAAATGAAATCAGCCTTCGGCTTCAGAGGTTTCAAGGTTATAGCACACATTTTGTGCTTCAGCATGAGAGTATTTGGCTGTTTACATATAGCTTTTTAAAGTCAATAATGAGTGTCTTTTTATTGCATGTCACATAAATGCTTTCTTCATTTATATGAATAAATGTTTTAATGTTCATAATACTCCTTGTGATGATTTTAGAGCTGGACTCATATTAGGCTTCCTATGTAAAGCCCTTTGCTTGTTTTGAGCTTCCTTTTAAATAGTTCAGATCTGGCAACACAGGAGCAGCCGACAAACAGCAGCAAGTAGGGAGCGCAGACAGAAAGGTTGTATCTGGGCCAAAAGCGCTGGAGGGACACTAACATACAATTGGTGTTACCGGGCACAGTGCTTTGGGGCACTTGCAGGAGGTCAATTGGGTGGAGAACAGTAATGTAGCTTCTGTGGAACAGGAGAAGTCAAAGAAGGGGTAAACATAGCATCTGGGTAATTAATGAGGGAAGTGTCTATTTACTCTGCTAATTAAACACTTTTTCACACTATTCACCCGTAGGCATAGATGCTTAGTTGTCCCAAGTCTTAAGTGGTCCCTACAGCCGCACTGGCATTTTAGCCACATGAAACACGCAAACGTTGATGGTAGGAATGTTTGCAATTTGTCTAGTCAATGGCAATGGCTTGGGTAGCATCCCAACCTATAGTTCTTTTGCTCAAAATGCCACTTCAGTTTGGACCCAGAGTCAGATTTGGGCATGAGAACCATGGCCAGTAGGACCTATGGACCAGAATAAGAAACGAAGATGACGGGGGCCAAGTATACCAGGAGGACCGGAGCCAAAAGGACCAAGACAAGAGCAAGAGGAACTAGAAGAATCAGGACCAAGAGAGCAGGGTTTGAAGTGCTGAGGGTCCAGGACCTCGGAACAGGGCCTGGAGTACAAAGTGGAGCAGAAAGACCAGGACCAGAAGTAGCAGGACCACGGAGAAGAGGATCAGGAGGACCAGGAGAGCCTGAGCCAGGATGACTAAGGGGACTGGACCTGGATGGCAAGGAAAACCAGTACTAATATTACCAGACTCAGGAGGACCCACACAACGAGAACCACATTGAAGAGGACCAAGACCAAGAGCACAAGAGCCAGTGAGTGCAATACCAGAAAGATCAAAAGATAAGGAACAGGGCTAGGAGGACCAGAATGATCCAAACCAGGAAGACATGAACAAAGAGGGTCAGGCCTAAGAGAACCAGGACATGAGAGGTCAAGTTGACCAAGAAGACCAAGAGGAGCTGGGGTACCTGAAATCAGGGGCGTAGCACAGGCCCCCGCAGCCCCTGCGGTGCGGGGGGCCCCCAAGCTCCAGGGGGCCCCCTCAGCACAGCACTCTGGCTGCAGAGCTCCTGATTGAGCCCGGAGGGGGGCCCCTCCACGTGCCTTGCAGGGAGGCCCCCTCAGTTTCGTTACGCCAGTGCCTGAAATTAAATGACAAGGCCGAGAAAGATCAGGAAGCCCAAAACAACTACAGCCAGGAAGAGCATAGAAACCAGAACGAAAATGATCAGACTAGAACCAAGATGGCCAGGCTCAATAGGACCCAATAAGGACTAGGATTGATGAATGCAGTACCAGATGGACAAAGAGGACAGGTAACAGGGCCAAGGGTTTTTCCGATTATAATCGTTTTTCTCATCTAGGCATCTCTCATTCTTCGGATACACATATTAATTACTTAGATGTGAACATGAGTGTTTAATATAAAATGCATGCTTATTATATGTAATTGTTCTTTGCGACATGATAATCAATTTCTTACACACAAACAGAGAGTGAGAGGGTAGGAAACCTAGTTGTGTCCTCCCTAGCACAACTTCAAACACCTATGGGCAACTAGGTTAGATTTCTAGGATAGGTCCTGGAGAAAATCCAAAGATTTTGAAGTAGACATCATACGTTCTATGTATAGTGGCATGCTTCATCATCAGTGCCTATCCACACCCTGGTAGGATAATGCCACTATGGTGGACTCAACCAAGGTCAGGAGTTCCTATATAAATCACTACTGGATATGGAACAGGGATCCAGAGAAACAAGCTATAAAAATGTCTCTGGGTACACTGACATTCGGGTTCGGTGGTGGTCACTGTGGGAGATATGTGGGTTTCAAATTCAGGCATTGCTCCCTTGACGGATGTGTGACTACAGGAGCGTGCTTACTGCTTGACTCGCATGACTCCTGTATCACCCATAATAAGGGTTTTCTCCAAGAGGAGTTTTAACAGAAGGTGAGGGTCTTAGGTCTCATTTCTATGCATGATATGAATGAGTAGATGGGCAGGGATGCTAACAGCCCTAACGAAGGCCTCAGACCCGTATGGGCTTTAAATGTTGGCCAAAACATGTTGGCTTTTATAGGAGCAATTGAGTCCAGGAGGGCAATTGAGTTATTGATACTCAAAGAGCCCCCACAATAAGTTTTTAATTATGTCTAGGGTATTCAAGCAATAAAGGAAATTCCTTTGGGTATACCCAGAGATATTATTGCCTGAGACAGGGTATGCAGAATCACATCAACTACTTTCGCTTAAGGATAACAGGAGGCATTCAGCTATCACTTGCTGAGCTTATCAGCTCTGCTGCAAGTGCAGACGAGAATTGCAGATCTTGTTATTCTAATGAACATAAAGCCTTATTGTTCAAACAGGTATGCCAATGAAAACCATCTCTGAAATTCAGTGCTTAATTTGTAAAATATTAAGTGCCAGGGCTCTGACCAGGAGGCCACTGCAGCTTGCACCACCCATCGCCCTTGTCATTGCTGCCAAAACAACTACTAACCATCTCTCTCGCATGTAAATGCGACAGTTCAGATTATTCAGGGTCCCCAAAGCTAAAGGAATGGCTGGGGAGGAAGGTATTAGCAATTTTTGAATGTATATTGTTTTCCTAAACAACTGTTATACTGCTCATCTCTAAATTACATGAGCAGCGCCACCTTGTGGCAGACTGCCCTAAGTGTGGTGTTGACAATTAGGTGCCGGTGCCAAGTGCCGGTGCTCAGCACCGGAAAGCACTGGCTCAAATTAAGCACTGCTGAAATTCAAACTAGGTTATCCTGCTGGCGCTAAGATTTGCCTAGTAAGTAAAGAAAGGACGGTTGGATTGTTATAAAGTTACATAGGCAATATCTTAGAGTATTTTCTGCTATTTACGATTTGGGAAGCGTTGCAGCTGCCTTTCTGTTTGTTTTTTATTGTATCTATAATTCGTATTGTGTGCTCTAGGATAGGATTTTGATTTTAGAATACATCTTTAAAATATAATAATTGTTTCCTAGTGTTCTTGAGTGTGCCTTTCTTAATGGAAAAAGGTTGTGATTCCACTAACTATCTTTGTGAAGGTTCACATTATTGATTGTTACCTGAAACACATCTCACTCAAATATTGCTCAGTGTGTTGTGGGGTGGTTACAGGCCAAGTAATTCCCTGTATTGGGTTGGCCTTAGTGTCAGGAGATTTAGAAAACCAAAATATGGGCATTGCCCTGGAGGAGCAATTCAGAAAACTTATCAAGAGGACCAGATGGCCCAGACAGGAAGGGTTAGGAGTGCCAAAACCAGCATGACCAGTACAATAACTTCTAGGTGAAGGAGGACCCAGCAGACCAGCAAAAACAGGGTGGGAGGATCCTAAGGCAAAGGAGAGCACAGCCAGGAGGACCTGGAAGAACCAATACAAGGAAGGGTCAGGACCACCCAGTGCCAGGAAGGAGTACGGCTAAGTTAAGACAAGGGCCAGGAAGGACTATACCCAAAAGTACCATGTTTAGGAAACCAGTACCAGGGTGGCCATGGCTTGGTGACCAGGGCCAGGAACTAAACAACCCAGGAAAGGAGGACCAGGATGAGGACCAAGTATTAGAAGGAAGAGGGGGCGTAGCCAACAGACTAAGATGGCGAACGTGTAGCTGGTGGGCTCCCGGGCTTCGATTTCCCTATCCATTATGTAGCTGGCTGTTGCATTGGGCTCAGAACCTAGCACGGAGTCAACCCTTGCCCTTCTGCTGACGCCCCTGTGGTTGCTGGGGGCCAGCGGGGTGGCCGGGAGCACCAGGATTCCATTACCCTCACCACATGACTAAGATGGCAGTGGAGATCGTGCGGCCCTGATCTGGCTGGGAACGTGCAATTGTGGTCGTGACTTCAGACTCAGCCCTTGTCATTCAAAGGAGCAGTCAATCTGAGGGCTCGTTGATCCCTACTGCCGGTGTCTGTGCCGGACGGAGACTTACGCAGCCCACCTGTCTGGCTGCCCAGCCACATCCTGGAGGCAAGTCAGGGATCCTGACCATGCCGGGGGCTGCTGGGCTGTGGGTCTCCACCCGATTCGCTCCCCCGCACCCGGGCACACGTGGTGGGGGAGAGGATTCCCTGGACGATTGTGCCCCCGTTGCTTGGAGGCGCAGGTGACCCGAGGAGCCGACGGACCATGCTGCCGGGGTCTGACCCAGGTAGTGCGGCCGGGCCCACCTGGCAGTCAGACTGCTTCCTAAGGGCCTGCTGGGAACCTGGCTGATCCAGCAGCCCGCTGAGCTGTGGGTCGCAGCCCGGATCACTCCCTCAGCGTCGAGCACACACAATAGGTGAGAGGAGTCCCCGGCCTTATTACCCTCACAATGGAGGGGCTGCTACAAGAGCTGATGAGAGGAGGCCTAGATGACTGAGAATGCCCTAAGGCCATTAACAGCCTGAATTACCCTGCGGTTGCCGCCTTCTGGCCTGCTTGGGAGGCCTCATCTCTCCGGGCGCCAGGCCTCATCTCTCCAAGCCCCTCTCACGGGCCAAGTGCGGGGGCAGATCTCTGGGGCACCGATGGCCACCCTGCGGTCCCTGGCGGCTGGATTGTCCACCCCTGATGGTGAAACCATGAGGTTCCCCGGGCTCCTGCCCTACACTGACCTACACTGCTTAGACACTCTGGGCGCATGGGTCCATCATACATTTTGCCCATCTATGCAGACTACATCTGAGCCCCGGTGAGCAGATACGGGGGTTTCGGACTAGGCTTGCTGCCGTACCTGCTGATTACACTCACCTCATGATCGGCCTGGTTCGTACTGGGCTTTACTTCGACCGTATTTACCTCTTGGACTGTGCTGGGTCCACTCTGTGCTAACGCCGTTGATCCCTATGTGCTGAGCAGATGATTGCCCTGGGTCTGTGTGGGCGTCGAAGCCCGCTGGTGTGCTGTGTTCCTTGGTGCCTCCCTGCCACTATAAGCTTTGTGGTTGAACAAAACAAAAAAACAAGTATTTAGAAAGAAGAAGACCAGGAGAAGGGGGAGACCTGAATGATTCTCTGCCACATATATTAGAATACCACTTTTGTAAATGGTTCTTAGACATCTTATTGTGTCAAACCCAAGAGACACCCCCTTTCCTGCCAACGTAAAGCAATGATGGCAGGTATGAGCTGACTAATCACAGCATGCAAAGTAGAAAAACAGCCAAGACTGTCACACTCTGAGCCCTGAGTAACAACAGATGTCTGATGCTGGCACAGTGGTCTAAGGGTGGATCGGGGACAAGGGAACTGAAACTTGGCAGAGGGGTTTAAAGTGGTTTGGTAAAAGTGTTGTGGTCTGTGAAGGATGACTGAGAGGGATTAAGAAACTTGGAGAGCTAACGTCAGCAAAAATAATCAAACAACGGGGGTCAAAGGACCATGGAACTCAGCAAACCAGAGCCCAAGATCAGTAGATTACGGAGTCAGGAAAGCTGTAGATAGATTGGTTGAGTTGGCCTAAAGGAGGACTCTGAGTAACTATGGGCTCTGATTTGCGCTGTATTAGCGCTCAGAAACAAGGTCAGCAGTGATAGCTTCAGCTCCAGATGGGTGGTCTGAGAAGCTCTGAGGGCAAGCTGAAGGATGGTGAAGGTGTGTATGTGGCAGAAGTGTTTGAATGCCAGCAAAGAGACTCTGAATGACACAACTGGCAGAGTGGCCTGCATAACTCTAGACTGTCAGAGGAATTTGAAGCTAACTGGTAGGGTTTTAAGACTGAAGAAAGGGCTGTAAGGACAGGGATGCCAGCAGAGATCAGTAGCGGGTGGCAGGGAATGAGGGTGGAGGGACAGGGACAGGGAGTGGGGGGAAGGAGGAGGGCACATAATAATACAAAAAAAACCACTTACCTCTTCTGTGGGCTATCTCTCCTCGCTTCTCTGGTGAGTCCGGGAACCAGGAAGCACCCAGGCTCCCCATAGCCAATCACAACGCTGCAATGAACCGGCGCTCAGATGGGTACTGGGGGTCTGAGCATGTTCTTCACCAGGTTGTGTAATGCAGCCTGGTAGGGAACATGCTAAGTGTGCTTGACTGTTTGTCCGGTCCCAGACGGCCGGCCAAGCAGTCATGTGCACTTAGTGTGCACAATCCACTCCTCCCCCTGTGCCTCAACTATGTTATTATCATTTTATTTTTCCTGCTCAAAGAGCAGTGGGGACGACGCTGCCCGCCTTCGTGGAGGATCCCCCCTATCAGAGATCATTCTGGGAGTTGATATACTCTCAGGGGCAACAGAAAATCAGAAAGCCAAACATGGTTTTCTGAAGATAAAAGTGAGCCGGTTAGAGCCTTAATAGGGGTTGTGTGATCATCAAGGGGCAACAGATGGGTTCAGTGGTCTGTGAGGGCTGGCAAAGGACGAGCTGAATTTTGAGGGTCACCAAGTCTGGGGTCATGAGAGACTGTAGGGAGTAAAAGCTTGAAAATGTGAGTGCGTGATGGCTACAGGACAATGTGAAGCATGACAGGGTACTGCAGGGAGGTCTGAAAACCACAATCGGCAAAGGGAATCTATGCCAAGTGGCTATGTGGGGCAGCTAATAATGTTACATTATATAGTTTTGGAGAGTCAGTCATCTGAGGGTCTAAGAGGGTCAGAAGAGGTGGAACTTGATCTGGAATTTAACGATGGGGAGGTGGCCTAAGTGCTGGTATAGAGGCTCTAAGTGCTAAAAAAAAAGGTACCTCAAGTTTTGGGGACAAGCTAAAAGGCTGTGGTGCTGACAGAAAGTGCTAGACGAGCTCTTATATCAAAAGCAGTTTAAAAAGCATTTTCAAAGTGTATAATTTAGGAGCTTACCAGTGAGGCTGGCAGAACTGAACTGAGCACTCGCAGAAAGATCTGAAACTATCCGAGGGCTGTAAAATCTAATAGAGAGAGACAAAGAGGCCAGATGAGCTTTTAAAACTGGCAAAGAGGAGGGTCCGGATGATTTTTAAGGCCTGTGTGGACTGGCAAGGGGTTCCGAATGGCACTGGCTTAAGGGGTGTGGACCAGCACATGAATTACCAAAGAATCTGGCCCTGGCCTATAGGCTCTGCAAGTTAATGGAAGTGGTCAGAAAGATGGTGGGGGCACCGATTGTTGATTGCAGGGATGTGCTGCTTAGTACAGAAATGTGTTTTATTCACTGAGGGTCATCATAGGAGATCAATATCTCTTAGTGGCGGTGGTAGCAGACTAAAACCAGACACACTAATGATCTGAGAGCCAGTGGTGGAGGCCCTGGGAGTGGTGCCCTGTACTTTTACCAGGGAGGGGACAGGGGGCCACACATGCACACATATATACTCACTCACACACATCCATTCACAACATTCACCACCAGATATTCACGTACGCATGCACCAAACATCAAAAATAAAATCCTTCTTACCTGCGCTGCTCTGCCTCTGATCCCAGGAGGGTTGGGGCTGCTGCTTTCCCTCATTGGCTGACTTAAGGTCAGCCAATGAGGGAAAACAGCAGTCCCAAGCCTCAGAGGTCCATGGAGGGTTGGAACCTTAGGTCAGCCAATGAGGGAAAGCAGCAGTCCCTCACTCGTCACAGAGTGGGATGGGGTCAGTGAGACTTCTGGCCCCACCCCACTCTGTGACAAGGTGTCAGTGATTGACACTCAGCCCTGGGCATTTCAGGGCTTAGAACTGAAGCACCCAAGTCCGAAGCAATCAGTGGTTCTCCCCCTCCTCATGAGGTGGAGGGTCTCGAGCTGCTTTGCCAGGCTGAAGATGTCAAGTCTACAGGAGTCCTACTTAACTGCGCTGCTCTGCCTCGGTGATCCCATGAGGGTTGGGCCTGCTGCTTTCCCTCATTTGCTGACCTAAGGTCAGCCAATGAGGGAAAACAGCAGCCCCAAGCCTCACAGGTCCAAGGAGAGTTGGGACCTTAGGTCAGCCAATAAGGGAGAGCAGCAGTCCCTCACTCGTCACAAAGTGGGATGGGGTCAGTGAGACTTCTGGCCCCACCCCACTCTGTGACGAGGTGTCAGTGATTGACACTCAGCCCTGGGCATTTCAGGGCTTAGAACTGAAGCACCCAAGTCCGAAGCAATCAGTGGTGCTCCCCCTCCTAACGAGGTGGAGGGTCTCGAGGTGCTTTGCCAGGCTGAAGATGGCAAGTCCACAGGAGCTGTGACTTCTTCAGCCCGGCAAAGTTCAGCGCAGGTAGCCAAGAGCCTGCGCATTTAGCGCATGTCTAGTTCCTGCCTGCATGACCTGAAAATAAAGAGTGTCTGTCAGGCTGACCTTTGCTCAGTCTGACAGACATTCTTTTTAGTGGCCAAAAGGAGAGGGGGCATGCCCCCTCAGCCCATAAGGACCGGCTGCAGCTGAGCTTTGGATATGGTAGAGGTGTTATGGCCAAGGTTCGCTGAGGTGGAATGAGAACTGATGGATTGTTATGGCTATCAGAGGAAGCTGGTACTGAGAGCATGTTTTAAGAAGTTAGGTAGTTGAAGGACCATCTGAAGGATAGGGGGGTTGACAGAAAGGATAGGCTAGGCTGACCCATGGTCGAGGTCCAGCAGGGGAGACTGAAGAGCCAGCAGTGTTATGTGGGCCAGAATGCCTGGCAGAGAGACTTTGATGGCCTGTGAAAATGGGGATTTGGATGGTATTTTGTAGATGGAGGCATGTAAGTGGTTGTGATGAGCTTGTGAAAATGGGATGGGTATGGATGAGAGTAGTTGAATGAGTTCTAAGGGTCTGGACTGGACTATGTAAAGACACTGACCTGTCGTAAATGCATGCCTGCATGTGAAACCAGTATCCTGACTTCTTAGTGGCCATGCAAACATGCAAGTCTAGCATGAATGCAGAGACCTAGGCCTCTCCATGGAAGCGCAAGGTCCAGAACCTGTTCTGTGACCTGGAGGGGGTCCACCAAATGTGCTTTTATCATTTGATGGTATTGTGGTTTGTGCTGTGGTCTGTTAATTATTAGTCTTGACCAGACCTTTTTTCTGTGTCTTAGGAGTGTGCAGACTACAGATGTCACTTTCGTAAAGTTCCCCTTTAGTCTGACTTCCAGACCCTTGCAATTACATTCTATGTGAGCAAGTCAAGTGCGTTTATGTCCACATGCACAATAGTAAGTGGCATAAGATGGTGGGTGGATACAGCTTCCATGAGTTGACCATGTCGTGGGTGTTAGTTGACACCTCCAGGTCCTTCTCTCTTTAACCTTCCTCAGGAAATTCTTCACTGTCCTCAGAGTATGAAGAGTAGTAGTCATTTCTGGCACGTAGCTTGAATGTTCCCCAAACGGCCATATGTTTTTCTTAATACAGGGTGGAGGTCAAAGAGGATCAAGTATGGAACAAAGCTTCTGATTCTCTATTGGTGAAATTCTGGATACGGAATGGCCCTAACATCCCCAGAATTCTGATTAGGCGAATGGCCAAAAGGGTTGCTCCTAACCGCTTCCCCTTTAAAAATAAGATCCTCTTCCTTCTCTTCCACGGTCCCACCATTTGCTGGCGAATGGCTCCAGGAATAGCAGTGTACTGCAGCCCGCTATATTGCCTCTTGTGTAACCTGGATTGGATTTGAGGTTTGCTCCCTCTCCATCCTTCAAGTCCAGCCGTCCTACCAGCAGGAGTTAAGAGTTAACCACAACAACCCAGTTCTAGGTCATTGCTCTTGGGTTTCACTGTATCCCTGCCCTCGACCTGTTACTCCTCACAGCAGTCTTGTATTTACCAGGTAAGACTCTCATTAGGCTGGTCCTGCTTTGACAAATGTCATAAGGTCCCAAACTACCCCACTTTGTTCAACTTCCACGTTCTTAATGAACAAGGAAGTGAGTGCTCACAGAGTACTCAAAGAGATGCTGTGTTGTCAGGGCTGGTGTCTGCATGACAGCCAGTCTTTCAGAGGTGAGGGGACATCACCTGAAGTGTGCAGGTTAGCTCTTGGGGCCAACCATGGTGAACTGCACATATACGTAGTCAATACCTAAACCCAAACTTCACTAGAGGCACTATAGAGATGAGGATAACTCCTAAAACTAGGAGAGGGGATTAGATTAGATTAGATTAGATTACAACCAGGTAACTGTATGCTAGTAAAACTGTGCAGTGTTTCATTTTGTTGTGAAATAAACATTATTTCTTTTTACTAAGAAAAGCATTGGACTGAACAGTACATTATTGTGCCTATTGGTCAACTGTTGAATTCTGATCGCTTGTCCTCTGACTGTGTTCGCTCAGACATAGGGCTGATGAATAATTAGGACTCCCAGTCTTATGGTATTTATTTTTTTGACATTTCCATCTGTAGTTATCTTTTGCTCATTTTATCAGTATATAGTCGTATTTATAGTGTGCTTAGTGTAAAAAATGAACCTATAATGGGTATATTTCCATGTTTATTTACCCAAAAAATGTTTGCTCATGTTTGAGTGTTCAATGAGTTTTAGCCATTTACAGTAGTATACAGTCATCTAAAATTATTTGCAAACTCTTGTATTGCTGCAGTTATTTAAGCTTCATTAGGGAATATGTTTTGCTTTTTTAACTCCCCTACTTCTCAGTCTGCACAGCTATCGACCTAGCACGCATGATTGATAGCAGTGAGAAAACCTTTTCTCTGTATTTTTCCATATTTAAAAGTAAATCCAGACAGAAAAATAGATTTGTTTTGTCTGTATTTATCAGTATAAATCAGTAAAAATGGCAAACTGAGTGCCTTTTGTATAATGTGTATTAAAATTAAATAAGGATTTCCATTTACACATGAATTTGTTTTCTTTATAATCCTATTCAGGTTTATAGTTTCAAGATGTGTTTGTCCAAAGTGTTTTTATTCGCAATTACAGTAATAATTACAATTAAAGATAATTATTTGATAAAGTGTTGGTTTCTACTATTGTAGATTATCTACTTGAGAACTTGTGATGATATAGCTGAATATATTGATACCACACCAAAGGTTTCCCACTACCCGTTTTTAAAAAAAACAAAAAACTAGTGGGCTTTCCGATCATCCCCGGTGACAGTGTTGTCAGGCGTGACAGGGCCCTCGAACAGTCTCGATTTTAGTTACCAATTTTAACTATACATTGTTTTCTTATTTGTGACTTTTAACATGCTTTGCGCTTACATGATAATGTATTGAGAAAGTATTATACAAGTTGTTCACTTCTCAGCAAACATTATTATCAGGTTATTCATATACTTTGTCCAAGGCTAGAGTACATGGAACACAATACCAATGTCCGGATGGAGACAGCTGTTCAGCTCTAGAGTAAACCTACCATCAGCACTGCACCTTTGACACAGTACGATTGGAACAGTGCTTTTATTAAATAAACGGGCTCTGTGCCATATTGGACAGAGGAGCACTTCAGCTGGGGTTGTCCTGGATGGAACGTGCTGTGACTAAAATACAGTCCTGCTGATTCTGAGCCCTATCCTGCTCCGGACAATATCCTGTTCTGTACAGGTCGGCTTCCTGATCCATCACACTCAGGTAAGGGGAGTTAGGCTAACCCAGGGAATCTAGCAGAGGGTACTCCCACTATGCTCTTGGTACTATAGGTAGTGTTAGGTAGAAGTATAATCACAGTAACATCATAATGGTTGAACTGTTTATCTTTTTCACCATTTTTGTACTGCTGGTTACAATGCTTTGTTTCTTCTGCTTAATAATTGCAGCGCACTTATTCTATGCAAGAATGCGATTGTTTTAAATAAATGTTTTAAAACCTAATTTGTATCTTTCTTGTGTTACCTTGGGCATGCAAAAGTATACTAACGAAAGCTTAGATCTGTTTCCACCATTCTTTGAGGAATAATAGGTTGCTGATACCATTTGTCACCCCAGAAAGGTTAGGGGTCCAAATGGGGCACAGTGAGCTAGCTAGGAACCAGGCCAACATTCTCTGAGAAATACGGGTGAACTAAGTTCCCGCATTTTGAAGCCTATGTTGCCCAGATACACAGTCCTACTGAATTTATAGGAACCTTATAACAACGGGGGTGCAGATTGGAGGAAAACTCAATTCTATCCCCTGGGAAGGGGGGTAGAAAGAATGTTTTGCCCCTTTTGAGGTGGGAGGTATGGCCCAATGTCAGGGTGGGCCGCCCCAACCCATTAGATTTTTCAAAAAATATATCACTGGTGTCATTGTTGCTTTTCTGCCCCCTTGCGTGGCATATTGGCACAATTCCCCTAATTGTCCCTCCCAGGGTGACAAAAAAACTCTGTGCCCCTTTGGTAGTGGGGGCTATGGCCTGGTGCCTGAGTAGCCTGCCTCCTCCCCTTTAAAAAAAATATATGCCTAATGGCAGGGTGGGCTGCCTTCAACACTCTTTAAACAAAATATCCATAGTGTCCCCTCTGGGGAGCAGATTGGGGGTAGAAAGACTTATTTTCAGGGGCAAGGGGTTGCTCCACAAATCCTCTAGCAGGAATATTGTCCCTTTTCTAGCAGTATTCTTGCACACTAATCGGTACTTGGGAGGGGAGGGGGCAAGACATGTCCCCCAAGAACCAATCAAACTGAAAGCTGTCCGCGCCTAATGCTGTCCGCGCCTAATGCTTTCAGTTTCAACTGTGTGACGTCAGGGTACTGTGCTCACTTGTGGTCAAACAGCCCAAAAAATTGGGATGTATGGGAAGGAAGCTCTTCTCTCCCATCCTGACTTTCTGTTTTTGTAAAGCAAATTTGTGTGGTCAGATGAACGTAACGTTCACGTTGAGTGCGCTACATAAGCACTGCACTGGATGTCAACAGTTTGGCCACCACTTTAAATCGTGTAAAATATGTAAGACATTATTTAGACATTTCAGACTGTTCAGCATGATTCTAATTTAGAATATGTGGAGAGGGCTAGACCTGTCCCTGTCAATGCAAGGTTCAGAATTTGTTCTGGGACTTGGAGCGGTGCACCAAGCATGCTCAGGACTACTGTCCTTACCTGGGATGAGACACATTAAGTAGTGGTGGCAGCATTCTGTGTTTTGTGAAGCCTTTAGTATGCCTAGATCATTTTTCTGTGTCTGTAAGAGTGCAATCTACTGACCCCTCTTGTGTAAAGTTCCACTGTTACATTGACACCCAGAACTTTGAGGTGTCACCCCATGTGCATTTCATGTTGAGTGCGTGTGAGTGCAACTAATGTGTACGCCATGTTTGGTGGCAGGACTCTGTGTGTGACTAGGGTCTCAATACAGGGACCAGTAGGATGCATTTTGGATGCCTCTGGTTTAGCTATGCTCAAGATGGAGGAGAACAGCTTACACAAACAGTGGAAGCATATTGCCTGCATTCCTGTGGCTGGAGGGCGAAGACCCAGAGACTAAAGTGAAGGAGGATAGAGACAGGGCTTCCCTTATAATTTCAAGAAATACCTGGAGAGCAAAAGGCTCCTGTTTAGGTCTTCCTGACCACTACCATTATGACGGTAGGAGATAGGGGAGGAACTACAATTTCTATTGTTCAAGGTGATGAAGTTTCTAAGTAGGATCTGCACTTTAATCAGTCTAATTACCGCTTCAGGAATGCTGGTGACAGTAATTGCAGAGAACTTACACCTAATTATGTCCATGTTTTGGATAGTTCTGCTTGATACTAGCTCCATTGCTACCAGCTGTGAGCGCTATCAGTTTGCACAAAGCCCGTATCTAAGGAAGAGCCAGAAAATTGCATTTGAAAGAGAAGCAACCCAAACAGGTTCTGACGCTTTAGACAGTTGATTCACATTTCCTGTCTGGAAAATGTGCATAAAGGTGGGATTCAAACTTCCCCAGTTTGTTCTATTTCAAAGTTCTTCTTAGCCAAGGAAGTGGGTGCATTACAGAGTACTTAAAGAGCTGCTATGTGACCAGGGCTGGTGTCTGCCTGAAAGCCAGTCCCCTAGAGGTGAGGGAACATCACCTGAAATCTGCACGTGAAGGAGCTCAGGATCAGACTAAATTGCCTAGAAGCCTGCCTGTGGAGAAAGGGAAGGAGTGTGCCTGAATCAGGAGGAGACCAGTGGCGGCTGGTGACATTTGAAGGTGGTGAGGCGTAAAATTAGTGGTGGACCACACACCGCGGCGAGAGAGCGTAGCGAGCGAGCCCGAACGACCTAAGGGGGGTTCGGGGGAGTTCTCCCCCCGAGAAAATTTTGAAAAATGAGTGGGCAAATGGTGCATTTTCAAGACTTTCGGAAGCCACTGTGCTAAGCAGAAACAGGCCACTGCCTCCCCTCAAACTATCGTCAGTTCCAAGGCCTCATGAATGAGCCATTCTAAATTGCAATAAACCACAATTAATTTTAATAATGTTGCATAAATAGGTTGGATCTGTCTACTGAGCCAGTGCCTACGTGAGATAAAGTGGCATTCAAGATGGCCCAACAGAGTAAAATGCCTACTTTTTCCACGTAGAATTGAATATCATAATGGTTAGTGTTCATTTTTTGAAACTCAATATCATGCATAAAAGCAACTCGCATTAACTAAAAACACATAAGCATACAGAGATAAAATATATAGATGCAACACATAAAATGTTTTCCCTACCTGTGTTGTCTGTTTCCTTTATGAATCATTTGTTCAAAGCCAAGTACAGAGGAGGTGAATTAAATCTTCATATGATATAATTGGCTACAGATAGAAATATTTGTTCGAAGAAAAAAATAATTCAATCTTATAGAAAGTCAAGCAAACTTTGAGCCGGATAGCTTCACAGTTGAAAAACAAAACATAAATATCCATCACCCCAAAGCCAATTGTTCAAACAGTAATGGGAGAGAGGTCGAGGATAACATATTTCCAATTCAAATTGCGCCAGTGCCCACCTTTCAGGAGTCAACAGTGCAGGGGCCCAACTATTTTGCGAGCAGACAGGACCAGTGTCATAGTACCTGGCAATAAACTTGCGCTTATTTACTTTTGCCTTTCTCCACACCCCTCAGTCACTGGTCAAACAGTCTTCTATTTTGTTCCTGTGTATTTTCCATTTTTTGCCCGTAACCTCAGTATGCTTCTAGAAATCCATCTTATGTACGTTTAGACAGAGACCGTCCAACTCTTTCAACAGGAACCGCAATGAGGCACAAGCACAATATCTTAACGTCATCAAACTCATCTATCTAATCTTTTAATACACCCAGCTCAGGCCCTGCTGCTTGTATTTTGGAGATTAGTGGGCCTTTCTGAGCGCAGTTTCTTTGGAAGAAGGGATGCTACTGTAATTGACAGACAATCACTGCATCTGGGATACAGTTAAACCTACAGCAATGCTAGGCCACATTAATTAGAACCCAGACTGCGCCAGCATGGCCCCAGGAGAGGCACGGGCTGTCAGATGGCATTAACGCTTACACGTGCCCAGTACCTCATGAACCAGATCCGAAGCAGGTTATTAGAAAGCTTTTAAAACGTGTCAGAGAATTATTCAGCAGCAGCCGAGGTGGTGGTTTTTCAGGCACCTCATTAAAAAGCTTTCATTTTATAAATCGGTGTATAAAATCAAGTATGTATTGTATTCCTCATGTTTCCCTACGTTTCTTCTAAAATAATTAAAATAATAATAATTTTTTAAAAAGTGGCAATAAATACAGGGCAAATACTTATTAGCTGAGAATTAGCAGGCACAATTATTTCTTTTTTTCAGTTAAGCACTGTTATGGAAATATACATTATCCCTGTTTTCAGAGATGTCAGCATAATTATTGAAGGCTACATGGTGGAAATCTCTACTAGAATGATCTCGAGTGCCATGCATATTAAATTTAAAATAAATAGTAGCACAAAATGTAGTCAGTCAGCAGACAGAGGACGAGGAAGTGGGTAACAGAGGGTTTAGTCTCCTCGAAAGGCAGCATCAGATTCAGTCAGTTAAACTTGATATGCTTAAAGGCTTAGGATATGTTTGCGGCAAAAAATGTCATTTACGGAAAAAAGGATATTGTGTATAAAAAAGCATTTTTAAGAATGAGTTGAGAACAATGGCGTGGAATATCTATCGCCCTTTTTCAGCAGCAAGTGGCGCAAAGAAACGAGCCCGGCCGTGGCAAGAGATAAGACAGAAGCCTGAGTGATCGGATCGGATCTCCCCTTATTCCGCTCCACCATATCAGAGATTATAACACTAACAGTTACAGCTGAAGCCTGAGTGATCGGATCGTATCTCCCCTTATTCCGCTCCACCATATCAGAGAATAACACTAACAGTTACAGCTGAAGCCGTAGCCAACGCAAGCCTATAAGTTAAAAACTGCCCCCCTGGGCCTTACCTGGTGAACTGCCCGAGTTCACAAGTCCAGTCCTTCCTACTACTGCCCTACTCCGGACAGCAACCTGGCAGCCTGCAACCACATGGACTAGCTGCTGCTGGTAATGGCACGACAATGCTTCAGGACAGACTGCCTCCTCGGCTCTCCGCTCTAATGCAGTCCGTCCGTCTCAAGTGTAAAATGGCTGCCACTCCAACTGCCGACTCACGCGCGCGGGAAGCAGTCTGAGATCGAGCCTGCGCAGACGGTCACTCGACTCCTTGGCTGCCCGCCTGCCACACCCTTTCCCAACTCGTCACAGGGTGGGTCCCACCACGCCCTGTGACGAGTTGGGAAGGGATGGGGTGACACCGTGACAAGCTCTCCTCCACTCTCTGATTGACGTGGAGAGTTAGCAATCCCGGGCTTGTATTTAAAACGCCCGGGGCTAGCTTAACCTCCACGCCATCAGGGGGTGGAGACTGGGCCTTGCAGCTAGGTCTTTGCCGAGCTGATGACATCACAGCCTTCAGGGCTGTGAGGTTGTCGGCCCGGCAAACACATAGCAGGCTTCTTTGGGCCCGGCCGCCCAGGAGCAAAGCAATCAGTCACGTGACGTGAACAGCGGAGCTGCGGCGGTATTGGTGAGTGGGGCAGACTGCAGACTCAGAGACAGTGCCCCGTGTTCTTCTTTGGGAATTTTTTTAATGAAATAAAATGTAATCTCTATTCTCTTGATAAATGTAAATATGTACCTGGGGCGGAGCCCCGACGCCCTCAAAGAGAAACCGCCACTGGCAGGAGACTATGTTCAGGAGGAGAACCCTAGCACCTTCCTGGCATGGGGAGCACCCACAGAAAGCCAAATTCCATAGAGTGCAAAATCAGGAGTGCTCCATGCTGTGAGGAGGTTTCCCCTCTAGCTGCGCAATTCTTGTATGAACTATACCATGACTTTTGAAAAAACCAGCATCAATGTGTCGACCTGCAATTTACCAACATCGGGGAAAGATTGATAAGTTGCCAAAGCAGAAAAGCCCTGATTGTCCCAGAGAATGCAATGGCCGAAGACGCAGCATCACAAATGAATCAACCATAGCACCAGTCTACACTCAGCCAAGGAAACCACTCTACTGGAGATCAGTACAGCTGCACAAGCCTGCCGTGTCGAATTTCTCCAACATGAGGTCATCGCAGCGGGCCGTACAGAAGTTAAGCCACCACTACGAGGTTGGGTAGGGGAACAGCAGCCACCACACCACTAGAACTGCAACTGCAAGAAGCAGGTGAAAGCAGGGCTTAGCCAGCAATGGGAACGAAAACCTAGAATGCACACATAAGTCTGCCACTATGACTTAATACATTTGCCAAGTAATCTCCATCTGTGTCAAATCAATGCCTATGCCGGCACTATTCTGGGGACAGTAGTCACAAGATACATCCTGTAGTGGGAAGAAAGAAACCGAAAGGGAGGTGTAGCGTCTTACTGAAGATCATAACTTAAATAACAACCTTGTACTTCTATTTTTTATTGAACTGTGTAGTTTTTTGTTGTGTTGTGAGATCACATTCTTTCTTTTAAATAAGTGATTAGTACTGAGTTCAATAATACATTATTGTGCTTGTTGATTGACTCTTGTGTTCTGCGCTCTTGTCCCCCACACCACCTCCCTGAGAAGCTCTGGACTGCTTGTCCTTGATACCCTGAGAGTCAAATGCAAAAATGGTTGTACTTGGCCCAGATGGTAGAGCCAGAGCAGGACAAAAACCAGGACACCAGTGGCAAATGAATTCAGCCACCACGTTTGGGTCCCTGTAGCCCTGTCTTCCTTCACCCCCTCACACACATTCCTCCCCCCTCAGCAGGGTCTGACAAGCACTATGAGAGACGTTCTTGGTTAATTAAAGCTTATTCAAGAATTATGAGGGTTTGCAACTCTGTAGCTGTATGGCACAAAGTAATGGTACTCTTTATAGATGATAGAACTGTAAAAATGAAAACAGGCACTTTGCAAGCAGGAGGCACACCGCAAAAAGATTTATAGCACCTATGTGGCCATGTTCACAATAACATAGGGCAATGTTATGCTAGGAGGAAGTATTGTGTGGTCTCGTTCGTCTACAAAATATTTGAATCTCTGTCTTTTTACTTATTGTTCCCCACCAGTCAAAAAACAAAAAACAAAGGTGCAGATGGAATGATTGAAAAGTATTAAGCATGCTATGACAGTCTTATTTTTGTCCTTTCTTCCTAGCCACGCTGTGTGCAAACTAAATATGTTTGGCACCCAGGCAGTTAAGAATCTGCCAAAAATTTAGCACAGCATAAAATGTTTTAGATATCCAAAAACCCACCATCCAAAAATGAGGTGAGATTCTCACCTATACAAGAAGTAAAGGGTAACACAGAACAAGTCCATAGTCAATGGCAATGTCCAGCGATGGTGCTACCAGGGCTCAATTGTTTGGACAAAAGGGAAATAGACACAGTTCAAAGAGAGATCAGATGCTGCACCAATTGGGCTCTAAAGTGAAAGCTTACTAAAGCTGGAAATGAGTTAGCAGATCTGTAGGTTCCCTAAGAATATGAAATCGTAGGAGTCTATAGATGATGAATAAATAGTTACAAATTAACTTTTTGGGCAGCTGAGTAACCAACAATACGCAAAGCACTGACTGGATCCATCTGCTGGTTTCTTGGCAGAGCAGCAGAAGGTGAGTACATTATATGGGGTCAACCCTGCCTTGCTTTCTTCAACGCCTCAGGTCCCTAGCCTGGGCATTTTTTAGGCAAGGCATATATACCTTGCAAGACTGATTGAATATAATCTGAGATTGCCTTGGCCACCCTGCCCCCCTTTCCTTTAGTTGCCTAGGCAATGGGGTAGTGTGAGTAATGCTGACAAAAATCCCCAAAACCGACTCGTACTGCAAAGTTCTCTGAGGAGAGGAAGAAGCATTCGGCTACCGAGCCTAGGAGTGCTCAGAAGAGACTGGTGGGGGAACTAAAGGGTCAATAATGATCCGGGCTCCTCAAACAAGGTGCGGGACAGAGATGTCGGCCAGCTCCAATGACCCCTGGGAGCACCCCTGGGAGCACCCCAGATGGTTCCCCCAGTACCTCATCTCTCAGAAGGATTAAAGCTGGAGGTGTACTGGTGATAGAACGAGGACATGGAGCTGAGCCCCTCAGGATTTGGGATCACAAGAGAGACCTGAGGAAGGTAGGACTCCGGCTGACCCGAAGGATTCGAGGCATGTACTGGTGCAAGATGTACAAGTAGTATCGGTAGAACTGCATATGCGAGATACGGAGGGGCAAGAGGGGCAAGTGGAGGAGCAAGGTTTTCAACAAGAAAAACTGAGTCTGCCACAGGAAGGAGCTGGGAAAAAAAGTAAAGGGGTATGCCTCGAAAAACATTGAGAGCAGGGGTCTGACTCTGTATCCCTTATTTAAAACCGGCAAGAGCAACATAAAGAATGCCAGGATTGAAGCTGGTGGTCAAAGCGACCAGGCTCTTCGGAGTCTTCAGAGCCAAGGCGCAGCGGAGGAGCTAAATGTGGAGCTGGCGCCTTTGGTAGTGGTACCAGGGGAACCATGGGAGTGTGGCATGTTGGATGCTCAAGATAAGATGGCTAGGTCCGTGATTGAGGCCCCCCAGGACTTATTGCGATGCTTGTGGGACTTCTAACAGAAATAAAAGCTATTAAAGCTACGCAGGTGAAAATGGTCGATGAACTGCGTGAACGGCTGGACTCCGTCTGTGTACAATTGGGTGGCCTCTCCTCCCGATTGAGTGAAATGGAGCAAAGAGTGTCTGACTGCGAGGACAAGATACATAGCCTGGAAAAAAGCAATGAGCATCTCAAGAAGGAGGTTGGGCGGCTGAAAGACAAGCAAGAACAGATGAAGAACTATGCAAGGCGCTCAAACCTCCGGATCACAGGAAACCCGGATCATAGTGATGATGCTGGCGGGTGTATCAAAGTGGTAGAAAATCTGATCCAATCCTTTGTGATTCCTAGATTTGACTGGGACTATGATAGTCAATTTTGCTGATTTCAAAATTAAAGAAAGGATTTTGATCAGAGCAATAAAAGAGAAGGCTTTTAAGGGGGATAACTTTGAATTCCGAATGTTTTCAGACATGACTGTAGAATCAGCTGGGAGGCAGAAGGAATTCACGACTTTGATTCCAAAGTTTCAGTCAGCAGGGGAACAAGCCTCAATAATTCAGTTTTCGAAACTTAAAGTGATTTATAAGGGCTCCTTCCAAATATTTGGCAATGTGGTGGAAGACACTACATTTCTACAGTCACTCTCTTAGTTGTTAGGTGGCACGTATGAGGACTTTTTTGAGGGGTGGGTCTGAGGAGAGAGGTCGTTGGCTTTGGCACGTTGTCACCGTGCCAGTATTCTCAGGGTGGAGGGGGGAAGCATGTTGGGAGTGGGTGGAAAGGTGTGCCAGCCACCTTTGCTTGGGGGGTGTGGGGTGAGTAGGTCAGGAGGTGGTTAAGGGGGGAAGAAGGGTGCAATAGGTTTGATAAAAAGAGATCCCAATTGGTGTATTGTAGGAACATACACCTGCTTAGAATGCTTTGAATGTTGAATTCAAAGATTGGGGAAGCCCATGTTAGGTGGATTCCATTTCTGTGTAACAGCAGATTAATGCGCATGGGCTGGGTGGTTGGCAAAAGGAAAAGGTCAGGCACATGGACACTTTGATTGAGTTATGCATCGCGAGATGGAGAGGCACGTTAGAAAGTGCGCACTTTTGACTAATAGCCAGTCAAGCTGGGCATGCATGCACTTTAATTGGGGTAGGATATTGAGGACTAGGGTAATCGACAATCTGGGTAACACTCTAGAAATTAGTTCCACTTTAAATGTTAGCCTAGCGCTGACAGTGGTTGTAGGTTTTGAACTTTAGTGCTCTATTCACTTATTGCAAATTAAGCACTTTACGCACTTTTTCCACTTTTTTGTGATGTTTTCAATTGTTTGCCTGGGAAAAGCCCATAACTCACCTTTACAGTGTCTCAAATACTCACCACTCACTCACCAAATACACCACTGACAAACCCACTCACTCAGCCACACAGCCACACACACAGTCACTCACTCACCCATACAACAACTCACAAACCCACTCACACACCAATACTACCACTCACTCACCCATACAACCACTCACACACCCATAGAGCCACTCAGACAGCTAGTCACACAGCCACTCACATAATATATGTAGGAAGGAGTAGTACTTATTCGTAGTACACTTAGTATACTAATTTAACTTTTGCAGTAGCTTAGAATATAGGTTTAACAATCATAAACTCTTAGAAAATACTTACACTCACTGGATGAAGTCATCAGTAATGTCATTTGAGATTTCATCAGTGATGTCACTGACCATATCCTGAGTGATGTTACATGTGAGGACATAAGCAGTGCATTGCGGGACATAAGTTAAAGTGAGTCTTTTTATACAGCTTATACAGCCAACACGGGTTTGACACACATTGCGCTTCTTCAGGGCTGTTACAAACACAAAGAGCATGAATCAGTTACTTTTTAAAATTGTAACAGATAGAATATATTCTGTACATATTACAACCTAAATACATACTACTAGAAAAAAATCAGAAATGTACCAACTACACAATGTAAAAAGTATTCCAAATCAACAAAACAATAGATTATACATATTATTTTTCATTTTTCAAAACAGGATATCCCCAGGTGCAATATTATTGCCAATTCCAATTCCAAAAACTTTATTTCGGTCATTACAGACCATAAAAAGTAAACAATACAAATAGTGAAAAAGACAATTTTAAACATTTTTTTAGAATTATATCAATTAACTGTCTATACCACCAATGGAAAAGGAATAATACAATAATAGATTGTTATTAATTTAAAACAATAAGAACAGCTAAAAACATTAAAAAGAACTTTTTTAAAAAAAAAGAAGATAATAATAAAATACGAATCAATGCTCAGTGGAGGAGATTACTACCTACAATGATAAGCTTAAAAATCCCCTTCGACTCTTCCACATTGAGTTAAAAAAACGGGACACTGCAAACACAATAGGTGGGTGTGTGTCAGTTCGTAAAATTCTGAATGCCTCTAAACATTGATTACACCCTAGATTTCTACAGAGCGGTACGAGCCAACGCTGTCTAGCCTTAGTATAGCCTGGGCAAAAAAAAAAACATGGATAACCGTCTCATCTAAACAAGTACAAGCGGGGCATCCAAGAGGAGGCACTTTGTGCCATTTATTAGTAAAAGCATGCAGTGGCAAGGTTCCTGTTCGAAACTGAATATACAGCTTCCTTGCCAAGTTGGGTTGAATGACATCTAAAAATGGCTCTATAAAATAGTCAGTTTTAAAATTCAAAAAATCAACCGTTAAGTGACCAAGATTGGGGTTCCCCTGGATGTCAGCAAGCTTAGCAGATCGGTAAGCTCTTACCAATCCTAAACGTGAGATTGTCAAACACGCCACCTCGGGATTGCTCCACAAATCGGGGATACCAATCCTAAGTGATACGTTTTTTATATATGAAAACCATGGTAGGTTAGCTACCCCTTGGAGACCCATTATCCCCTTCAGCTCTGACTGGTAATCTGCTAGCTCCGGGGTCACCCATAATCTACGCCAAAAAGTTAGTGGCCTCAACCCGACCTCGTCTGCAATAGGTCTAATGCCCAAATCTAGATGTAGTGGTATCAGGGGTGAACTCAACGGTAAGCACAACAACTGCCTCATAAATCTGTTCTCTATCCTTGACAAACCAGCAGTGGGACGATGACCCCAAAGTTCTGCCCCATACATTATGGCACTCCTAACTTGTACTTGGTAAATCTCAACCACAGGACTAGGCGGTACATGAGAGGAGTTCCTATGGGTTTTTATAAGTCCCCCACCGTCTGGGCAAGCCTGAGACCTGCCTTGGCTAATTGGGGTCCCCATTCAAATGATTCGGACAGCGTAACGCCAAGATAATCAAAAACTGACACCCTCTCTAGTAGGGTGCCATTTAAAGAGGGGTTTGGGCGCAATGTTTTTGCTGGATTAAATACCATAAATTTAGTTTTAGCTGTGTTGATCTCCAGCCCCCTGTTTTTGCAGAATGATGCAAAGCTGTCTAATATCCGCTGTATGCCCATACGGGACTTCGATAACAACAAAGTTTCATCAGCAAACATCATTGTTGGGACCTTACCATGCACCAACTTAGGGGCATCGTTATCCACTACCTCATTAAGTTGGGCTACCAGTGCATTAACAAAGAGGCAAAACAGGGTTGGGGCCAACACACACCCCTGTCTTACACCTCTATCAACTGGGAAACGAGGGGTCAATTCCCCATGCTTCCCATGCCTAACTTGGGCAAAGTTACCTGTGTGGAGGCGGATGATCAAAGACAATAGGTAAGGGGGGATTCCTAGTTGTTCGAGGACCTCCCAAAGTTTGGCACGGGGGACCAGATCAAAAGCCGATTTCAAATCAACGAATATCAGATAGAGACTGCCACCCTCCACTGACACCGTCTTCCAATATAACAACTGGAGTCTAAGGATTTGATCAATGGTCGACATATTTTTCCGAAAACCGGCCTGATACGTGCTCAGTATTCCACCGTCCTCCATCCAAACATGGAGGCGTTCAAGGAGTATTCTGGCAAATAATTTCTGGGTAACGTCTATCAGGCTGATTGGTCTATAATTAATCGGCAAGAGGGGAGAACCCTTCTTATAGACAGGAAAAATTTCAGCCCCAAGCCAAGAATCCGGCACCTTCATGCTCCTCAAAATGGCATTAAAAATTACACACAAGTAAGGTCCCCAAATGTTTGGCTCGTCCCGAAAAAAGTCCCCAGGAATCTTATCTAGTCCTGGGGCTTTCCCAAGGGGAAGCTTCCCAATTGCATTTAAAACTTCTTGTAATGTAATCTCACAACCCACTTCATAACGTATCCCTAAAGCTGCATCTGGTTGATCAACATTCAACTCCAGGGCTGCCCCAATAGAGTATAAGCCCTGAAAATGAGATTTCCAAACAACTGCAGCAATATTAGGCTCTAGGGCTGGCTTCCCCTCACAGTTACTTGCGCTCACTAAGGACCAGAACAACTTCATGTCCCTATTGGATAATGCTGCTCTAATGGCAACCCATCTATCCTGTTCCCAATTCTTTTTTGCTGTCTTAACACTAGCTCGATAGTGGGCCCTCAGTTGTTTAATTAAGGGTCGGTCCTGGCTTTTAATGGCTTTTATAAGATCTCCCTTTGCCTTACGGCAGGTATCATCAAACCAAGTTAGTTTGACACCCTTGTTAGACTTGGAATGAACCAGAGGGTTAAAGGTATTAGTCAGGCTATTAGTAAGTTCAGCATACAATGCCTCAATTCTACCAATGGATTCAGGAGAAACAGGAGCTCTAACAGTTTCCTCCAGAGTTGAAAGTGGCGAAATAATTGACAAATATAATGCCGCTACCTTGTCCGGAGACTGCTTCCTTGTGCCCCATCTAATTCTCCTTCTATTGTTAGAGAGTTTTAAGTTATTAGCTGGAGAAGAATCAGAAGCCACGGGATTATAAAGGCCTGGGAGCTCCAACTCCAGCATCAAGGCATGATGGTCACTATCATGTCTCGGTATGACAGCAAAGTCAACAACCCACTGCCATAGCCTTGTCTCCACTAGAATATAGTCCAAAAGGGAAGTTGTCCTATTCTATTAAAAGTTAACTTCCCTGGCTGATCCGACTTGGTAAGACCATTGCATGCTCTCAAAGAGTGTGCTAGGAGAACCGCATTAATCTGGAGTACCAGCGGAGTCCAAGCCTTAACAGGGGGGATCTGGGGGTCAGGAATTAACCACAAGCTATCCTCGTCACTATAAGAAATATCAGTGGAAGCAGCAAGAGGCTCAAATTGACAGTTAAAATCTCCCCTATAACCAATTTTAAATTCAGGGGGCTGCATCTATAAATGAGTTTAATACATCTATGGTGGGGGATTCCTGGGTAATGCTTACCGGGTGAGAGTAGATGTTGATAAAAGTAACTCTATTGTTTGGGGAAAACGTGAGTACCGTGCACTGAATATCATCGGACAAAGTGTCCAGCTGTTCAACAGTGCAATTCAAATGGGTAGCAACCCAAGTAGACAATCCCCCAGAGGGCCTACCTCTTCCCCCCGAGGAGGCCATCACATTATAAGTTGCAAAACCCACCCTCACAATATCTTCCCTTGCCCATGTTTCCTGGAACATACACACCTCAAATTCACCCAAAAATTGCTCCCAGTCAGGGGAATGAAGCTTGTTTTTAATTCCAGCAATGTTCCAGGATAAAACCTTCAACCTTTGGGCAGAGTTTGGGTTGCTGCACTGGGGATTACTATTATTAAGATTGTGGTTTGCTGGAGCCGACAGGGCCAAGATGTCCGTTCCAGGTTTGCTCCCTAGGGCTTCAAACCTGCCAAGAATGAAAGTAAAGGAATCAGAAGGATAAGGGGCTGGTGGGTTAAGTACCAGCCCACGGCTCCCAAGATGGACTATACCTCCCTGTTGAATTTCTAGTTGGGAGACCTCTTTCTCCTCCCCACTTCCACCATTGTTGATCTGGCTCTTCTGCCCACTAGAACAGTCCCCATGTTCCCCAACCATCCGCCTGGAACCATGTCCTAGAACGTGGGGAACAGTCGACCCAAGTCAGTCAACCTCCTCAAGTACCCCAAATCTATTACCAACTGGGATGTTATATAAAAGAGGTCTAGGGGGAGGGTGTACAATTGGAAGCACTTGGGGCCAGTTTACTGGGATCCTATTGTTTGGGGTCCGAGATTGGCAGTGGGAATAAAAAAAGTCCAAAGAAAAGGCTTTGATCCCGGTATTTAAAGCAAAAGGACCAGCCCACTGGGCTACTAAAGTGTGTACAGACAAAGTGTTGTTAAAGTTGATGACTATACAGTCCCCTTGTATGGATTTAGGGTTCTTGCCCACCCATCCCACTCTACGGACCATTATTATTTCTCCTGCCCTGTTGTAGGAAAACTGCTTGTGCCTAACCAACCAAAAAAGACACTTGTTCCTAAGATCAAACTGGGTTTCCTTCTGTTCTTTTTTTAACTCGGGTACACCAGTCAGTATGACAACATAAGGAAGTGAAGCAGGGGGCAAGTTGATGGTTGGTTGTATTAGTAATCCCTGTCCACTGCCTTCTACCTCTACAGAGTCCACCCTGTCCAGTCCCACCCCACACTCTAAATGGGCAGGTCTGCTTCTAATTCGAGTCTCCTTATTCAAAGCAAGATTAGGAGACTCATTCATATTAGAGGAGCTCTCTGGACCTGTTCCAGCCCTCCTCTCTAGGGCCGATGGAATACCTAAATCTTCTAGGTGCCCCATTGGGGACTCGACTGGGTCTGGATTGGAGTTCCCCATCCCACTAGCAGCTCCACCAACAACCCTTAGCTCATTAGCATATACCGCCTCTAAAGGACCTAGATTGCCCGGAAAAGGGTGCCTTACGTTGTCCGTCTGGGAACTACAATCAACCCTTGTCCCTATAGCGGAGGCGGTGCTTACAGTGCAGGTTGCCTGGCTACTGGGGCCGCTTAAGTGGCCGGTACCCAAAAGGTTTAATAGGTGAGCCAGCTCCTCCTTAACAATTACTCTCAATTGTGCCTCTAAGTCCACTATCATCTTCCTTACCCAGATAGGACAATCTAGGGCCGTTTCATAATTAATGGGGTTTTGAATCGCTCTCCTAGAGGCAGGAGGTTCCGCTCTACTAGGAGTGAGCTCAGATGTTCTCTTTCTCTTGGCACCAGCCCCTAGACATGTTTTGCGACCCCCATTTTTAGAAGCTCTAGTAGTTGTACCACCCTTATCATTTCCAACATTTACTGACTTCACCACCCCATCACCTGCTTTACCTCCTCTATTTCTGGATGGCCTAATAGAGATTCCACCATCACCAGATGCTAAGTTCAATGGAAATGCTTGAAGTGAAGGTGAGGGTGGAAGAGACTCTATTGGTCCTATCATAGTTTCCATTAAGCTAGGTGCAGATCCAGTTGTTATAGCTTGGGGGGAAAGTGACTCAGGCACCGTCCAAGAAATATCCGGAGTTAAAGACAGACGACGCTCCGTCAACTCAATTTCAGTCGTTACCACACCTATAGCCCTCTGGAGCATCCTGTCTATTGAGGTTTGAGGTAAAGGAGGAGGAATGGGAACTTTAGGATGTTTCTTAGGAAGACAAGCACGTTTTCCCATGATCAAATCACTGGAAATGAAGGCGATTTCTCCCCCTCTAAACAAAACTTGATAAAAAGATAAAAACAGGGGGAGGGTGCAGACAAATCAGCTAAATCATATTCCAATGCCACGCCGTGGTAATTAAAAGTGAGAGTCTATAAAACCGTAATCACCCAAAAAATTAAAAAAAACAACTCCACTAATGCCCCATAAAAAACATAACATAAAAGCTTTTCCGTTGGAAAGTGACGATAAAAAAGCTCCTGCTATAGTTAAAATGATGCAACCAATTGCCGCAAACAAATAAAAATCAAATGGTCACCACCAGACAGCAGAATAACAATCTGGAATAAGTCATCAACAGAGTCTAAAGGTCCGTATAGAGAGTCTTACCAGGTACAATCCGCTAGATTTTAAACGCCAAGAGGGATAGCCCTGCCCTGCCTCTTCCTGGCAATGACGGGCAAGGACGGGCCCGCCCTTTGCACTTCCCCATCAATGCCATGAACTTTCATCTTACAAGTCAAGAATAATATAATATTAATATTACGAAAACCCTACTCAGGGGAACAGTACGGAAACTCAATTCACATTCTATATAAGCAGCAATGACCCATGCATAGTCTATTTGGCTCTCTGGCTACTACGTATTGTTTCCACTGTTATGTTTGTTAGAATTCTGTAATCAAATTACCTTATGTGAAAGGCTTAGTCTTTTTAAGCACTAAATCCATAAAAAGTGAAAATAAATCTTCTGGACTTGAGTTGTGACAATCTTTGGATTGTTCTCTGTAATTAATTATATTTATGAGTTACCATTCCACGTTGTAATGTTTATTTTTATTTTAAATTACTAAATCATTTTATCACTTTAAAGATACTGAAAACTTACTTTAATAGGAAGTTGTTATCAGATCCTTATTATAGCTAGATCCTTCATATGCATAGTACATTCATACACAGTAGCGTCCCGTGGTGGGAGTGCTGCCGGGCGGTGACGTGGGGCGGGGGAGGGGCAGGGTTGGGGGTAGTAAACTACGGATTACAGCGGCACAGAGGTAAGTAAACAAAAAAATAAATAAAACGAATTTCTTGCGCGCGCTGCATCGCATTTGGCGATGCAGCGCACGCAACGAAATTCGTTTAATTTATTTTTTTGTTTACTTACCTCTGTACCGCCTTAATCCGTAGTTTACTACCCCCCACCCTGCCCCTCCCCCGCCCCACATCACCACCCGGCAGCACTCCCACCACGGGCCGCTACTGTTCATACATGTGTGATCAGCATCTTCATAGTTTTCTCTATGTTGATTTAAATGACCTATTGGAAGATATAAATATTTCTCTCCTAAGTAGTTATTTCAGATTCATAATTCCCCATTTCCTTAGTGTCCCAGTTTCCATGTAAAAAACCCTTTCTCACCTTTAGTCAAAATATGTGTCCCAGCGTAGGTCTGGTTTAAGTATCTGTCCTTATTCATGCATTCCCCATGATACGGGATACTGAAAAGAATAATAATTATATTCTAACTTTCTGTCGCTGTAACTCAAACTGGCAATCTGTATAGCCTATTGTAGGAAGCTGGCTCTGTATATACTATACCAAAGTGAGGTGTAGTGTGTACAGAGTCCGGTGGAACCCCAAAGGTAGGTAGAGGTAAAAGTAGATAGCACCTTACTCTCTATTTGTGGTAGTGTGGTCCAGCAGCAAGGCTTTATCAGAGGACATTGTTAAGCATTTGTTGCACACACTCAGTCAGCAAATGATTTCACACACTCAAAGACTGAACGTCAGACCAATTGTTTTTCTATAAAAAATATTCTTTTAGTTATTTTATTTTCTAGAACCAAGCAAGCCTGGCACAGGTAAGCAATAAATACTTTACAGTAGAAATGCAGTTTGTAACACAGTTTGGTTTGCAATTGTATATGCACTTTGTTTTGATTACAGTATTGTTACTGAAAATGCAATGCTTTGGAAATACATTACATATACTTTGTATAGGCTTTTTAGTAAAATGACCAGTAGATTACTTTGCAGATTACTTTTCTTACACAGCGCAGTATACCTGGATACTGCACTGGGACATTTCCAGTAAACAGGTGAGTAAAAGCGTTTTTGTTATTTAGTACAATTTTAAAAGGTTTTCATAGATTTTCCAACTCCACACTTAGAAACTTTTCATAGAATAACAGTCAATGTTATCCTATGGAGGAAAATAGTTTTATCGGTTAGCAGGTAAGTACTTTGTTGTGGGAGTTGGTATTCTGGGGTTAGACGCAGGGGTCCCCCAGGGTCAAGGATGCATTCTTGTTACACCCTCAGCGGCACTAGGGCGGCCGGGTGCAGAATGCTGAGGCCCAATGTTATCCAATAGGGGACAGGGGGCCTCTGGTTGGTGGCTGCTGACGAACAGGCCACCGGGTTGTGGGAGTAAAGCTCCTGGACTTAAGCTCAGGGCAAATGGGGGTTTAGGCCAGCACAAAAGGTGCAGCCTCAGCGGCACTGGGGCGGCCGGGTGCAGAGTGCTGTTTTGGCGTCGGAAGCCCTGTAGCTTTCAATGGGGAGTCTCCTGTTTGCAAAACCACTGCAGGCTCGGGGACGAAGGTCTTCTGGGTGCGACCACCACTTGGAGAGGTAAGTTGGGATGCTGGGGGTTGGTTAGACACCCGTTGGCTGGGCTACCCAAGGCTGTAGGGCGTCGGGTGCAGGGGTGACATTTAGGGTCGGATCTTCTTACCAGCTCCTGGTCGCGGTTGGGGGGACCTTCCGGTTTGAGGCTGCAGGCGTCGGCTGGAGGCTTGAGGCAGGTCAGGGGTCACCGGATCTCGGGTCAGGATCGCCGGGGAGACCTCCTCTTGCTGTTGGGTCACTCGGACTCGGGCCGTGGGCGCCTGGTGCAGAGTGGTGCAGACCCGCGGATCATTGCAGAGCTGGAGTCTGTTGTTTGAACAAATCCGGTGTTCACGGGAGACAGAGTCTTTGGGATGGAAGGCAGGCAGGTCCTCCAGGGTTCTCGAGGTTGCTGGCTGCAGGACGCACCAGGATTTCGCTGGAGCAGGTTCGAGGTGGGGACAGGCCGGTAGGGCTGGGACCAAGTCAATGGGCGTCCTCCTCTTGTTTGCTTCGACATGGCTGTTCGGTCCTTCTTCTTCTTCTGGTTTCTTGTCTGAGGAAGCAGGGTTCAGGGGTGCCCCTAAATACTAGATTTAGGGGCGTTACAGGTAGGTAAAAGGTTGGTACCATTGGGTCCCTTCCCTGGGTGGGTACACCCCCTATCATGGCACCCTCCAGTGGGAGGGGGGCATAGCCTTTCCCTGGTTGGCTGGGTCCGCCAATCTGCAAAATGGCGGGGACTGGGAGTTGTGCTTCACCTCGCCTCCCCCACCTGAGGGGTGGAGTTAGCAGAGATGGGCACACCTCTCTTCCTCACTTGTTTTTCCCACCGATTCTCCCACCCAAAGTGGGGGTCAGAACCAGTGGGGACCAGTTGCTGAAAGCAGCAAGTGGCCTGGGGAAGCTCACAAAGGCAGCAAGCCTTTGAAGCTTCCCCTTCGTGGACCCTGCCCATCCTGGGGGAGGAGGCTTGGCACCTCGTCCCAGGATGCGCATTGTTTCAGGCCCCGAGAGCAGCAGGCTCTCGACCCAGGGGTCCAGAAACATGTCTGGTGGTGGCAGCTGAAAGCAGCCACTCAGCCTGGACACTAGTGGTAGGTCGTTTTCAGGGGCATCTCTAAGATGCCCTCTGTGTGCATTTTTCATTAAATCCCACACTGGCATCAGTGTGGGTTTAATGTGCTGAGAAGTTTGATACCAAACTTCTCAGTTTTCAGTGTAGCCATTATGGTGCTGTGGAGTTCGTAATGACAAACTCCCAGCATCATATACTCTTAATGGCAGCATGTCTAAGAATGGACTTAGACACTGTAGGGGTACAGGGCTCATGCACCTGTACCCTCACCACTGGTATAGTGCACCCAGCTAGAGGGGTGACTGATCTATGCCAGGGCAGTGGGTTGTAGGCATGGCCCGCAGGGGTGTGTACCATGTCAACTCTTCACTTTGTTCTGCACCAAAACACGCAGCCTGCAAAGGCAGTGTGTGAGTGTAAAGGTACAGGACCTCTAAGGGTGGTACAATAAGTGCTGCAGCCCTTAGAGGCCTTCCCTGGTCACAGTGCCCTGGGTACCTGTGGTACCATTTACCAGGGGCTGACATGTGGTCAGAGAGTGCCAATTGGGTGTACAAGGTACAGTTTTGGGGAAAGAACACAGGCCCTGGGAACCTGATTGGCAGGGACCCAGGGCACATCAAGTCAAAGGGCATCAGTAGTCTGGCAAAAAGTGGGGGGCTTACTGCAACAGAAACCCAGCTTCCTACACCTATTAATCGGACCATAATATCAGATTCTATCAACTGCTATGGGAGCAGAGTGCCTCTATTTATTATATATATTGCTTTTTACCGCTTGTGGAATTTCTAGTACAATTATGTAGCTCTTACAGCAAACGCGACTCAGACGCCACACCTTGTTTCACTGGAACAGCACACTTCTTATCGCCGGTTGTAGAGATTCCCACTGACAGATCTTTTGAATTGCTTTGGTGACTGAACACCTATAATTACTTGTATACCACTGAAAATACATGAATATTATCGCCACTTATGGGGATTCCTAATACAATTACATTTTAACTGAAATGCTGTTAAAGCGAACGTGCCTCAGATGGCACACCTTGTTTCACTACACCGGCACACTTCTTATCTCCGCTTTTGAAGTTTCCTAATGAGATTTCAAAACTGTTTAGTAGAACATGCCTCACACAGCACATCTTATTTCACATCAGTTTGCAAGTAGCCGAGCTATTCTCAAAGATCATTAGGCCACGTTTTAAATATGATAGCTGTTAGCTCAAAGACCGTTTCTAACGGCGAAATGCCATTCATTGATTTAAGCTCATGCTTGTTCTGCAGTAATGGTAAATTAAAGTTGTTTCTGTTGGCACACTTGTATGCACATTAACTAAAAGATTTAGGGCCTTATTACGAGTTTGGTGGTCCGTGGACCGCCGTATTGGCGGTGGCGGGCCGACCACGGTGAGCTCGGGGGACTGACTGCTGTATTTCAAGTTGTGTGGACTGGCTTTACGAAGACCGCTGCCGAACCGCTGACACCTCCAGCCAACTCCGATCTCAGTGGACGAGGAGCAGGCCTATAAAGCTGTAGGAGGCTCAGACCGCCAGTGAAACTAACCGCCCAATTACAAGTTGCTTTACAGCTGGTGTAAGCGTGGTGGTCCAACCATCACATCTGAAATGGCAGAAAGGGAGGGATATAAGGACAAAACTCACCTCTACTCCTCTTCTAGCACCATGGAGCCCATTGTGCATGTCCAACCACTGCTCTAACTCCTCGACCACCTTCAAAACCCAGTCCATCGCGGACGAAATCAGCGGTAAGTCATGTCATAGACTCCTCTGCAAAACGATGCCTCGCCATGGATTAGGTAAGGGAGTTGGGGTCTCCAAGTAATTTACACATATACAGGGACCCTATCTGGGATTGTATCTTAACAATCATCCGAAACACATGTGTAGGATGCCCTCCTAGGCCAAAACATTGGTACTGCACAGGCACACTGTACACAAATGACGTGTTTGCAAATTATTTAAAGTGATAGCCATGTGCGCATTATTTGTGTTCCAAAACACCACCTTCTCATCAATATCACACCTATTAATGTCTGTCACACATAACTTTTGCCCTTTCTCGCTTGTCTGCCATGCCACCTCTGATCTAGACTACTCATGCAGCTTACCATTTGTCAAGTGTTGCTAAAGTGACATTGAACTGACTACAACTACCAAGAGGCCCTGTGGCTGCAACTCTGACTGAGATGCTACAGTTCTTTGGCCCTTTCTCACTTGTCTGCCATGTCACCACTGATCTACATTACTCATGCAGCTTACCATTTCCCAAGTGTTGCTAAAGTGACATTGAACTGCCTAAAGCTACCATGAGGCCCTGTGACTGCAACTCTGACCAAGATGCCATAGTGAATGTGGCACGCTCACATTGCACACATCAGGTCCTGTTGTGAGGTCAAAGAAACATCTGCATGGATGTGTCATTAAAGTGAAACACACCTTCTCTGCTACAACTCTGTATTGGACTCTCACACATCACCCACATGGAAAGGCAATGTCAGTCAATGGGATTACATAGAATCAGTGTGAGAAACATTGTAAGGGCACAATGGAAACACTCTCTGCAGGATAGCCATGCCTCTATCAGGGGTAACCCTGAAAGGCTGGGGCCCTGGTGCACTGTACATTTTGCACATGACTGGCAAACTCCATGTGCACTGGACCTGGAAACTGAAGTAAATCAGGGATAACCAATAGAACAACCAAGTGCCAGGCATGTGTAGGAAATGGATAGGCATAACTTTTAAAAGCAAACACAGCTCCTACAGCATTTGGCACACATCTAGATGAAGTAGCTTTACGGTACACACTACCAAATGGACACATGTCCATGCAAAACTACACAAGTTAACACCCTCCATGTGTGGATACACAAATATCTAACTTCAACACACCTAACACATACCCAACCTACATCATAGTGAGATGGGCAAGCTAAATGACGTTGACAGTGGCCAGGCCAAACTGAAATGCTAACCACATAACATGTCACCCAATGCAATGTCTGCCCCATCTGGATGTCAACCCATATAGACATCCATACAACATGTACTCTTGTCCTGTCTAACTGCAGCACTGGCTCCAAGGTCACATCATACTAACCACTTCAATTGGCTCATCAATCAGGGATCAAACAAACACAACTGTACTCACACAGCACAAACTTTAAAATAACATCAAATAAATTGGAAAGTAATGACAGGTCTAATGTCTTCCAAACTGTGAAATTGTTTGATGATTGGATTTAAACAAATCCAAAAAAAACAACAAAGGTCAATGGCCAGTCCATTAATTGTCCATGTGCCACAGCACAATGCTGTGCCACAAAACTTGCTCTTATTGACACTGCCATGGAAACCGAAGGGGCATTTAGTGGGCAGTCCATGCCCCTCAGTGATATTATTGGGGTCGGTAATGGGAGGGGTTGGCTTGACTTTGGGGGGGAGTGGCAGAGGTAAGGGCAAATTCAAACATAGGGCTTTCCTTGGTAGCCTGGGGAGTTGAGATGACAAGGGGTGGACTTTCGGAGGTAGAGGGGGTGTCAGTGAGTGTTCTGGGTGTGTGTGTTGTTGGTGCTGGTGTGTGTGTCTGATGTAAAATGTGCACATTGTATAGGCTTAACCGTCCTATCAACCTAATATTGCACACTGGCTCTTATCCATAAACTACTGATAGGATGTGAAGTAAATTCTGTATTTGCTCCCCAAATAAGAAACGATAATGTTTGACAACTATTTTAAAATTTGCAGGTCTATGTTTTATTATGTATGTCCTATGCAAGATCCATGATTTTAATGACTATATAGTCTTTCGTGGCCTGTTACCTTAACTTTTACACATTGGCACTTTGTCTGTAAATTATTTCCAGGATGTGTAGCAAATTTCATATCGGCACTCCAAATAAGTAATAAAAAGGTTTGATCATGATTGATCATTTTTAAAAGTTTTTTTAATGGCACGTATGTCCTTCACAGGGTTTATGGTTTTAATTGACTAATAAACTATTTTCTACTACTGATGTATGTTGTGTCTGTGTTGAAGGTGTCTGTTGTTTGGATGAGATTTTGCATTTGCGTGTTTTGTGGGTGTTTGCTGGGGATGTACTGTCATGTTGAGTGTCAGGGCTGTGTCTGTTGGTATGGGGTCTGTAGGTATGTTTGTGGTGGGGCCAGTGAGGGTGGTGAGTGTCTGTTGAGTGGTTGCATGCCTGGACTTCTTGCTGTGTTTTGGGGTGTGTGTGTGCTGCATGTGGATGTTGTTGTGGGTGCATGCTTCAGTCTGCGTTTGCTGTGAACAGTCTGGGTAAAGGGAATTGGGATGGGTAAGAGGCAGGAGGTGGGGGGAAAGGGTGGGGTGGGTGGAAGAATGCCGTCAGTGAGGAAGCCAGAGCCTGAAATGACCTCTGTAGGCCAGACATACTACTGTGAATGCCTTCCAGGTAGTCCAGCGTCTGCGTCATCTGGCTTAACTGGCGCTGGATGGCATTCAGCAGTGTAGTCTGCCCAACGAGAGATCTGTCTTAGGAGGTCTATAGGCTCCTCACTCAGAGCAGCTGGGAGGACATGGGCAGAGGGTGAGGTGCCTGGAGCAAAGGAGATGCCGCCGTGTTTCCCAGAGTGGAGCTGGACAACTTGATGGGGAGCAACAGGGAGGGAGGAGATGGAACAGCGGTGGCGAACAAGGATGTTGTGGATACAGGTCCTGTGGGATTCACCATCACCAGGGAGTTATACAAAAAGGTCGACTCAGTGGATGAGGTTGAATCAGGTGCCTTCATGGAACCCCCCTCACCCTCTGGGCCACTGCCATCATCGGTGTCCATCTCCCAACTGGAGGCACTGTGGCCAGCTGCATCCCCAATGTCATCAGCACAGTCTCCTCTGCTTGCCTCGGTTAATGCTGAAAAGGAAATTGAAATAGGTGTAAGACAACTGCGTAAACTCAATGTATGAACAGCTCTTAACAATAACATTATCAAAGGTGCACAGATCACTCCACTGACAAGGTTTCCTAAAACTTGCATGGAGACATGGTCGCCCTAATTTTTCTATCAGAAGTTGCACATATATCCATAGTACCAGACCCCACCTAGGGACATCCCCAGTCCACATTGGTCCTGTTGGGAACACCATCCTCAGATTGCATATCTACAACTCAATAGAACAGGCAAAGTCTTAAGAGGCTTCAGGTAATCTTCAGTCCATGAATATGATGTGTCACTTGTGTCCAAAAGGGAAGGCACATTACAGTACCCAAAATGTTTTGCACACACAAATACCAATGCATCGCAGTGTTTAAACACCCACATATGACCACATCAAATCTGCATGTCACTCCCCGATGCATGTTGTCAGTCAGTGAATGTACCTTCAAAAGTCTACATGTGTAGATCACATAACTCTACACGCCCACATCAATGGCATCGATGATCGGTTTGTAAAACACAACTGTAAGTGTACATACCATGAAATACATAGCATCAACGATTGGACATGACTAATAAGAGAAATCAATGTCTCTTCGTATGTCTAACAAGCCCACCAATGTCTACACACTCCTGTCTGTGTGTAGACATCAACTGCATCCCCAGCATGAATTAACATTGTCCTTTACACATTGGCCAACTCACACAAGTGTGGCGGACTCTCAACCTATGTAGACCCTTACATCATGTATCATACCCTTGTGCAGATGATAGCACAACAAATTAAAGCTACACATGCCATCCTGTAGGCCTAAATACTGATGGCACCAGTGGTGTTTGCCATTTCATAATGCTCCACTTACAAGGTCAAGTATGGCTCATTGTCTACATCCTATGTTCACTGTATGCCATGTCACATGTAAGAGATCCCCAGGACAAGATAAACAGTATTGGGGGACCATCACTCCTGACACAAAGAAGACAAGTGGTCTGTGTGGGACAGCTGTCACACACAACATCAAACATATGTAGGTGAACTGTCACATTAGTCAGCCATTTGTCTGTACAACTCTGACATAAGTCTTGGTGAAACATCATGCACCTATGACAAGACCTTCACATGCAACAACATTGCTAATCCTTAGGACATGAGTAAACTACAGTGTTGATGGGGAAACTGCTGCTTGTAACAAGAGGAAAATGTTAATGCACAATGTGTGACTCAGCCCAATACTCACCCCCTCCTAACTGCTGTTGGGCACTCAACTGCCCATCAAGCTCCGGGTAGGCCACCGCTAGGATGCAGGCCATTAGGGGAGTCAGTGTCCGGTGCATGCCCCTACCACATTGGGAGGACTTCCCCAACTGGACCTCCACGATCTTCCGGGTCTAGCATCTCAGGTCCTCCCACCTCTTCCTGCAGTGGACACTGTGCCGGCAATAGACCCCGAGGGGCTGCACTTTCCGGGCAATGGCTTTCCACAGTCCCTGCTTCTGATTGACGTTGACCTGTATATATACAAGAGATTAAGCAAAACATTGTAACTGCAAGTAAATGGAGCAATGTTGGGGTCACACATATTTTGGACACATCTAGCACAAGCAAGTAACAATTCTTAACACACTACATGTGTACTCCTCACATTCTTAGCACCACATATAGGGGTATACACACATTTGTAGTCATCGGCAGACTATCCTCAATCCTGGCTGTGTCCTACACTGAAGAAAACAGCCCACTAACATTATTTAGGCCAGAGCCATCCTACATGTAGTGTGCTATAAGTTACTGTGGCACACACTACACCATTCAGACCTTCTGAAGGGTAACCTACTTGTGCATGTATGTATACTCACTGTAACCCCCAGCTCAATTATCAACATGCATATGGTACATATAGCCTGACACCATAGTACATATTGACAGCAAACACTTAGGTTACAATGAAAGGGCTTGCATGTGTCACACTGACAAATACCAATCTGGTATTGTCTGGCCATGTGGGCAACAGAATGGGATGCCATACAATGTGTGACAGAGTTTGAGTGGTTAGTGCTAGCATCACAGGACATATAACCTGCCATATGTGGCACTGACAACGGGACGACACCTATAAAATGTATAAGACTCAGTTGGATATGTTGCCATTTAACAAGCTGCTGAACAACAAAAGTTGATTGTCGCACACATAAGCAACTTCCAGAACAGTAAAAAAAGGTCACATGAGCATTAGGCCTGTACAAGGCAAGCATGAAATTAGGAAGAGTTACAACACACCTGTGGAAGTAAATGGCCTGACCTGATTCAATCACACACATCTACAGTGTGGGCCAACGTAAAAAAGTATCAGGTCTGGGGCGACCTCTGACAACATACAGAATTAACAACATGCAAAGGCAACCTGGACAAATAGTGGGGGAATAGACTCATTTTGGGAACATCCGAGGATCAGCAGAACTACAGGGAGGTAAACCAATGACTCACAAGTTCAGCCCAAAGTGACTGTGCCTCTCAGCCTCTACCATGGCCAATGATGGGCACAATTCGTCATCATCCCTTGCCCTCTGCAAGCAGTGCAGACTCATCCCACATGTACAAAACATTCTCAGCACTTCAATCCAGAAATGTACATATGGCCCATGCTATATGTGACATGACCGTTGTGTGGTACTCTGAGGGGGCCATTGCGGTATAGCTCTCTCCATAAGCATAGTTTCACTAATACAGATCTGGCCTGCGTAAGTATTTCAACTATACATATGCCTCACATCATCCTTACCTGCTTCTTACAGCATACATACACAGCTCAGACTTTAAGCCTATACATATTTAACACCCTTTACCATGATTTGGTAATACAAGGTTTACAAGGCACTATCAACTAAATGTATTGAAATTGAAATGTGCATGCTACCCAGGAATAATCTAAGGCTTAGCAAACGTCACAATGATGATGTGAAGTACACAGAGTATAGTGCTTCACAATCCATTACGTGAATGACCTATGTAGGGACACCAACATTTTACTTCAATACTATCATCAGATAAATTGGAAACCAAAACCACATCATAGCCTGTGAGACAGGGAGCAATGCAGTCCACCAGAGTGAAGTATGTATGTTAGGAAGTTACCTGCTCCTCTGGTGAGCAATAGAGCTGGCCATACAGGGGAAGGATCTCATCAACTAGCATTTCCAGCTTCTCTGCGGCATGTGCCATGATTGCACCCAGAGATGGCAAACAGCAGCTAAAGTAGAGGAGGTGTAGATCGCAGAAGTGTCAGTAGGCAAGTGAATAGTTTTGCGCACCACCACATACTTGTACGCCAAATAGGCGCTCTTCTGCGTATACGTACACAGCAATTGGACTGCGACCGTAAAAATTCACAAATGTTAGCCAATGGCTGTGTCCGCCGTGGATGACATCGCCTACCGCAGGTCTACTTCTGCCAGCAGTAGTCGATTCTGAATGTCTGATAAGCGACGTCAGGCAACTGCCATTTTGGCGTTTGAAATTAGAGTATTCCTCAATTTTTCTACAGCGACACCGTCACTACAAGTATGTTGGGACATGTCTACAGAGGTTGTAGACCAATGCTTTATAACTACCAGTTCACAAACAAGATTTTACAGCATTCTTGTTTATGTTCCCATGATTACTGCGGTGATTTTGACCCTGGCGATGACAGAAATAGGGTATTCATATCAATATAGAGGACAGGTCGGTGTATATGATACAATTGGAGTATATTCAATAAGCACATCGCTGAAATTCACAGATGTGGAGTCCAGAATGAGTATTAAATGGTAAGTCATTACATGGATGGATGTGTAATGCTTACATATCCAGTACTGTTTGTTCACATGATTAATTTGGTTTTCTCCTCACAGATGTTACTGTGGACACTGTGACCCTAGTCCAAATGTGTGTACACCACACATATAGATAGTCTGGGACAGTAAGAAGATGCTAGGTTCCAGTGTACCTGCAATTCCCAGATTTTCAAACCATGGAAGAAAGAGATGTCATTAAGAAGTTCTGTCTGAATAGAAAGTACCCATATATGATAGTACTCACTGCACCACATGGATTCCTGACAGCCTGAGGGCCTGGGCCACAGTCAACGTTGCACATGACTCCAAATCCCCATGTGCACAGTAGCAGTGGACTGAAGTATATCAGGGTCTAACATTATTATAACCAACAGCCATGCAAATCAGGGAAATGTGGAAGCACAAGTTGGCTAAGCAAACACAACAGGAACTGATTGTGTGAGAGAGGAAAATGATTTAGGTGAAAGTCCAACACACATATGTGGACATATGCCCATTACAAATCAGACAACATTAGGCCTTCTTAATTCCCTCCATGTGTGCGGAATCACATTTGTTACTCCAACACATCAAACACATATCCAACCTACATAATTGCGAGATCTTCAAGCCAAATGAGGTAGACATTGTCCAAGAGAAGTAGGAATACCCACCGTATGACATCCCACCTAATTCCATGTCATCCTACATGTCCATCCATGGAACAGATAGCCTTCTCCTGTGGTATACCATCACCGGTGCCATTAACAGGATGTATAAACCTCTGCTATTTGCACAGCAAACTAGATGTAAGAGCCAAAACTGTAGTCACACATTACAAAGTACATAGTATTTCAAAATGATGTCAGAAAAAGTGACAGGACTCGTGTTTCTAACAAAATGATGTGCTTTATACTGAAGTAAACAACACTTTTTCTAAATATCAGGTCATTAGCTAGTCACATGGGTGCTAGTGGGGGCAGGTGACCAATAGGTTTGCCACCAAACTTACCTACAAAACACTGCCAGGGGAACCTCCCCAGAAAGGGGCATTTAGTGGGCATACCAGACACCTCAAAGATCTCAATTTGGGAGAGTGGATCATGGACTTGGGAGGGGTGGACTTTGCCATGGAAGGGTTTTTTTGGTTTTGGGAGGTGTGATGTTGCTTAAGTTCCATGTTAGAACATGGAACGTTGAGTGTGGGTGTTCTAGGGGAGTCAGTTGACTCAAGTCCTCGATGGATGGGGTCGTTAATAAACCCTCTACTTGAATCTACCAAATCCAGTGTGTCTTGCTTCATTACACTGGCGACGATCGCGTGAAGGAAGAGGGATAACCGACCCCAACATTGGGAAGAAGGAGAAGATTGAAAGAGGAGCAGTTCTTCAAAGAAAAAGGGAAAGGACGCAAAGCGGGAAAGCAGGATCGCGGAAACATCTTACCGGTGTAGCGGTCATCTGCGGTTGTCGCGCATTGCAGGAAGAAAGTGGATCCCCTGTGAAGTGTGGAAAGCGCGAGGAAGAAGTGGCTGCTGGAACGCAGATCGCGCCTGCGCTTCACGCTGACTGTTGGTTGGTGAGTGACATGCTCCTTCGCCCTTAGAAAAGAGCCTGAATGGCACGCAAGGGCTGCGCAGACAAAACAAGCGCAATTTCCAAAAGAAAGAAGACCGAGTGATTGCGTGGTGATGACGGCGGCGGCCATTTTTGAGTCAGGCATTGGGGAAAGGAAACAAGTGCAATTTTAAAAGGAAAAAAGGACAGAATGGTTGAGTGGTGATAGCGGCGGCCATCTTATCTGTGCTATTGGTGAAAAGGAGGAGTAAAAAGGAGTATTTTGGTGGAATTTAAAAAAAAATAAGGAAAAAACAGAAGAAAGAGAGAAAGAGGAAAACGTTGAAGATACAGTTACAAGTTTGCCACCACGGTGACAAGCACACCTTAAGGTACTGTGGCAAGCTTGTCACATCGTAAAAGAACAACTGCATATTTTGACAACACGGTGACAATCACACCTTTTTTTTTTTTTTTTTTTGATTTGGGTGTAGGCTTACAGAGTATTGTATTTTATGTTAGTTTACAGTATAAGAAGACAAATATTACAATTAAAGCTGGTCTGAGATTAGTAGGCATTTAGGTAAGTTGTGGAGGGTGTGATTCACTTAGTATTTAAAAAAAGTGGAAAAAATAAAAAGAGAAAATGCAGAATGTAACTCCGCCACCATTTTTCATGACAAGTCCAGGGGAACCACCGGTGAAATGGCAGAAGTGGAAGAAATTTTTTGAGAATTATGCGAGGGAATGTGGTTCAAATTTAAGTGCGGAAAGGAAACAGGCACTTTTACTTCACTGTTTAGGTGGAGAGGGGCAAGAAGTATTAGAAAATCTGCCAGTGTTAAGTCAAATATGTCAAAGAGGATTGAACGAATATGAGGTATGTGTAAAACAATTAGACCTACATTTTCTGCCTAAGGTGAGCACCATTATGGAGCGATATTATTTTGGTTTAAGAGAGCAAGGAAAGGAAGAAACCGTGGAGGAGTTTGTCACTGCTCTTAGGAAACTGGCTTCAAGTTGCAAATTTGGGGAACTGGTAGAAGAAAGAATACGTGACCAGTTTGTATTAAAATGCGGTAGTGACAAAATAAGAGAGGAACTGTGGTTAAAAGATGAACCACCTTTAAATGAAGTTATGATAATTGCCAAAAGGGTTGAACACATGCTGAAATGTGTGAATGAATTGAGCAAGGTAGGGAAGTCTGCAGTTGCTCAAGAAAAGGTAGAGGAAGTTGTGTGTCAGGCGGTACATAAGAATGACACTGATAATAAAAAGAGTGGGGAGGATGAGAAAAGGAACAAGCCTGGTGAGGATATAAAAAGAAATGTTTTGCCTTTCCAGGGGACTTGTTATCGTTGTGGGAGAAGTGGTCATAAAGCTAATGCAAATTTTGTCCGGCACTCAGTGTGGTTTATAACTATTGTGGGAGAAAAGGGCATTTCACAAAGAACTGTCGATTCAGAAACAAAAGAGATGGGAAGATTGATGTAAAAGAGGTCAGTTTTCAGGTGAATGAGGTGTGTGGTTTGGAACATCCTTCGGAATGGGTTAAGATAGAAGATGTGAAGATAAAGATGAAGTTTGATTCTTGTTCTCATCTCACATTTATCTCTAAGGATATTTTTGAAGAAAATTTTAAAAACAAAGTAAAATTATTAAAAACCGATGTAAGGCCAACAGGTTATGGGGAACTCCGATAAAAATGTTGGGTTACTTTCAGACTTGCCTGGAGTGCAAAGAGAGATTTACGGATGCTAAGATCTATGTAGCAGAGAAAGGGGATAACCTACTGAGTTGGACACACCAAGCGAGGCTTGGAATTATTCTTGATCCTAATGGGAATCCTCCTGTATTGGTGCAGTCTATAGAGAATGTTGGTACATGATGATGCAAGTGATGTAGAAAGTTCAAGGGGTTTCTTTTCACAAAAGAAGTGTTTTGTACCCATTCGCAAGAGTGTAAGATCTTGTAAATGTCCAGTTTATCTTAAGGATTTTGTAAGAAATTAGTCATTTGTTTATAGATACTTTGTTGGGTCTTGTTTTTTTGTTGTTTCATATCAGTGGGAGGAAAGGTGTGGGCAACATTTATATACTTTTGCACTTATGGGGTACCTAGAATCTGTTTGTTCTAATTTCATTTTATGTCGTTTTAAATTGTAAAAAGGAAGAAGTGTGATGTCGCTTAAGTTCCATGTTAGAACATGGAACGTTGAGTGTGGGTGTTCTAGGGGAGTCAGTTGACTCAAGTCCTCGATGGATGGGGTCGTTAATAAACCCTCTACTTGAATCTACCAAATCCAGTGTGTCTTGCTTCATTACAGGAGGGGTCTTTGCTTTTTTCTGCCATTTGGTTTTGGATTTGGGAAGGGTTGTTCTGGAGGTGGAAGGGATGGGTATAGGTATGGAAAAAGGGGGCCTGGGTTAGGGGAAGGGAGAGAGGTGTCCAACAGGGTAAAGTCCAAGGAAAAGTAAGTATTGGTCACGCGTAGAGGCTGTGATATACTCATAAGTCGGTTCAGGTTGGGAGGTAGAGGGAGTGGATGTTTCTGGTGTATGTGGCTCTGTTGTTGGATCAGGTGTGTGTTGCATAGGAGAGTGTGGACGTTTGTGTGTAGTGTGTGTGTATGTAGTGGATGTGCAGGGGATGGGGTGGAGGTGTCAGTGAGTGTGTCGGTTGTGTGTTTGCTGATGGTGGGTGGTGTTGATGGGTGTGTGGGTACAGGTGTGTGTTGAGAGCCAAAGTGTGGGGGGTGATGGGTCAGCTGGTGTTGCTGTGCTCCCAGGGCCAATGCTGGCGGGCCGATGAAAGTGTAGGTTGAGAATGTATGTTCTGTGGATGTGTGTTTGACATGTTTAGGCTGTGCGTGTCTGTGTGTGCTGCATAGGTCTGTTTGGGTGGGTGCATGCACAGGTGTGCGAGTGCTTGGGACAGGCAGGGGAATAAGATATTTGGATGGGGTAGAGAAAAGATGTGCGGTGGAAGGCTGGGGTGGGTGGAAGGCTAAGTAGCCTGACAGTGGTAAGGAAGCCTAAAGCGATCTCTGTAGGGTAGACATACCACTGTGAATGCCTTCCAGGTAGGCAACCATCTGAGTCCGTTGGCAACCATCTGAGACCCTGGATGGCATTCAGCAGTTCAGTCTGCCCAACAAAGATCTGTCTCAGGAGGTCAATAGCCTCCTCACTAAGGGCAGCTGGGGGCACAGGGGCAGGGGGTGAGGGGCCTGAAACTGAAGAGACAGTTCCCCTCTTAGGGGAGCGGGCCCGGCACCTGGGGGTGGAGCGGGCAGGGAGGACGGAGATGGAACAGGGGTGGCGGACAATAATGGCTTCGCACCAGGATGGATGTGGTCCACCACCACCAAGGAGTGGCCTCTGGAGTTCAACTCTGTGGATGAGGAAGTTGAGTCTGGGTCCACTGTGACACTTCTCTTGGCCCCCGGACCCACTTTGGCCATCTTCTTCCCCAATGACATAGGCCTGTTTCCTCCACTTGCCTGGGTAGATGCTGAAATTACATATGAGTTTGGTCAATTCCAACTGCGAAGACACACAGGAGGAACCGCTCATTACAAAAAAACACAGCAAATGTGCACGTATCATACCAACTACTAGGATCTACAACATTAGCATTAGCACATGCATGAAAGCAACATGAGTTCTCAACAGTTGCACACAATGATGTCTGGACCACAGTCTGCCACAATTGCATCAGTTAGCTCATCTTCACTGCATCATCATATATATAAGAGAATATAACACCATCCTTTATACTTAGGCCCTTTTAACATACAACAGTGACCAGGTGACATCAACTAGCATGGCCATAATTAATGCATCCCTACTTATTCCACACAAGGCCCTGAGACAGCAACTAGTCATGTTCCCAAACCCACCTCATGATGAACTGATGGACACCTGATACAGCTATCTTCCTGCCATATGTGTAGTACCAAGAAGGATGTATCATGGAAGTGCCCATTCCACACTGTTCACACGACTCAACTGAAACTTCTTCTTTTGTCCTCAGTCACAACACTCTCTACAAAGGTGGAACTGAGGGGCTTATTTACAAGCCTCTTGCGCCGCCGGTTCTTCATTTTTTCCCATATTAAAAGTGACGCACCTGAGGCGCAAGGGGCTTGTAAATAAGCCCCTAAGTACCTTTGCTATGTATCACATGTCTCACCCAAAATTAAAATGGGGACAATGTGGCTTAAAGTTGGGTGAGATGTCCTCACATATATCCATATGACATGAGACCACATAGGCCTAGGGACATGCCCACTCCTGAATGGTGTACTCACCAGTGCCAATCTCCCATAACATACTGTGAAGCCATTACAACAGAAAACGTTTATGGGACTCAGGGGCTCCTATCCATGAAGAGAAGGTTAAACTTGTAGACAATAGGGAAGGGGCATCACTGCACCTCTACTTGTCTATCAAACACATGTACCAATGTATTACTGAGTATACACACTCACATATAACATGTCAGCATTACACTACATGCTGCATGTCAGCAGCCACTTAATGAACCTCCGCTATTCCACATGTGCATGTCACCTAAATGTATACTCCCACCTCAACGGCATGGAACATCACATTGCGAGTCAGTACTGTAAGTACAACAACCTTGTATGTCATTGCCTCATCATCTGGAACTAAGTTATTGCAATGAACAATGTATTTGGGTATGTGTGACCCACCCACCCATGTCTACACACCCCTGTCTTTGATTACAAATTACATGTATGCACATCTCCATTCACAAAATTCCTTGGCACATTGGCCAACACATATAATTGTAATGGACAAAGACTTCCAACTATGTAGACCCATAGATCTTGTAGCAAACACTTGAACATATAATACTACATCACGGATATGTTACACATGTCAACCAGACCTACACATGCAATGCCTCTTTCATTGTGTTTGTCATCAGTCAACCTCCATGTTGATGTGGTCGCTGTTGCCTGTAACAATGAATAGATGGTTAGGCATGATTCAGAATAGGCAGCACAGTACTCACCCCCTCCTAGCTGCTGTTGAGGAGTCAGTGTCCAGCACGTGCCCCTACCACGTGGGGAGAACTTCCACAGCTGGACCTCCACGATCTTCCGGGTCCAGCGTCTTAGGTTCTCTCACCTCTTCCTGCAGTGGGTGATGCAGCGGTTAAAGACCCCCAGGGATCGCACTTTCCGGGCGATGGCTTTCCACAATTAAATGGGAACAACACATCCTAAGAAATGTGTCTGTGATTTCACTCTGGAACTCAGAGGCGCATAGTAGTCTATGGACATGGTAAGGATGAGCTATCATATTTCTTCAAACATCATGTAGGAAGTTGCCTGCTCCTCTGGTGAGCCATAGAGCTGGCCATATAGGGGAAGGACCTCTTTAACCAGTGTCTCCAGCTCATCTGGTGGGAAGGCAGGGGCCATCTCACCTGCTTGTCCTGCCATGATTGCTCCCGGAGGTGGCACACAGCAGCTGATGTAGAGGAGATGTTTATTCCAGCAGTGTCAGTAGGCATGTGAGTTTGTTTTCAAATCGCAGCATACATGTAAGCCGCGTACACGGTCATGAGCATAGATGCACCCGTGAAGTGAACCACACAACGTGCGTTCGACGACCAGCGGCGAAACGTTGCATTTGTCCCATATGCGAGGTCAGGCTGCTGCCATTTTAACGGTTATATAGATAGTATTGTTTACAGTATTTTAATGTTTGCTGGGGCTGTATTTGTGACAGTTAAGTGTGTCACCACCTCCACAAATGAGGGCAAACATGTTAACATTTGTAATGCTCCATTTTCATGTCATGTCCAGTAAGAAACTTCATCTGTGTAGTGCATTACACTGCACATAGGTAAAATGTGTGTGGCGCACTGTACACCGCAGTTGGTGGTAAAATATGTAATGCTATGTAATGCTTCACTATAGTGGAAATTTGAAATCTTTGATTTGATGATTTGCACAGTTCTGTCACAGACCTGTGAAGGCCAGCTTGGGGATGACAGTTGGATGTTCAAGATCTGGCAATGACGATGTAAAATGTGTAACTGCTTCATGAAGCATTACTGTTCAGACACATAATTTTGCCTTACTCTTCACACATGTTACTCTGCACACTGTGACCAAAATACATTCTTGTGTCACTACTTACATAGGTAGCCTGGGAGAAGGAGAAGACACCAGCCTCTAATATATCCCCCATTTCCAGACCTACACACCATGGAAGAACGACACATAATCACCAAGTTTTTGTTTAAATTGGCAAACAATTGTGGCTCTATGTCATCAGTTGGAGCCTACCTCACCTCAATAATCCTATAGCAACACCACCACTACTGAAGCTCATGTCAATTTTGTATTTTTTAGCCACAGGCTCATTTCAATTCCCTATTGCTATTTCTGGTGAATGTCACAACCGATGTTTAGTCGGGTCTTTACACAGGTGCTTACAGCAATGTTGAAACACGTGGGTAGCTACATCCAGTTTCCCAGACATGAGGATTTAGCCACTGTGAAGGCAGATTTCTACGGATTTAGATACATCCCACATGTAATTAGTTCTATTGATGGCACCCATATTGGCTTAGTACCACCACATGACAAGGAGCGAGTCTACTGGAACAGGAAGCACTACCATTCTATCAACGTAAAAGTTGTCTCTGCCTAGCAGATATGTACATCTCAAACGTCTGTTTCCAGTTTCCAGTATTTGCCCATGATGCCTACATTCTGCGGAACAGCACCATACCACCAGACTGCCGGAGAGGGCCTGGATTGTAGGTAAGCGTGATCTGTCCTAACATTTGTGGGAAATTCCAGGTGGTATGATCTGAAAGTGTGTAACTAAATGTTGCCCTTCTGTCTGTCTTCCATCTTGGAGACTCAGCGTATCCCAACCAGCCATGGTTGTTGACACCGCTGAGGAATCGTAGAACGCCAGGGGAAGTCCGCTTCAATGAAGCCCATGGAAAAATACAGCAGCCAGTGGAGCGGGCTTTTGGGCTCCTGAAAGATAGACTCAGATGTCTGGACCGGACTCTCCTCTACTCACCAGGGAAGGTGTGTAAGATCACCATAGCCTGCTGCATATTACACAACTTTGCCCTGCGACAGAACAAACCTTACATCACAGAGGATGCAGGCCATGAAGACCCCCCTCGGGTGGGGACCTTGGAATGCCAAATGAAGATGATGATAGTGGTGAAGAGTGAACTTGTATCAGGATCTTATACAGAACTACTTCTCCTGGGTGTAAGTATGGTGTGAGATGTGATGACTTTGGCTAGTCTTGCAACTCTTGAAGTGATGCTGTGAGGAGGATGTTAATGCTAAATACTAGGGATACATAGGTCTGGCAATACCTGGGGAAAGCTTTTGTGTTGTAAGTGTAGCTTTCTTCAGCTGTAAATGTTGTTTTGGACCGTGTTGTCTAGAAGCTGACAATGTGTTGTGTGTCATATGTATGTTTTCTTGGCTAATCTCTCTGTGATGGTCTGTTTTAGGTAACTTCACCGTGTCATCTTCATTTGGGCATTTCAGAGTTGTGACATTAGTAGGTATTTGATGCTGTTCAGACATACGAAGTGGACATGGATTGGTCCTGGGAATGTTTGTCAAAGAGTTTGGGTGTGCAAAGCCGGTACCAAGACACCTTGCGCAGCGATAGGATGAAAGTTACCTGGCTTCCATTGGACTTGTTCCTTGGGGTACGTTGGTCCTAATGCAATATGTGTGCCATCATGTAAGGTTCCCTGTTTTCCGTTTTTACTGATTTTTACAGATAAATACAGACAGAAAACCATTTATTTTGCTGTCTGTATTTATTTTTAAATGTGGATAAAAACGGGAATTGGGTTGTTTTCGAGTGATTCTATATGCTGTCAATCATGACTGCCAGGACAATAGTTGTACGGATTGACAGGCAAGGGATTAAAAAAATATAGGGATTTTAGTACAGCCTTAAACAGCAGTATATTTGCACAACCTTGATACTTAAATTTACATATTTTCTTACAAGTGCATATTTTTCCATCTGAGTGTGTGTATATATCATTGAAACCTGTCAGGCGTTCAGGCACAAGTGCACATTAACTGGTTAAATAAATGCAGAAATATACACATTTCAGCTTCATTTTTTCACAAAACCTAAAATAAATATGGATAAAAACAGGTAAAATTAGCTAAAAATAAATATGGATAAATACAGACGGAAATGACAAAAATATAAATACCATAAAACCGGGTGCCCTACATGTGATCCAACACAATGTTGTGTTGTACCCAATTCATGTTATCCTGCCTTCACATTGGCTAATAACCCATTGTCAATGAACGTGATGTAGCTGTTGATTTGTCTCCTCATTGTAGGCTTGTAGGCTTGTAGCACATCACTGACATTTATTTGTGACATTCCACCAGATGCAAGCAACAATGGATCGAAATGACCCTGTGGTCAGAATCTGTTGTATTGACATGTGTCTGTTTTTTCTTTAGTTGATATAGGATTTCTTTTGTGAGGTAGGCAGTATGGCTCCAGCTGATGATGTAGAACTAATCGATTGTTGCCTGTTGTGTAGGATATTGTCAGATGTATCCCCTCATTCCATGTTGTGAAAGTATGCAAGGGAATTTGTGATCACTGACCCAGAATAACTGAGTCATGTCTTATGTGCTATGTTTCTGACATCATGTCAGCCTATAATTTGAGCAACGGAATAAAGATGTTCTCAGCCCAGACACTTGTATGTATGTGTTGTTGTGACATGGTAGTGATCCTGAGTTGAGCATAGTTTACATACAACATATCCATGCTTCGAGGAGTCCCTAGTTTTGACATTGCAAAGTTCACCTGGTAGTACATTCACAATGTTATATGTGAGAATTACAACAGGAGGTAATGCTTTGGTGACGTGAGTTTTTAATGAAGTGAATAAGGCCAAAGAATCAACATAAAATTTAACAGTGCACGCAATAAGCGAAGTCTTATTGGATGAAACCATGGGAGTAGAGTCCAAATGGTCATGAGTCCAAATTCCAACATACTCCTCCCACAACATAGAAAAGTGGGCAGGAATAGTCCAACAAAGTTAATGTGTAGCACACACAGGAGAACAGTAGGGTTGAGGTCTCTTACTGGCAGTGGTAGGTGTCTTGTCATCCTGAGCTCCTTGGTTTTTGGGTGGACATCTCCTCTTCTTTCCAGCCGGAGATCTGGAGATGCTGAGATGGGGGCACTTGCAGGCGTGTCGTCCTTAGGCAGGGCCTCCCTTCCTGTAGCTGCAGCAGATGTTGATGGTGGGGATGTATTTGGACCACAGGAAGGGGTAGATGCAGGTGGAAAAGCCCTGCAGAGGGTGGTGTTAATGTCCGGCAGCATCCCAACCAGGGAAGCCACCTCGGTGCGGATGCCGGCCACCTTGGTGTGGGTGCCGGCCACCTCGGTGTGGATGCCTGCCACCTCGGTGTAGATGCCGCCCACCCTCAGTGTGAATGCTGGCCAACTTAGAGTGAATGTCAGGAACCTCCCGGTATGTGTTTCTGTGCAACTCCTTCATTTCCCTGATCTCAGCCAATACCTGGCCCATGCCACTTTGGGAGTCCTGATAGACTCCCAGGACTTGGGTGATGGCAGCCTGATTGACCATGGCCTCAGCGGGCTCACTCTGCTGACCCACAGTTACTCTCCTGCTATGCCTACCCCCACGTCCCTGAGCCCTTGGCGCAGACTGCACCCTCCCACTGGTTCCTGGTTCCTCCGTGACTGGGGTGGTGCTAGCCATTGAAAAATCCAAGACTGGGGTGCAGAGGATGGTACTGACTGTGCTAGGTGTACAGGTTGGGGGGCAGTGGTTGGCTGTGATGTTTCAGCAGTGGTGGGAGGTGTTGTAGTGGAGGAGAGGAACTCTATTCGGTGTCCAACGTCTGTGCAGGTGTAGTGGTGGATAGACCTGTTGAGAAATAGAGAACATTGTTAATGTTGGAAGTGAGGTCTCTACATCCATTTTGTTTGTGTCGAGGTAAATGGGGACCTAGAATGGAACCAAATAGATAGAGATTAGTATTATAATTTATTTGCGTGGTATTGAAGTTGGTTACTAGACATTTGTTGACATTCTTTACATTTAGTAGATTTTATCAGCTCATTAGCTGTGTAGATATGTGGCATTTTTGCTTTAGGGATAGACACGACATCTCCAAAACTCTGCTACAAACACAGTGTACTCCTAACATGTGTATTTGCCCATTCCAAGGCCTATTTGTGTCTAATACAAGCAAATACCCAGCTTGGCTATATATTTAGCATTGCTCATCATGTGAGAAGTGCAGAGTCAGGGCTCACCTGGCACTGCTAATCAGCTGAGTTTCCTTCATGGTTCAGAAAAATTAGGGGTACATCATAGTTATGGTGTCACTAATGCCATCATTAGTTTCAGTTGGTGGATCCAGGACACCATCAAGCAAAGTATGCATATGTGTACCTAAATGAAGCATTATCTGTACATTGCACAGTCCATGATGAGTGAAGATCAGTTGTAAAATGGGAGACAAGTGAGAAGGGGCAAAAGGAATGTAGCATCGTGGTTAGAGTTCCAGTCACAGGGCCTCATGGTAGTAGTAGTAGGCTTTCAATGTCACTTTACCAACACTTGAGAAATGGGAACCTGCATGAACAGTTAACATCAGTTGTAACACGGGAGACAAGTGTGAAAGGGCAACATGAGTGTAACATCTTGGTTAGAGTTCTAGTCCCAGGTCCTCATGGTAGTTGTCGTCACTTCAATGTCACTTTACTGACACTTGAGAACTGGTAACCTGCATGACTAGGGAAGATCAGTAGTAACATGGCATACAAATGAAAAGGGGCAAAAGGAGTGTAGCATCTTGGAGGTGAGGTAACAAGGCCTCATGGTAGTTGTAGTCACTTCAATGTCACTTTAGTAATACTTGACAGATGATCTGTATTTTAATACATATCATGGGTCCTGGAAAGATATGTTGATGGAAATGCACTTACAGACAGCATTGCAACATGTGGCATGTCCTGGAGTTGGATACATGTGCTTTTATATGCAGCAAAAAACATTGTCACAGACAAACCAACATCTCAGATACTTTGAGTATTGCATGTTAGGAAAGTAGAAGACACACAATTGATGGACGGAATGCAGAACAAATCAAAACATTCACCCCCAGTCAAGAGATCTGGGTTATATTCATCATTCTTTTGCTCACCATGCCACCCCAGTTTAAACCTGGCCATGTGCAAATCAGTCTTGACCCTGTGCCTCATGGGAACAGTCCAGACCGAACTGCCAAGCCAGGTCCTCCCTGGACCGGAAACAAGCATCCTAGGACCGGTTTCGGGGTTTCACCCCTCATCAGCCAGGATAGCTTGAATCCAGTGGCACAGTGAGCCCGGGACCCACGTCTGGGCATACCCGGCGCACTTAGGGAGAGGAAGCAAAAGACACACAATTGATGGACAGAATGCAGAACAAATCAAAACATTCACCCCGAGTCAAGAGATCTGGGTCAAATCCATCATTCTTTTGCTCACCATGCCACACCACATGCAAATCAGTCTTGACCCTGTGCCTCATGGGAACAGTCCAGCCCGAACTGCCAAGCCAGGTCCTCCCTGGACAGGAAACAAGCATCCTAGGACCGGTTTTGGGGTTTCACCCCTCATCAGCCAGGATAGCTTGAATCTAGTGGCACAGTGAGCCCGGGACCCACTTCTGGGCATACCCGGCGCACTAAGGGCGAGGAAGCAAAAGACACACAATTGATGGACGGAATGCAGAACAAATCAAAACATTCACCCCCAGTCAAGGGATCTGGGTTAAATCCATCATTCTTTTGCTCACCATGCCACCCCAGCTTAGACCTAGCCATATGCAAATCAGTCTTGACCCTGTGCCTCATGGGAACAGTCCAGCCCGAACTGCCAAGCCAGGTCCTCCCTGGACCGGAAACAAGCATCCTAGGACCGGTTTCGGGGTTTCACCCCTCATCAGCCAGGATAGCTTGAATCCAGTGACACAGTGAGCCTGGGACCTACGTCTGGGCATACCAGGCGCACTTAGGGCAAGGAAGCAAAAGACACACAATTGATGGACGGAATGCAGAACAAATCAAAACATTCACCCCCAGTCAAGAGATCTGGGTTAAATCCATCATTATTTTGCTCACCATGCCACCCCAGTTTAGACCTGGCCAAATGCAAATCAGTCTTGACCCTGTGCCTCATGGGAACAGTCCAGCCTGAACTGCCAAGCCAGGTCCTCACTGGACCGGAAACAAGTTCATTCCTAAATGTAATGGAAAAAATATTAAGTGAAATTAAACTAAGTTAATATTTTTTCAATTACTTTTAACCATCTGTGGTGTTGTACACCACAGTGTGATGGAATTGTGAAGGAGGGCGGACGCTATTGATGAAAGACACAGTGAGTTAAACAGTCAGGGATCGCTGCATGTTGACAATGGGGATATTGGCTTGTTTGTTTTAGAGCGTGGGCAGTTTAAGCAATGATGGGAAAAGAAGGTAGTTCTAGTTATTGCGAAATCTAGTGTGGATGAGAGACGTGGGGAAGGAACCTGCAACAAAATGATGTATGTATATTTTTAAGGATCGGCAAAAGTGGGCAGTAAAATAAATCCCCAGCACAAGTAGGAATTACCCCAACAACTTAACCCTCAGTAGCTCACCTCCGATTATAAAAAATATCTAGCACCCACTTAACATATCCCCCAAAAACTAGTACCAGATCAAAAAAGGACTAATAGGCAGCAGTGGGAGTTTGACATTTTTTACTTGTCTCTAAAAAATCAGAGCTGCTGAGAGTTGTGACGATTGGGGGTCCGCACTAAGGTCGGCATCAAGGGTGATCCCATGGGGCCCCACACTGCTGCTGATCCCCCAGGGCAGGTTTCGCTGGCCACACCCCAGGGGCAGGGCAGTCTGACAAGGGGGCGTGATAGAAAGCTGTTTAAAAGTTGACACCCAGGTCCTGCGGCCAAAGTCAAAAGGGACGCGTTCCAATTACCAAGTCATAAGGTCCCCATTTTCAGGCACCATGTCCAGAGCCAATGTTTCCTTCATGGTGTGTAGTCCCAACAGAGCCCCCAAAAGCTCACAGCCTCTGAATCAAATGGAGGCCTCCCTTGCAGTTATAAAACAAAGTCATCCTCAGTGTCAGAAACCATGTTCTTCTGGCGCCTGGGATGATCAGACCCTAAAAAAACTCCACAGAACACACAAGCAAGAATCAAGAAGCCACGAGGTCTCAGCATGAAGACGAGTTCAAAACTCCAGTTGTGGATTTCAGGGGGGTGACCAAGCATCCTGTATTTGCTGATGCAGTCCCGGTTTCCACCAGCTGGGCCGGCAGATTTTTGCAAGTTTGGGTCAGGTCCTGGTTTCAGGGTACGGATTTTTGTTCTGAGACAGTACTAGCTAGCAGCTCTTATCAGACATGTATGATGTGGGGTACTAGCCGTCTTCCATGTTTTATTGAATGTCCCGATTTTTTGACTTCTTAAAATCTGGTCACCGTACTTTTTACGCCTTTCAGGAGATCAATAAGATGTGCATCAGTTAGCTAGGTATTAAACGACTGTAGAGACCCCAACCGAAAGCTAGGGACAGTGGGCCAGCCAACAACACTGATAAAAGGTGGAATGTAGTCCAAGAAAGAGGGGGGGCCCTGGATAGAGTCTCCAAGTCTCTACTCCTGCTCCGGATGGAACGCAGGGCACTGGGTACACCCCTTCCAGGCTTACCTCCATTTCGAGCATTAGTCCACTCAGTTGCTCCAACCTTGCAGACCCAAGCCAGGAAAAACAGTAATGTTTCTGAGTTAACAATCAACCGTTGGGGGGCACTAGAGAGCCCAAGAGAAGATGGCCGCATTGTAGTGTGTCTCTGTCAGTTGGGCGAATTAATCCGCCTTGAATCCTGCCATCCAAAACTACAATGAAATGAAAGCACCATCTAGCCTACAACAGAACCGAGGCATTGCTTCCTGATCCAGTTTTGAGGGCTGAAAATGACTTTATGCTGCAAACAGCCCAGGCCTCCTGACGGTGAGGCCCAGGCCGAGAGGAGCAGACCAGGCCGTTCCACAAACGTGAAAGACAACTAAAAGCTGGTGCTGGGGCCAAGACAGCAAGAATTGGAAGCCGGCCTGTGGCCGCTTACCGGACCGGCGACGTAGACTGCATATACCTACTGCTTGCATTGGAGGATCAGAGGGTGCTGCGAGCAGGAGGTGAGAGCGCCGGACGCTATTGGGTGAAAGAACAACATACGCAGTATGTTAAAGCGGCACTGCATGGCTAGAGGCAGTTGGCCGGAATGCACAAAGAGCTCGAGATGCCCATAGAAGCCCAGGGCAGCCCTCTGGAGGAGGGCAGACCCAGACAGGTGGTGGAGGCAGTGTAGGGGGAGGTTCAGGTGGCACAACACTGTGACAGAGGGCCAGATGACTCACAGAGATCGCGGCGGAGGCGCTCTGTTGCTCTGAGAGCAGACAACAATCGGGCCTACATGGGAGGACGGCGGGACGAGAGCGAGTCTGCCCCCTTGCTCTGTGGGAACCAGGCGAGAGGATATGATTCCAGCTGCAGGAGTCGGGGATACGCAACCACATTAGCTTCATCTCTGTTGGGGACAAAAGCAAGCAGTACGGGCCTGGATATAGGATGGGAGTCCACGGCTGAGGTAAGAGGGGCGCTCAGCTGATGCACCACTACATCATAGCCTAGCGGTGCATTGCGTAAAGTTACCCAGACTGAGGAAGTGGGACGTGCGGGAGTGTAAGAGTGTAAGAACAGTTTAAAATACACGTGCAGAGAGTACATGGCTGGCAGAGCAAACAGGCCTGAACACTAGCCTAATAAACTGGGAAACTCACTCATACCAAAAAAGGTCCTGGGCAATAACGCAAGTGGGCTGGGGTCCTTTAATTTTATTGGTGTAATAACTCAGCTAAGCCGTGGAAGCTCTGCAATGGGAGACTTCTGGAGTGAACGAATGGCACAAAGGGAGAAGCGGCTTGGGCCACGGACATGGGGAAGACAGAGAAAAACCAAACGCGCCTCACGTTTGAGACCAAGAGATATGCCAGGGCCTTACAAGACTCGTAAATGGACTCTGACCAAGAGGATAAGTTGGGTGGGTCAATGGCACTTGAGACCACACTATTAGCGATGCAACACAGCCTGCAATCTATAGATGGAAAAATAGATTCTTTGAATCTGAGAATGGACTATATGTCTACCGAATTGGACAAGCAATCATCAAGGAACACGGAAGCTGAGCAAAGAATCTCTATAGCTGAAGATACGCTCCACAATGTGAATGAGAAATGTTTAGACATGGAGAAAGAGCTTGGCCCATCTAGCCATAATTGCATCCTGAAATACAGATGGGAGAACCGACAAAGCTATCGTAGTTGTATACAAATTACCCAATCTCCGCTTAACTTGAACCCAGACGTTATAAATCTTGAACCTAGTTTTCTTATAGTAGCTAGGTTCCACTTTTTTAACAAGGCATCCTTTAGCTTCACTCCTCAAAATCAACTCATATATTGTTAGAGTTTCTGCCATATCAACCCACCTGAGCCGCCTGAAATGAATACCCCCATTAATATCCCCATATATTACAACATTGAGGCCCAGTAGTAGAATGTAAAGTTGGGGATCGACCATCCACCACGCTGCCTCAGCAGAATCATATATTTGGCCACCACAGAAAGTTAGAGCATGCACTTTGCAAATTGGACAGCCAAAATCTACTAATTGCCAACTGGACAATCCTAAAAATATATAGCACCTTCGGCAGGATGGTCATTTTCAACACATTGCACCTACCATATAGTGACAAGTATAAATGGTTCATTCTATCTACCTAATAGTGGTGCCATATTTAATTCTATCAGTTTATCCAGGGCTACTGTGAATTTAACGCCAAGGTACACTGCATCAGCCACTACCCACGGGTCATTAAATCCCACTCCCTCAATGCCCCAAACTGCCTAGCTAGATCTTCAATTTCGAGAAGCGCTACTGATGGGTCAGTGATTACCACTGGGAAATCATCCACATATGTGAGTACCATATATTCCAACTGCTTTACTATAAAGGGGTCCATATATAATGTGAATAGTAAAGGTGAGCATGGGCATCCCTGCCTAGTGCCTCTTAAGGTTCGTATACCATCAGACTCCTGCCCCATTAGTTGCACAGTATCCCTCAGAGACATTTACAGGGCCTTAAAGGCCTTGGATAAAGCTGTTGCCAAAGCCTTTCCACTCAAACACCGCCCACAGAAACCCCCATGACACGCGATCAAAAGCCTTCTTGGCGTCTAATAATGCTAAGCCCAGTGGAGACTTATAGGCTTCGGCCATGTCCGGCAGAGTGATGACCCTTCTAATGTGTTCAGCTCTGCCACGCCCAGGAATGAAGCCGTGCTGCCGAGATGAAGCTATTGGCAAGATGACCCTCCCTAACCTGTTTGCCCGGACTTTGGCGTATATGTTCCCACCACAGTTTATTAAGGAGATTGGCCTATAACACCCAGGAAGCAGTGTAGGCGTAACTTTTTTTTAAGCACAATTATATTAGTAGTGTCTCAGGATGGTGGAATTGTCCCTGCTTGTGCTTGCAAAAAAATCTGTAGCATGTCCTGCCAAAGCTCTCCAAAAAAGGCTCTAAAAACTTCCAGTGGTAGGTTATCGGAACTCGAGGCTTTCCCTGTGGCTAAGGATTTTATTGCCTCTTATATTTTTTCCAGAGTTATTAAAGCATCCAAAGTGGCCTGGTCCTCCTTATTTAAGTTAATCTTGTCTAGGTCCAAACAAAAATGATCATACCCGTCTGCCAGACATTCAAGCTCTTCCATATAGAGAGCTTCATACAAGTCACTAAAAACCCTAAGAATGTCAAACAGCGACTCAAAGGTCTGCCCCTGCTGATCCATTATAGCAGGTATCCTGTTTTCAATCTTCTTCTGTCTAATCTGTTTGGCTAATAGACGCCTGGTACTCTCTCCATATTCATAGCATTCTGACCTATACTGATGACATTTAGTGACTACCTCGATACCAAAGTGTCAGTTAACCTTTAATTTTAAGATAGCTATCTCTTGCTGAGATTTCTGAACATCACAACCCCTTCGGAAGCCTCCAGGCAAGTTTCCTCCTTGGCTAAGGATGTCTGATTATACAGGCCCTGAGTCTCCCTTTGTCTTAGCTTTTGCTGGTGAAAACCAAAACTGAGGGTCTCAACCCAACCCCTGCCTTAAGAGCATCCTACACCAGGCCAACCGGGGCTGCCTGTCACTCTATCAGTTTCCAAAAACTACCTGATCCATTTACACATGTGATCCCAATAAGCTATATCTACCACAAAGCTTCCTGTCAAAAGTCCAAGACCTCCGAGGTCTGGTAATACCTGCTACTGGTACTTCAAGTACCAGTGGGCTATGATCCGAGAGGGCCCTGGGAAACATGTCTATCCTGGCCTGACCAGCCAGAGCGGTAGACACAAATAAATTGTCCAATCGGACTAGTTTATTATGTGGGGATGAATAAAATGTCAAATCTGTATCCGCGGCCTTACATTTAGCCCATACGTCTATATGGCCACAATCCTTCACCAAACACTGCAGAGCCCTGTACACTCCGGGTTTACTGCCTAAATATGATTGGCTCCCACTTAAATCATCATGCGTATCCAAATAGATGTTTAAATCCTTAGAGAAAATAAGAGGAAGTGGCCACGAAGCCAGTTCTACATTCAAAAAATCAAAATTAGCAGCCTCGTCAATATTAGAACCATATACTGAGCAGACTGTAGATTGGTCGTTGCCAACACCACACTCACCAATGGCCCAGTGGCCTAATTTATCCACCTCTACATGATTACTGGAACAGATAGATGTATTTGCTAGACACGCCTCCCCCCTGGATATTAACTCTTGCTGTGTACACACAAAAAGTGAAAAGACCTAGATCCTTCAAATACCCCCGTTTATCGCATGGGATGTGGATATACTGCAAGCAAAGCAAATCTTGCTTCTTTACCCTCAAATCCAGAACAACATTACCTCTCTGGGCCCTATCGTTAAGGCCACAGATATTAATAGTACCAATCCGCAACTTATAGCCTGCAATTCAGCAAAAGAGCCATCTTTTTCCCTCCCAAACCAACAAGCCACAATCAGCCTCCTTATAGCCATACAAAGGGTCTATGGGGGGTGAGATACAAGAAAAAAAGGAATGCACCAATACACCTGTTTCCTGCTGCTCTAAGAGAACATTATCTTTATCATTACCGCAGCAGATCCTTGCTTTTTAGTCGATCCTGTCTGCTGTGATACTCAACCATGAGATTCCCACTTTCCACCACCACCACCGCCCCCTTCCCCCTAAAAACCCACCCTCCCAGCTCCCCTTCCCATCTCCACCCCTCCCTCCCGCCCCACCCCTCTCCTGCCACCTCCTGAAAGCAGTTGGACCAACCAGGCCCGTTGATGGTGATTTATCCCCCTTTCGAGAACCGAGCCCCAATTGTAGCTCCTCAAACAGTAATCAGATCGCCTCAATTAAAAAATAAACACAAAACCACGAACCCCAGTGCTAAGAAACCTGGATCCCCATGATGCCCTCTAATACCATACACACTTATGACCAAAAACAAACATATAAATAAATATTCAAAAGAATATATAAGGGCAGCCTGAGAAACCATCAGAGTACAGAGTACAGTGTACGTGTATAGTATAGCCAAGCTAGAGAGTCTTAGCCTGAGTTTAGGCCCTGCAAAAATTCCTTTGTCTTAACTTCAGACATAAAAAAATGAAACTTATCCTGCCACACCACTTTAAGCTTGGCCGGATTAATTAGATAGGCCTGTACTCCCTTATCTTAAAAGGGTTGTATCAGTTGGTGAAGACGCCACTTTCTCTCAACAGTAATATGGCAAAAGTCCAGCCTAACAAAAAATGTACACCCCTTAGCGGACCGTTTCCAATCTGGGCGCGCAAAGTCTGAGATTGCTTGGCGCAGCAGAAAATTGCCAGTGTAGATTAATATTGTCCTGGGCTTCGCACCTTCCCGCATGACCCAAGAATTTTGCCTATAGGGGAACCTATGGGCCCGCTGAACCTCTAGGTTCCAGTTCCAGTCAGAGAGTTCCGAGAAGGATCCCCTGAAGAGCCCCACAATATATTTACAGACGTCTTCTCCCTCCAGTCCTTCGGGGGATACCCAAAACTCTAAGATTGTTCCGCCTGAGTCTATTCTCGAAATTTTCCAGTTTCCACTGGGTAGCCACCATTTGACCCTCCAGGGTTTCTGACGCTTTCTTATGTGTCACTGACTCCATCTCTAGTGTCAAAATCTGTTCTCTGCATCCCCCATCCTTTCAGAAAATTCAGAGCAGGTCTTGGCAAGCTGTTGAATGGTACCTTGTAATTTGCGGCAGGTAGACTGAGCTCTGCGGCTTTCTGTCCGTGTTTACTCGTGGTGCGCCATTATGCTCTGATAGATTCCCTCAAATGATGCCACCTTCACGGCACCTTGAGCGGCGTTTCCCCTCCGAGACATCCCCCTCCAAGCGAGGCAGAACAGAATATTCCGAAAGAAGTCCTTTTGCTTCCATTTTAGACTTTTCTTATTGTTTTGCCTTTTTCTTCCTGACTGTACCAATAACATCAGTGCCTGTCTCAAGAGGTAGGGACCCCGTTTTTCATTCAGGCTGCTTATACCACTCAGCACACTGCCCAACGAGTTCTCCCTAGAGCACCCTCCAATTAACTCCTGATTCTCCTCATCTGACTAATCCGAGTGATCTGAGAGTGAGAATAAATGGTCCCCTAAATCTATCCATGCATGACTTGGTGTGGACACAGGAGGACATTTGTTGAAGCCAGAGAGCATCCTCAATCGAGTTGCCAGCTGCATCTAGTTCTGTTGCATGACTCTGAGATATAGCCCCCCCATCCAGGGTGTCATGTACATTTGCCCCAACTGCAGGAGTTGCAACAGCCATACATTCTTTATAAGTCGGCTCGACTGGTAATTCTGGGCACTGAACAGAGGGAGACTTTGTGCCATCTCCCAGGGACATTTGAGTAGCCACATTCACTTCAGACCACAAAGGGAGTGGCGCAGGATACAGTGATAAAGCTGGAACTGGAGCTGGAGTTGGGCTATCCGACCAAAGGCTGTATCTGAGCCAGAAGCTGTTGGCCTCGCCGGCTCACGAGCCCTTGTCTCCGGACTCTGTCTGCCAGCCGGCTTCTTCACCGAGGGCTGATTGGGGAGCAGCAGGCCTGGCTCTTTTCTTGTCACTGCTCATCTGTCGGTCTTTGAAACTCTTGTAGACTTTGGAGGCATTGCTGTCCACTGCATACCGCAGTGTCCTGATCTCACAGATGCCCAGCGAACTACTCGAGAAACCAGCCTCCTCCAAATGCAATGCAGTGGGGTCAATACTTTGGCTGCAAGCAACCAGACAGCTAGCGGTACGCTAGCAAAGCCAATCCCTGCATTCATCCCCTAGAGTCGGCTGCAGAGGGGCAGTAAAACATCCAGTAGGCTCGGTGGGGAAGAGGGCAAAAAACAGCCGTCCTCACAAGGCCGCCATCTTGCTTTCCCAAAGTAAATTGAGACAGTCCTCAGACCCTGTGCCTGTAACTGTTCTCCTGGCCGTAACGTTTAATTAAACAAACTGTTCCTGTTTTGCCGAACGCCTCTTGTCTTCTGTTTTTTAAGGTATTTCATACTCAAGCAACACCTATGTGGGAAGAGTTTCCATGTCATGCAAGATGACAATGAGGTGCAGTTATTGTGTAATAGAACCAGCACGTAGCAGAGTGTTGGATGGTAAAGTGTGAAAGACAGATGCGCAGTTTTATGGTTTTGAGTATGCTAGTAGCTTTGAACAGCTCTGCAGGTCCCTTTCTGTTATTTCATATGATATAGTTTGCTTATCTGGTTACTGCACTGGGTCGTCCAGTCTGATATTTTGTGTATAGTTGTGGTCCTGAGCTGGCATGGCTGGAGGGAAAGAGAAGTGGAGTGATCTGTTAGGATGGGCATTTTTATTATCATCCATCATATCTAAGTGTATTTGTGAGATGTAAAGAGGTGGTCAGATTGTATAGGTATTTGGGCCCTGCAGCGGTGGACCACATTAAAGTCCTCCAAATTATCCAGCAACATGTGGCAAACCTCTTCAGTTATTCCATGCCTTTTCATTTGGCTGTTTTTTCACTGTACGGTGCTGGTGACGAACAACCCTCATAGCAGATATGTCTTATGTGAATTTAACAGGTATATGTTACAGTTTATTGCTGACTTCTATGCCTTATTGTTTTAGTATTGTTTTGTTGCATAAGTGTTAAATATGGAATTATATAATGCCACTGCAAACCATAGGTCAGGGCTTCTTAGCTTACCTGCATATAAATGCGGTTTGCTGGTTGAATTATTTGTAATTCGTGCATTGCAAGCTTGAGGGTGCCACTGTTTTCTGGACTCTGTTGCTGGGATGTGGGTGGTGCAGTTATCTAAGAAACAGCCATGCTTTCAACTGTCTTCAGCAGTGTATATTCTCTTGGGTGCTTTAATGCTGGCTGGTAGTGAGTTCCAGAGCTTGGTGGCTTGTACGGAGAAAGCAGCACCTTCTATGGATTTTTTATGATAAGGTGGTATGATAAGTGGTGCAAGCCTGGAGTGCAGTAATCTGTTTGGTTTGTGCTGCTTGAATTTAACTTGTAGGTAGAGTGGTCCTTTTCCTTGGGAGGCTCAGTGGACAATGCAGAGTGCCTTGTAGGTGGATTCAGCAAGATCAAGCTTTTATGTGATGAATGACTTACAGTTAACCACTTAACCGCGGCGGCAATTCCGCCGCGGTGCGGCGGTTTTATTGATTGGGCGGGGCCGCGTCGGCCAACAGACGTGCGCAGCACTACGGAGGTAGTGCTCGCGACGGCCGTTGGCCGACGGGCGCACGGAAAGGGTTAAAGGTCGCAAGATTTCCACAAGTGTGTATCTCTCTCCACTTGCAGGGGTGAGTGCACATAGTGGGTGTGTTTTTGTCCCAGACTGTTCAGCGATACATTGTTGGGGGCATTTTGCCAAGGGAGTGAACATGTTTAGAAGGTAAAGTTATAAAAGAAGTATTGGAGAGCATCTTAAAAATTGTAGAAAGACTTCGAGAGAGCAGGGTATCCTTGGAGAAGATATGGTCCTCAAATAGGTCGCTGGTAAGGGATGCTGAAAGGTTAACCTGCATTTGTTTCTTAGGGATAGAGAAAAGGCAGGAAGTAGAGGAAAGCCTTAATTGTCATAAGAATGATGCAAACCAGTGAACTTATGGAAACGTTTCACTGTGTGAAGAGAGGACAGAGCCTTGAAGAAGGCTGGGCTTAATGTCCAGCATTATCCTCTGTCCTCCACCAAAAAAATCAAAGATTCTGAGAGTGCCACCGAAGTCCTAGGGATGTTTCATACTCAGAATGGACATTGGCCATGTAAAGCCTCTAAACATGAGCTGGATACTCACCCTGTACATGGTCTTTACTGTGTGAATGTAGCCGGTCACGTGACACACGGGCAAGTGTGAGCTGGAAAGTCTGATGATGGAGAGGTCATGGGGGGGTAGGTCAGCACTTGGTGGGTATTCAGTAGCGTCACAAATACAAGAATGTGTTACACCTGGCATCCTTGGCGTAGTTTCCCCCATATTTTTGCCTCTACCTCCGGTATTTTTGACTGTGTGCTGGACTTCGTTTTATTGGTTTAGGTACTCTGGGCAATTTACCACTGCTGATCAGTGCTAAAGTGCAAGTGCTTCCTGTGTAAATTGTAATTCTGATTGGTTATCCATGATTGGCATATTTGATTTACTGGTAAGTCCCTAGTAAAGTGCACTGTGTGTGCCCAGGGCCTGAAAATCAAATGCTACTAGTGGGCCTTCAGCACTGGTTGCGCCACTCACATGAGTAACACTGTAAACTTGTCTCAGGCCTGCCATTGCAGTGTCTGTGAGTGCAGTTTTGAACTGCCATGTTGACCTGGCAAGTGCACCCACTTGCCAGGCCCTAACCTTCCCTTTTTCTATATGTAAGATACCCCTAAGGTAGGCCCAAGATACCTCAATGTATTTGAAAAGTAGGACATGTACTGGTGTGTTTTCCATGTCTTGATAGCGAAACACTTCCAATTTCTTTTTCACTATTGCAAGAACTAGCTCTCCCATAGGCTATCTTTGGAGCGGCCTTATAACATTTTACAAGTGTAACTTTCAATTGGGAAAAGATAGAGATTTGGAGTTTGGACTCCCTGTGCTCAGAATTTAAAAATACATCTCTTAGTGAAGGTGGTTTTTAGATTGTGTGTTTGAAAATGCCATATTTTCTTGTTTAACCATCCTGTGCCTCTGCCTGCCTGTGGAATCAACGTCTTGTTTAGAATGACAGGGGCCTGTTTGTGCATTCACTCTAGACTGTCACACAAAGGGAGCTGAGGTGTGCCCTGCATATCTTATGACCCATCACCAGGCTGATGGGTCTTCCTGAGCTAGAGTGGGGGGAGGAGTTGTCACAGATACCTGAATAGGGCTGTGCCTGTCCTCTCACAATGCTGACTCTACCCCCTTGGAGTGAGTCTGGAACCAAGGCTAGGCAAGACAGGAACTTGTAAACTACAAAGACTTCAAAGGCCAAAAGGGGTATAAGTATTGGACCTAGAACCCCAGACTTTTAGAACACTTCTGGATCAAGAGGACCCTGCCAAGAAGAAGAGCTGAAGAGCTGTCAGGGGGAGGACTGCTCCTTCACTATGTGTTGCTTTGCTGGGTTGGGCTGCAGTTGCTGCTTCTGTCTGTGGGCAGTGGAAAGGACTGGACTTTTACTTTGCTGTATCCTGCTTGAGAAGATTCTCCAAACGCTTGAAGTAGAGCTTGCCTCCTGTTAAGAAGTCTCAGGGACACAAAGACTTCATCTCCAGCATCCCTAAAATCCACTGATGGGAGTTCTGACCTGCATTGTGGTGCCAAATCCAGTTCTGGGCCCATGGAGGTTGATCCTCTTGCAAAGACCTGCTGGGAACCATCAAAATCGACGCATCACCCTTCCAGCGTCTGTTTTTTCGACACAGAACAGCCGTGCAGGAGAAATTTTCAGACACCGCCACCGTGCGGCCGAAGGAATTGACGCAGCGCCTGTCCGAAGCTGAAGAAACAACTGCAACCCGAGTTCAGCGCACTGTGTCTCCAAAGTCTGAGACCCCCGCACTAACTCCGACACAGGCCCTGCTGTTCGGCTGAAAGAATCGACGGATCGTGGGACCGCGGCTGAAGAAGTCGATTCAGCGTTTGTTTGCTGCCGCATCCCTCTCTACCGCATCCAGATTTCCACGCATCACACCTGACAGTTTTTTTGAAACATCACCCACAGACCAGAACCATCACAGGGTTTCGACGCATCGCTTCACCCTACAGTCCGGATTCGACGCAACACTTCTCCTGCGTGCCGCAGAATTGACTCATCGCCTCCCCAAGGACTCAGGAACCGAAGCATCGCTGTGTTTTCCAGCGCTTCCCTCCTCTGCGGCTGATTTGCCTTGTGAATTTTGACGCATCTGAAGGTGCTTTGTGTATAATCACCGCATCCATAGTTCCCTATGAACAGAATTGCTCAAACCTTTTAAAAGCCATATTTTGAGTTGTGTATGTTAGATTTTTGTCGTTTTGGTCTCGCTTGGTTTCAATAAAGATACTTGATTTTTCTAAACTGGTGCGGTGTCCATTGTAGTGTTTTCACTGTGATACTGTGTGCATTATGTACAAATGCTTTACACGTGACCTCTGAGATAGGCCTGACTGCTCGTGCCAAGCAACCAAGGGGGTGAGCAGGGGTTATCTTGGGTGTGTAATCCCCTTATCCTAACTAGAAGGAAGGGTCCCTACATGGACAGGGGGCATACCACTGCCAACTAAAGACACCCCATTTCTAACAGAATGAACTTGAAGAGTGTGCAAGTAGAGTATGTGGCCTGGGAGTTGGTACCAGAGAGTGCCTCGTCTGAGACAGTAGATGCCTGTGGACGAGGTTGTGGGGATGATGGTGTCAAGACTGAAATTCTTCCCGCATAGCCATACATGTGGTTCCAGCATGACTAGAAACAGGAAGGTGTGACTATTTTTGGCATTAAATGGGCCGGTACAGTCCGGTACTGAGTACCCGCACTTTTTTATTTTGAGAGGGAGAGTGCCTGCACTTCTCGAGAGTGACCTAATACTTTTAATTGGGCATACCAGCACTTCTCAGAAACAAGCAGGTACTCTGGTACAGGGTACCTACACTTCTATTTTTCCATTTCAAGCACTGGTCGACCCTATCCACAATAGAGCTCCTTTACTGTATTCCGCCTGAGTTCCAGCGACTGAGATAGTCGCGGCCGGCATAACTCGCGGGTGGGGGCGACAGGCGCGGGGGGAGTCGCGGTGGGGATCACGCGGGGGGAGCTTGGAATTTAATTTTTAAAAAGCCTTACCTCGAGCCGGGTCCCTCATCTTCTCTGCTCCTGCTCTCCTGTCTCGGACAGGAACAGGAAGCAGGCAGGCAGACTCCCTCCCCTGACCAGACACAACGCTGGTCTGAGCGCCATGACATGGCGCTCAGCCAGGGGCTGGAGGGGTGGGCATGTTCTCCATGCAGGCTGCAATGCAGCCTGCATGGAGAAAGGGAAAGTGCGCATGACTGGTTTGGGTGGCTCGAGAGGGCCGACCAAACAGTCACTGCGCAGTCAGGAGTGGGCAAACTACTCCTCCCCTGCCCTGCTCGGAGAGCAGAGCAAACCTGCCCACCGCAAAGCAGCAGGACAAGAAACATAAAATGACAATAACTTACAGTTATTGTCATTTTATGTTTCTCACTGCTTAAAAGCAGTGGGGCGACGCTCCTCCGCCAAATGCGGAGGAGCCGCCCCTGAGTCACATCTTTTTTTGCCAAGAATAATTTCTGAGAACGACTTGGCTAACAGGAAATGAAACATAGTCTGCTTTCTGGGGACAGGTCACTGTCATCAGAACTCTCTTTCCAGCGCTGTCCTTAGAACCCGAGTGGCTGTGACAAGCAGAGGACATTCTCACCTTATCCCGTTTACAGAGATAAGGGGCCGTTCCCCAAAAATATGTGAGCATCAATCTGATTTTTTTGCTAATAACACGCTGGACAAGGCGGCCGACAAGATCAAGCAGGCTTGACAGGAATTCAAAGGAGCGGGAATCACGTGCAACTTAGAAAGAAACCTCTCCATTAAAATCAAGATGTGACTCCGTTCACATGCCGCAAAGTTTCTTGGATTCGCTGCAGGACAAACAAGGGCTTGTAGGTGTGAAAAAACATAGTAACCCAGAAAAATGGACGGCTTCGAATCACGTATAGCTTCAAATGCCTCAAACCACACTACCTTGGCGTCTTCAAGAATTCCCTCTTTAATTTTTCCACTCATAGTTTTATAGACCTACACTGCCACCAACTCAGGAGTTTTACACAACCGAAAAAAATGTATTCTAATTTCTAAAGTAATTTAATTCACTTTTCCGTGCGATTTTCTGTTTGTAAATCGCCTCCGGTGCCAGCAGTAATTTGAAAGCAAGCAGTGGAAAGTTCTTCAGAGTTCTAATGCTACTTCCTTTGTGAGATCAGTGTGCCTGTGCGTGTTTCCAACAAACAGCTTTTTATGTAGTTCATGTATTTCAAACCCGCAGCTTGGTCAGTGGCCAAAAAATACAATTTGACCTTTCCAGGAGGCATGATGTAGCGCGCCTTTCTGGACGAGAACCGTAATGTGTTCAGTGTAACAGGATAATTAAAATGTTTAAGTCATGGCCGGCACGAACCAAAATCAGCCCTGCCAAAAAAATTTCAAACTAGCCTCACGCTGAAGGAGGTCACACTTAACAAGGCGTCTGGAGGGGGGGGGGGGGTTATAGCAGCCCATCTTGCTCTGAAAGTAGTCCTTTAACCACAGAGACATGATGGACAGTCCGGACATGGTGGAATGTGGACTGTCAAGACTGTAAGGAGTTCATGCGCATCTTTTAGTGTATCTTGACCTCCATTTAGTCATATTACAAATGCCAGAGAAAAAATGAATGACGTTTTTATGTTTCGGCACTTACACATGAAAAGACTACAACGGATTCAGAGCTCTGCAGCTAGACTACTCTTACATTTAAAACCGCAAGACCACATCCCCCCTGCCTTGAAAGCCCTGCATTGGTTACCGGTTTCCAGAAGATCCACGTTCAAGCTGCTTTATATCACCCACAAAGCGATACATGGAACAGGACCGCTCTTCATCAGGAATAAAATCACCAAACACATTCAACACAGGAGCCTCCGCTCTAGAGTGGCACCTCGCCTCAAAACCCCAAGATACAAGGAAAAAACATGGGTGGCACATCCTTCTCTGTTCAAGCAGCCAAACTATGGAACTCTTTACCCCAACATAAGATCCACTGATAACCACCTTGGGCCATATTACAGAAGGTGCCCGGGGGGGGCGTAACGGGCGTTTGCACCCACTTTGCGCGCCCCCGGGGCACTTTGGTATTATAGAAGGGGGCGCAGACGCTTGTTCGTCCCTTTCTAAAATACCAATAGCGCTGGCACACTTAATGCGCCACCGCTTCCTTCGGAAGGTGTTGCCTTATTTGCACTGGGGCGTGCCCTATGCAAATGAGGGAATTCCTTTGACTCTGCACCCGCGCCATATTACAGACAGGGGTGCAGAGTCAAAGAAGCCCGCAAGAGGCGCACTGACAGTGCACCATTTAAAAGGTGGTGCACTGTCAGTGCACCCCCTGTGAGCATTCCTCTGCAGGGGGTAAAGGGGCTCCCATGGCCCCCCCAGACATCCCCTTGCAGGTGGGTGCAGTCACTGACTGCACCCGCCTGCAAGGGGATCTCTAATCCCCTTTGAAAGTGCAGGCGGATGCCTCCTGCACAATGAAAACACAGAGCAGCTGCTCCGTGTTTTCACATGAAAGCACTGCCCCTAGGGCAGCGCAAGTTCGTGGCTGGACTGGGGGCAGCACATTCACCATAATAGGACGCATTATCATTGTTTGCGCCTGGCGCACCTTTTGAAAGGTGCGCCAGGCGCAAACAATGATAATGTGTAATACGGCCCTTAGCTTCAGAAAACCACTCAAGAGTTGGGTCTTCCCACATAACCACCATACGCAAACAGAAAAATATAGCATATCCCTCTGTATATAAGCATTTATTTGTACTATAGATATGTACCTATATATGTGTATTGCTTTGTATAAACGTGTAGAATAATGTTTTAAATAAATATATATAGATATTCATTAGTTCTGCTTAACAAATGTACATATTACTGATAGTTACATTATTCTATGTATTTAACATGTATATAAGTGACTGCATAAATAAGTAAATATTTTATCATAACTATTTATCTACAATTGCTTCATTATTGAATTACAAATATATATATATATATATATATATATATATATATATATATATATATATATATATATATATATATATATAAATAAATAAAATAAATTTAAAGTACAACAGCACTTGAAAGCCAGAGTTTATTTAATGAATCTTTAATCTACATATACTACCTCCCTTTATGCATCTATATACCTTCCATGTACTTATGGATCTATATATTAATTACTTTTCTTCTAATTCAGCATATCCAATCTACTACCCTATTTCTCACCCTATACCTGTCTCAATATATCCTCTACCTCAATTCTCTGACTCATCTCAAACCTCTTTCTACTACTCTTTCCAATGCACTACCCTATTTCTCACCCTATACCTCTATCTATATATCCTCTACCTCCACTCTCTTATTCATCCCAAACCCGACACCACAATCCCCAAAATAGCCCTTTCTAGACTCTTCCATACTCTACCCCTCCTTGCATCATTTCATACCTCTTTTACTATTCTGATCCCCCAAAACAAGCCTTTCTAATCCCTTCCCTCTGACTCTTACCCCTCCACCTCCCTTTTACTCATCCCAAGCCTCCTCCTACTGCTATGAGCTCCAAAACAAATAAACAAAAAAAACGATTTCTAAATCCTTCCATCTTCTATCTCTCCACTACTCTTTTCAATCCAAATAATAGACTAACATGTCCACCACTCAAATTAATTTTATATTTCACTATACTAATTCACCACTAATTCTTTATGGATTCCGGAGTAGCGTGCTACTCGCCGAAAATAACTTCAACTCCTCATCAGGGGTAACAAGAGCTATATAAATGCAAACCTTTTTCCCTCTTCTTTCCCTCCACTATCCTTCTCAATCCAAATAACTGACTAACATATCCACCACTCAAATTACTTTCATATTTCACTATACTAATTCACCACTAATACTTTATGGGTTTCAGAGGAGCGTGCCACTCGCCGAAAAAGCGCTTCAACACCCCATCAGGGGTAGCAAGCGCTATATAAATGCAAACCTTTTTCCCTCTTCTATCCCTCCACTATCCTTCTCAAACCAAATAACTGACTAACATATCCACCACCCAAATTACCTTTCATACTTCACAATGCTAATTCACCACTAATCCTTTATGTGTTCTGGAGTAGTGTGCTACTCGCCGAAAAAGCACTTTGACGCCTCGTCAGAGGTAGTAAGCGCTATATAAATGCATTTACAATACAATTTACAATACAATACAATACAGTTTGTCCAGATTATGAAGGGAACTCTCCAGTGATAACACTGTTATGGCGGTCCTTGCCATAACTGTTCTCTGGCTACTTTTGAGGCATCTCTGGTAAATACCAGTAGGTGTGCGATATTATGGTTTTACCGCCTTGCAATTGCCAGGGCTCTTAATGGTGAAAAACAGAAAAAATGTTTAGTAAACCAATTACTGGCTCTATTTGCTTGTCCACACCATCACTGTTTGAGCCTAACATGTGATGTGTTCTCTGATACCTCGACGACTTATCCTGGGAAATGAATATAGGCTAAGGGACTTTGCATTACTCCTCAGTGCTACCATGCTATGATACTGAGGGAAAAGTTTTTCAATTTTTTTGTTGTTGTTTTAATTGGAATTAATTGAAGACATACAGGATAATGAAACCCAGCCACCGGGGAGGATATGTCATGAACCAAACGACAAGAAAAGAACACAAGGAACACATCAACAATGAGGTCATACACGACAGGGAGGACGGATGCTAAAATAAGTTTCAGGAACAGTCATTTACGTACAGCGAAGGACAAATGTCAGATATGGCACGCATGTACAGACAATGATCAGAGACACCAGCATATGAGTGCATGAGGCGCGGCCAGCACCACGGAAGGGTACCTAGCAGTCAAGGTGTAAGCAGCCTCTCAGGTGAAAATGTCGGCGCAGGACTTGTCCAAGTCTCAGCCTCCTGCACCGTAGTGGTCAGTAAGTATGTCTGTAGTGGGCTTCAAAAGTAATTTAACCTGCTGGCAGCCGGAACTGTGACGTAGTATAGTTCCAGCTGGGCACTATAGTATACCATGTCTTTCATCCATTTATTGACAGTGGGCACCGTGTCTTTGCCCCAGACTCAGGCCACCTTATGCTTAGCCAACAGTAGGGCAACTGAGGTGAAGCGCCAAAATTCCTTTGGCACCTCTAACATGCACCCTAGTGGAGTCATCCTGGGAGAGCATTGCAACAACACACCAGTCATGTCTGAGAGCTGAATGTACACATCAGCCAAGAATTTCCCAACACATACACAGCCCCAGGCCAAGTGCATAAACTCTGCTGCTGGGGTCCCACAGCGACGGCAAGAAGAGTCTGCTCCCCTTCCACACCTTAGCACTGCCAGGGGGAGTGTAATATAGCTGATGTAGGAACTTAAAGTGGATAACACGTAGTCTGCCATTTGGGGACAACTCCCCTATTTGTTCACAGCAATATTTCCATACTTTGTCTGTGAGATGCATCCCTAGGTCCCTCTCCCATTGTAGTCTGGCCTTGGGTTGCGTCAGGGGGGGTCCTCCATTTGGATTGTATTATAAAAGATCGTCACTATGTGTCTGCTAGTTGGACTGGTAATAAGAACCCCTAGCGTTTACAAGCGGGAGGTTCCTGTGGAAAGGAGGGGCCGCGGGCCTTACATAGGGCTCGTAATCTGCAGTATACTAGAGTGTCCATCGTCAAACAGGACTCTCCCTCCCCTGCACTCGGGCCCTTCAGGAACTGACCATTCTGGAAGAGGTCTCAAATTGTTTGTACCCCCAGGCACGCAGTCTGTGCAATGCCAGTGCATTTTCTGTGAGCTGTATAAGTGGGTAGAGGAGTAGTGATTGGTTTGGGGAATATAATGTGGGGTGTGCTAGACGGCCATGTAGCCTGTCCCAGGCCCACATCACATAGTCCACTGTTAATCTCCATAAGGTGTATTCTGGGAGGGTGCACCACAAGTGAGTGTAGTATGTGAGGGCACGCAGTGTCGCACTCCACTGCCACATGTGCTGTAAAATACCGCGGGTGGAGCAAATAGGGAGCGAACTGTGCTTGTGCAGTTATACTACAGCTCAAATTCGGGGGCACGTAGTCCACCCTGGGCAAACAGCATGGTCAGCACCTTCCAGCAGCATCTAGGCTGTTTTAACGCCCGGGCTAAAGTTTTCATGTGGGATTTGAATGTCTTGAAAAACATTTGCGTCAGTATTATTGGAACTTTATAGAATAGGTAGATGGGAGCTCCGCAGGATCTGCTGTAGTCAGCCTGAGATGGAGCTCTGCTCAATGCCCGCCATCCCGCTGAGGCCATCAGCAAGTCATCGGCCGTCTCAGACACCGCACATCCACTCGCTAGCCAGTCATCAAACACATTATTGGCCTCAGGGCTCTGTAATTGACTATCCCCAGTTTTAGGTGGACTTTCAGGTTTCCCTGTGTGGGTGGATGAGGTAGGATTGCACACCCAGCGCAAGGGGAAAACTTTTCATCTCTAGTCACCATTGTCAACTTTTCCCTCACTCAAGGCATCTTCCCTGGATTCCTCAAGGCAGGCCAGATCTTCACATTCCAGAAGAAGCCTACTATTCTACACCCTGATGAGCACACAAACTACTGGCCCATTGATCACCTACCTCTTGTCAGCAAAATCAGCAAAAAATGTTATCACAACTTCAAAATCACACTAATTTCAACTATCTCTTGCATGAATATCAGTCTGGTTTTAGATTGCGCTGCATCACAGAGACAGCTACCTTACATATCATAGACGACGATCTTCAAACAACAGATAAAAATGAGGGGAAGAGCCAGTTCAATCCACAGAAGAGGTGAGGCAAACAACTATAAATCACAAACAGGCTCGAGGAAGAAACAGCAGGTTTGCTGAGAAAGAGATGGTAGGTAAGAGGAGGCAGCTCAAGGAGGGCCACAGTTGACAGCAAGGGTAGAGAGAAGTTAGAAGTGGCAACAGAGAAGAATAGAGGGCTACCACTAGCTCATCCAGAATAAAGAGAAGGGGAGAGACTAAAAGAGCAACATGGTCAGCAGGAAGTAGAAGTGGGAACCTGGAGAGGAGAGTGCAAGGAGTGGAGATGATCGCAGATAGTCAAAGAGTCAAGTAGGGCTTTTGGGTTAAATACAGTCTGAAGATATGCATCTTTAGATTTGCTGGAATGGATAAGAAGGTGGGCTTAGTTGTGAGGTCAGCTGGGTGAGAGTTCTATAAAAGAGTAGCAGCTCCTGAGAAGGATTGGTGCTGTGGGATCATTCTGATACTTGTGGTTTCCAGCAGAAGGTTGATTTTGCTTCTGAGACCTTTGGTACCACCTAATGTTTAAGGAGGTTAGAAAGGTAGGGTGGAGAGTGGGAGTGGACTTAAATTTTATTCTAGCCTCAACAGGAAGCCAGTATAATTCGATGAGTATTGGATTAATGTTGTTGAACTTCCTCGATGACGAGGTAAGTCTGCCTGTAGAGTGGAAAACTATTTTGAGTGGCAAGAGAGAAGCTTCTGATAAGCTAGCGAGGATGGAGTTACCAAAGTCCACTTGTGAAAAGATTAAGTTGTGAGCTTTTATTTTAGAAGAGCAGTGTAAAGAAAGAATAATTGTTTTTAAGACCTATATTAATACTTTACTGTTGAGAAAGTGAACATACCCATAAATGCTCCTTAATGCATATATGTTTACCATGAAAATTCTAACACTTCTGTGTACCCTTACTTGCTCTGTTGCATTTCATTAATCATTTGCTATGTTGTTTTGATATAAATTTGAAGACCACTAAAATCGTAGTATTCTTGCACATTTGCATGCATTTTAAATGTACTGTGCCCATGTAACTCCATGTTGTACATTGCATATTTACTGAACACTGTTAGCAAAATGTAGTCGTGTTCTGAGTCTGGCATGACGAAGTGAGGATTTGAAAAAATAGTTGCGTTAGCTCCCATTAGTGTTACCTGTATCACACTATCAAGGACTTCTCACATTCCTTCCCACAAAAAGATCCTGGCGCCTCTCATTAGTTATTATTTTCACATTCATATTTAATCACGTGGTCTCACTCCTGTTCACTTGCATTGAGAGAAAATGTCTAAAAATGTCTAGAAATTGTATGGATTTTTTCATTACATGCTCCTGATTAAGGGTGAAACTCTGGTCACTTTATAAGATATCCCAGGTGTTGTCTTTCACAGCCTGGTACATTCAATGCCAGGAATGGTAGGTGAAGAGGAGGGCTCTGGACCGACCTCCACACCACGACTCCTGGCACCAGAGATAAGGGAGAGATTTCTCGAGGGGTACTGTTTATTTTATTTATTTTATTTTGAAGGTTTTATATAGCGCGAACAAGACCCTTGCGGGTATCAGAGCGCTTTACATGTCATACATTGGAAGCAAGAGTAAACATGGAAAAAAGAAAAATAAGCATAGAAGAATACAATTATAGGTGATTCAGATAGAAGGTGCTCAATAGTACGAAACTAGCAATTAAAATATGGTGCTCAATAATACAGCCTAGTAATTAACATCTAGTAAAAAGTAAGTAGTTCACGTGAATTTGGCCATGAAAATCGCTTTCACTTCTTTTTTGAAGGCGGCAGTGGATGGGTTCGTTCTTGTTTCTGTGGGCAAAGCATTCCAGATCCTGGGAGCCATTCCAGAGAAGGACCGGTTGTAAGTTTTTTTCTTGGCAAATCGTTGTGGTTTCAGTAAAAGATTCTTTGAGCTTCTGGAAGCTCTATTACCAGCAGAGAGTACCAGTTTCTGAGCTAGATAGCTCGGGGAATTGTGGTGTATGGCCTTGTGCGTCATACATGCTATTTTCAGGTGAATTCTAGCCTCAAACGGTAGCCAGTTGAGGGTTCTAAGGTCTGGGGATATGTGAGAGGTTCTCTTTGATCCTGTGATGAGTCGCGCTGAATTGATAGCGGCTCTTAACGGGGCTGTCGACGACCTAGGGAGGCCACATAAGGTTACTGCCCCATATTCCACTCTTGGGATCACTAGGGCCTGAACTGCTTGTTTAAAGTCGTTTGCTGGCAAGAAGTGTTTCAGTTTTCGCAGTGTGTTCAGGTGGAAATTTGCTCCTTTTGTGGAGGCGCTAATATGCTTCTGCATTTTTAGGTTTCTGTCCAGTGTCACCCCTTGCGATTTCGCTGATTCGACAATGAGCGGTTGCCCTTGGAGTGCTATTTGGTGCTTCATCCATTCCAGGATGGTGGATGATTTGTTGGGGGGGGGCGATTAGGAGGAACTCGGTTTTGAGGGCGTTTAGTTTCAAATGGTTTTCGGCCAGCCATGTTTGAATTTTTTGTAGCGTTGTGTTGAGAGCTTTGATGTCCTCAAGTGAATGGATCTTGATGTAGAGTTGGGTGTCGTCTGCATACATATGGAAATGGACCTCTGAGAGACTGAGAAGTTCGGTGAGAGGCTCCATGAAAAGGTTGAATAGTGTGGGCGAAAGGGAAGATCCTTGCGGTACTCCTAACGTGACTGGCACGGGGTTGGACAAGGTTTGATTGACCTTGAATCTTTGAGATCTATTTTGGAGGAAAGAGGTAAACCAGGTAAGCACAGACCCAGATATTCCCATTCTGAGTTTCAGGAGTTCTAGCAAGTTGTTGTGTTTGACGGTGTCAAATGCCGATGACAAGTCGAGTAAGATTAGTAAACAGGCTTCGTTTTGGTCAAGGATTTTTAGAGCGTCGTCAATTATGTGTGTCATGGCTGATTCAGTACTGTGGCCTGCACGGAAACCAGATTGGTATTGGTTAAGCAGGTTGAATTGATCGATGTGGTTGCTAAGCTGAGTGTGAACACATTTTTCCAGGAGCTTGGCTAGAGTGGGGATGTTGGATATCGGGCGATAATTATTTATGTCCGATGGGTCAGCTGTTGGTTTCTTTAGAATAGGGGATACCTGCCCTGTTTTCAGGATATCTGGGATGGTACCTTGACGGAGGGAGGTATTTATAATCTTGGTCCAGAGAGGTAGTAACAATGGGATGAAGTCTTTTAGATAGTTAGCGGGAAGTGGGTCTGTGAAGTGGTTGGAGGGATTCAGGGCGTTTAGCGTCTTTAGTATAGAATCTTCACTATAAGTGTTGAAGTAGGACCAGGATGCGTTGTTTTTCAGGTTGAATTTTGTGGAGCATTTGACTGAGGCACCTGTCAGGGGCGGTGCAGAGTTATTTTGCATGACCGTCAGTGATAAAAGATCATTGAGTAAGTCCGTTTTTATGGACTCCGATTTTGTAGTGAAAAAGGATGCAAATTCCTCACAATTAGGTAGGGTGTCAGGGATAGCCTTGGGGTGAATGGATGCACTCTTGGTTTGGGCTTTGATTAGATCGAATAGTTTTTTGGGACGGTTTTTGGCTTGATCTAGTTGATTTCTGAAGAAATCGGTTTTAGATCTTCTGATCTTTCTGAAGTAGGCGTTTCTGTTGATTCTTAGTAGTTTGAGGTGGTCAGCTGATGGAGCTGATCTCCAGCGTCTTTCAATCAATCTAAGTGAGCGTCTGTCATCATTTAGCCTACCGATACAAAAGGGGATGATGGACGGAACGTTTGAGCCAATCAAACACTCACCCCCAGTCAACTGATCTGGTTTTAATCCATCATCATTCTTTAGCTCACTCCACCACCCCAGTTCAGACATGGCCATATGCAAATCAGTCTGACCCTGTGCCTCATGGGAACAGTCCAGCTCGAACTGCCAAGCCATGTCTTCCTGACCGAAACAAGCATCCTAGGACCGGTTTCTGGCATTCAGCCGTCATCAGCCAGGCTTGCTTGAATCCAGTGGCAAAGTGAGCAAGGGACCCACGTCTGGGCATACCCGCCAACTTAGAGGCGAACAAGCGATACAAAAGGGGATGATGGACGGAACGTTTGAGCCAATCAAACACTCACCCCAGTCAACTGATCTGGGTTTAATCCATCATCATTCTTTAGCTCACTCCACCACCCCAGTTCAGACATGGCCATATGCAATCAGTCTGACCCTGTGCCTCATGGGAACAGTCCAGCCCGAACTGCCAAGCCATGTCTTCCTGGACCGGAAACAAGCATCCTAGGACCGGTTTCTGGCATTCCAGCCGTCATCAGCCAGGCTTGCTTGAATCCAGTGGCAAAGTGAGCAAGGGACCCACGTCTGGGCATACCCGCCAACTTAGGGCTGAACAAAGCGATACAAAGGGGATGATGGACGGAACGTTTGAGCCAATCAAACACTCACCCCCAGTCAACTGATCTGGGTTTAATCCATCATCATTCTTTAGCTCACTCCACCACCCCAGTTCAGACATGGCCATATGCAAATCAGTCTGACCCTGTGCCTCATGGGAACAGTCCAGCCCGAACTGCCAAGCCATGTCTTCCTGGACCGAAACAAGCATCCTAGGACCGGCTTCTGGCAATCCAGCCGTCATCAGCCAGGCTTGCTTGAATCCAGTGGCAAAGTGAGCAAGGGACCCACGCCTGGGCATACTCGCCAACTTAGGGCGAACAAGCGATACAAAAGGGGATGATGGACGGAACGCTTGAGCCAATCAAACACTCACCCCAGTCAACTGATCTGGGTTTAATCCATCATCATTCTTTAGCTCACTCCACCACCCCAGTTCAGACATGGCCATATGCAATCAGTCTGACCCTGTGCTCATGGGAATAGTCCAGCCCGAACTGCCAAGCCATGTCTTCCTGGACCGGAAACAAGCATCCTAGGACCGGTTTCTGGCATTCCAGCCGTCATCAGCCAGGCTTGCTTGAATCCAGTGGCAAAGTGAGCAAGGGACCCACGCCTGGGCATACCCCGCCGATGTATCGCTTTGTTCGCCCTAAGTTGGCGGGGGTATGCCCAGACGTGGGTCCCTTGCTCACTTTGCCACTGGATTCAAGCAAGCCTGGCTGATGACGGCTGGAATGCCAGAAACCGGTCCTAGGATGCTTGTTTCCGGTCCAGGGAAGACATGGCTTGGCAGTTCGGGCTGGACTGTTCCCATGAGGCACAGGGTCAGACTGATTTGCATATGGCCATGTCTGAACTGGGGTGGTGGAGTGAGCTAAAGAATGATGATGGATTAAACCCAGATCAGTTGACTGGGGGTGAGTGTTTGATTGGCTCAAACGTTCCGTCCATCATCCCCTTTTGTATCGCTTTGTTCGCCCTAAGTTGGCGGGGGTATGCCCAGACGTGGGTCCCTTGCTCACTTTGCCACTGGATTCAAGCAAGCCTGGCTGATGACGGCTGGAATGCCAGAAACCGGTCCTAGGATGCTTGTTTCCGGTCCAGGGAAGACATGGCTTGGCAGTTCGGGCTGGACTGTTCCCATGAGGCACAGGGTCAGACTGATTTGCATATGGCCATGTCTGAACTGGGGTGGTGGAGTGAGCTAAAGAATGATGATGGATTAAACCCAGATCAGTTGACTGGGGGTGAGTGTTTGATTGGCTCAAACGTTCCGTCCATCATCCCCTTTTGTATCGCTTTGTTCGCCCTAAGTTGGCGGGGGTATGCCCAGACGTGGGTCCCTTGCTCACTTTGCCACTGGATTCAAGCAAGCCTGGCTGATGACTGCTGGAATGCCAGAAACCGGTCCTAGGATGCTTGTTTCCGGTCCAGGGAAGACATGGCTTGGCAGTTCGGGCTGGACTGTTCCCATGAGGCACAGGGTCAGACTGATTTGCATATGGCCATGTCTGAACTGGGGTGGTGGAGTGAGCTAAAGAATGATGATGGATTAAACCCAGATCAGTTGACTGGGGTGAGTGTTTGATTGGCTCAAACGTTCCGTCCATCATCCCCTTTGTATCGCTTTGTTCGCCCTAAGTTGGCGGGGTATGCCCAGACGTGGGTCCCTTGCTCACTTTGCCACTGGATTCAAGCAAGCCTGGCTGATGACGGCTGGAATGCCAGAAACCGGTCCTAGGATGCTTGTTTCCGGTCCAGGGAAGACATGGCTTGGCAGTTCGGGCTGGACTGTTCCCATGAGGCACAGGGTCAGACTGATTTGCATATGGCCATGTCTGAACTGGGGTGGTGGAGTGAGCTAAAGAATGATGATGGATTAAACCCAGATCAGTTGACTGGGGGTGAGTGTTTGATTGGCTCAAACGTTCCGTCCATCATCCCCTTTGTATCGCTTTGTTCGCCCTAAGTTGGCGGGGGTATGCCCAGACGTGGGTCCCTTGCTCACTTTGCCACTGGATTCAAGCAAGCCTGGCTGATGACTGCTGGAATGCCAGAAACCGGTCCTAGGATGCTTGTTTCCGGTCCAGGGAAGACATGGCTTGGCAGTTCGGGCTGGACTGTTCCCATGAGGCACAGGGTCAGACTGATTTGCATATGGCCATGTCTGAACTGGGGTGGTGGAGTGAGCTAAAGAATGATGATGGATTAAACCCAGATCAGTTGACTGGGGGTGAGTGTTTGATTGGCTCAAACGTTCCGTCCATCATCCCCTTTTGTATCGCTTTGTTCGCCCTAAGTTGGCGGGGGTATGCCCAGACGTGGGTCCCTTGCTCACTTTGCCACTGGATTCAAGCAAGCCTGGCTGATGACGGCTGGAATGCCAGAAACCGGTCCTAGGATGCTTGTTTCCGGTCCAGGGAAGACATGGCTTGGCAGTTCGGGCTGGACTGTTCCCATGAGGCACAGGGTCAGACTGATTTGCATATGGCCATGTCTGAACTGGGGTGGTGGAGTGAGCTAAAGAATGATGATGGATTAAACCCAGATCAGTTGACTGGGGGTGAGTGTTTGATTGGCTCAAACGTTCCGTCCATCATCCCCTTTTGTATCGCTTTGTTCGCCCTAAGTTGGCGGGGGTATGCCCAGACGTGGGTCCCTTGCTCACTTTGCCACTGGATTCAAGCAAGCCTGGCTGATGACGGCTGGAATGCCAGAAACCGGTCCTAGGATGCTTGTTTCCGGTCCAGGGAAGACATGGCTTGGCAGTTCGGGCTGGACTGTTCCCATGAGGCACAGGGTCAGACTGATTTGCATATGGCCATGTCTGAACTGGGGTGGTGGAGTGAGCTAAAGAATGATGATGGATTAAACCCAGATCAGTTGACTGGGGGTGAGTGTTTGATTGGCTCAAACGTTCCGTCCATCATCCCCTTTTGTATCGCTTTGTTCGCCCTAAGTTGGCGGGGGTATGCCCAGACGTGGGTCCCTTGCTCACTTTGCCACTGGATTCAAGCAAGCCTGGCTGATGACGGCTGGAATGCCAGAAACCGGTCCTAGGATGCTTGTTTCCGGTCCAGGGAAGACATGGCTTGGCAGTTCGGGCTGGACTGTTCCCATGAGGCACAGGGTCAGACTGATTTGCATATGGCCATGTCTGAACTGGGGTGGTGGAGTGAGCTAAAGAATGATGATGGATTAAACCCAGATCAGTTGACTGGGGGTGAGTGTTTGATTGGCTCAAACGTTCCGTCCATCATCCCCTTTTGTATCGCTTTGTTCGCCCTAAGTTGGCGGGGGTATGCCCAGACGTGGGTCCCTTGCTCACTTTGCCACTGGATTCAAGCAAGCCTGGCTGATGACGGCTGGAATGCCAGAAACCGGTCCTAGGATGCTTGTTTCCGGTCCAGGGAAGACATGGCTTGGCAGTTCGGGCTGGACTGTTCCCATGAGGCACAGGGTCAGACTGATTTGCATATGGCCATGTCTGAACTGGGGTGGTGGAGTGAGCTAAAGAATGATGATGGATTAAACCCAGATCAGTTGACTGGGGGTGAGTGTTTGATTGGCTCAAACGTTCCGTCCATCATCCCCTTTTGTATCGCTTTGTTCGCCCTAAGTTGGCGGGGGTATGCCCAGACGTGGGTCCCTTGCTCACTTTGCCACTGGATTCAAGCAAGCCTGGCTGATGACGGCTGGAATGCCAGAAACCGGTCCTAGGATGCTTGTTTCCGGTCCAGGGAAGACATGGCTTGGCAGTTCGGGCTGGACTGTTCCCATGAGGCACAGGGTCAGACTGATTTGCATATGGCCATGTCTGAACTGGGGTGGTGGAGTGAGCTAAAGAATGATGATGGATTAAACCCAGATCAGTTGACTGGGGGTGAGTGTTTGATTGGCTCAAACGTTCCGTCCATCATCCCCTTTGTATCGCTTTGTTCGCCCTAAGTTGGCGGGGGTATGCCCAGACGTGGGTCCCTTGCTCACTTTGCCACTGGATTCAAGCAAGCCTGGCTGATGACGGCTGGAATGCCAGAAACCGGTCCTAGGATGCTTGTTTCCGGTCCAGGGAAGACATGGCTTGGCAGTTCGGGCTGGACTGTTCCCATGAGGCACAGGGTCAGACTGATTTGCATATGGCCGTGTCTGAACTGGGGTGGTGGAGTGAGCTAAAGAATGATGATGGATTAAACCCAGATCAGTTGACTGGGGGTGAGTGTTTGATTGGCTCAAACGTTCCGTCCATCATCCCCTTTTGTATCGCTTTGTTCGCCCTAAGTTGGCGGGGGTATGCCCAGACGTGGGTCCCTTGCTCACTTTGCCACTGGATTCAAGCAAGCCTGGCTGATGACGGCTGGAATGCCAGAAACCGGTCCTAGGATGCTTGTTTCCGGTCCAGGGAAGACATGGCTTGGCAGTTCGGGCTGGACTGTTCCCATGAGGCACAGGGTCAGACTGATTTGCATATGGCCATGTCTGAACTGGGGTGGTGGAGTGAGCTAAAGAATGATGATGGATTAAACCCAGATCAGTTGACTGGGGGTGAGTGTTTGATTGGCTCAAACGTTCCGTCCATCATCCCCTTTTGTATCGCTTGTTCGCCCTAAGTTGGCGATGGTATGCCCAGACGTGGGTCCCTTGCTCACTTTGCCACTGGATTCAAGCAAGCCTGGCTGATGACGGCTGGAATGCCAGAAACCGGTCCTAGGATGCTTGTTTCCGGTCCAGGGAAGACATGGCTTGGCAGTTCGGGCTGGACTGTTCCCATGAGGCACAGGGTCAGACTGATTTGCATATGGCCATGTCTGAACTGGGGTGGTGGAGTGAGCTAAAGAATGATGATGGATTAAACCCAGATCAGTTGACTGGGGGTGAGTGTTTGATTGGCTCAAACGTTCCGTCCATCATCCCCTTTTGTATCGCTTTGTTCGCCCTAAGTTGGCGGGGGTATGCCCAGACGTGGGTCCCTTGCTCACTTTGCCACTGGATTCAAGCAAGCCTGGCTGATGACGGCTGGAATGCCAGAAACCGGTCCTAGGATGCTTGTTTCCGGTCCAGGGAAGACATGGCTTGGCAGTTCGGGCTGGACTGTTCCCATGAGGCACAGGGTCAGACTGATTTGCATATGGCCATGTCTGAACTGGGGTGGTGGAGTGAGCTAAAGAATGATGATGGATTAAACCCAGATCAGTTGACTGGGGGTGAGTGTTTGATTGGCTCAAACGTTCCGTCCATCATCCCCTTTGTATCGCTTGTTCGCCCTAAGTTGGCGGGGGTATGCCCAGACGTGGGTCCCTTGCTCACTTTGCCACTGGATTCAAGCAAGCCTGGCTGATGACGGCTGGAATGCCAGAAACCGGTCCTAGGATGCTTGTTTCCGGTCCAGGGAAGACATGGCTTGGCAGTTCGGGCTGGACTGTTCCCATGAGGCACAGGGTCAGACTGATTTGCATATGGCCATGTCTGAACTGGGGTGGTGGAGTGAGCTAAAGAATGATGATGGATTAAACCCAGATCAGTTGACTGGGGGTGAGTGTTTGATTGGCTCAAACGTTCCGTCCATCATCCCCTTTTGTATCATTTAGCCTACCATCATACCAGGGTTTTGAGTCTTTTGTGGTGGTTCTTTTCCACTGTAGAGGGGCTATTTTGTCTAGTAGGCTATTCATGGAGTGGAAGTAGTGGTTGGTTAGGCCTTGTACATCGGTAAGGTCTTCCGGGGGACATAGGATGTTTGGAATAGAGGATGCTAGTAGGTCAGAGCCGACGTTTTTCAGATTTCTCTTCCATATCTTTGTCCTCACAGGTTATGTTGGAGGCCTTTTAACTGATACCATGACTTGGAATGTAATGATGTGATGGTCAGACCAATCACATAGGAGGATCGAATCGAGCTGAATGGAGTCAACTTTGGAGATGACTAGGTCGAGGGTTGCGCCTTTGTCATGTGTGGGACTGTTACAGAATTGGTTAAGATTAAGGTCTGATAGGAAGGCTTTGAGGCTGTTGACCTCTGGGTCGTTCAGGTCGTCCCAATGGAGGTTGAAGTCACCCAGGAATATTTCCATATTGTGTTGGCCGTCGTTTGTAGCAAGAATATCCATGAGGTGTTCTATGAAAGTGATGTTATCACCTGGAGGGTGGTAGAATGTGTGAAATGAGCATATTTGTTTGTTATTACTAAAGATGTTTAAACAAGGGTATTCACAGGAGGATGGTGCTAGGGCATTGGAGTTGATCACTGTTAGATTGCTCTGATGTATGCACGCGATCCCACCACCTGGTCTATCAATTCTGTCAAGTCTGGTGATGTCATAGTTAGGGGGTACTACTATGTCCAGGGTGGGTGTAGATGATTCGTTTAGCCATGTTTCCGTCAGGATTAGGATGTCTGGTTCGTTTGTGAGAAGAAGGTCAGCTTTATCAGTTGCGTGTCTAGATGCGGACCTGCAGTTTAGGAGTATACATTTTAGCCGCGTCTTGTTGGGTAATATGGTGGGTTCGGATGTGAGAGGTATTCGTGTGAGGTTGCTTTCAACTATGCCTCTGTAATTGAGTCTTGTATCTCTGTTTGTGTTGATAGGGATAGACTGGATTAAGGAGTCTATATGTAAGTTATCTGTGTGCCCAGAGTTATGTGGGAGGTAGGACTGTTCGTAGGAGCGAAGTAAGGCACCTAATTCTTTAGATGATAAGGAATTTTTCAACCTGGTTGGGCATGATAAGGCATTGGGGTAAGGCACTGTACTCCATTTTGGGGGCATCTGCTTTTGGGAGCTTTCTTTTAGATAATGGGTGCGATTAGAATTTTTGATGTGTGGGTATGTTCTGGAATCATCTTGTTTAGGGCGCACATGCTTGGGTTGCTGTAGAATCAGATCGTGTAGAGTTTGGATGTCAGCTTTGACTTGTTGCAGAGATAATAATATCTCGTCTAGTCTGGGGTCTGTAGTGAGAGTTGCCATAGTTGCGGGATGGGCTGTGGGAGGAGGAGTAGTTGTGCCTTGCGTGAAGTTTGAGGAGTCGTCGAATTCGGGCTCCTTCTGTTGAGATCTTTCTGTGATTAAGTCGATGGAGAGGGGAAGTGAAGAGGTAGGGTGTGGCGGAGTCTGGGTGAGGGTTATCTGAGCGACTGTGGTGGTATGGGTGAGGGTATAGGGGATGGTTGTGACTTCGGGCTGTTGTGAAGAAGGGGTTATATGTCCGGTTGTGACCGTGTGGCTAATGTTGTTGTTAGTGAAGGAGTAAGAATAGGGGAGATGAGTGGAGCTATGAGGATGAGTGATGGATTGGCTAAGAGGTGTGTGTGGGGCACTGGGAATATTAGCGCGGGGTGGGGGTGATAGAGCTGTGTGGGGGGAGATAGTGTGTGTAGTGGTGGTGTTAGGGTGCGGGAAGGGCTTCTGATGGTATGAATTGTTAGCCTGGGTGTTGGTTAGGTCTGGGGTGGGTGTCTGTGCAGAGGGGGACAGCTGGGTCTCCTGACTTAAATGGGAATCAGGTTGGGAGTTGGTAAGTAAGCTGCGGTTGGCTGCTTTTTCCTTGATGATTGGAAAGATGTTATCTAGTAGGTTTAGATTGCGGTCCGATGATTACATGAGGATGATCCCAGTATGATAGATAGAAATTGTAGCTGCTGCTTTGTAGAATGGAGAAGGGAGGATAGATAGTGTGAGGCCGTGTGCTGTTTTCCTCATGTTGGCGACATTAAAGAGAGCGAGAAAGGCTTTCCTCCATTGAGCTCTTCTTTTAGTATAGAAGATGATGTCATTAGTAATGTGACCTTTGTTCAATGAGTAGTAGGGATCAGAGATTGGGGTTTCAGGGTGAGATTTTAGGAAGTTGTGTTTAAATCCTTTAGCTGCTTTTTTTGTAAGGTTGGGGGTAGTTAATGGAATAGGTGTGGTTGCCTGTGCGCTCCATATTTAGGGCTAAAGTTTGTAAGAAGGGGACGATCGGGTTGATGTGCCTGCGCTGTAATGCACTTTGGAGGTCTGATGTGCGGGACTTTCAGCTATCTAACGTTGGGTTGGGAGATGGGGCTGTTGACTGTTGACACCCATTGTGGTTGTATCAGTCTAAGATGGCCGCCCTATTTTACTATCTAGACCTGCACTTGTAATGTAGTCCTCTTTCTATTTCTATTACGTGTCCTCTAGGGTGAGGTCCTTTTTCTCTGTTTATCTCAATAGTGGAGATTGGTCCTTTTTTTATTTCCAGGTAGTTAATGCTCTGGAGAAGTCCTCTGTTTCTTTCCATTTACACCAGGATTAATGTCCATTATCTTTGTTTATAACTAATGCGGCCATTTTGTGTATTTTGTAGGGCAGTTTAGGTTCATCCACCGATTAAAGAATATGCGTTTCTAGTGTGGGTATCATGGCTTTTGCCCATCAAACTATGATAAAACCAGTGTGTCTCTCGATTCAAGTGTAACTTTATGTGCCCCGGTGAATGAGGGTTACAATGTGGTACGTGTATTTAGAGAGAAGTAAGTGACCAGCATATAATGGAGGGTTGGGGAACCAGCCTGGGCCCCTTGAACAAATACAGCCGACATATGCTTCACGTAGCATGTGCATAGATCCTGTTTTTATTTAAATCAGGTGATGTGACTAACCTGAGATCGTGGGTTCTGCTGTGACCTCAGAGGATGTGCTCTTTGGTTTAGCCTCTGTCTTCAACCCGGTATTCTTTTTCACTTTGCCCTAAATTATTTAGAGGGGTGGAGGTGCCAGTAGAGATCTTTTTCCGCGCCTGTGTCGAGCACGTCAGCGTGGTAAGCGGCTCAGCGCCGCCCGTCTTCTCTGCTGAGCTGTTTGCGTGCCTACCCCTTCGGGGCTCCATCCGCTGCCGAGAAGAGGCCCAGGAGGTCGCCTGATCACAATTATCTCGTGTTCGCTTTCCTGCTGCTGGATCCTGCTGCTGGGTCTTCGCATGGGGCTGACGGGGAGGGAGCGCTGCACGTCCCCCGCGCGCTGAGTCACGGGCTCAGCGCTGGATCCGTGGGCTCAACCTCCGATCCTTGTCCCCTCTTGACCCTCTCTCCTGGTTCACGGGAAAGAGAGATGGGAGGGGGGTCGTGGCGGAGAGCCCGCCCGGAGAACGTAGCGTGGGCCGCCTGCTTCCTCAATCCGGCTGCTTTGCCAATCAGGTGCTGTATCCGAGAACCGTTCAGTTGTCGTGCTCTCCACTCCTACGGAGGGCGACCCGGTGTTCGATGCGCTCCATCTATTTCCGCATGACGGACGGTTTACCAGCTGTCCATCGTCCTGCTCTACTCAGCAAGCGGTTGCAGTCAAATGGGGACTGTCAGCAGCAACATCGACATCGGAACGATGTCACTGAGCTCCGAGGTTTTTGGCGCCGCAAGATGGAGTCTCTCGCTGATTTTGGACCTTTCCGTCTTCTCCGCTGTTGTAGAGGTAAACAATGATGTTGTTCCTGTTTCATGTATTGTTAGTTCTTCTTTGCCTAAGTTCGGTAGCGTATCTGATGGGGCTAACGGGGGCTAACAGGGATTTCACGGAGAGTGATCCCAAGCAATCGGAGCTGTCCTATCGAGCTCCTCTCCCGTCGGCCATCTTGAATCATTGGGACTGTGTTGAAGCAAAGCCCAGACAGCGTAAGGACGTTGAACCAAATGTAGGCAAAGTCTAACTGTGCTTACTGTGTTCCGCTGGCTTGCTTACATGGCATGTATTGTCTTGTACTTGTTTGACGTGTTAAAAGTGCACACAAAAGTGTTGTCAGGGTAGGAGATGAGGGCATAATAGATTGATTGGGTAGGTAGGAATAGAAGGAGCCTAAAGACGGAGATTGTTTGTGTGCGAATCCATGGTTTAGAGCAAGCAGGTTCCAAAAATGGTGCGAAAGTGAAGGAAGATAGTCAGGAGTACCAGCACTCAAAGCACAGACCCTTTAAGGATGAATTTGTGAGAGAAAGAGGCCCTTTGATCTACCTACTTAGCTCCTTCTCTAACCTCTCCAGTCACATAACTGAAGGACAGCCAAATACAAGGAGATCTTTGGGTGTGAGTGTATGATACCTTTCCTCCCCACTCCACAAGATCAATTAGAAAAATATCTTAGAGAATCTCTACACTGTTCTCGATTTCCTTTCTGCCCACCTCCATAGGATGAGCTACAGGCACAAGACCTGTAGACAGTTTCTCCTGTTTTCTGTGTTTGCATGAATGGCAAGAAACAGTGATGGGGACCTGAAAATCTAAACATAGCACTCCCTCACTGAAATGGACTCCTGCCCACGCTATGTATCACCACCACAGTAAAGCTACATACAAGTATTTAAGAGTTGGTAGGATTCACTAACGCAGATTGTAAGAACTCCTTTCCTGAACATGGTATCTTCAATATAGAGAGATCAGAGAACTTACATAAAAAGTTGAAAGACCTCAAAAACAAGACAGATGATTATCAGTGGCCATTCTTTTTACAACGGTATGAGGTGGCTCATAGACGAAAGCATGAATCCCAAGTCTGCAGTATAGAAAATGCCCAGTAGAAGCTGGAGTACCAAAAAGGTCACCTCAGGGACAGAGTTAGGGCTTGTGCTTTACTACTTTGCCACCTCTCCATCCAATTCCCCATAAAAGAAAGAGAGCGAAGACCCAAGGCAGGAGGATTTATTGGGCATGTTTGTCATGTCAGTCAAGCCAGGGTGCAGCCATTGATGCACCTGGAATTGGAGCAGCACCTGAGGGACCGCCGGCAGATGTAGCACAAGCGCAAGTGAGCACCGCGATTCAACTGACTGTTAATAAAGGTCATGGTAGAGGGGGGGGGGTGAGTGACTAGACAAGATGCCAATTCCACTGCTGTAGCTCAGTCCAGGGCACAAATGTGATCTGTCCCAGCTGGATGTATAAATCTCCGAGAGCACACCTCCACAAACACTAGATAAAGCTTAAAATGGACATCAGACCCACTGGATAGGATACACTTTCCCTCTACTCATTTTAGCAATGCAAATGACTTCGGCCCCTATGGCCTCCTTCGATTAAAGTACTGCCACGTAGCCAGGGGTAAGTTACTGCCCATGTTCCCTGGATCCCCACTAACTTCATGAGTATTAAGAAATAGTTCCCCAGCTTTAGCAAAAACCTAACCCAGTTCTGTGAATAACTTCACAGTGTTTTCAAAGCGTGCTGAACGAATTGGGCAGATGCCAATCAATTGTTGCGGTTGCTGATATCTAGCGAGGTGAGAGACCTGTTGGTGGAAAATTCAGCGTGGCTGATATAGGACCTGTAAAATGTCAGAGCTTGAATGTGGCAAAAGATGAATTGCAGAATGCGGTTGTCGATGTATACTTGGTGAAAATGGGCTGGACTAAGATCTTGAATTGCAAACAGAATAAAGTTGAGTTGCCCACAGATTATCTAGAAAGGCTTAAGGAGGTGTTTGAGAGGTACTCAGGCAACACCCATCCAATGAAGATGTCTCAGAGAGCCATATGTGCTAGGTTTGTGCAAGGATTGTTATAGAATGTCAGAAGTCAACTGATGACAATATGTACTGTATGGCAAACTAAGAAACTAGCAGAATTAGAGACGGTCACCAACCAATGTGTGGCTTCGCAGGAAAGAAAGACAGAGAATGTTGAATCAAAACGAATGCGGAATATGAAGTAAACAGTGAAGGGAAGAGGAGGCCAAGCCCCTCAGCCCCTCAAAGAGGGGACAAAGGGTGAAGTCAAGGAAAGGACAAGGGGGCGGTAGACCTAGAAGGGGGTAACGGAAGGGGCAGAGAAGAAGCCCTAGGAACGAGAGGATTTGCTTGGCTTGTGGCCAATTAGAGCACTGGAAAGGGGATTTCCTAAATATGTGTCAAATGTGCCAGGTCTCGCTGACCCACCTGAATTTCACAAAGTTGCGCAAAATTCTTAGCCTGAGTTTCAGAACAGCCCAAGAAGTTCTGGTTGTATCATGAATGCCCAACTTCTGGGAGATCTTTATTGATATTGTTTCATCAATAGCAAACACACCGCTTACCTTATTGACACTGGACTTAGCCGCTCTGTCCGTCCCGCCGCTGTGTCCTTCAAACCTTTGAAATTCCCTCATCACTTCTCTCGTCTCCTCGACCATAGACTCAATCAGTATTTCTGACCAGTGTGTTCCCATCACATACTTGATCCCGTTTCTATCTCCCTTACTTCATCATCGATAAGCATTCATTCCTATTCAGCCCTGCCTCACCACCTAATTTGCTGGAGTCCAACATTTTATGTAAATTGAATCTGGAGTCTGCCTTAATTTAACCCAGCACCACGAGAATTAGGTATTCACCCTTCTCTGCAAGAATACCATCTGTCCATGTACTGTAAGTGATAAGGAGATGTCTCCTGATTCAACCGATTTGCTTTCCCAGATACTGTCCACTTTGCAGTCCACATGGGGCCAATAATGTGGCATTCATAGCCTGAGCAGAACCTGTGGAAATCAAGATCGACCCGCAAAATAAGTTACCTCAAATATTTCAGTATCCTTTAAAACCTGTGGCAGAGGTCTGGTTTGTCCTGCAATCCCCAGTTTTATAAAGCAGGGGAATTTGGTATCTACTGTCATGAGGTGTATCCCTCTGATTTTGGCAGGTGAGGCCAACGTGTTCAAGTTTCTTGCAAGATTTATGATTAATAATTATTATGGCTAGCCCTAGCTTCTCTGTGGTTCTCAACCCAGCCACCATCCTTTCATGCATTCCCACAGACGTCAAATGGTTTTCCATAGAAGTGCCTTCTTTTCCATCCCCTACATGAAGAGAGCCAGTTCCTCTTTGCTTTTTCAGTCAGAGGGTCTCAATGGTCATGGCGGAGGCTCCCACAAGGATTTATGGACTCTCATCAATTTTTTCCCACCCTTTAAAGAAAGACCTATATACATTGGTCTTCCTCAGTGTTCTACTTTGGTTCAAAAAATTTATGATTTACTTACAGCATCTTTTACACAAGACCACTACAAGGTAGACTCACTCTACCTCCACACTGAATTGGCTAAGAGGGGCAATAGGATTTAAAGGAGAAACTGCAGTTGTGCATCTCCCGAGTGCCTTATATTGGCCTAGAAATCTTAGCTGGCTAGCGGCACTTGTGACCCAACCGCTTTGAAGCCATTCGTAAGTTGCCCCATCCAGTGACCATATGCCAAGTATAAACATTCTTGGGTATGGCAGGATACCGTGAATAATGGATCTTGGGGTATGCAGCTATGGCAAAATGCCAACAAGACTATGTCAAATCAGATCCCCTGAACCTTTGCAATGGTCTAAAGAGGCCAAAAATGGGTTTCTACAAACAAAACAAGCACTGACCTCTATGCCCATTTGGGACTTCCTAATTATGCTAAACTATTTACTCGTTCCTGTCATGAGCACAATGGGTTTGCCCTTTGGGTGCTGGTCCAATACAGTGTGGATCAGAAAAGTCATGTAGCTTATTATTCTTCTGCCTTGGACCCAGGCACGGTTGGGCTCCCATCATGCCTCCGCTCTGTTCAAGCCTCTGATCACTGTATTGAGCTCCACTCTGGATGTTTCTTTGCACCATACTGTGGTTGTCCTTCTTGTCAACACCCAAAACCCAACATCTCTCTACTGCCAGACTGTCAGGATATGAAATAGTATTACTGTCTGCTTCTCATTTTACTCTGGGCTATTGTTCCACTTTGAATCCTGCATCTCTGATGCCCACCCTTGAAGAGGAAGAACTCCATGACTGCTTGATTGTCACTGCCAATATCATTATAAAGAGCTACACTCTGAGTCACATAATACCACCTCGGAGGAAGCTACAAGCTGACTAGGCGGGTTAAATATTCCAATACCAGGCAGTGAATACATCCCTGTCGGAATACCCATTGAGGTTTATAAAGTCTTTTCCCCCCACTGCCAATATCATCTAGAAAGATATATATTCTCATCCAAAATAGTGAATTGACACATTGCAGATGGTTCACGTCTCAGAAATGGTGAACGTGCCTTGGTCTCAGGATAAACTGTATGCACTGTGTATCAAACTGTAGAAATTTGCGGATAGACCACAATTAAATCTGCTCTGGTTGCTGGACTTATTGCACTCACTCGTGCATGTATCCTTGCCAAGGGCACACACTCAAAATATGCGTTTGGAGTGATGCATAACTTTAGGTTCCTCTGGAAGTAAAGGAGATTCCTAATATCTGTTGATAGTCACATAAAAAATGGTCAATATGTGCAGAATTTATTAAGTGCTTTCATCTTAGCTCAGCAAATTGCTGTAGTCAAGTGCACTCCCCATCAATATCCTCATGAAGAAGTATCTGAAGGAAATGCCCTCGCTGATACAGCTACTAGAAAAGCTGTGTTGTCCCACACTGCTGATGCTGGTATGTATGTTATACACACTGATTTGTTTCCTCTTCCTTCTCTGAAGGATTTATCTCTGTTGCAGCAATGAGCCTCTAAGAAGGGGTGTGGAGAGAGAGCACAAGGTGTGGTTGCATCAAAATGTCTACTTCCCAATCTTGCACAGTCGAATCATGACGCTGCCAACGTTAGTAGGTATGGCATGATTTGTGCCAAAGCAAACCACTGGTATGTTTCCTCCTTTCCTTCTATGGTTCAAACTCATTGCCATTCCTGTGTGACTTGTCAGTGCCATAATGCTGGGCATGGAATCAAGTCAACCCCCCACTGCTTAGGGCCTATTCGTACACCTGCAGATGAATTTTATCCAGATGCCAAGGTGTACTTCATGTTCATATGTTCTTGTTATTCTCTGTCTGTTTTTTGGGTTGGTGGAAGCTTACTCCTGCGCAAAAGCCAATGCCATTACAGTTGAAAAGAACTTAATTGGAACTTTATTCTGAGGTTCGGAATTCTAAATCTCCTTTTGAGTGATCAAGGAGCACACATGTTTGCAAAGCCCTAAAAATAGATCATCACTTCCACTGTGGTTGTCACCCAGAGTCAGCAGACAAAGTGAAAAAGAACAATGGTACTCTCAAGAATAAGATAGCAAAATACATTCAGAGGCACAGCTGAAGTGGCCCGATGCTCTGCCCTTACCTTTGTGTTCCATTAGGGCTGGACCGATACACAAAAGTAAGCTGAGCTCATATGAAATAGTAATCAGACACCCTATAATGTTGCATTCAAACTCTCCTATCTCCTCTCCTAAATTAGGGGAAACATCCTTTACCCTGCAGGCAGAAACACGACCTGCCTTCACTCGCAGTCACTACCCCGACTGTGACGTTACCACGCGTTCCTTTACCACGCATGTTGCTACAGCGACTTGCTTTAGGGGGCGCGTTTGACTGGTTGTTGGATTTTAAGTCCAACACCTTCCCTACTGATACACTGACTGGAGTTGGAATAGTAATTTATACTATTTCAAAGTCCAGCGCCCCCCTAAGGCAATTTGTTGTAACGACTTGCGTGGTAAAGAAACACGTGGTAATGTCGCAGTCAGGGTAGTGACCCACGGAGTAAAGGCATACATTGGAAATGCATGCAGGGTACCGTCATACATCCCTAAATTAGACTTACAACTGAATGAAAATGCAGAAAGCAACAATTGCAGAAATCTTATATGCTGTCTCTACAGTTTACATTCTCAGGTCAAAGCTGCCTTACCTAAGTGCCTAACCAAAGCTTGCCACTGCCTCCAGCCAGGCGATTGGGTCTTCATACACATTCATCAAAGGAAGACTTCCCTGCAGTCTCGCTGGTGTGACCCCTACCAGATCTTGCTCATCACTAACACAGTTGTTAAAGCACGTGGTCTAGTGAAACAGATCCACCTCTCCCAATGCCAGAGAACCTCTCCACCACAAGATGCCGGCCAAAATTGCCTGCTCCCAAATTTGCATCACAGCTCAGGCTGGGGCTGTCTGCCCAGGCTCAGGCGGCTGGGGCCCTCTGCCGCAGCTGTTCCTGTTGCTGCCTTACCACCTGCCAGTGGTTCAGATCCCCAGTGCCTACCTTATTTGTGTGCCCCTCCAGTCATGTAATGCTGCGACCATCACCCGTCATCCTTACCACTTCTCCCTGAAATAAGTGACCATCTCCTGGATATTAAATCCCTCTATGGGTCTGGCCTGCTGTCTTTGCCAATAGCCTCTGACTCTTGTTCTGTGTGGGATACATCCTTGCTATGGAATGGGGAGTTATCAAAATACTTAACTGCCCTGAGCCAGTCCTTTGGTGAGGTGCAAGCTGTGTATGTGAATATATGTGCACAACTCTTAAGTACTGTTGCTTGAGAAATACCACTAAACGATAAATCTTTCTTCCTGCTGGATCTGCACTCATTTGCCTGTTGACATGGGGAAAAGTGTGCCTTTGATCGGAGTGCCCCTCGACAAAAAAAAACTTGCCTTGATTTTTTGAGGAGTAGACTGTAGGAAGTTCTTGAAAATCCTGGTTTGGGTGTACAAATTGGATGGTGAAGATATCAAGCAGTGAAGAGATTATTGAGAAATACAAGAAAGGTTGCATGACAAAAATTGGGCATCCTTAAAAAACTTTGTGAATATTTATTAACAGATATAGAAAACATACTCGCGCAAAAGACTAAAAGAGCAAAGCACTGAGCAAGTACTGAAGTATTGTGCCAAATGTAACAACCTGTCATGTGTTGTCTGTTATGAACCTTCATTTTCAGTCACCATATAGCAAGTGCAGGTTTAAGTAGGTAGGTTTGTGGTGTGGAAAGTGGTTCTTAGTAGGAAATATTAGGACTGAGGCTTTATCTATTAATTTGTTTCAAAGTTACAAAAATATGTTTTACTTCATTGTGATGAAAAAAGTAATTGTGTGTCATGTGAACCACAAATCATGAAATGGTAAGAAAAGCTATAGAAACAGTGCAGAATCTTGATTTCAAGATGCTCACAAAATGATCTTAAAGTTCTGAAGCAGCTTTGTCCACCCACCATGCGATCAGCTGGTAGAATCCTAAAATGTGTTTTTTTGGCCATTTCAAGATGGCAGCCCATGTGTGCATATGTGAACATGTGCAGCGGGCATCTTTCAATTTTATTCCAATTTTAAAAATCACATTTAAACATGGCCTTGTAAAAATAAAATATAATGTTTTAAAAAAATGGCCACAATGGATGCACACTCATAAACAACTGCCATCTTTGAATGGAATTTCTGAACGTAAAATATGCCTTTTAAGGTGGATTTCAATGATGTGCCCAGCCACTGTGACCAGGTTTGAATGCAATTTATTTTATTTCTATAAATCCTGTTAAAAGACTTCTGCTGTGGATGCACACGCATTTGCAACAGCTATCTACCACAAAGCAAAAAACATTGACAAAGCTAATTAGTTTCACAGCCAAAACATATTCGCTTTGTCCATGGTTGCTCTGTTCAAGTAATTGGTAAAACAATGTGTGCCATGCCAGGCCTTCTGTTATGTTTTCTTGTCAAGTTAATGGCACACCATTTTTGCTTTCTTCAGGAAGTTTTCAGCAATCCAAAAACTGTTTCTAGGGCACTTGTGGTCAGTGGCGGCCGGTATCACGGCAGAGTGGCGGGGGCAGAGGGGGTGGCGGTGACGAGAAAAACAAGCATTTGCAATGCAATAGGTCTCGCATTTACGCGACTTTAAGCTATTGACATTGTAAATTACAATGCCTTTTATTTATGCTTTAAAAACAGAAACCAAAATAAAAGGCATTGTCATTTACAATGCGAATAGCTTAAACTCGCGTAAATGCGAGACCTATTGCATTGCAAATGCTTGTTTTAAGAATGAACTTGCCTAGAGGGAAAACAAGACACTCCTGGATAGTCTGGTGTCTCTGAAAGGCAACAGGCAGGAAGCAGAGATAGTCACATGTCATATTCAGCCTCTGATCTTTGTGTTACGTCAGGACCTACATGACCATGTTTATTTGAGCCACTGCTTTCCACAAGAAAGTATTAAAGTATGCTTCCACTAGTTCCACAAAAAACATCTGAAAACTAAAAAAAAGAGGTTGTCATTGAAAGTAGATGGATTTCTGTAAGACCGGTATTTACTGTCCCCAAAAGGCACAAAAAATAATGGTCGCTTAGGGGCTTGTCGCCATATGTTTTACTGCGTGCTGTCAGGGTTTCACACGTGCCAGGCTTCAGCAGCTCTCTCCTTGTGACGTGAAACTCCGACTTTGCTGCTGGCCCGCCCAGCAGCAGTAATTATGTATGTACTTTTGTTACAATCGCAGCCTTCGCGCGGGTGACGCGATTGTAACAAAAGTCATGAAATGGCAGGCAGCCGCTTTCATCATGCAAAGAAATAGAAACATTTTTTTTTCTATTTCTTTGCATGCTGAAAGCGGCCGCCTGCCCTTTCTTTTTGTTTTCATTACTTTTGTTACAGTCACCCGCGCGGTTGCTGCGATTGCATCAAAAGTAAATAAATAGAAACGTTTTTTTCCCTATTTCTTTACTTTTAATTCAATCACGGCATCCATGCGATTGTAACAAAAGTAACAGAAACTAAAAGAAATGGTGACGGCTGCTTTCAGAAGAGACTGGGAGCGAGAGAAGGAGGTTGGCCTGAGCAGCAAACGGCTGCAGGAGGAGAAATGAAGCGTTTCCCCCAAGTCATTGTGAAAGCAGTCCTGCCAAGTGTCACGCATCAGGCGTGACGCTAACGCATTTCAGTGTGGTGTTCCGCATCACCGCACTGAAATGCATTGTCACGCATTTTGCCCACTCTCTGACGCGCTGAATCTGGCCGCTAATAATAACGCCAGGGGGACTGCTCTGCTGAGTGCACTGCTCTCGCTCCCCGCAGACTACTAGGCGACAGAGTAATTGACATGAATCGGTCCGTGCTTGTGGCGCTTGCTTGGTAGCTACAATGTTGCAAAACTGCAGGCTGCAGAGTGCTGGTTCTTGATTCCCGCCGCGGCCTGACCTCTCAGAGACAAGTCGCGCGTTAACTGACTGCGGCGCCTGGTGCCCATTACCTCACGTCCTGCTGTAGTTAACAGGAAGCAGGAAGTAAGTGTGAGGCTCGGAAGCGGCGGCGGGAGTGACTCTGAGTCAGAGTCTCTCACACATGATGGCAGCGCCGGCGGGGCCGGCTCACAGTCTGCAGCTGTAGCTGCAACTCTGTTACAATGCAACATGTATACTAAGATTCACCACCGGCAGCGGCAGGACAATTTGCTACATTCCTACTTCCGTGACTCAGAGTCAGGAGGTCAGGAAGAGTTTTGTAGCACACACGTCCTGCTGCCGCCAGCGGCTGGAGTTAAAGTTTCGGCAGGCTGGCACCGCGGTTAATTTAAATTAATTAATAAAAATGTTGATCACGCACCGGAGGGAGCCGACCCACTGCACCGGGGCGCCAGCGGTTGAGTGAACCGCCCGCGGCAGGCTGTTGCGCAGGAGTTGTTCAGCACATAGGAGCACACCAGTCTCTCCACGCAGCTGCTGAACCTCGGAGGGCGGAGTCGTTGAGGCAACGGTGAGGGCAAAGTGAGTGCAGCCTGGAGTGTGAACTCTCTCTTACTCTGCTTCATTTTAAATATGCTTTCACTGTATAGCGCTTGCCGCACCCTGTCTTCCTCCTTCAACCGATCCGGGTTTTGCTGATTCCTGTCTTCCTCCTTCACCCCTGCTGATCCCCCGGTCCACGCACCTCGCGCTTGTGTCTTGTGCTTAACAGTCGACAGGCCATCCCAAGGCTCCTTGCTAAGCCACGGTGTTGTGGCCAGTGGATACCGCTTGTACACCGGTGTTTCCCCACGCTTGGCCTCAGCTCTTCCCCACATTTGCAGTGACTAATGGCAAGACCGACACCGCGATCAGCCTTGGGAGCCCCACCATGAACAAGACATCTGGGGACTGACTCCTTGCATCTTGGAAATGCTGGGCTCAGCTACAGGTAGAGTGGTGACAGGGAGAGCAGGGTGTGGGAGGATAGCGGCCAGGGGTGATGGTTAGGTGTGGGTCAGGTGTGTGGGTTGAGAGGGGCGTGGCAGGAGGCGACACTTCTAGAGGCTTTGCTTTTCAGCAATCCACTCCACACATTGGCCACGGCTCAGGGTGATTTAAGAGGCTTGCGTGCATGAGGAAGGGCTTTGCTGCATTAGGTGTCAGCCTGAAAGAGTTATGTAAACTGGAAGACAGTTCTGCTGTCAAATAACAATTTTGTAATCCCTCTACAACCTGAGGGGTAGCCCTGCAGTACAGTACTGGGGAGTTAGCTGGATCTTTGCAATCTGTTGTCTCATGTGCAAATCTAGAAGGTTTTTGCAGCCCGAGCCAGCTCTCCTGTTAGGTGTGAGTTAATAAGCGTAGTGAAACCTGGTGCACCGGTTTGTTGCAGTCCTGCCAAGTACCACGCATCAGGCGATTTGCGTGACAATGTCTAATGCTTGCAGTTATGCAAAAAAGAAAATGACGAAAAAGTGTTAGACTAACCGATGAGTAGCACTTGACGGGGCTGATATCTTGAAACTGTTAGACAAAGATGACAAATACACTGGCATTTCAGACCTCCCAGGTACAACAACTTGTGTCCAGTGAACCACAAACAGTGTATACTCAGGATGAAACTGGGGGCTTTCCAGATTGCTTCTCATTCTGCTAAGAGTTGTCACAGACAGGGGCAGAGCACAAGGCAGCTGACAGTAGCTTGGCTTGACATCACACCTGGCAACAGGGGCAGTCTGACAAAAACCTAGAATTAGCACTTCCCCCGTGAATATGTGAATACTTGATTGCCGCCTACCTCCAAACTGCTGACCGAAAGAGTACTAAGACAGTATCCATCCTTCTGTTGTAGTTACAGACCAGGAAACTCTTGATACCTTCTCTCCATCCTTTCCTTGCCATTCATTTCTTCCTCTCTCTCGTTATCTCCTTCCTCTACAGTTTCACTTCCCACCCTCCTCTTCTCATTATATACCCCATCCTCCTCCCTTCACTCTCACTTTTTTCTTTCTCTAATTTTTCCTCTTCTTTCATCTCATTCTCTTGATTCTTCCTACCTTCGATCATCTTCCTCTTCTCTCTTTTGCATTTCTTCTTTGCATCTGCCATGGCGATGCAACGCCATGGCAGAATTCTTTTCGAATAAAATCCAAGCTATTTACTCCTCCTTCCCTCAAATAATACCTCAACGACATATTGGAGATCAGGAGAACCTGGTTAAAGGGACAGTTGGCCTAATTGAGGAAATTCCCCCACTTAATTCGGCTACGCTGCTTGATATTTTGAGCAAACTAAAATCTGGTTCCCCCACTGATCATGCCCCCCCCAACATTTTAAATCAGGCCTATGACATACTCTCTCCAGTAATCCTCGACCTGATCAATGACGGCTCTTCTGGTGGTAGTGGAAGAGGCGAGAAAAACTCTAGACACAGGAGGCTGCGTGGCTATCATCCTTTTAGATCTAAGCGCAGCCTTCGATACGGTTAACCACCAGTTGCTGATAAAAAGATTAGGCGAGGTGGGAATTGCAGGGACTATGCTCAACTGGCTCCAATCATTCTTAGAAGACCGATCCTTCAAAGTTTTCGAAGACGGTATCTCTTCCAAGTCCGTACCGCTGAATTGTGGGGTCCCCCAGGGCTCCTCCCTTAGCCCCACACTTTTTAACGTGTATTTGAGGTCTTTGGCAGAGATGGTGTTACCATTCGGGATCCAGATAATCACTTACGCCGATGACACCCAGTTGGTTGTTTCTGTTAACCAGCGGGATTCCACCAGACCTGGACTCGCCCTCTGTCTAGAAAAAGTATCTGGGTGGATGGAAGAGTCATTCTTGAAACTCAATGGATCAAAAACGGAATTAATGCTCCTAGGGAACAAAGAAAACACAAATCTTGGGCTACTTTAGCCCAGCTCCTTTGGACCTGCCCCTACTCCCAAACATCAAATTAAAAGTCTGGGCGTATGGCTCGACCAGAACCTTGATTTCAAAGTACAAGGGCAAAAATTAGCTGCTAGCTGCTACGGGATCCTACGAATGATCCGTAAAGTTCTCCCACTACTCCCTTTTCCTGCAAGAAGAGTCCTAGTTCAGGCTCTTATTTTGTCACGCCTTGACTATGCCAATGCTCTTTATCTTGGAGCCCTCGCTCCTCGATTCGAAAGCTACAAATTGTTCAAAATTGCAGCTGCGCGCATGCTTATGAACATCCCTAAGCGGTCCTCCGCTAAACTAGCTTTGGCATCCCTACATTGGCTCCCTATCCGTGAGCGCATAGAGTTTAAGGCCCTTTGCATAGCCCACAGGTAACTTTCAGGGAAGGGATCCCAGGTTATCCAGTCTCTCATTTATCGATACCGTCCAAACAGAGCCCTCAGGTCAGAAACTAAACATTTACTGTCAATTCCAAGAATAACGAGAGCACGAAGTGGCGGCCGCCTCTTTTCGTATAATGTGGCTAAGATCTGGAATAATCTGCCTCTGCAGATTCGTGATCAACCTAACTATCTCATCTTCCGTAAGCAGATTAAAACATTACTCTTTCCCAAATGATTAGCTTTCAGTTTAAGGTGGAGCAGGCAATAGCGCGGGGATGCCCTTGGGTAACCAGGCGCTTTACAAATTCTGTTTCATTCATTCATTTCATTCTTTCCTCCAAGTCACTTTGATCGCTTTGCTTCAGTACTTCCCATTTCCTCCTTCCGCTCCAATATTTCTCATCTTCCTATAGTCTCTGTCTTCCTCTCACCTCTCACCACCCTATTCCTCCTCCGTTTCTTCTCCCTTTCACAAATCCTCCTTCTGCCTCTATTCCTACTTACCTGCCATACACTCCCTTTGTTACTCCCTCTCTTTTCCCCTTCCATTTCTGCTTTTGTCCCTCTCTCTCTCCTCCAATCTCACCTATGCCCCTTCTTTTTTCTATCTCTTTCCCTCTCTCACCTCTGTCTGCCTCCTTCCCTCTCACCCCTCTCCCTACTCCCATTGCCTCCCTCCTTCCCTCTCTCTCCTCCTGTTGTTTCTGTTCTTCCTTCTTATCCCTCTCCGTCTACCTTTTGCAAATGTATACATACTTAGTCTGCAGTGAATGGAATGTGGTGTCCTAATAAAGAGTGTGTAATCTACAGCATGCTCAAAACAGGACAGTATGGTATGCAATGTCACTGTCTGTGTGACTTTAGTGCTAAAAGAATGAGAACAGGTGACTGGTTGCCGGCCGCAGCCCGGGCTGTGATCAAGTGTGTGTTTCTGTCCCCTCCTTTACGTTTGCGGTTTATTTCTCAAAACCGCTGGGGGTAATTTAAAACATGTCTCTGACAGTCCAAAGTTGTCGGCTATGTTGTATGGGAGATTACTGCGCCGGCCTCAGCCTGTGAGGATAATACAAAATGGTGCTTGACAGCCTGTCCGTGTGCTAGTCAGCTGAGACAGTGTGACACTTGGGCAGCTGAGATGCCTCCTTGTGTAACTTGTTCATGTTGGGCCCTCACATAGCCTTCCTGTTGGGCTGGGTCCCATGTGGACAGAGAGACCACTTCTGGTGTTTTAAGATCTTCTTGGAGTTTCTTGTTGCTCAAATGGGTGATATTTATATGTTTCCCTCGTCTTTATTGCTTGATTTTGCTTGCAAGAAAGTGTCACTCATAGTCGTTGAAATGTCACTCATAATTGCACTGAAATTATGAAAATGTCACACATAGCTATCTGAAACCTTGGCAGCTATGTGAAAGTTATTTGAGAAAAGAGTGCTCGGAGGCTGTAATTAAAGCCTCCCGAGCAACAATACACGTAGCAGGGGGTGTCGCCATGGGAGATTACAAAATAAGACAAGGCGGTATTAAGGAGAAACTAACAAGCCTTTTGACTAATGAACAGCTGCAGTCTACAGTGGACAGTGACACAAGCCAATGAAAAATGTGGGTGGAGAGTGGGCGGAGCTTCACATCCCTAACTCAACACTACATGCCTGGCAGAGCAGCGCATGCGCGCTGACTCTAGGCTCGACCTAAAAAAGAAGAAAAATAAAACCACTTACCTTCCTCTCGCCGTTCGCCATATTGCCGACTCTGAGTTCTTCTGCTGCTGCAGTGCACAGACTCCCAGGCTCCCCTGCGGCAAATCGTGATGCTGCTATCATGTTTGAAAGCAGCGTCAGGACTGGCCTGAGCACTGTGAATGTGCTCTTCCAGGGAGACAGGGAGCCGTTGTCTTGCTGTCTCCAACTCAGCAAGGCAGCGAGGGTTGGAGACAGCTCAGTGCGCATGTGTCTTTGGCTGTCTGAGACGGCCGGCAAAACTCACATGTGCACTGACAGCAGTGCTGCGCACCACTCCTCCTCCAGCCTCACAGCCTGTCATTGTCAGCCCCGCCCCCAAGACTCACTCGTGCTGAAAAATAAAACAATAATAAACCTGTGTTATTATCGTTTTATTATTCGAGTTTTGGGGCTGCTGGCGGTGGGTAGGGGGTGTCGTTCCTCCACCATAGCCGCTGCTGCTTGTGGTTTATAAATAAGTAGCATTAAATCCTTTGTATTAATGCACGTGTTTGAGCATATGTTATAGCATTGAGTAGCATACATTATTGCTTGTCAATACAAACATATAAAGTTAAAATATATTTCTTTACAAACAATGGCATGAATTAAAACGCACAAATTAATACAAATTTCACTTAACTTGTTCAGGAAGATAATACATTTATTTTATTCTAATATTATCTGTTAGTTGCGCGTTAGTATACAGGGCCAAGGGAGAGAGTTGCTTTACTTCATTATGAATCTGCCATTGCAATCATGCAAATAGTTTCCGGATGGAGGCCCCGCAGTCACGGGGGAGTCTCCGCACTCAGGGCTATCTCCGCAATGAGAACTCTCATTGCGGAGTTTCCGCTCAGAGTGCGGAGACTCCCCCATGAATGCGGGGCCCCCATCACGAGTGCGTAGGTCCTTTGTGAATCAGGCTCACAGTGAACGATACATGACCATATATACTCACATGTATGGATTGTTGTGATTGCTCATTGAACTGCCAGTGATGGGTACATTGAAGATATGCCATAGTGCTTGGTAGAACGTGACTGCATAAGACAAAATTTATTGTGGAAAGATCCTGGAAAATTTGCTAATCACTGCCAATTTCGCTGTACACGCCATTAGTGCATACAGGGCCCAAATTACAAAAAATTATAAATCTATTTCCTGTCAGTAATTTAAGAGTGGTCAGGTATTGAAGTGTTGAGGAAAGGACAGAAAAGGATTGGAAAAAGAATTCAGGGGCAGCCACAGATTTGGTAGCCGCGGAGAGGTTTGAGAATGGGTCAGAAGTAGCTGATGGAAGCGGGGAGATGAAAGACAATCTGATATGAAGATTATGTACATCCACGCCAAATATTTATGTTTAAATCCTCATTCCAGGCATTGTTCTGAGTAAGAAAAGGAAGAAAGAAATAGCAATCTGTGGTCCAGGAGGTACACACAAGTAAGAAGTATTGAAAACAGCTGGAATATTCTTTCCAGGATGAGGAGGTGCATTGAAGGGGGCTTATTTGGGTCTATTTTTTGCCAATGTTTAGTGAATGGGATTATAGGAGACAAATACTAAACGTCTTGGTGACACATCTGGGGATAAAATTACCCAGTTAAAAGAAAGAAAACATGAAGAAGAACTTGTCAGTACATATGGCAGAAAAATACATTTTTCTGGACCCAGCTAGAGAGTGTGTCGGGGCACTGAAGCCCACTGAAAATGAAGTAGCTCCAACGGAGGTCAAATAATGATGTTACAGGTTTCTATAAACCAAATTGCACTGGTTATTTAGAGTTCTGGAACTATTTAGACAAGATAGGATACACCTTTTTCAGATGAAGCTGAATCTCAGCTAATGTTGTTGTGGAATTTATGATGGAAGATAGCAGATGGGTGCTAGAGTCAAACATGACACCATTTTGGGAGGGTGCTTCTGAATGGCTATCTAGATCCCCAGATGAAAGCAATCACGAGTTAAACATCGGCCAAGATTCTATAAAGTCAGAGGGCATTTCACCGTTTTAAAAGTTGTGGTAGCCCTGATCCACACAGGGCACAATGGCAGGAGCCCAGTATGCACAGGTAACAAGAGTCCCATGTACATACATTAATTGGCGCCCAGAGGTGGAGGAGGGGGTATTATAGCCAAGTGGGTTGGCTCATTTGTTTGGGTGGTAAGGTGAGGCATAGCAATGCTAGACATTAGATTGATGAATACCATATATTTATTATATAATGTGATGAAGCCAAGGATGTACCATATAAGGCATGAATCCTGTCTCCGTATTGAAGCAAACTTCTTACAACTAAGGTTTCTTCGTCCTATTTCTCAACAAACATTTTGTTTCAGGAAACAAAAACATGCCACATTTTTTTCTTGCCATACTTCTCCCCAGTAATAAAAGCTTACAAATGCCGAATAACGCTTTGCATTTCTTTTGTTTTGCTGGGCACCATTTGCCAAAAACATCAACAACCCACATTTAGCCTATAATTGGAACTTCCTTTTCCTGGCATCAACATTCCCCAACCACAAGAACTTGCTGCATGATAAACTGTGCTCTTGTGTCACACTTACCCTCCACCGCTGTTGCATTAATCATGCCTGGCCTGTTTCAGCTGGCATTGGTGACTAACATTTTACTGGAATCAGCGGCTGGGGCAAACACCAACCCTATTTATATCTATCTATCTTCTTTTTTTTTTTTTTTAAATAAGGTTGAGTAAATAATTAAATTACTCGAGTTCTTAATATTTGGAGCGGCAGTGCAGGGAATATTTGCATTCCCTTTTCTAATTCAAGTAATGCTTTTTATAAAAGACTGGACTTTGGACTACCTTTTTTTTCCTTTACCATATTGCACCAGACTAATATCAAAATGGAAATATAAATTCCTTAAAAACGGTGACTTTGCAGATGACGTTTTCCAAGAGGGAATCATTCTTACAATGCAACATTCTGTCTTGACCGAATCACACCAAAAACAAGCATTAGAATAGCCAATAGGTCTCGCCTTTTGGACCTTATAAGTGTGTAGCCATGCAGCAGATTATTCTGGGTGCTGTGACACCAGGGATTGAAGAGCTGTACAATTACTACACACTGTTTTTTATTACAGTGTGTGTGGCCTATGCCTGACCGCACTTAGATCACCTTATAAAACAAAAACATTAATATGTTACACATCTGTAGTCACCCTTTGTGCAGTAAGGAATAAATATCCAATTACTAAACGTTAAGGAAATCGAGACAAAAAAGTATGACAACAATACGAAAACAAACAATGTTGTCATTGATACATATATATAATATATATATATATATATATATATATATATATATATATATATATATATATATATATATATATATATATATATATATAAATATATATGTAGTGGCAGGTGACGACAACGTCTTGCCTTTTTGAAAGCAAACCTTTACAATGAGAGTGGCAACAATAGCGTGGACCTTGGGTCAGATATCTAAACGGTTTTCAAAAAAACCCACACATATAATTGAGGTACTGTGAAGGGTTCTCCGTTGAAGCAGCCTGGCTACATTCAGTTCAGCAGCAGAGCCATTTGTTGTTAAATTTAATGTAACTCTCTAAGTACCGCGTTTGCATTTTTAAACACACATATTCACAGACAATAATCCAGGAGAGGAAGCGAGACAGAAATGTTACCATTCTGACAGTGGTTGTTCACTCTCTCCAGTGTCCCACTTACAGCTGGGCAACCCAGCGTTAACAGCCAATGAGTAGAGAAGCATAAATTAAACCTCAATGGCCAGCCCAAAATCCCTAGATGCTAAAGATTTGAAAAGATTCAAAGATGGTTCGCCATGCCAGCACAATCACAGGCAGCCATTTCTGAATGCTCTTTGAATCCCTTGAACCTCTTTGCGTTTTCACCTGCGTGCAGATAGCAGTCACTAGGGAGCTTCCGGGTCATCACAAAAACGAGTTTATAAAGGAAAGCAACACTTTAAAAACAGGAAAGAAAAACACATTGTCGCACTGGCACTGGGTCAGACAGGTACAGTAAATAGGCCAGGGCACAAAAATAAAAGTGCATCCTATTAGCAAATTAGATAGGTACAAAAGTAGCCACTGCTTGCAAATCGGGGCAGTTTTGAACTTGTAACGACATGCTGTTGATTACGCTAGCTTGCACCCCTACGTTCCCTACTAAGGGGCCGATTCCGATCTCGGTCGGAGGCGCACCCAATACTATTCGGTCGGGAAAAAGCCATGCGAAAGCCAGTTTCCCGACCGATCCGTACAGTACACCGAACGAGCAAGTACGATGCGCACAACAGCAAAAATCCCGGCCGAGCCGTACTCACCCAAACCAGGTCCTGTTCTCCGACCGAGGCGAATCCGGAAACGCCGAATCGAGTCGCACGGAAGGGAAAATGCAGCCCCGTCCGGCCGAACAAGTACGATGCGCTTCCGTACGCGCCGAACCCGCCGCTACGCACGGCACGTCAAAGCATCCGGGAGAGGCGCACATAAGCTCCGAATCGCGCCACAACACGATCCACGGCTACGAGACGAACACAGCACCGACGAGGACGACGCGAAGCGACGAGGACGAAGCCAAGCGACGAGGACGACGCGAAGCAACGAGAAGGACGAACGACACGAACCAACCATGAATCCCTTCGTCCCGATCATACCAATATTCTACATCTACTACCGGAACAGGCACGGACGCGTACGGCGCAGAAGGTAAGTCAGACACCAACCACAAAACACATACAACACGTACACGACACATCACACACATACACTGGGAATCTGAATATACTTACACCAGCAACAGCAGCACCATAGGGGCGGGATGCCCATCACCAATGCCACATATGCACACAGGGGCCTGAATGCGCGCCACCACCCCAACCCAGGGGGCTGGATGCCAACCACCACAACCACCCTCAACCAGGGGGCAGGATGCCTACCACTACTACCACCCTCAACCAGGGGGGCAGGATGCCTACCACTACTACCACCCTCAACCAGGGGGCAGGATGCCTACCACTACTACCACCCTCACCCAGGGGGCAGGATGCCCACCACTACTACCACCCTTAGCCAGGGGGCTGAATGCCTACCACCACCCTTAGCCAGGGGGGCTGGATGCCCACCACTACTACCACCCTTAGCCAGGGGGCAGGATGCCTACCACTACTACCACCCTCACCCAGGGGGCAGGATGCCCACCACTACTACCACCCTTAGCCAGGGGGGCTGGATGCCTACCACCACCCTTAGCCAGGGGGGCTGGATGCCTACCACTACTACCACCCCACCCAGGGGGCAGGATGCCTACCACTACTACCACCCTCACCCAGGGGGCAGGATGCCCACCACTACTACCACCCTTAGCCAGGGGGCTGGATGCCTACCACTACTACCACCCTCAACCAGGGGGCAGGATGCCCACCACTACTACCACCCTTAGCCACGGGGGCTGGATGCCTACCACTACTACCACCCTCAACCAGGGGGCAGGATGCCTACCACTACTACCACCCTTAGCCAGGGGGCAGGATGCCCACCACTACTACCACCCTTAGCCAGGGGGCTGGATGCCTACCACCACCCTTAGCCAGGGGGCTGGATGCCCACCACTACGACCACCCTTAGCCAGGGGTGCCAGATGCCCACCACTACCACCCTTAGCCAGGGGGCAGGATGCCCACCACTACTACCACCCTTAGCCAGGGTGGGCTGGATGCCTACCACCACCCTTAGCCAGGGGGGCTGGATGCCTACCACCACCCTCACCCAGGGGGGCAGGATGCCCACCACTACTACCACCCTTAGCCAGGGGGCTGGATGCCTACCACCACCCTTAGCCAGGGGGGCTGGATGCCCACCACTACTACCACCCTTAGCCAGGGGGCAGGATGCCTACCACTACTACCACCCTCACCCAGGGGGCAGGATGCCCACCACTACTACCACCCTTAGCCAGGGGGGCTGGATGCCTACCACCACCCTTAGCCAGGGGGTCTGGATGCCCACCACTACTACCACCCTTAGCCAGGGGGCAGGATGCCTACCACTACTACCACCCTCACCCAGGGGGCAGGATGCCCACCACTACTACCACCCTTAGCCAGGGGGCTGGATGCCTACCACCACCCTTAGCCAGGGGGCTGGATGCCTACCACTACTACCACCCCCACCCAGGGGGCAGGATGCCTACCACTACTACCACCCTCACCCAGGGGGCAGGATGCCCACCACTACTACCACCCTTAGCCAGGGGGCTGGATGCCTACCACTACTACCACCCTCAACCAGGGGGCAGGATGCCCACCACTACTACCACCCTTAGCCACGGGGGCTGGATGCCTACCACTACTACCACCCTCAACCAGGGGGCAGGATGCCTACCACTACTACCACCCTTAGCCAGGGGGCAGGATGCCCACCACTACTACCACCCTTAGCCAGGGGGCTGGATGCCTACCACCACCCTTAGCCAGGGGGCTGGATGCCTACCACTACTACCACCCTTAGCCAGGGGGCAGGATGCCCACCACTACTACCACCCTTAGCCAGGGGGCAGGATGCCCACCACTACTACCACCCTTAGCCAGGGGGCTGGATGCCTACCACTACTACCACCCTCAACCAGGGGGGCAGGATGCCTACCACTACTACCACCCTTAGCCAGGGGGCAGGATGCCCACCACTACTACCACCCTTAGCCAGGGGGCTGGATGCCTACCACCACCCTTAGCCAGGGGGCTGGATGCCTACCACTACTACCACCCCCACCCAGGGGGCAGGATGCCTACCACTACTACCACCCTCACCCAGGGGGCAGGATGCCTACCACTACTACCACCCTCAACCAGGGGGGCAGGATGCCTACCACTACTACCACCCTCACCCAGGGGGCAGGATGCCCACCACTACTACCACCCTTAGCCAGGGGGGCTGGATGCCTACCACCACCCTTAGCCAGGGGGGCTGGATGCCCACCACTACTACCACCCTTAGCCAGGGGGCTGGATGCCTACCACTACTACCACCCTCAACCAGGGGGGCAGGATGCCTACCACTACTACCACCCTTAGCCAGGGGGCAGGATGCCCACCACTACTACCACCCTTAGCCAGGGGGCTGGATGCCTACCACCACCCTTAGCCAGGGGGCTGGATGCCTACCACTACTACCACCCCCACCCAGGGGGCAGGATGCCTACCACTACTACCACCCTCACCCAGGGGGCAGGATGCCTACCACTACTACCACCCTCAACCAGGGGGGCAGGATGCCTACCACTACTACCACCCTCACCCAGGGGGCAGGATGCCCACCACTACTACCACCCTTAGCCAGGGGGGCTGGATGCCTACCACCACCCTTAGCCAGGGGGCTGGATGCCCACCACTACTACCACCCTTAGCCAGGGGGCTGGATGCCTACCACTACTACCACCTCAACCAGGGGGCAGGATGCCCACCACTACTACCACCCTTAGCCAGGGGGCTGGATGCCTACCACTACTACCACCCTCAACCAGGGGGCAGGATGCCTACCACTACTACCACCCTTAGCCAGGGGGCAGGATGCCCACCACTACTACCACCCTTAGCCAGGGGGGCTGGATGCCTACCACCACCCTTAGCCAGGGGGGCTGGATGCCTACCACCACCCTTAGCCAGGGGGCTGGATGCCTACCACTACTACCACCCTCAACCAGGGGGCAGGATGCCTACCACTACTACCACCCTCACCCAGGGGGCAGGATGCCCACCACTACTACCACCCTTAGCCAGGGGGATGGATGCCTACCACCACCCTTAGCCAGGGGGGCTGGATGCCCACCACTACTACCACCCTTAGCCAGGGGGTGCCAGATGCCCACCACTACCACCCTTAGCCAGGGGGGCAGGATGCCCACCACTACTACCACCCTTAGCCAGGGTGGGCTGGATGCCTACCACCACCCTTAGCCAGGGGGCTGGATGCCTACCACCACCCTTAGCCAGGGGGCAGGATGCCCACCACTACTACCACCCTTAGCCAGGGGGGCTGGATGCCTACCACTACTACCACCCCCACTCATAGGATGGACAATGCATGACACAACAAGCACACCACAACCTAGGGAATGCAAGATTAAGACATCCCCCCACCACCATGACAAGCGTGTGAGCAGGCTGTGTCAAATGCCTACAACACCGAACATGACATTGAACATACAATGTGACCCCTAGCACATGTGCCACACATATATGTGTGTGGCACCCACAATGCAAGCAGCCCATGACCATTGTGGCAATGGGGCCTAAACCCCCATCATCACAGTGACCAAAAGGCAAGTGTGGGGTCCATAGCTGAAGCACATTTTGACCATTGTGGCAATGGGGCCTAAACCCCCATCATCACAGTGACCAAAAGGTAAGTGTGGGGTCCATAGCTGAAGCACAGTTTGACCATTGTGGCAATGGGGTCTAAACCCCCATCATCACAGTGACCAAAAGGCAAGTGTGGGGTCCATAGCTGAAGCACATTTTGACCATTGTGGCAATGGGGTCTAAACCCCCATCATCACAGTGACCAAAAGGTAAGTGTGGGGTCCATAGCTGAAGCACAGTTTGACCATTGTGGCAATGGGGTCTAAACCCCATCATCACAGTGACCAAAAGGCAAGTGTGGGGTCCATAGCTGAAGCACATTTTGACCATTGTGGCAATGGGGTCTACACCCTCATCATCACAGTGACCAAAAGGTAATTGTTGACAAAGAAAGAGCTGCAACTGCCAAACTGCATGGATCATTCCTGGTCACAGAACCAAAAACTCATCTGTGGCAAAGCAGTGTATGTGTCCCATTGCAACATAAATTGGGGGAGCCAAATACTGCAGTGCAAATGAAACATTCCTTTGGCCATGTGCAGACAAACAACACCCATGGTGGCTGAGACCGTCAACAGTCATCAATGACACAATGACAGAAGTGACCATCAGAATGCAGAACCACATATTTGCACCAATGGGCACACAAATGCAGATACCCTGTGGAGACAGCAGATGTGAGGTGAACAGATACCATACCATGGCAGCAATGGGACACACAAACCATGATCACTGTGCTGACCGATGACCTAGGAGTCCCAGGGACAGCAGGGGAAACACACCAAACAACATACAGCCAATGGCACACCCAAGATATGCCAATGCAGTGGTGCAGATGCACAAACACAAACAGGCAGACCAACACTGTCATCATACACAGCAGGTGAGGGGTGGGGGTGCCAGTGTCCCCAGGCAACAACACAACACATGAGGAGAGAGCACATGTACCGAACGAAGCATAC